>CAWUFW010002152.1:0-1200000 GCA_963921515.1 Calotriton arnoldi
AGGAGAGGAGAGGACACAGTGACACAGCAAGGACAGCAGCACACCACAGAAACGCACACATCACAACCACCACCACCACCACCACCACCACCAAACACCGGCACCACAAACCCCCTGCACATTACACAACACACACCGCACCAGCACCACAAACACCATGGCACCACAAAGAATGCCCAAGTACACGCCCATTGAGCTGACGGTCATGGTCGACGAGATCATCAAGGTGTACCCACAAATCTATGGGAACATGGTCCAGCACACACCACTAGCCACCAGAAACAGAATGTGGAACCGGATCGTAGACCAGGTCAATGCAGTCGGGACCCTGCCCAGGAACAGAGGTGAAATAAACAAACGTTGGAATGACGTAAAGAGCCTGGTCAAGAAGAAGGAGGGCAAAAACAGAGAGCTGGCTGCCGTCACTGGCGGAGGGAATCCCGCGCTCTTTAAGACCTTCAAAGCGTGGGAGGAGAAGGTGCGAGTCGTAATACATCCGGAGATCCTCGCCGGATTAGCAGGGGGAGTGGAGGCTGGTAAGTACAAACTAATGTATACCAGCACACCGCTATGTACTCACATGCGCAACTACCATGCCACAGCTCCCAGGGACAAACACCCCCATGTCCAGCACACAATACACAACACATCACACACACATGCAACAGACCCCACCACACACAGCCCAAACCGAACAACTGTAAGATGCGTGGGGACATGTGTACACTCAGCCAGCCACGTAACCACCAACAGGTCCCCAAATATGCCAGAAGCGCCACAACGAGCACCCACCACACCCATGTGTCCGCCACAGCTGCACTAACCGACAAGTAACAGGTAAGTGGCAGGAACACAAAGTGCAGTGGGTGGGAGGGTGGACAGCCCAAGTACAACACACACCAGGCCCCAGTCCCACAGCACAGCAAGGAGGAGCATCCCCCACACCCCACAGCCACGTGTCAGCCACCACAGTGCACAACGACAGCCGAAAGGCAGACATCACGGTCCACAGCAATCGGTGTCAGTGGGTGTCCAGCCACCCCCACGACCCACAACACCCCCCACCCCCACAGACCTGCAACATGGAGCACCCCCCGCTTAGAGCCATGTGGCATCCAGTACAGTGCACGCACAAACAACTTGCAGGTGGGAAACTGGACAGGGCTGGATTACTGGAGGCATGAGGACCATAACACGACCAACACATGGGACATGTCACGTAGCAGACGAACACGCAGCACCGCCCACCGTCACGAACAAGTGAACAATGTGCACACGGACATGAACAACAGACTCACACCCCACATGATCCATCACAGACATAGCAACACCCAAGGAGCCACGTCTGCATGCACAAGCCACACTGAATATAGTACCACACGGCAGCCACTGTGCAACTCATCACACACAACTGAAACTCCATTGAAGTCCTGTCCATGTAGCCCCTACTGCCTGTCAACCACACACCCCACAACTACGCCTATGTAAGACAAACAACACTAGACGCAACAGAGCGGAACAACATAAATGCACACGAACACCACTGAACCCATCAAACTCACTGACACACCATGCACATACAACATACCATCCATCCCATCCGTCAACCCCAGTCTCATGAAAGGCATGTCATCTGCACAGCTTCCACACATACAGCAGTCACGCTAAGATACATGCCCATGACCAACCATGTGCCAGAAGTCAATGAAGCGCACGACACACTGTGAGCAACAACACACAACATGGGCCACACCCCCCGAGCACTGCAGTGATGCACATGGCACAGGGCAGCACGCACACCAAGGAGATGGGACAACTGCAATACGTTGGCTGGCACACAACCATCACTCACTCATAACGATGCGTCCAATGCCATGTCCAGTAATCACAACAGACAGCAAATATGCAGGCCATGTCAAGCATGCACACACCTCAAACCATGCACTGTCATGCTGCCACAACACATGTCACGTTCGGCACCCATGGCTCACAGCATGTACCCCAAAAGCATATCCCCTCCCAAATGCGAATCTGGGGCATGGCCCCCATGTTGCCATATGCGTTCCTAAGCGTTCCATTTGAACCCCAAAAGCATATCCCCTCCCAAATGCGAATCTGGGGCATGGCCCCCATGTTGCCATATGCGTTCCTAAGCGTTCCATTTGAACCCCAAAAGCATATCCCCTCCCAAATGCGAATCTGGGGCATGGCCCCCATGTTGCCATATGCGTTCCTAAGCGTTCCATTTGAACCCCAAAAGCATATTCCCTCCCAAATGCGAATCTGGGGCATGGCCCCCATGTTGCCATATGCGTTCCTAAGCGTTCCATTTGAACCCCAAAAGCATATTCCCTCCCAAATGCGAATCTGGGGCATGGCCCCCATGTTGCCATATGCGTTCCTAAGCGTCCCATCTGAACACCAAAAGCAAAGTACAAACCAGACCCAGGATGGGCCAGGAGCCCGCATACACCAGAGTCACAATAAGTAGGGGCACAGCAACACACCCATCGGCATGGCCAATCCGTCCCATGCCACATGTGCACAGCACACAGTCCCATTGCCAAGCACACACAACTACAGATGCTACAGCCACACACACGCCTCCGGGAAACCCATGTACGAGATTGCACGAACTGTTAATGTCAGACGACAAATACATACTTCGCCAGGTGCAACACAATAACAAATCTCATTCTCTCCACAGGTGACGAACTGCTGGATGCTGGGGATGGAGCCAGCAGCCAGCACAGCCAGCCTACAAGCCCCCAACGAGGACACACGGATCTGGAGGATCTGTCCTCCTCTTCGGACACGGACCACCAAGCAGGCCCATCTGGTGTGGCAGGGCCCAGCCGCTCCCCAAGACCCCTCCTACCCACCAACCCATCATCCAGGGCTGCTGAACATTCCCAGCCCCCTGCTGCCACTGTCGTTGCGGCCACACCCACGGTCATTGTGGCCACTACCACTGCCGCAACCGCCACCATCGCCGCACCGACCACCACCGCCGCCACCACCGCCACGTCTTCGCTGGCACCAGCCCCAGCGCAGGTGGTGGCCCGGCCGACTGGATCCACCCTGGGAGCCACAGCGAGGACCGTGGTGAGCAATGTGGCTAGTGGGCAGGCCGGTGGCAGCAGGACTGGTAGGAGGAGCAGGGTCAGGGAAACGCCAGCCTCCCCTGGGAGCCATGCCCTGCCTCAAATGGCCAGAGTCCTTGGGGCCTATGAAGAGGCCCAAGGACAATGGCTCCGGTCTGCTTCAGACACGCGTGAGGTGCTGGGGGTGCTGAGGTCCATGGACGCCCGTATGGGCCAAATCGTGGACCTCATGGGACAGCTGGTGGTGGCGGTGAGGTCACAGCCAGGGACAGCAGCTCCCCTCCGCCACCACCTGCCGGGGCGCAGGGTGGAGCAGCAGTGTCCAGTTCCCCTGCGTCCACAGCCAGTGAGCACACCTCAACCACCAGCATGTCGCAAGCAGGCACCCCCTCGCAAACGTGGAAGGGGCCGTCCGAAGTGGAAACAGATCTCCCGGGAGGACTTCGCACGCTCCAAACGCAAGTGAGGCAGCCAGCCAGCCTTCCGCCAGCCTTCCTTGACCAGCCACTGCATTGACTTGGACTACGATCCCACTCCACACAGCCATCTGGATGGCATGTGTGTGTTGGACTATGGACATAGAACCAGTGGGTACACCCTGATCATCACGCAGCCATGACCGACAGCTCATTGTCACTGCACGCACCACTTTTGTCATCACCTTACACACAATCACATGTCACAGTTTGTAATAAATGCACCTTTTTCACTAACTGCTGTTTGTGCCCTGTGTTTTATTTGTACGGAATACAACGGCCACCTTGGGCGGAAAGGCACCTGATGCGTGGCATGGCAATTGAGTCCGGAGGGCCTGTAGGGACCTAGGGGTGGGAGACAGAACAGGAGCACATTCAATGAGTGTGTCACACACCCATCACACAGTACATGTCAACAACTACAAGCAATGTACACACATCGCACAGAGCAATAGGGCACAATGCCACAGCCACCAACAGTGGCATACTACCCTGGCCATGGAGCGTTGACACACAGCACGCAGTGAACAAACGGCCACCCTGACACAGCACACACACACCTGCACAGATACAGCCACATCAGCCGTCGTACATGGACACTCACCGTCAAGTGAAGTAGCGGGCGATGAGCTGCTGCCGCACATTACCAGCTTCCTCCTCTCCGCTGTCCTCCTCACTCGAGCTGTCCTGGTCTGCGGGCTGGGGCCCTGGTTGATCTCCGTCATCCACGATGAGGGGGATCTGCTTCCGAATGGCCAGATTGTGCAGCATGCAGCACGCCACCACTATCTGGCACACCTTCTGTGGGGAGTACGCCAGCGCACCCTCGGTGCGGTCCAGGCACCTGAACCTGGACTTGAGGAGGCCAAAGGTACGCTCGACCACACGTCTGGTCCTCCCATGTGCCTCATT
Source organism: Calotriton arnoldi (assembly GCA_963921515.1). Lineage (NCBI taxonomy): Eukaryota > Metazoa > Chordata > Amphibia > Caudata > Salamandridae > Calotriton > Calotriton arnoldi. The sequence continues at coordinate 4,493 of CAWUFW010002152.1, forward strand.
GTAGCGATCGTCTGCTGGGGTGCGAGGATTCCTCAATGGACTGAGCAGCCATGCCCCATTCGGGTACGCAGAGTCACCTGGGTGTGAGGGACACAGAGAACCGTTGCTATTCCAACTGGACAGGGGACAGCATCGCACAACCAGCACGCTACACCACTCCACATACTCACCGACAATACAGGCACGATCCTGTTGCATATTGGACATCAGTCGTGGCAAGATGCTGTTGCGCATTATGTGTGCGTCATGGGCCGAGCCTGGGAACTTTGCACACACGTGGGTGATCACCATGTCCGCAAGGCACACCACTTGCACATTCAGGGAGTGTGTGTGCTTCCTGTTGCGGTACAGGTGCTCAGTGGCCTGTGGTGGAACAAGGCCGACATGTGTGCAGTCAATGGCTCCAACGACGTGTGGGATTCTGCCAAGGGCATAGAATGCACCCTTCACTGCCGCCAATTCACGAGCCCTGGGGAAGCGGATGTACCTGTTTCGGCACAGCATCATGGCTGCCAGTACATCCCTCAGCACCTTGCTGAACATGGGCTGGGACATCCCTCCTCCAATGCCCAGTGTGTGCTGGAATGACCCAGTGGCGAAGAAATGCATGGCGGCCATCACCTTAGCCGTGGGGGTGACAGCAGTCGGATACACCCTGCGGGGACGGAGATGGGGTTCTAACATGGCACACAGTCGATGCAGGGTTGGCCTGTCCAGCCAAAACTTCCTAATAACCTCTGTATCGTCCATGTCCGCCAGCAATTGGTATGGGCGGTCAATGTTCGGTCTCCGCCTAGGGACAATGGCAGAGGACACATGTCAAAGCAACACGACACATAGCAATTTCGCATACACATCACTGACATGACTGAGCAAGCACATGAGCCACAGCCCAGCTGTCAAGCTGGGACGGCACGGCCACAATACACTTACACAGGTCTCCCAACAATGGCAATGGCTAGTGATACGAACCACTGCCATGTGCATGCACATGGGGATCTAGGCCCCAATGACTTGCGGGGCGTGCTGATGGGGACTGACTGCATATCCGTCAAGCGGCAACGCCACGGCAACATGAATGTCTGCTGAGCATGGAACTGCTTCCGCGGCTGGATGAGTATGGCACACGACGACGACGATGTGGGCACAGGCTGAGCGGCCAAAACAAGTGGGACCTGTGGCACGAGGGGATATGAGACAGTAGTAGGTGTCAGCACTGCACCCTATGTACAGCACTGTACGGATCACACCTCCCGAAACATTGACAGGTGTCCACATTGACAGCCCCATGCCAAGACGGCTGTGTGCTTGCAGTCACACGTCACAGGTGAGAGGTTACATTGCACGTGCCAGGTGGCAGACGTACATAGTGGGAGCTGGCATGTGTGTGCATGTGTCTCCTGTTCAGGATCCACCAGATGGGCGCTGACTCTGTACTGACCATTGGACACAGCATGTTCCGTGGAAGGCTTGTGTGTGTGGGATGGTGGCACTGGATGTGCCTCCGTTGGGTGGGGGGCCATGCACAGGGCGGGTACGTCGATGATTGCGCATTGTTGGTCACGGTGGGTGCACCAACTAAGATGTGTTGCCCTGTGTTCAATTCCTATGTCCGCATGATGATGGACTGTAGATGTGGGCAGACTACACATTGGTCGATGTGCTGTCTATATGCATGTGCCTTCACACCAGGCACAGCTGCCCCTGCACATGTGACCCCTGCTGGACTCGCTGCTGGGTCTGTGGAGCTGATGCACCTTCTGCGCGTGGGGCGGACAGCTCTCCTCACTTCCCTCATTGCGCATGTCATGACTTTGCCGCAGGTGACATGGATCATGGAGGGCCCACATGTACGCGTGGGTAGGCTACACATGATTGTACACTGGTCGCCACCCCAGTCAGTGTTTCGAATGGGAAGTTTGTTGTGCTGGTGGTATGTTCGATGTGGCGGATGGGCGGGCCTAGGTGCGGGCTTACATTCCGGACATGAGGGGGTAGTTGGATTGGCGACTAGTTGCAGTACACACGGGACACGTCTCTTCCTTTCCACATCTGGGTCATCCCTTGTACTTACTGACAGTGATACAGTCATCTTCGCCCCAGCCCTCATGTCCTCCCCTCGCTCCCCCAATATTCATGCTCACCTGCGAGGCTAGAGCCTGCACAGGCAGCCCCAAGCTCGCACCAGAGAGGGCAAGGAGTGTATGTGTGGGTCCAGTTGCACGAGTGGGCTGTCTCAGGGTATGATGTGTGGCGGGACGCCGTCCACCTGCGTGGTGCCCCAAATGGAGACCCGGCCTGCATGGACTATGCATCACAGTCTTCGCCTTCCGGATCCGCCACCTGCGACACCCAGTGGCTGTGGCTGCCCTTGCGGCCAGGCCGCGTCCGTCTGCGGCTGATGGCCCACACATTCACTCTTTGGCCTCTCTGGGGAGGGCTCGGGGTGGTGGCGCACGCGCTTGCACTTAGTCGCAATGGCATGTGGCGTGGTTGGTATGATGGGCAATGGATGGGATGGTGCGAGCCACCTCCCGTGACGTCAGTGCTGCTCGTGCTGTGGTGCGTCCCCCCTACACTTCCATTTGACTTGTGCCATGCTAGACGTTGAGGTTCTATTGCCTGCGTGATATGACCAGGAGGAGCGCGAGGAGACCTCTCACACACCATGCTCCACTGCCATCCCATGCCCTGTATCGCCTGTGCGGATTGACTATGTTGGGGTTACACCTGGTCGACTGGGGCTGTGTGTGCCTTGTCAAGGGGCATGGCGGGCGCACAACAGGATCCAGCTTGTCCACAGAGGGTGGGCTGAGGTGCGCCTGGTACCGCTTTGTACGTGTGCCCGGCTGCTGTGCACACACGTGTTCACTCCCCCCGACAGGTGTCCTCTCACGATGCCCAGGGAAGCGGTGGTGTACTGTTCATGACCCCTCCCAACACGGCGTGCTCCAACTTGGCATGTGCGCATCTACCCGTCGCACCCACCCACCTGAGCACTGCGTCCATACGACTTCACACGACACATGTGTGTCTTCCACAGTAGTGCTACTCATTTGCGTTGACATCCAATACCAGTGGACTACATGGTCATGTCACGACTGCCGTGTACTTCACATACTCTCATCCTCTCTCATTCGTACTTGTGAAATGAGTCAGCGGAGACAGTTTTGGTTTCAAACATTATATTGAGTCTTCTGTCCTCTGTGATGCAGTATAGTGGACACTACTGGCAGCGGAATACATGTTGAGGATATACTGAGCATGATTGCAAATGGGATAGGGTGTGGGGTTACATGTGATTGGCTGTTGCATGTGGGATGTGGGCTTCAGAGTGACATCTGCTTGGCCAAGGCTGTGCTAATGTACATTTACGTATAGCTGCGGAGCTGCGGACTTTGACACAGACGGTATACATGTAGCCTACCAGACCGCTTGGCATCATGGGCACAGTCCATCTCAGTTCCATGTGACAGGTTTGCTGCGGTTGTTCCTCATGCACGCGTGCATGTGAGATGACATCAGGGCATGTGCTTGCGTGCATGCAGCGGCGTGCCACTTGTTGTTGCACTGTGGTGGTTACTGGACATGTCACAGTCACTGGGGTCGTGTTGTTGTTGTATGCACTTGTCGTCCATGCAAAGGTCCTGGTATGGGATTCCCGGGGCGGGGGTGGGAGGGGTGCAGCACCCACAGACTCCAGGCGACCTATTCATGTCCACTGAGCGGTGTGTGTGTCCATGGGCGCTGGATCCATGTCGTGTCCTGGTTGTTCGTGCAGTTCCGTCCATGTGGGTGCGATACACAGAGCCCATGCCACTGCCTCCCACGATGCATGCGGTGTTCCTGGATGTGATGGGGAACAGTGTGCATGTCCCGGTCATATCCGATGTCATGGCGATGTCGTTGATGGTGTGGTTACAGTTGCCGGTCGTTTGGTATGGCTGTTGTGGTGGTGACTGGCCAGTCCGTGCGGAAGCTAAGCATGGGTGCGGGGTTGGACATCATAGGTCACTCGGGGAACCTGCGTTGTGGTCCGACGAATTGACAGGTTGTCAGGTATGCGATGCCGTCCAGCAGGGCTTCCATGTCATTGGTGGTGTACATGTTTGCCAGCCAATGTAGCGGATGGTGGCTGTCAAGGTGTTGTTCGTAAGTTGTCCCTTGGAGGACCATGATGGGGCATGCTGGGTGACATTCGATGTAGCTGTTCTCGATGATCCGTCGTGTGGAGGCACAGTGGTCCCATTTCAGTGCAGGTGCGATGTTGGCCACATACGCCATGCCCCCATAGGCAGAGCAGGCCCTGTCGTGTGCGTCCAGAGGGAGGAGTAGTGGTAGCAGGTCCGCCTTCAGACATGCCGGGTTGGAGAGGCATATCTCGACGGGATGCTGGTAGGGACACCTCCGACAGTAGAAGACGGGCATGACGCAGCTGAACAATGTGATGCGGTAAGTCAGTCGGTAACTTACGTTCAGCAGGGACAGGAGATCACATCCCAATGTATGGAACAGGTTGGTTTTGTACAGCTTGAGCTGTTCGGCGTAGTTGGGTAGGTGTGTTGCGGTTGCCATTTCGCAGCGGTTCGTTGAGGTGGCGTGCTCCGGCTGTGTGTGCAGTCTGCAATGTGCACGCTCCGAGGTTGCTGTGAGCTCTGTGTAGTCGTAGGGAGACAGGACTTGTGTTCTGTTTGCTTGTTTGGAGGACACGGGCCCTCTTCCCACATGCTTCTCAGACAGTTCAAGGTCAGTGATGTGTGACTCCTTCCAATTAACTTGCATGTGGCCGACATGGGGGAGTGTTTTCTTCTTTCTTCCCCGTCCGTTGTGTGCTTCTGTGATATGCGCTATCTGCCCTGTGGTCGGTCTCCTCGGCATGCCTGTGTTGGTCTATTCTTGGACAATGGCTGTATTCACCGGCTTCTGTCGTAGGGCTGTGGTTTCGGAGTTGGAATGGAAGGTCATTCAGTGCTGTCTGCTCTCCCTTGTGTGGGCGGCAGGCTGCCTTTCCGCTCTGCGTTGGGCCTTGTGTGTGAATGTTATTCTTGGGCCACCTGTTGTCGGTCCCCGGGCTCTTTGGTGTTCCGTTTTATATGTCTTGTTCATATGTGCAGGGTGGTATGGGTGTTTCAGTGTGGTACGCTCTTTCCCGAAGGGGCCCTGCTTCTCCTAGTTGGTGTTGCCGCCGCTGTGTGCTACGCCATGTTTGTTACACTGGGGTGTGTCCTGCTGTTGCGTGACTTCACTGACATGTGTGCGTCGGTTGTGTGGCGTTGGGTGTTGTCCGTGAATTGGGCGTTGGGGACATGTCTGTGGCAGGCCTGTCACGTGTCATGTGCGTTCGGGGTGGGGCTGATGTGTGTGCTGCTTGGTTGTGTCCCTGTGTCTGTGTGCGACGCATGCATGGCGCTGCGGTTGGCCTCTGCGTTGTGCGCATGTGTGGCGGCGTCATCGGCGCTTTGGGGCCGTGACGGGGTGGTTGGTTCCTAGTCCCAGGTGGTGTGTACACATGTGTTCCGCGATGTTACGATTTGGCCTGTGTGTCATATGTGGATGCAATGGTGGATGTGTAGTGTACACGCGCTGGTGGGGGATTGTCCGCTTTTTCCGCCCTTGCACTGTGTGCGCTGTTTGCGTGCACTTGTTGTGTGTGTGCCTACCTGCGTCTCCGCGGTACGTTGCGTCCTTGGTGGTGCATCAGCAGAAGCATGGGGAGGGCCTGCAGTGCTGGATTCATGCTCGGGGAGCCGCTTCTTCGTTGTCCGTGCTCGGCATCCGTGTTACCGCTTCGGTTTGTCGTACGGTATCTCTTGGCCGTGGGAGCCGTTTGTTTGCGGCATCGTAATTTATGCGCCGGGCGGGACGTGTTTCGTCGGACGGTGTGTGTCAGTTGAGCTGCGCCGCTACGTGTACGGGCGCACTTTGATGGCGGACGGTGTTGCTGGCTTGCCAGCGGTGTTTGGCCTACTTTTCGCATCGTAATTGGACGGGCGTGTGGACTGCTGCGTGCCGGCGGTAACTGGTGCTTTTTGCATCCGCCAGCACGGCGGTGGTGCTTCCGCCCGCCATCGTAATGTGCCCCTTAAATTGCTATTTTAAACAACACCCTAAATTTAGAAAAGAAAAACAAACTCTTTCCCAATTCCCCTACCACCTACAACAAATATATTTAAATATCTTAACATTATTTTTTCTTATATCAACAGAAAGACCTTCAACATTCCGAAAATAAAAGCTTCAACACATCAAAAGAAAATTTTTCTTGCCATCAAATTCAACATTGTAAGTATATTGCAAAAAATGTATATTTTAGAAACAAAATAATCGACTGTATTATATTAATTAAATTCTATGTTCATTTTCTTTAGCATTAAAGACACCACCATGACTGAAGGCGCACAATTCATAGAGTCCCAGAAGGGGAAAATGCTCCTATGTTATATGGGTTATGTGTATACGCAGGAAAAGCAGAACGATTTAAAAGTGTTTTGGAAATGTAGCAAGTATTATTCTACCAAATGCTATGGAAGAGCCATAACGCACAAAACTACTGTTTTATCTGTGAAAGAGCACAACCACCCCCCAAATATAACAGAAACTGAAATTAGGGATGCTCTGGAAAATATTAAAGAAGCAAACAGTAGTACAGACAAACCCACTAGTGAAATATTAAAGGAGCAATTACTTAGAGTACCCCAACATGCATCTGCACAATTACCATCCATAGATGCATTAAAAAAAGTTATAATTAGACAGAAAAAGAAAACGACAACTACCATACCTGTCCCTAAAACATTCCAAGAAGTACTTCTCCCACCTGAACTAAGCATTACCCATAATAACGAACCATTTATTTTCTTTGACAATAAAAGCAGTGAAAAACGAATAATTATGTTTGCCACTGCAAATAACTTAATAAAATTACAGCAAAGTGACACCTGGATGATGGATGGGACATTTAAAATATGTCCCAAACCATTTTTACAGCTCTACACAGTGCATGCTATATGTCAAAATACTAATATTCCCTTCATCTATTGTTTACTCCCAAATAAAACCCAAACTACCTATCTAGAAATTCTCAACCAAATAAAAAACAAAAACACTAATTATTTTCCACAGAAAATAATCATCGATTTCGAGCAAGCAATGATTAACGCAATACTAAAAACGTACCCTCATACAGCTATCCAAGGGTGCTACAATCATTTTAACCAGTGTCTGTGGAGACATCTCCAAAAGTCAACACTAAGGGGGTCATTATGATAGTGGGCGGATCGCCACCGCCCGTATGGCGGTGGCGATACTCCCGCTCTCTCACTCCGCCCGCCTAACATTTTCCCCTTGCCATATTATGATGGCTGGGGGGTCCGTGGCAGACGGAAAGACCGTCCGCCGCTCTTCCACCGGTCGACTCGTCGACCGGGCGGAAAACATACATTATATGGCGGCGGTGTCTGCAAGACACCGCCGTCCATATTATGATGGTGGCGGAGAGCAGCCTTTCCATGGTGGGGTTGCCGCCATGGAAAGGCATATGGTCTTCGCTGTTGGGGGCCCGTAGCGGGCCCCCAGGATGTTGGGGTGGTGGAGGGTGCACATGGGGGGTACCTATGGTACCCCCCTGCATTGGCATGGACAAGGTGGCAGGCACCGCACAGTGCCTGTCACCTTGTGCATGTGAATGCCCAACGTGCATTCCCAGCATTCCGGCCCGCCACAATGTTGGGAATAGGGGATGCCACCGCCACAGTGGCGGTGGCATCCTAATACTCACGGCGGGACCGCCGCTCCTATGGCGGACGGTCCCATTCACCATTACGGTGGCGGGCGGACTTTGTCCGCCCGCCATCGTAATGGGCCCTAAGTGTTCAATATGCAACAGACAGTACCTTAGCATATCAAATTAAAAAACTTGTAGCCCTAGCCTATGTGCCTGTGACTGATGTAGCAGAGCACTATAACCTGCTAATATAGAGACCCTAGTACAAAAGAAATGAGGAGAATTAAGCCCACTACTGGATTACTTTGAGGATACATGGGTAGGTAGACTACATAGGTCAGGGCACAGAAGATTACCTAAGTTCCACATTCCGTGGTGGATTGTGCACCTTAGTACCCTAAACAAGCAAAGCAAAACTAACAACGCTGTTGAAGGATGGTATAATGCCTTCCAGGCAACAACAGGCAGAGGGATACCTACACTTCACAAATTACTACAATCTATCCAAAAAGAGCAAAGTTACCAACAACTTAGAATAGAACAATCCGTAACACTAATTGGACCAAAACTAACTAAACAAACTAAAAAAATGTATGAGCTTTTACAAAGTCAAGTTACACTGTTCCCAACAACTAGAGGCCTAGAATACTTATCCCTAATAGCAAAAAGCATACTTTAAATCTAAAGTAAACAGTAATTAATAAATTGTCTTTTAAAGCCCAACATATACATGTATATATATTATTTTTATATTTTATAAAACATTAATACATTGTCATATATATATTTTATAATAATATAAATATATATTGACAGCTTAATAATATTTTACAAAATATAATACATATTAAAATATAATAAAACAACATTTCCCTCCCACATAAAATATTAAAAATTACTTACAGTTGTTGTAGCTCCAAAGCTAACTTTACACATCTTCTACATCCAGCCAGGTGTCGGTTTCTCCAAATTAATTTAAAATAAACCCCCAAAAAATGCAAAAATGCAAATATCGCCAAAAACAAATCCTCTCTCGATAAATCCAATTGGCAAATACCATAAAAAACCTGAAAAAATAGTATAGTAAAGAAACGCTCCATGAAAACGCGAAAAATTAAGAGGGTGTTAAATAAATATTAGTTTACAAAAATAATACACACCTCTTATAAAAAAAACGGCAATCTTCTCCAAAACGCAACGTCGTAAAACTAAAGTCTGTAAAAAAAAGTAAAACATACCCACCCACACAAAAATACACATATACAACTACAATATACTGTTAATAACTGTGTAAAATAATACACATAAAGTTATACACATATTATAGACTCTAAACACTAGGGGGGTCATTAGGATAGCGGGCGGATCCCCACCGCCCGTATGGCGCCCGCTATTTTCCACCACCCGCTTAACATTTCCCCACCGCCATATTACGATGACGGTGGGGACCCAGGCGGACGGAAAGACCGTCCGCCAGTTTTCCGCCGGTAGGCAATCCGCCCGATTGCCTACTGGGCGGAAAAGGCCGACCGACTCGTTTCCGTGTCCGACCCGCTCCGTCCGACTCGGTCGCACTCGATTCGTGGCGCGCAATGGAGACATTTTCCGACCGAGCCAGTACGATGGACGCGTCGGACAGCCGGATCGAGTCGGAGCGTCCGGCTCGGAAAAAGCACCCGGAACCGGACTTGGGGGGTCCGTGCCGGACCCCCTGCACCCGTAGCCGTACGAGTCAAACACAGGGGGGACCCAAGGGTCCCCCCTATACATGTGTGTACGGTGCGGATGGCACCAATGCGTACCCACTACAGGGGCCCCCTTGTTCGCGACGTACCCATTGAGTCAATGGGAGCCCATGTACGCGTCGTACGACTGGCTCCCATTGACTTCAATGATGGGAGTCCGACCGAATCGAGTCCGGCAGCATGCGGCCGCATCGTACTCACTCGGGCGGACTGCAGGAGTCCGGCTCAGTCAGAAATCTCTCCGGATCCGGCTCGGTCGGAGAGTTTTCCGACCCAGATCGGAATCGGCCCCCTTATATGTAAATATTTTCACCATATGTCTTCATCTATATAACATTTTCAAAATAAAATATACGTTTTTCATCTAACTATATCCTAATAAAAATAAAATGTTTGTTTACCCTATTTCAAAAGTCTGATTATTTTGCAATGTATGTTATTTTATTATATGTTTATTAAAAATGCATATATTTTACAAAAATAGTGTTGTACATCAATAACAATTTAAATATGTATTATAATATTTATTAAACAAGAGACAATTAATATTATAATACATACATATAACAACTGTCTTTTTTTAAAATATATCATATCCACATATAAACAAATATATTTAATTTAAATTCGCTACACCAAATACTATTAATGCAAATAACTTAATAAACTCTACACATATATAATGTATTACTCCCACTACATTTATTATTAATTAATAAAAGCTTAAATATACTAAATAAATATAATATACTATTCCCACTCCACGTACTATTAAATCAGAGAAGGTGCTGGACAGTAAATAAATATAATTTACTATTCCCACTCCAGTTAGTATTAAATCAGGGAAGTTGCTGGATAGTAAATAAATATAATTTACTATTCCCACTGCAGTTAGTATTAAATGAGGGAAGGTGCTGGATATTAAATAAATATAATTTACTATTCCCACTCCAGTTAGTATTAAATCAGGGAAGGTGCTGGATATTAAATAAATATAATTTACTATTCCCACTCCAGTTAATATTAAATAAGGGAAGGTGCTGGATATTAAATCAATATAATTTACTATTCCCACTCCACTTACTATTAAATAAGGGAAGGTGCTGGATAGTAAATCAATATAATTTACTATTCCACTCCAGTTAGTATTAAATCAGGAAGGTGCTGGATAGTAAATAAATATAATTTACTATTCCCACTCCAGTTAGTATTAAATCAGGGAAGGTGCTGGATATTAAATAAATATAATTTACTATTCCCACTCCAGTTAGTATTGAATCATGGAAGGTGCTGGATATTAAATCAATATAATTTACTATTCCCACTCCAGTTAGTATTAAATCAGGGAAGGTGCTGGATAGTAAATAATAATAATTTACTATTCCCACTACAGTTAATATTAAATAAGGGAAGGTACTGGATAGTAAATAAATATAATTTACTATTCCCACTCCAGTTAGTATTAAATCAGGGAAGGTGCTGGGTATTAAATAAATATAATTTACTATTCCCACTCCAGTTAGTATTAAATCAGGGAAGGTGCTGGATATTAAATAAATATAAATTACTATTACCACTCTAATTATTATTTAATAAGGGAAGGTGCTGGATATTAAATCAATATAATTTACTATTACCACTCCAGTTAGAATTAAATCAGGGAAGGTGCTAAATAGTAAATAAATATATTTTACTATTCCCACTCGCATTACTATTAAATAAAACAAAATATTGGTCAGTAAATGAATATAAATAATTATTCCCACTCCAGTTAATATAAAATCAGTGAAGGTGTTGGTTAGTAAATAAATATAATTTACTATTCCCACTCCACTTTAACTTAACTTATATTAACATTTTGAGAGTAAACAAATATATCATGAAATTCACACTATAGTTAAAATTCAAAAATTAAAAACTATGTATAAAATTTACATTTCATCTACAAATTCTATTACAATAAATATATCTTAAATAATGATGCTACCTACTAAACATTTATTAATTTGTGTTCAAAATACAAACATAATAAAAAAAAGGGTTAAAACACTCGTTATTATAATATTCCCACATATTATACTTATAAATATATTAATTTAATATTTATAAATTATTATACAATTAATTCATTAAAATATATACATTTGTCTTTATTAATTTAATAATATTCTAATTCCTTATTAAATATTAAAGTTTTAAATAATTGTTTTAATTAAATATTATTACAGAAAAATCTACAAATATTTAATAATAATATATTTATCAAATATTAATTTATATTACATATATTATCATATTACTAACACATTTATTATAAATAATGTATTATATGTACTCCATTACATTATATTTAAATACCATACCTTATTACATATATAATTCTCTGTAGTATAATATATTTATAAATTATAAATAATATTTGCAATTATTAATATTTGCTCAATACATATACATTAAATATATTTTTTGGGGTATTACATTTTAAAATTTGTAAATTATAAATTATGAGATCTAAATATATTTTATAATTTTTATATTTAATTTTTTATATAACACACACTATACATTTCTACCAAGAATTAACTATCATAATTACACTATTAATATTAATGACATATTTTTTTTTGAAACATTCCTAAATTTTAATTTTAATTAATTAATTATAAATACAACAAAACATAGTACAAATAAGATATTTTTTAAACAAATTAGATTACATGTGCAAATAAATGTTATATTAATATTTTAAAATAAATTTAATATTTATTTGAAAAATATTTCAAAATGTTAACCTCAAAATTTAATATTCATTCATAAATAATTATTTACTCTCAACAAAATTTATTTTTAATTTCAATTTTAGAAATCTATATTTTTTTAAAACACTCCCCACCCTTATCCCCTAATAACCCTACATCCCGCTCCTAAAACAACACTTTATTATTTATTATATATTTTTCTATATATTTATATTTCATTTTCTATATATTCTAGATTATCTCAAAACCTTTGATATTGTCCTCTTGCAGGAAACCTGGTTAGCGGACCCCTTGCCTCTAGAGGGATATACTTGTTTCCATACCCCAGCCGTAAGGAAATCGAAATTTGGTCACCTATCAGGGGGTCTAGCTACCTATATTAACATAACAAAAATCAACAGCGTGCAAGAATCTCCCTCCTCTTTACCATCTGTAAATACCATTAAGATTCACCTAAACCATAGTGGCAAAAAAGAGGAGGTGCTACTAATCAACACATACCTAAATCCGAAACGGAAAAAACAGGAGTCAAAAATGTTAATTGAACACCTGCTTCAAATAATGAGTTCGCACAACACACCGAACCTCATCTTGTCTGGTGATCTAAATCAACAAATCTTAGGCACAACATCAAATGAAGACTTACAGGTCCAGTCCTTCTACTGGAACATACCAACTCAAACCAAAAGCAGCCACGGAAGATCCCCTAAGAGTGGTTTAGAACTGTTAGAAGACCTGGAGCATATCGGTCTAAGGGTACTAAATGGAAGATTTGCCGACGACCCTCCCCCGGCGGCCTCATTTCACACATAACTTGCAAATTCAACGATAGACTATACATTAGCTTCTCTTTCCTTCTTTCAACATGTAACAGGCTTCTGCCTAGGAGACCAAGGGGACAGTGACTATCAGGAAGTCTTAATTCAAGCTCACTCATACAAATCAATACTTAACCCAGTCGGTAGGCATGCCTGCCACAACATAAACCTAAAAAGTATCAAGTCATCCATAGCAAACACCAGGGAGGTGCTCTTGGCAGCGAAATTACACTTAACCAAGCTTAATTATCCCATCGGAAACACTTCCAGCATATGGGAAACCTTCACGGTTTCGTTTGCAAACTCTTACTCAACCGCAGTCCGATACTCCGCCCCAAACAACCCAACAGCCTCAGGGAAGGTTATGCACGCACAGAGGACCAATTTGAAACTTCTCAAAAAATCTATAAACAATCTTTTGAGATCATTGAGGCTTTGCCCTGGGGACGAGAATTTAAATTGCCAACTTCGTAATAGAAAGGGCAAACTTAAAAAACTCAAGTGGGACATTAACAGGTCCAATGAAAACAAATTCTGGGCAAAACTTCACCACGACTCTAAAGGAATCAACAGCGCATGCTTTGAACTCTACCAAATCAGAGATTCTCCTGGTTGGCAAAGAGTCGCATCTCTGGACGAAGGAATGGTGGCCTCAGGCATTTGGTGATCCCCCTGATCCCAAACCTGCAGTGAAAAATGTAGGCTTCATAATTGATAATAACCTCAACTTTGAAACACATGCCAAATCAGTGGCTGGGAAATGTTTTGGACTATTGCGCGGCCTCCAACCGATTTTGGGTCTCTTCGATGCCCAAACACGCCAAATGATTATACAAGCTTCTATTCTGGCCCGTCTAGACTACTGCAATGTGCTTCTTCTCGGCTCTAATAAATCCGTGCTTAATAGATTGCAGCGGGTCCAGAACGCGGCAGCTCGTGCTATTTTTGCCCTTCCGAAATTCAGTCATGCCTCTAATCTTCTTCGCCGCCTGCACTGGCTGCCCCTTGAACAGCGTGTATGTTTCAAGACGCTTTGTATCACGCATAAGATACTGACAGGAAGTGCCCCAGATATCCTGGGTGATCTTTGCACTCTGTACACCCCCTCGCGTGCCCTACGCTCGGCGAACCAGAATCTTGCATGTATCCCTCACATACGTAGAGCTAGATCTGGTGGTCGCTCCTTTAGACGCCTGGCCCCCACTCTCTGGAATGCTCTCCCCCTATATATCCGCAGTAACCCTGACCATCAGGCTTTTAGACGTCTTGTGAAGACTTGGCTTTTCTCCCAGGTCTGACTTCCTTTCTGTTCTGTCCCTGTTCTTTCCTAGATATATTTCCCTTTGTTTTGACTCCTGCTTGGACGGGCTTTAGCGCTGGGACGCCTCTTTGCCGAGGCAGCCATGCGCTTTATAAATATTTTAATCTAATCTAATCTAATGCTTTTGGTCAACTAAAAACAAAATCTTGCACACGGAGGCTTAACATCGCACATTACAGAAAATGCATGGATATCCTTTTTAGATTCTCATTTTAAACAACAGATACCTGGTTCACAAGTACTTCCGGACAGCCAACCAGCTCCTCTCACCCAAACCGCGATAACCATAGAGGAAGAGCCCAACGAAATCGATGCTGTCATGGTTAGGAAACAAATTTCTAAAGGGAGGAAATAAGGAGCCCCAGGGCCAAACGGGATTCCACCAGCCCTTTTTAAACAAGACCCGGAATACTGGTCAGAAACACTGGCCCCTCTCTTTTGTTCTGTCAGGCGTTCCGGGTCCCTACCCGCATCATGGAAGGGCTCCATCATTTCACCAATCTACAAGGCAGGCAACAAAACTTTACCAAAAAATTATCGCCTGATTGCACTATTAGATGTAGAGTCTAAATATTTCGCAGGGAATCTACTTGTAGAGCTACAGGATTGGGCAAAAGAGAACGACATAATCCCTCATTACCAAACAGGGTTCTGCAGAGATACTGGTACAACAACTAACCTACTAGCAATGTCACTACTCATCGACAAGGCAAAACTATCTAAACAAACTCTTCATTTCTGCTTTGTGGATTTTAACCCCTTGTGTGCGCGGCCGATTTTCGCCCTGTGCGGGGCGTTTCATTGAGTGGGCGGGTTCATGACGAGCTCAGCTCGTCAATCGCACACGAGCACCGCGCAGCATGACGAGCTCAGCTCGTCATGAGCACCGAAGGGGTTAAGGCGGCGTTCGATAATATCAACCGAGCAATACTGTGGAGGAAATTGGGACGCTGGGGGATCCCCCCATCTCTACTGACCCTCCTGATACAACTACACTCCAATACTTGGATACAGGTCAAGCTCAGCAATGGCTCCCACCTCTCGAGGCGCATACCAACAACTAAAGGCCTCAAACAGGGCTGTGTGCTTGCACCAATTCTTTTTAACCTTTATACAGCAGACATGACACCAGCCCTCAGTGCATGCAATGCGCACGCTCCTCGATTAGGTGGCAAAGCCGTTTCCAGTATGTCATACGCGGATGACGTTGTTTTAGCAAGCCATCCTCAAGTTGGTCTACAATGGCTACTCAATAAGTTGCACGAATACGCAGCCGAAAATCATCTAGAAGTTAATGTTAATAAAACCAAAACCCTGAAAGTTAATGGAAAACAACGGTCTCACTCCTGGTTTTTGGTAAAAATTTCAATTGTGAATTCTACCGAGTACAAATATTTAGGGGTAACAATCGACCAGGGTGGCCATTCCGTCAAACAACTCGAGGCTATCAAGAGGAAAGGGATGGCGATAACGTCAATACTAAGGCAACTCAAAACAAAATTGACAGGACCAATTTTTTCGCCCTTGCTTCAGGTAGCGCAAGCAAAAATTCCTCCCTCAATCACTTATGGCAGCGAAGTCCTGAGGGGTAGGGACGCAATGCTGCTGAACACTACACTGGTGAAAGCATATAGAGTCATGCTAAACCTCCCGTCTTATACTTCGCCTGCACAGATTCGACTCGAGTTTGGCCTAACCAAACAACTCCTTGCAAGGCGAGGTTCTTACATCAAGTGCTGCCACAAAATTAAGAACTCCCCCAGGAACACATTGAACCACCAGCTCTGGCAAGAATTGTGCAGCACACCTACCTCGCTGGCCAAAAAATACTTGTAGGAATCCTTGGCCATTACTGGATTAGCTGACCTGTGGGAAACTCCAACCACCCTCTTGCACTTTAAGCACGTAGTAAATAAGGCCATCAAGAAGCTCTCCCTCATAGAAGACAAAGCTGCCTTTGCACGTAGGAGCCACGCATGGATGACACTGAGGGGTCGATTCCGATCTCGGCCGGTAGGGCTCCGAATCGGACTCGGCATTACCGGATCCGATTCGGAGCCCTGATTCCCGACCGAGTCGGATGTGCGTCCGGGTGAGCGAGTACGATGCGAACGTATGCGAAATCGCCGACTGACTCGTTCGCGGGACCCAACCGCTCCGACCGACTCGCACGGACACGACTCGCACCGCGCAATGGAGACGTTCCCCGGCCGGGTAAGTACGATGCGCGCCGCAAGCAGTCCGACCGACTCGCGCCGTCCGGCTCGAAAGAGCAGTCGGAGCCGCACTTTGGGGGTCCGTGTCGGACCCCCCTGTACGCCTAGCCGCGCGAGTCGCACACAGGGGGGACCCATGGGTCCCCCCTACCTGTGCGTGTACGGCGCGACCCGCTTCGACGCGTACCCGCTATAGGGGGCACCCTTGTTCGCCTCGCACCCATTGAGTCAATGGAAGCCCGCGTACGCGTTGTACGACCGGCTCCCATTGACTTCAATGGGAGTCCGACCGAATCGAGTCCGATAGCATGCGAACGCATCGTACTCGTTCGGTTGGACTGCTAGGGTCCGATTCGGTCGGAAATCTCTCCGGGTCCGGCTCGGTCGGAGAGATTTCCTGCCCGAATCGGAATCGGCCCCTGAGTAGTTACAAATCCCTCGGGCCGCAGGCATATTTTAAATTAGGGTACTCAAGGAAAACCAAAGAAACCTTTTTAAAACATAGGTTAGGTATCCTCCCAGCTATTCCACATCTTCCACCCTGGCAGAGAGAGAATTATGGGAACTCATGCAGGCTATGTGGGGTCGGAACTGAGGACATAGAACATCTTATATGCTCTTGTACTAAGTTAAAAGAGGAAAGGATAGGCCTATTAAAACCCCACTTCAACAAACGAGGGATACGAACCCGGAGACAGGCGGTACTTGCTTGTTTCGATCCTAAGGACCCACAATTAAATGTGAAGTTAGTGAAGTTCCTGTCATTAGTTTCAACAAAGCAATGACCGGTGGTACCCTGAGCTAGCACAAAAACTATGCAAGGCTTTGCCTTTAGAATGTTAAACTGTGTATAGACCCTGGACTGTCCTAACTATAATTAAAAAAAAAAGGGCCACTCTTATATGGGAGATTCCCCAGCTTTAGAAATATATTTTTACTTTTTTAATATATACAGGATCTTTTTAATAATGTGCATTTTTTTAATGGTTTTAATTAATCAAAAACAATAACATGTTTTACTGATACTGCCCCCCTCCCCCTCAGACACAGGCTCCTCACACCTGTGCCGTTGTTTCGTCGTCCGCTTGGGGAGCACCTGCTGTTGCAGGGTTTCGGTTACATCATCGTGGGGCCTCGTTTCTAAGCCTCGCGTGCAGGCCCGGCTGCTCCTCGGGCGGGATGTGCCGGGTGTAAAACCATCCTTTTACGCTTTCCATATCCTTTAATGTTCAGTAACCGCGGTGCCCAGCTGGAGAATGCAAATATGGGATGAGGAGATGTCGGGCCAGAAGTTTCTGTTTCCGGCCTGTACCTCCACCCTCCAGTTACCGGCTACCATGAGTTACACAGTCAAAATGCAGAAGCAGAGCAGTTAGGACAGAAGACGGCTGGTGAGGCTTGCCAGTAGTTAATCTCTTCCATCTTCCATCCCCCCACTAAGGACTGTCAGAAGGTCGAAGGCACATAGATAGAAATGGGATGCCCTGTACTAATACCCATCCACCTTCCTCCAACATACTCCTCCAAGACACCATAACCCAATCCTACTCAAATAAACCCAAGCTCACATAAGATATATTCACATAATATTATAAATATCTACTTGATTTCTAAAACTAGACCTTCAAGGTAAACACTATGACCAACCAGAAAGGATATAACAATAAGCAGCAATCTGTCAGAATATAAATGGAGTTTCACATTGCATTAAAAAGAAGAAAGTTTTAGACTACTTATGTTCCAAATGAACAGTCATCCCTCTCTTTCAAGAAACCCACCGGACCCCATCTGAATCAGGCAAACTAAAACAAGAATGGGTAGTCAAAGTGTTTCACAGCAGCCACATCACGTGAGAAGATCAATCAGAACCCACTACATGGAACAATTCAAAGAATTACAGAGTAGTCATGCTTATCAGGAAACTATTGGACTGCACAGTACACCTAACCCAGACAGATAGAAAAGGCCACTATATATTGGTAAAATATACACAATGGACTAAGCATTAGTGATGGGATTAATTTACATATCCAATTGCATATCCAATTGCTCAAAACACAGTTTTTTCTTTATTATCCAGGATTCTGCTGGAGTAGATTGTATGTTAACAATCAATACTTTTTTTCAATACAGCAGACACACTGCAGATAGATTTAGAAGGCATTTTCTCTTCGCCAAAATCAAGGAGCGTTCTATCACACTTTTTCTTACTCGTATCTGTCTATTTTTTTCTTTTCTTATCTATAGACTATCCAAATGCAACTTATTTTGTATCAATAAGTCATTCTGTTTTTTCTACAGTCATGTAACACTTGTTGCACCCTTGTTCAATAAGCTTCTTCTTCTTTAAACTCAAAATAAAATGAAGGACCATCAATATTACCGATCTAAAACATCCACCCAAAAAAGTGACTCTCAGATCTTACACCATCAACTATTTTAATGAAAATGAAGGCTCTGCCATCTCACTGGAGACCCTGTGGAAAGAGCGAAAAGCCATCTGGTGTAGAATGATGAGAGATGCAGCAATAGTGAAAAAACATGAACAGTGGAAGAACATTGACTGGAAGAATCAACAGACCGACAGTAAAACATGCATGAAACCCTTCAGTTTAAGAAAATACAAGAAATCCATTTTTTTTAATTTGCCTCTGAAAAATCTTAATATAGTTTATCCTTGATCCAGTGGTGACACTATGAGCAAATAGATTGGACCGGCAGAATTCTTACAGCTCAGTTCAAACAGTGAGAAAATCAGTCAGTCATTCCAGGCTTCTATGATGCAAAGATGCAAATGGTTTCCTCAAAACCCACCCAAAAGTAATTGTGGAACACTTTTTGAACTTCTTTAAAAACCTCCACAAATGTGACAAATCTGGCTCTTTAAAGAAGAGGAATGCTTCCTTTCAAAACTGTGGGGCATCTTCACAAGCCCCTATTGCCACAGGAACGTCACTTTTTTCGACGTACCTGTGGCGATAGGGGCTTCACCTTATTCACAAGGCAGCGTTAAGCCACTTAACGTGGCTTAACACTGCCTTGTGAATAAGGCACCCTTTCACGCTATACTTAGGGGTCGAATCCGATTCGGGCCGGAAAAAATACCGACCGACTCGGTACGGGAATTTAGTCCGACCGACTCGGACCGGCGCCGTACGACCCGGGTAGTACGATAAAATGCATGTGAAATCCGACCGACTCGGACGGAATACAAAACGACAGACCGAGCCGGACGGAAACAAGCCATCCGGCTGGGAAATCACGCGAAACGAACCGACCAACACGCACACGGCTTGAACCCGACCGAAACGTACCCGCGAACTCCGACCCACGTAGTACAATGCTGTGCGTGCAAAACACGACCGACTCGCCAGGAGCACAAACCGTACGACCGACACGCAAACAAAACCCAGCCGAAGCAACCCAATACTCCGCGACCGACTCGTACGCCGCATATGAAACCTAGCTGACACACAGCGGGAACGAGTCGGACAAGATCGCACCAGACAACTGCAGCGTCCTACTCGGACACAAGAACGACTCCTACATGCACCAAAAACACCAAGGAATTTTTTTTTTTTAAAAAGGGCCAAACAAGGAACCACAAAGCCAATAAATACAGGGAGGAAAAAAAAATGGAACAAGGACACACCTCCAACTCCACCTACATAAATGCCACAAATCCCTACCATGATCCTTAGCAAATTCCACTGACCTGCCAGCACAGAACACCATCACACAGCAACTACAGACACACTCACAGCTCATACATCACACAAGCCACACACCATTATCACACCTACAAATAGCACCCTCACACACACCCAGCTAAACCTACACTCACACCCCCCACTTGCACACACACAAACATCAATCACCACCACCACCCTTACCATGCCCCCAAAGAAGAACCATAAGTTCCTAGATTGTGAATTGGAAGTCCTGGTAGACGAGATCCTGAGGGTAGAGCCACAGTTGTGTGGTACATTGGTACAACAGACCCCCATGTGGATGGGGAAGTTTTCCAGGCTCTTCTTACGTCGACTGTTGTCCAAGGATTTGTAGGGCCAGAGGAAGGGGCCTTGGCATATATGGACTGGCTGGGGAAAGCCTGTGATATCGTGGCCCCTGAAAGAACCCTTTTTCCCAGAAGAATTGCTCCCTCTGCCCCTTGGTTCACGGACGACTTGAGGCTGGAGAAAATCAAATGTAAAAAACTCGAACGGAGTTGGAGGAAAGAATATAGGGAAACAGAAAAGAAGGTTTATAAAAACAGCCTTGCGACCTATAAACAACTCGTGTACCTGGCCAAGCAGAGGTTCTTTGTCAATCAAATTGACCTGGCAAAGAAGTCGACCAAAGAACTTTTTAGGACTGTCTCCCATTTGGCCTCGCCGCATCCAGCTAAGGTGCAGTCAAGTCAGGAACTTTGTGATGACCTGGCCGACTTCTTCCTAAACAAAGTGGAGAGCATTTTTCAGTGTTTAATGTTCCATGTAAAGCTAGTTGGCCTGGAGCCAATGAAGATGGGGCTCTGCGCGCTCTGGATAAGTTTGACCCACCTTCAATGGAGAATATTCGTAATCTGCTCCTGGCAGTAAGGTCTGGGTCTCCTCAGGACCCTTGCCCGGTCGAAGTAACTAAACTAGCCATGGAACCTGTCATCTCTGTACTCCTGCCCATTTTTAATTCTATGATCGAAACTGGACACTTCCCTAAAGTTTGGAAGGTGGCCTCGATTTTACCCCTTCTGAAAAAGCCCAGTCTGGATCCCAAGGACCCTAACAGCTTTCGCCCAATTTCTAGGCTCCCCTTGCCTGCCAAAATTATAGAAAAGGCTTTGAATACACAACTCAGTGTCTTTCTTTGCGAGACTCAAGCTTTGGATCCCACCCAGTACGGGTTTAGAGTGGAACACAGCACAGAATCAGCCCTTATTAAAGCCACAGATGAGATCAGGAAGGCAGTGGATCAGGGGGGCAAAGCCGCCTTGGTCCTTTTGGATCTCTCTGCGGCCTTTGATACGGTCCATCATGATCTTTTGATGGACCGGTTAAGGGCCTCCGGGGTTCGAGGGAAAGCCTGGAAACTTATTCAGTCATTTTTGACAGGGAGAGTACAAACTGTATCCTTGGGGGATTTTAAATCTAAACCCTTCATTTTACCTTGTGGAGTCCCTCAGGGCTCATCGTTGAGCCCCACGTTGTTTAATGTTTATGTCTCTTCGCTTGGACCCATCGTTAGGACGTTCGGGTTCGAGCTCACCTCCTATGCGGACGACACCCAAATTGTGGCGTCCTTGCTCCCAGGTCGGGAGACGGGCATAGATAGCCGCTTCCAACTCTGCATGAAATCGGTGGGCAGTTGGATGGAAGAAAACTGCCTCAAATTGAATGCAGGGAAGACAGAAGTGGTACTTTTCGGAAATGATGTCAACTTCTGGACCCCGACTTGGTGGCCATCATCTATGGGTCCCCTCCCTGCTCCCGTGAAGAAGGCAAAAAACTTGGGGGTGATAGTTGATGAGAATCTGAACTTTGCGGACCAAGTCAATGCTGTTGCCTCTTCCACAGCATTTGTAATCAGAACAGTAAAAAAATATTACCATTTTTGCCACTCGACAGAAGGCAAACGGTGGTCTCTGCGCTAGTCCTGTCAAGGCTTGATTACTGTAATAGCCTCTACCTTAACATTATGGAACGCTCTATGAATAAATTACAGAGGCTTCAGAATGCCGCTGCAAGGCTACTCACGGGGACACCTAAGTTTGCCCCTATCTCCAACGAAATCAGAAAACTACATTGGCTCCCGGTGAGGAACCGTGTGCGTTTTAAATCCCTGTGCATGGTTTTCAAAGCACTTCAGGGAAGAGGACCAGCTTACCTACAACAACAGTTTAAGTGGTATTTACCAAATAGAAACTTACGGTCATCTGGGGCCAGGTTGGTCAAAGTTCCAGCTACAAAAAGGGTGAGGTGGGGCGACCGAGGCTTTATTGCGGGGGCAGCCAGGGCCTGGAATGATCTTCCAGTCTATCTCAGAAATACAACAGACCTGCTGGTCTTCAGGAGGGGCCTGAAGACATGGCTGTTTGACAAATAACCTTCTTTTTCTTGCTTTGGCTGGGGGAGTGGTAACTAGCGCCAGGACACCCTCGGGTAATCGAGCGCTTAATAAATATCCTTAACATAACATAACATGTCGCAGAAAACCAAGATGTGGGCGAGGATTGTCGACAGGGTGAACGCACAATCACCATGTTTGCGCACAAAGGAAGACATCCAGAACAGGTGGTATGATGTGCGCAGGAGGGTCCGGGACCTACTCAAAAAGGACTACCTCCTCAGCCAGCACACCGGCAGTGGCCCTCCTGCAAAACCAGTATACCTCAGGCCCTGGGAGGAGAAGGTGTGGGCCATCCTACCACCAGTGAGCGTATACGGACTAACAGACATCCCAGAGCCTGGTGAGTACACAACTAATATACACAATATGGTGTGACAACACACACACATCACAGTCAAGGGGATAGGCAAACCATGCACCCTTAGCAAATACACAGCAACCAAAAGATATTCATCCCAAGATGTGAATGCTAGTCAGACAAACACAATACCTGCCATCTCATAGTGATATGTAACTGTGTCATGACATGTACAAACCTAACAACAAATACAGCAAGGCAGTGGCACAAATAGAACCAACAAACACTCCCAGATATTTACCCACCACTAGAACACCACCTCACAGGGAAGCTCACTGAAAGGAAGGAATTCTGTGTATGCTGGTGAAGTCAGTGTAGCCAATAGCATGATGGGAGTGGTAGTCACAGATATTGGTCACACCCACAATTGGCCCATCAACACCACTCTGAACCATGCTCACATCACAGGGAGTGGAAAACAACTGACAAGATGGCTGACACTGGCTATTGCTGTGGGGAGCACAAGGCCCTGATGGGAACTGGGCACCAACAAACAACAGGACCACACTGTCAGCCATCTTGCCATTGCTGTCACACTCACACACAGTGAAGTCCACTCAAAAGGAAGGAAGTATGGGCATGCTGGGAAGGGGGGTGGAGGCAATAGCAGGATGGGAGTTGTAGGCACAGATATTGGTCAGCCTCACAATTGGCCCATCAACACCACTCTGAACCATGCTCACATCACAGGGAGTGGAAAAGGACTCACAAGATGGCTGACACTGGGTACTGCTGGGGGGAGCACAAGGCCCTGCTGGGAACTGTGCAACAACCAACAGCAGGACACCACTGACTGACATCCTGAAAGACAACTTGCACTCCCTGCAATGGAAGCACGTTCCATGGTGGGATATCTGGCTGTGTGGGAAGGAGGACTCACAGCACTGACCATAGTTACAAGCAACTCCCCTCACACACACCCTCAACACTAACTCCACATAACCCACCTGGGAGAATGCAATGCCTCACATCCTAACTGAAGATCCCACAAAGAACCACCACACTGGGTTATGCTGTGTGAGGCACAGCGACACTCATGGGACTTGTAGCCAAACAACTGCCAGGACAACACTCCCAGCCATCCTGTCAGCACAGGCACCCCAACCCACAGGGAAGCAGAGTCAAAAGGAAGGAAGGATGGGCATGCTGGGAAGGGGGGTGGAGGCAATAGCATGATGGGAGTTGAAGGCACAGATATTGGTCAGCCTCACAATTGGCCCATCAACACCACTATGAACCATGCTCACATCACAGGGAGTGGAAAAGGACTCACAAGATGGCTGACACTGGGTACTGCTGGGGGGAGCACAAGGCCCTGCTGGGAACTGTGCAACAACCAACAGCAGGACACCACTGACTGACATCCTGAAAGACAACTTGCACTCCCTGCAATGGAAGCACGTTCCATGGTGGGATATCTGGCTGTGTGGGAAGGAGGACTCACAGCACTGACCATAGTTACAAGCACCTCCCATCACACACACCCTCAACACTAACTCCACATAACCCACCTGGGAGAATGCAATGCCTCACATACCAAATGAAGATCCCACAAAGAACCACCACCCTGGGTTATGCTGTGTGAGGCACAGGTACACTCATGGGACTTGTAGCCAAACAACTGCCAGGACAACACTCCCAGCCATCCTGTCAGCACAGGCACCCCACCCCACAGGGAAGCAGAGTCAAAAGGAAGGAAGGATGGGCATGCTGGGAAGGGGGGTGGAGGCAATAGCATGATGGGAGTTGTAGGCACAGATATTGCTCACCCTCACAATTGGCCCATCAACTCCACTCTGAACCATGCTCACATCACAGGGAGTGGAAAAGGACTCACAAGATGGCTGACACTGGGTACTGCTGGGGGGAGCACAAGGCCCTGCTGGGAACTGGGCACCAACAAACAACAGGACCACACTGTCAGCCATTTTGCCATTGCTGTCACACTCACACACACTGAAGTCCACTCAAAAGGAAGGAAGGATGGGCATGCTGGGAAGGGGGTGTAGGCAATAGCAGGATGGGAGTTGTAGGCACAGATATTGTTCAGCCTCACAATTGGCACATCAATACCACTCTGAACCATGCTCACATCACAGGGAGTGGAAAACAACTGACAAGATGGCTGACACTGGGTACCGCTGGGGGGAGCACAAGGCCCTGCTGGGAACTGGGCACCAACAAACAACAGGACCACACTGTCAGCCATTTTGCCATTGCTGTCACACTCACACACACTGAAGTCCACTCAAAAGGAAGGAAGGATGGGCATGCTGGGAAGGGGGGTGTAGGCAATATCATGATGGGAGTGGTAGTCACAGGTCAACATCTCACACCCACATGGCCCAGCAAGTTAGCACTGAAGCATGCACACCTCACAGGGAGTCAAAAGCCACTTCAAAGATGTCTGACACTGGCCACAGCTGTGGGGAGCACAAGGCCCTGCTGGGAACTGGGCACCAACAAACAACAGGACCACACTGTCAGCCATCTTGCCATTGCTGTCACACTCACACACACTGAAGTCCACTCAAAAGGAAGGAAGGATGGGCATGCTGGGAAGGGGGGTGTAGGCAATAGCATGATGGGAGTGGTAGTCACAGGTCAACATCTCACACCCACATGGCCCAGCAAGTTAGCACTGAAGCATGCACACCTCACAGGGAGTCAAAAGCCACTTCAAAGATGTCTGACACTGGCCACAGCTTTCGGGAGCACAAGGCCCTGCTGGGAACTGGGCACCAACAAACAACAGGACCACACTGTCAGCCATCTTGCCATTGCTGTCACACTCACTCACACTGAAGTCCACTCAAAAGGAAGGAAGGATGGGCATGCTGGGAAGGGGGTGTAGGCAATAGCAGGATGGGAGTTGTAGGCACAGATATTGTTCAGCCTCACAATTGGCACATCAACACCACTCTGAACCATGCTCACATCACAGGGAGTGGAAAACAACTGACAAGATGGCTGACACTGGGTACTGCTGGGGGGAGCACAAGGCCCTGCTGGGAACTGGGCACCAACAAACAACAGGACCACACTGTCAGCCATTTTGCCATTGCTGTCACACTCACACACACTGAAGTCCACTCAAAAGGAAGGAAGGATGGGCATGCTGGGAAGGGGGGTGTAGGCAATAGCATGATGGGAGTGGTAGTCACAGGTCAACATCTCACACCCACATGGCCCAGCAAGTTAGCACTGAAGCATGCACACGTCACAGGGAGTCAAAAGCCACTTCAAAGATGTCTGACACTGGCCACAGCAGTGGGGAGCACAAGGCCCTGCTGGGAACTGGGCACCAACAAACAACAGGACCACACTGTCAGCCATCTTGCCATTGCTGTCACACTCACACACACTGAAGTCCACTCAAAAGGAAGGAAGGATGGGCATGCTGGGAAGGGGGGTGTATGCAATAGCAGGATGGGAGTTGTAGGCACAGATATTGTTCAGCCTCACAATTGGCCCATCAACACCACTCTGAACCATGCTCACATCACAGGGAGTGGAAAACAACTGACGAGATGGCTGACACTGGGTACTGCTGGGGGGGAGCACAAGGCCCTGCTGGGAACTGTGCAACAACCAACAGCAGGACACCACTGACTGACATCCTGAAAGACAACTTGCACTCCCTGCAATGGAAGCACGCTTCATAGTGGGATAACTGGGCTGGGGGGAGAAGGAGGCCTGGATGGCAACCAAATACCACCAATGCTGGTCATGCACACACCTCAACATTCACATTAACATGCCACAGGTTGGCAGGACAATGTGCTACACCAATATCACTCTCTGACTGTCACAATTTAGGAGAATGCAATGTCCTGGCCCACATCCAGAGGTACAGTCACAACTGTCAGGTGTTTGAACAATTGATGCCAGTAGAAACATAACATACAATCTGTGTCTCTCCCCAAAACAGGTGATGATGGGGACACAGCAGCAAACGAGGAGGAGTCCCTGTCCCAGGCTCCAGGGAACACTGAGCTCACTGGTGTGGATCAGCCTCTGCACTCGGATGGCGAAGAACAAGCTGGACCCTCGGGTGTGAGTCATCATGCAGCACCAGCAGGACCAACATCTGCACCCCCTGCACCCACCCCTCATACAACTGCCAACACACAGGCCACCCCTGCCAACACGGACAGACCAAGGACCACAGATGACAACAGCGCAGGGACCCAGGCCCAAACTGGAGCTGGTGACAACGAGCCCAGGAACAACACCCAAGTGGGCCCACGGTCACCTGTGCGTTCCATCGCAGGTCCTGCACGTGTCGCCAGGGGTGGTGGGAGGGGTGGTAGACATAGGTCGCTCTTTGCAGAGGGGTCTGGACTGCATGATGACCCACAACTGGCACGCATCGCGGATGCGTACCAGACTAGCACCGGAGAGGTCAGCCAGGTAGTGGGGATCCTCAAGAACAAACAACAGCAGCAGGCTGCCCATCATGCCCGCTTGGACTCCCACATGTCCCGTGTCGAGACACACATGTCACGTGTCGAGACACACATGTCTGGCATGGAGTCCAAGTGGGACACATTGGAACAACTGACAGCGGTGCATAGGGACATACTGACATGCCTCCGCCAGATCAGCACCAACAAGGCCTCACCTCCCTGTGTGCCCACAACATCTGCTGCTGAAACAACTGCAAATGCCACAGGGAGGGAGGAGGACTCTGGCAGAGAGTCCCCTGCACCGCCGCAGCCTGCACCTGAGGGTCCCCCCAAGAAGAGGGGCCGTCCGAGGAGGCCAAACTGAGAGGCCGATGGCCATCTACATCCCCCAGGAAGCCAACACCTGTTCTGGAACTTTTCCTCTGTGTGCAAACTGCACGCCCTGTCGAAGCCAACCCAACTCTCCCACATGACATGGGGAGCTCTAGTTGACCAAATTTATCAGATGACTGTGGACTTTACTCTGGACATTTCAGCTACCAAGTCTTCCAAATCACTTGGAAACTTTGGATTCCAATTTCTATGTACAGCACCCACCATCCTGTGCACCATCCTCACACCTGTATGTAAATAAACTCACCAATACACCATATCTGCCTCTGTTGTGATTCCAACGTGCTCTCTGTCATGGAGATGGTGATCAGAAAAATGACACTGTGCATGCTAACTGCTACAGCAAGTCCAACACCGTCATGTCAGTCATGGCGACGTGACACATATGAGGGAGACACACCACTAGGGCCACACAACACATACACACCAGGGCCATCAGACCCATCACCTATACTGATGTTGCAACGAAATACAGTGGAATGCACAGACACGCCACCTATTCACAGTCAGTGTCAACTAGACTACAGGTGCAGTAAGCAAATGTCAGTCAGATGTGTGACTACAGACAACGCACATCCCAAAGTGAAGCACAGGTTTATTACACATATGCAACATGTTGTTTCCACTACAAATGCAAGCTAATCCAACCTGGCTGTGGCCACAAAGTCTAAAAGTGCAGAAGATAGAAAGTCCAGGGGTGTGTGGCACATCACCTGTAGGGAAACGACTGCTTCCACCTTGGAAGTTGAATCATGGATTCGGGGGATCCAAGTTGATCAAACAACTCCGGCAGCACCCTGTGAAGGACAGACATGACACACAGTCAAAACCACTGAAGAACAGCACAGAACGGCAATACTCATGTCTAATACATGTCACGAGATAACTACACAAAACCAAGTTAGCATGTCAACACTGTTGGGCAGTACAGACCACCTGCAAGGACACATCGCTGCACGCATCCAGTCAAGTAGCACATGGCCACACTCAAACAGCACCAGAGTACCACACACACATATCATGCAAACTCAAATCATTGACATTACAACCCTCTGGAGACTCACATTCAGCTGAAGAAGTTGGTGATGAGCTGTGTGCGGACATCACCATCTTCATCATCATCATCTTCACTGGCATCGTGACCCAGGCCAGGATCTTCCACAGGTGGCGGACATTGGTCATCGTCATCCAGGATGAGAGGCAACTCCTTCCGCACTGCCAGGTTGTGTAGCATGCAGCAGCCGATGACAATCTTGCACACCTTTGCTGGGGCATATGGGAGGGCCCCTCCTGTCTTGTCCAGGCAGCGGAAGCGGCTCTTCAGGAGACCAAAGGTCCGCTCAATCACCCTCCTCGTCCGACCATGTGCCTCATTGTAGCGCATCTGGGCTGGTGTCACAGGGTTCCTGAGGGGTGTCAGCAACCACGGCATGTTGGGGTATCCCGAGTCACCTACAGACATACAATTGCACATTAGCCGATTTGAAAATGTGTGCGGAAAACAACATAGCAGAACACACACAATGGTACAAAGTCAGTACACACCAACAAGCCAGGCACGCTGGTTCGGCATCTGTGACATCATCCTCGGGATGCGACTACTCCACATCACGTAGGCATCGTGTGCCGAACCGGGGAAACGGGCACACACATGTGTGATGGTCATATCTGCAAGACATACCACCAGAGCATTGATCGAATGGTAATGTTTAAGGTTCCGGTATGCCTGCTCATGTGCCTGTGGTGGTATCAAAGCCACATGTGTCCCATCAATGGAGCCAATTACATGTGGCATCCTCCCCAGGGCATAGAAGTCACTCTTGACGTCAGTGAGTCATTGACGTGTTGGGAAATAGATGTACTGGTTCAGGTATCTCAACATTGCCCCCAAAACATCGCGTAGCACACGGCTGAACATAGTCTGTGACATCCCACCAGTAGTTGCCACAGTGTGTTGAAAGGTACCGGTGGCAAAGAAGTGTAGGGCTGCCATCACCTTCACCTTGGGGGTCAGCGCTGTAGGATACGGCCGGCCAGGCTGCAAATGTGGGTCCAACCGCACTGCCAAATCCTCAATCAGCTGCCTGGTGAAGCGGTACCGTCAGATGCTGTCACAATCCACCATCGTTGCCAGGTCTGGAAATGGTCGATGGACAGCAGGAGCTCTGCAGTGCATAGGTGAAGAAAGCAAGATTGTCAGTCACCCCACCTAAGTACCGTTCACCATACTCAATTTCACATGATACATCATTAACAAACACAAGTACTTGATGTGTGTGTCGTTCTGTTTGGACATATATGGCACCTACATGGACATCATCTAACATCTCTGTTCAACAAGTGTTGACAACAGGTTCCAGGGTGTGCTATGGGAAACCATTAGGCTGTGTCACAGTACCCATTTACTGCTCTCACGTTCCAGACACATACCACAGTGACATGTCTGGACAGATGCTCCACAGGCATCACAGCTCATTGACAGGTAGATTCCCAGGGACCCTGTCTTGCCAAATGGACACTGGCATGACATGGCGTATCATGTACACGTCAGAAAAACAAACATGACACCCACAGGTAGTGGCCCCTGTAGCCTCTGCAGGACAGACATGGACGTCTGTGACACACACACACACAACATCAAAGTTCATGCACAAACCACGTGGCTGTGGAGACTGTCTCCCATTGTGCACATGGAGTCAGAGACATCTGAAACACAACATGCACACAGACTGCGGAGGGACATCACTATTGTGGCAATGGGCCACCCTGTGACGTACATGCCTTTCCACATGTGAGCCTGGGGGTATGTGACATGTCATACACATACACAACCTGGAAATGTGACCATGACACATGCTCAGAAATGAAAAGTTGCACACCACAGTGGTCAGGTGCACAACACACAAAGGACCCTGTCCCCATGAACACGTGCACAGCCTGGGTGTATCTGCCCCCAAGTGCCACCCCAAAAAAAACATGTTCACCCCCATACACAGATAAGGTTATGGGGCCACACATGCCTTAGATACAGTGTGGACTGGGTGTGGTGTTGTAGGTGTGCCCCTGAGTCCCTGGAAAGTAAATGTGGCTGGCATAGGTTCACCAGTGACCAGCATGGTGACATATGCATGTGACCTGTCCAGGGACACGTTGTAGAGTAATGGACCGATCGGTGTGCCCGCACGGCCCATTGCATTGTATGTGAGCGGGTACGCGTTGTATCCCGGGTACGCGTTGTACAGCAATGGACCGATCAGTGTGCCCGCACGGCCCATTGCATTGTATGTGAGCGGGTACGCGTTGTATCCCGGGTACGCGTTGTACAGCAATGGACCGATCGGTGTGCCCGCACGGCCCATTGCATTGTATGTGAGCGGGTACAGCGTTGTATCCCGGGTACGCGTTGTACAGCAATGGACCGATCGGTGTGCCCGCATGGCCCATTGCATTGTATGTGAGCGGGTACGCGTTGTATCCCGGGTACGCGTTCTACAGCAATGGACCGATCGTGTGCCCGCACGGCCCATTGCATTGGATGTGAGCGGGTACGCGTTGTATCCCGGGTACGCGTTGTACAGCAATGGACCGATCGGTGTGCCCGCACGGCCCATTGCATTGTATGTGAACGGGTACGCGTTGTATCCCGGGTACGCGTTGTACAGCAATGGACCGATCGGTGTGCCCGCACGGCCCATTGCATTGTATGTGAGCGGGTACGCATTGTATCCCGGGTACGTGTTGTACAGGAATGGACCGATCGGTGTGCCCGGCCGGCCCATTGCATATGATGTGTGCGGGTACGCGTTGTACCCCGAAATACGCATTGTACAGCAATGGACCGATCGGTGCGCACGCATTGGCTGGGGCCAGGCATGGCAACGGACGCGTTTTCGTGGCTCCAACGAGTCTGATGCAGTGAATTCAGTTGGCCAGCCACAACAATGTTGCAAAATCATGGCTGTCATGAATTTGAAGATTTGAAGGATGCTGTGGGCGTGTATTAGTGCTGCTATTCCATGGATTGGTCAGATTCAGAAGATGCAAACGACTTGGACCTATCACTTTGGACACATGGGACAGTATCTGCCTCTGCAGCACACATATAATGCTGGCTGTTCCCCTGAGAGCTCACTTGCCTGCACTACATGCTCCAGGACGACATCTGCCAACAACACTGCTGCTGTCTCTGCATCCTCTGGCTACTGCAATGGCACGTACTGTGGATAGAGCCCCAGCCTTCAGCCTTGAGGAGAACCAGGCCCTGCTGGACAGCCTCCTTCCACAGTACAGCAAGCTGTATGGGAAACCAGGGGAGCAGGTGAGTGTGCTGTCCACTGTCTTACCAATTGTGCATGTTGTCTGACTAGCAGGACTTACAGTGTGCACACCACTGGCTAGCATGCTCACTGAGTAGTTGTCACACCCCAAAGTGTGTAGTTACATGCACTGAACAGGTACAGTGCAGTAACAGTGCATTCCAACAAGGTTTACTCCCCATGCAATGATACCATGTAGTGACTTCTAGCAAACTGTTCATAGCCATTGTTGCACTGCCTATGTACATCAAATGCCCCTGTGATTGAGACATGTATATCCAACTGTGTGATGCACGGATATGTTGCTTGTGTAGTAATGGCCTTTTCACTTTCTCATCCTCACAGGTTGATGCCCACCAGAAGCAGGAAATCTGGCTGACCATCGCCCGGGAAGTAAGATCCATGGGGGTCTACAGGCGCAGGATCCGCAACTGCCAGAAGAGGTGGCAGGACCTTTGGGGCTGGACCCGGAGGATCGCAAGGGTCCAGCTGAAGCTGTCGCCTCCTCGCAGGAGGGGCGGACACCGGAACCTGACCCCCCACATGCTCCGTATCCTGGCGGTGGTCTTCCCTGACCTGGATGGGAGCAAGCAGCAAGGAGGGGGTGAGTCCATGACTGCACTGTGCACTTTGTCTGACATGCTATGTGCCCTCCTCTGGCTTGGTTAAACTTCCACAGTACATCAGTCATGAGGTCCAGGACCCATGTCACTCATTTGTGACATGCCCACTTCTCCTCTGATACACATATGTGTGGCCCTTACAGTCAGGAAATTGTGTCACTTGGGGACTGTGTCATTGCATTTAGCTTCGCTCAAGGTGGGGGACAGCATTTGTTCCCGTGACTATGTTGTGGGATTCATGTGTGGGTCAATTGCTTACACAATGCCTATGTTCTGACATGTAATCTGGGTGTAACTTTGATATGTTGTCCACGTGCTTATCTGAATCACCACATGTCCCTGGGGAATTTGGCACACACCCATGCTGCAGGTGGGAACAATGTTTGGGCCTCAGGAGTATGTGTATCAAGTGTGTCACACATGCTTAGCCACCTGCCTACTGTCCAGGACTCATCCCTCTTACAGGTGGAGCTGGACAGTCATGCCTACTCCAGGGCATACAATCCACTCTGTACTCCCACTCCCGTGTACCATCTGGCATGTTGTGATCAGTGAAATGTTCCCTCAGGTGTCTGCCTCTGTGTCATTGTGCTGTGTCCTCGTTGTCAGGACTACTGGTAT
This sequence comes from Calotriton arnoldi, assembly GCA_963921515.1. NCBI lineage: Eukaryota > Metazoa > Chordata > Amphibia > Caudata > Salamandridae > Calotriton > Calotriton arnoldi. The sequence continues at coordinate 37,921 of CAWUFW010002152.1, forward strand.
GTTTATCGGTTAGGGCTCAGCATGCCAGCGGAGATGTGACCATGATAGATGATACTTCTGTGATTTATAGGTGTCTGATCACTTGACTGTGCATACAGGTGTATGCGACTGTGACTTTCAGGCAGCTGTTTCTCATTCACAGCACACTGTGAGGTGCTCATGTTCAGAGAGTTGTGTTTCATGTCCCCCATATGTCCAATTGGTATGACGTGGACAAATAGTTGTTCTGATGATCTTGTTTTTGGGGGATGGACATGTGCACTTGTCAGTTACATAACTTGCATTCCCCATGTCCTAGGATTGTGACACAGTGCAGACTGTTGTTGGCTGGCTGCCATGGCCATATAACTGGAGACAGTGATGTATGACTTTGCACGCATGCCTGTGTCATGGCATCAAACTTCCTAAAACTGATCCTGCAGGGGAGTGACATGTGCAACATGCACCCCATAGTGGCATTGACTATCCGGACATGGGTGCATCATGGTGTGTGGTGCTGGTATGCATCACATGCATTTCTATTTCGACTCTGGCCATCCCTTCATCCGGACACCTGCACTGACTCAGTGGCAAGAGATGTGTTGTGTGCATGTTCACATACTTCACCGTGTTCCCTGCAATGTCCAACAACTGTGTAGGTGGTGCATGTGTCCACACTGGGGTCTTACCATCAGACAGGCACCAGACAGATGGGTGCAAGGGCAGGAGGGGTGTGAGTCCCATGGTTGACCATCAGACTGACAATTGGCTTCCCCAAATCTGTGTGAGGACTTTAGGCAATGTGCAACTAAGGATGCCAGGGCTTGCTCTGTGATGTGCTGTGCTTACTGTGGTGTGTACAGTCAGTGCAGGTGACTGATGTTTGTCTGTTTCCCTAATTGTTTGCAGATACATCCACGGCCACAGGAGGGGACAGCTCCACGGACCAGGAGGAGCAGCGGAGCCAGACTGGGTCAGCATCCGACGAGTGGTCAGAGGGACCCAGTGGCACGGAGGGCGAGGGGAGCCACACCGAGGAGTCCTCAGCACCATCCACCTCAGCTGAGGACACAGCAGCTCGGAGGATGACTCCCTTGTGGAGGCGGGTGTCAGCAGCCACCACACCCCAGCTAGACTGTCTGGCCCCGCCCCCACCACCACCACCACCGCCCTCCCATTGTCTCCCATTCCTGAGGTCCGTGGAGGCTCCGTGCTCGGGAACGTGTCTCCTTCGTGCCCGGCACCGCACCCCCTGCCCCTGTGTCCCCTGCTGCCCTGAGTGAGGAGTCTGTGTACCTCCTTCGGCAGCTCCATGTAGGGCAGACAGCAATGCTGACTGTCCTCCATGCACACACCACTCTGTTGACACAGTTGGTGTCGTTCATGGAGGGCATCTCAACGGGTATGTCTGCCCTACAGAGGAGCAATAGGTCCATGGACTCCTCCCTGACGGCAGCAGTGTACCTCCTCCAACAGTCCTTCACCCCTCCCACCTCTGCCCCATCCACACTTCCTGCCCCCCTACCTGTCCAAAGCACATGCACACCTGCACAATCACCCAAACACACAGACACGAGAAGCACAGACACACCCAAGAGAAAGGCAAGACGTGCACACAAGCATCCTCAGGGGACTGATACCACACAATAACCACAAAAGCCCCACGTTGTGTGGAGAAGGGAACGAGAGGCACGGGGTCTTAGGAGCTAGCAGCCTCCAACACTAACAGTCTAACCACAAAAAGCTGCTCCTAACTGAATTGCCACTACGAGGTTTGGGATGTATTTGTAAGTGAAGGCATCTCACAAAAAGTAACGGACTGGTCTCACACACCACCTGGTGTCATGCTTCATCATTGACCAGTCCTCGCCCTCTAAAACCTTGGTTTGATAGAGGGCGGGCATACACCTGACGACAGGGATGCACTTCTAAACTAAGTGGGGGCCCATAAACAAAAAGTGTGGTTAAAAAACATTATAGTTATCTTAATCGTGTTTTTAATGTTAAAGGTAACTATATGATATTAAAATCAAGTGACGGTATGTGGGGAATTAATGTCCCCTATCCGTTATGTGAGAGGTCAACATGTTTCTGCCTTAATGGCCCGCTTGGGTCCAGGGCATTCGTCAGGACCTAAAAAGAACATAGAGGGCTCCGTTCTTACCAGCTAGTGGTAAGAGTAAACCACTGTGTGGGCGTGAGCACTGCCACACTCCACAACTTGATGGCCTCTAATTTCAAGCCCTAGATACCAAAGCTACTTGCCCCATGGGAGGAGGGGAGGGGAAACCCCTGTAGTCAAACCTGCATCAAGGGAAATTTCCCATGTGGATCCTAGGCGACTGCTCCCGGTCCTCCCTGATGCTCCGTTCATAGCTGGTAAGAACGGAGCCCTCTATGTTCTTTTTAGGTCCTGACGAATGCCCTGGACCCAAGCGGGCCATTAAGGCAGAAACATGTTGACCTCTCACATAACGGATAGGGGACATTAATTCCCCCACATACCGTCACTTGATTTTAATATCATATAGTTACCTTTAACATTAAAAACACGATTAAGATAACTATAATGTTTTTTAACCACACTTTTTGTTTATGGGCCCCCACTTAGTTTAGAAGTGCATCCCTGTCGTCAGGTGTATGCCCGCCCTCTATCAAACCAAGGTTTTAGAGGGCGAGGACTGGTCAATGATGAAGCATGACACCAGGTGGTGTGTGAGACCAGTCCGTTACTTTTTGTGAGATGCCTTCACTTACAAATACATCCCAAACCTCGTAGTGGCAATTCAGTTAGGAGCAGTTTTTTGTGGTTAGACTGATACCACACACACAGGGGATGGGGAACTGACACACACACAGGCAACCACAGTCACTCCGCAATCCTCAAGATCCTCTCCCCCCAAGACCCCTTCCCTTGCCTCACCTGCAACCCCACCTGATAAGCAGCTCTTCCTCTGTGACCTCGGCCTCTTCCCTCCAATCTCGCTGATCCAGCATACCGGGGGAAGAGGAAGTCCAGCCACACAGAGGGAGTGCCCCTCGCCCCCGGACACCCTCCCCCAGGCGCAGGCAGAGTGAGCCCCCACCCGCAAGTCCCCCGGTCCCGGAAGAGCAAGACCCCGCCACCGCCCTGCAAGTCAACCACCCAGTCTCTCACCTCCATCCCCCAGGCCACCACTCCACAGGTTCCACCGCCACACCCTGCCCCAGGTTCCCCACACACTGATACCGCATCCCCAAACTGCTTAGGCCCTCCCCCTGCCACTTGCTCTTCCACCCCCAAACCAGATGCTCTGCCTGTTTGTGCCACTGGTGTGGAGACCGTGTCCCCCCTCTGTCCTGCCCAGCTCTTCTGCCCCCCCTTCCACTACCTTGGAGTCATGCACTGCGGTGGAGTCCACAACCACCCCGTCTGACTCGGGTACTGCATTGGGGACCCAGTCCACTGCATCTCACCAGCCCACTGCAGTGGTGCCATCTGACTTGAGCCCTGCGGTGGTGCCAGCCCCCCCTGAGTCAGACACCTCCACTGCAGTTGCCGGTGACACTCCTGCACCCACCTCCCCTTCACTGCCTCCTTCTGGCATCCCCTGATCCTGTCCCTGCGGTGCCTGGCCTGCCCCTCGTATGTCCCTCCAAGGGGGATGTCCCCTGTCCGTACCTGTGCAGGCAAGCAATTTTTGACAAGTTGTCACACATCACCCTGTTGGGACTGTAAATTTGGACTGGCCATTGGCCTTAGTTTATTTTGGACTTTTGATTTGAGTTGCACACTTGCTGAATAAAGCCTCTTTTTGTTTACTTGTGGTTAATGTTTGGAGGTACATGATGTAGATGTGTAGAATCATGCATTTGCTGTTGTAATAGTGTTCAGATCAGGTAAATGAAGTTTTGCTGTGATGGGCTCCATGTGGTCCATGGGATATGTGTCCTAATCTAGTCTGGATCTATAGCATCCTTTGCTGCAGTCTGAGGGTGTAATGTTCAGCATTTGACACAGGGATGTAAGTTTAGCATTTGTAGATTACCATCTTTGACCTACACTGATGCACATCTGGTGGGCTTACCACTGTCCAATGTTCCTAGTACCCTGACTGTGTGCCCGTCTCCAATGGACATGCAGTTTAGCACATCAAATTTGGAGGATTCATCTGTGTACACAGTGCAAGTTGCTTGACACGTGTCTTGGGTGTATGCAGATGACTGACGTGACACTCCAGTGCCCAGGCTGATATGAGCAGAGCCTTCAGTGTGTTGTAGTTGTTGACTCACTGACCGAGTGTTCTGCTGACATGTTTGAGTCGTGCACAGACAAGGTTTGGCACAGCTGACCTTCCGCAGGAGTGGAGTGCCCTCATGGCAGTGCGTGATTCCATGATATAGGCTGTGCCCGTGTTGTGTGTTGTGTAGGCATGTCTGTGCGTGTTCCCTTCTCCTTTTCCTACACAGGCTGTGTCCCTACGGATGTTCCTGTTTGTGATGCTTGCTGAGTTGTTCTGTGTTCATCCAGCATCTTGGACCTGGTTTCTCCGGGATGTGGGTGCATGGCAAACTAATGTTCATGAGGTTGTCATCCCTAGTTGTCTTTGTTGTCAGGGCTGGGGATGTGGCAAAACGCAGATGGGACACAGTCAGGATTCCTCTTGGCACTTGTTGGTTACACGAGTAATGTGATTTTCTGTTTGTGTATGCTTTCAGTGATTGTGACACGTTGTGTGTGTGACTGCTGCCACTCCTCAGGGTCAGGGCTGCAATGTTGGAAGTTGTCTATGTGTGTCCTTTGTGGGTCAGCTTGGCTTCTTCATTGGTGTGTGACTATGGCCAGGATCCCATTGTTTGGGGTGGATTTCACGTCATGCCAATGTACGGCATACTGTGCAGTGTGTCAGACATTCACAGGTATTGTTGACTGGCCATGTGTGATGGGTTTCTGCACCTTATTTCCCCCCACCACCCCTGGGATTGTCATGGGTGCATGTGCAATGTCAGCAGTCCATGTGAGCTTCACTGCTGCACATTGGTGGAGTTCAAGGTGTGTGGCGTTGAGTGTGTGCAAATGTGAGTTGTTGCACGGCTGGGGCACTACCTCTATATTGTCCTTGGATGGCAGGCCATGCTGAGTGCTTTGTGCTTGTATAGGTGTGATGGTAGTTTGTTGCTCAGGTCACATGGCTGTGGTTCACAGTGTGGATGATATCTACCTTTGTCATCATAGTGTGATTGTCATGCAGGCTAGTGTCACCACAATGTGTGGTCCCCGGGGGGGAGTGCTGTGGTGGTTCTGTCTCTTGCTGTGTTTGTTGCTGTTCCTACATGCTTGTGTGACATGTGTAATTTGGGCTCCCTCTCATCTCACAATGCCTGTTTGCCCACATAGGGGAATCCTATCCATGAGTTACTTTTGTATGTGACTGTGTTGACATCTGTGTATTAGTGAATCTGGCCTCCTCATGTGTTGTGTGTTTGCCTGGGGACACTGGCACACAACCCCCTCACCTGTTGTGTATGATATGCAGTGTGAGTCTGCCTGTTTGTGTTTGTGCATTTGCACCACTGCATTGGCATATCTTTAGTTTGCCAGTGGCTGTATGTTGTTTGTTGGCTTTCCCCTGCTGGCCCTGGGACTGCTAGGTCATCAGTCAGCACATTGATCATGGTTAGTATGTCCCATTGCTACCATGGTATGGTATTTGTTCACCTGACATCTACAGTCTCCACAGGATATCTACATTTGTGTGTCCATTGGTGCAGATATGTGGGTCTGCATTATGATGCTCACTTCTGTCATTGTGTTATTTGTGAATGTAGACAATGTGGGCCCCCATGGCTGATGTTTGTGTGCACATGGCCAGAGCAATGTGTCATTGGCACTGCACTGCTTGCCTCACACAATCTATGTTGCTATGGGACACAAGCACTACAATGCCACTGTAGTGTTTGGTGTTGTGTGGCCAGGAATAATCCCTGCAGTTTTGTTTTTGCAGCTTTTACCAGGACTACACTTACCTTTTGGGCACTGTGGTGATGGGGCTTTGGGCCCCATTGCCACACTGTTCAAAATGTGCTTCAGCTATGGGGCACACACTTACCTTTTGGGCTCTGTGGTGAAGGGGCTTTGGGCCCCATTGCCACACTGTTCAAAATGTGCTTCAGCTATGGTTCACACACTTACCTTTTGGGCACTGTGGTGATGGGGCTTTGGGCCACATTGCCACACTGTTCAAAATGTGCTTCAGCTTGGAGCACACACTTACCTTTTGGGCACTGTGGTGATGGGGCTTTGGGCCACATTGCCACACTGTTCAAAATGTGCTTCAGCTATGGAGCACACACTTACCTTTTGGGCACTGTGGTGATGGGGCTTTGGGCCCCATTGCCACACTGTTCAAAATGTTCTTCAGCTATGGTGCACACACGTACCTTTTGGGCACTGTGGTGATGGGGCTTTGGGCCCCATTGCCACACTGTTCAAAATGTGCTTCAGCTATGGAGCACACACTTACCTTTTGGGCACTGTGGTGATGGGGCTTTGGGCCCCATTGCCACACTGTTCAAAATGTGCTTCAGCTATGGAGCACCCACTTACCTTTTGGGCACTGTGGTGATGGGGCTTTGGGCCCCATTGCCACACTGTTCAAAATGTGCTTCAGCTATGGAGCACACACTTACCTTTTGGGCACTGTGGTGATGGGGCTTTGGGCCCCATTGCCACACTGTTCAAAATGTGCTTCAGCTATGGAGCACACACTTACCTTTGGGCACTGTGGTGATGGGGCTTTGGGCCACATTGCCACAGTGGTCATGGTCTGCTTGCATTGTGTAGGCCACACACACAATTATGTGTGACACATGTGTTAGGGGGTCACATTGTATGTTCAATGTCATGTTCAGTGTTGTATGCATTTGACACAGACCATACACGCTTGCCATGGTGTTGGGGGTGGGATGTAATTTACAGACAGTCCTTATGTGGGAGTATGCTACTTGCGTCATGCATTACCCGTCCTATGAGTAGGGTTGGTTGTAGTGACAGGCATCCAGCCCCCCATGAGTGGGGATGGTAGTAGTGACAGGCATCCAGCCCCCCATGAGTGGGGATGGCAGTAGTGACAGGCATCCAGCCCCCCATGAGTGGGGATGGTAGTAGTGGTAGGCATCCAGACCCCTATGGGTGGGGATGGCAGTGGTGGTAGGCATCCAGCCCCCCATGAGTGGGGATGGTAGTAGTGGTAGGCATCCAGCCCACCCTGAGTGGGGGTGGTGTTAGTGGTATGCATCCTTCCCCCTATGGGTGGGGATGGCAGTGGTGGTAGGCATCCAGCCCCCTATGGGTGGGGATGGCAGTAGTGACAGGCATCCAGCCCCCCATGAGTGGGGATGGTAGTAGTGTTAGGCATCCAGACCCCCATGAGTGGGGATGGTAGTAGTGGCAGCCATCCAGCCCCCCATGAGTGGGGATGGTAGTAGTGGTAGGCATCCAGCCCACCCTGAGTGGGGGTGGTGTTAGTGGTAGGCATCCATCCCCCTATGGGTGGGGATGGCAGTGGTGGTAGGCATCCAGCCCACCCTGAGTGGGGATGGCAGTAGTGACAGGCATCCAGCCCCCCATGAGTGGGGATGGTAGTAGTGACAGGCATCCAGCCCACCCTGAGTAGGGGTGGTGTTAGTGGTAGGCATCCATCCCCCTATGGGTGGGGATGGCAGTGGTGGTAGGCATTCAGCCCCCTATGGGTGGGGATGGCAGTGGTGGTAGGCATCCAGCCCCCCATGAGTGGGGATGGTAGTAGTGACAGGCATCCAGACCCCCATGAGTGGGGATGGCAGTAGTGACAGGCATCCAGCCCCCCATTAGTGGGGATGGTAGTAGTGGTAGGCATTCAGTCCCCTATGGGTGGGGATGGCAGTGGTGGTAGGCATCCAGCCCCCCATGAGTGGGGATGGTAGTAGTGGCAGCCATCCAGACCCCCATGAGTGGGGATGGTAGTAGTGTTAGGCATCCAGCCCCCCATGAGTGGGGATGGCAGTAGTGACAGGCATCCAGCCCCCCATGAGTGGGGATGGTAGTAGTGTTAGGCATCCAGACCCCCATGAATGGGGATGGTAGTAGTCGCAGCCATCCAGTCCCCCATGAGTGGGGATGGTAGTAGTGGTAGGCATCCAGCCCACCCTGAGTGGGGGTGGTGTTAGTGGTAGGTATCCATCCCCCTATGGGTGGGGATGGCAGTGGTGGTAGGCATCCAGCCCCCTATGGGTGGGGATGGCAGTAGTGACAGGCATCCAGCCCCCCATGAGTGGGGATGGTAGTAGTGTTAGGCATCCAGACCCCCATGAGTGGGGATGGTAGTAGTGGCAGCCATCCAGCCCCCCATGAGTGGGGATGGTAGTAGTGGTAGGCATCCAGCCCACCCTGAGTGGGGGTGGTGTTAGTGGTAGGCATCCATCCCCCTATGGGTGGGGATGGCAGTGGTGGTAGGCATCCAGCCCCCTATGGGTGGGGATGGCAGTAGTGACAGGCATCCAGCCCCCCATGAGTGGGGATGGTAGTAGTGGCAGCCATCCAGCCCCCCATTAGTGGGGATGGCAGTAGTGACAGGCATCCAGCCCCCCATGAGTGGGGATGCTAGTAGTGTTAGGCATCCAGACCCCCATGAGTGGGGATGGTAGTAGTGGCAGCCATCCAGCCCCCCATGAGTGGGGATGGTAGTAGTGGTAGGCATCCAGCCCACCCTGAGTGGGGGTGGTGTTAGTGGTAGGCATCCATCCCCCTATGGGTGGGGATGGCAGTGGTGGTAGGCATCCAGGCCCCTATGGGTGGGGATGGCAGTAGTGACAGGCATCCAGCCCCCCATGAGTGGGGATGGTAGTAGTGGCAGCCATCCAGCCCCCCATTAGTGGGGATGGCAGTAGTGACAGGCATCCAGCCCCCCATGAGTGGGGATGGTAGTAGTGTTAGGCATCCAGACCCCCATGAGTGGGGATGGTAGTAGTGGCAGCCATCCAGCCCCCCATGAGTGGGGATGGTAGTAGTGGTAGGCATCCAGCCCACCCTGAGTGGGGGTGGTGTTAGTGGTAGGCATCCATCCCCCTATGGGTGGGGATGGCAGTGGTGGTAGGCATCCAGCCCACCCTGAGTGGGGATGGCAGTAGTGACAGGCATCCAGCCCCCCATGAGTGGGGATGGCAGTAGTGGCAGCCATCCAGCCCCCCATTAGTGGGGATGGCAGTAGTGACAGGCATCCAGCCCCCCATGAGTGGGGATGGCAGTAGTGACAGGCATCCAGCCCACCCTGAGTAGGGGTGGTGTTGGTGGCAGCCATCCAGCCCCCATGAGTGGGGATGGTAGTAGTGGTAGGCATCCAGCCCCCCATGAGTGGGGATGGTAGTAGTGGCAGCCATCCAGCCCCCCATGAGTGGGGATGGTAGTAGTGGTAGGCATCCAGCCCCCCATGAGTGGGGATGGCAGTAGTGATAGGCATCCAGCCCCCCATGAGTGGGGATGGCAGTAGTGATAGGCATCCAGCCCACCCTGAGTAGGAGTGGTGTTAGTGGTAGGCATCCAGCCCCTATGGGTGGGGATGGCAGTAGTGACAGGCATCCAGCCCCCATGAGTGGGGATGGTAGTAGTGGTAGGCATCCAGCCCCCATGAGTGGAGATGGTAGTAGTGGCAGCCAGCCAGCCCCCATGAGTGGGGGTGGTGGTGGCGGCAGGCATCTAGCCACCCATGAGTAGGGGTGGTTGTAGGGTGGTGTTGGTGGTAGGCATCCATCCCCCTATGGGTGTGTATGGCATTGGTGTTGGCCATCCCACCCCTATGGTTCTGCTGTTGCTTGTGTACGTCATTTGTGCATCCCTATGTGTGTGTGACATTTTTCGGGTACGTGTCGTTTGTTTGTGTTGTGGGTGCTTGACTTACCGTCTGCGCCAAACGCGTCCGTACCGGTACCGGTAATAGATGTAGAGTATTGGTAGGACCTGCGCGATGGGATTCATGGTTGGGTCGTCTCGTTCGTGTTTCTCGTGGCTTTGACTCGTACTCGTCGCTGGCTTGTTCGTCTCGTCGCCGTGGATCGTCTTGTGGCGCGAATCGGAGCTTATGTGCAGCTCTCCCGGATGCTCAAAAGTGCCGGACGTAGCGACGAGTTCGGCACGTACAGAAGACGCATCGTACTAGTCCGGCCGGAAGGTGCTGTGTATTTGGTTCCGTGCGACTCGATTCGGCGTTTACGGATCCAGCTCGGTCGGGGAACAGGAGCTGGAATGGGTAAGTACGGCTCGCTCGGAATCTGGGCTGTTATGCGCATCGTACTTGTTCGTTCGGTTGAGTGTTCGAGTCGGTCGGAAAACACGCGTTCGGCTGGTATTTTTTCCGGACAAATACTGTTAGGTGCGCTTCCGGCCGACATCGGAATCGACCCCTTAGTGTGAAAGGGGAGGGCAATGGGTGTTGCTGTGGGTGTTTCACCACAATACCCATTGCTTCTGACACTGCCTCCTATTCACAAGAGCAGCGTAAATAGGAGGCAGCGCCAGAGTTAAGACCTGGGGAAACCTGGTCTTAACCTGGCAAAGCAAGGAGACATTTTTTAATTTCTCCTCATTTTTGCTGTTTTCATGTGTGCTGCGTTGTGCAGCACACATGAAAACAGCAAAAGGCCAATGATTGTGTATGTACAGGAAGGTCCCCCTTCCTGCACATAAACAATAATTTTTTGAAAATGCCGTTTTCCAACTTCTGTGTGTGTGCTGCATTAACCCCTTCGATGCTCGTGACGAGCTCAGCTCGTCACGCTGCGCGGTCGCGCTGTGCGCATGACGAGCTGAGCTCGTCACGACCAGACCCGCAATCGGAATGTCCAGCACACGAGCGGAATTCCGATCGCGGTCAAAGGGTTAAGCAGCACACATAGAAGTCACAAAACGGCATTTCAAAATTGTTTATGTGCAGAAAGGGGGACCTTCCTGTACATACACAATCTTCCCTTGCACGCAGACACCCTTGCACCATGGTGCAAGGGTGCCTGCGTTGGCGCTAAGCTGCTACACTTAGCGCCAGCGCAGGGGGATACGCAAGGCTGCACCATATCCTTGTGAATATGGTGCAGCCTTGCGTTTCTGAAGTGGCGAAGGGAGGCGTTAAGCCATGACGGCTAACGCCTCACTTCGCCACTTCCTTGTGAATATGCCCATGTGTCTGCCAAAGTTTAGCAAAGAAGGCACACTCCTATTGGAAGGAAACAAATCGATAGAAGAAATACTAACAGTGATAAAGGATCTGCCCCACAATAAAACATAATGCAAAATGGCAATTGTAAAATGCACCTTTTGTGTGGTCTCCCCCATTTTTTTTCTGAATTTTATTCTTGTTTTTTAGACTCTGCATAATGGGGTACTGCTGTCCAGTGCCCAGTGTATGTGCACTGCCACTAAAACATGTAGGATTTGTCTGATCTCTGAATGACACATTTAGCTCTCTTATTAGGCCATAGTATATGGTGCAGAAGCTACACTCATGCTATGGAAAGTTAATTGCCATTTGTGTGCTGTAGTACTTATTGTGCCATCCACTAATGTGACTGGAAAAACATGGCTTGAGACCTACCAATGTATCCAAAAAGTTAAAACCTGAAATTCGACCTGTCAAAATAACCCTTTTGACAAGGGTAAAACCTTCCTTTCAAATACTAATAAATCACCTCTACATAGGCCTTGTAGCCCTTAAAGCAGGGTGCACGGTATTTAATTGTGGAACAAGAAGAAATGCAATGTTATCATTATAGTAAAAAGGCCCCCAAAAGATATTCTCACTGAGGCAGACCATGGCAGTCCTAGAAAGACAACCAGAGTGCAGATTAAAATATTAATTCTGCTATCTCAGGTTTGGGACCTGCTAGAAAAATGATTCAACCACTATTTTTAATATGCATTTAAGATCCAATACAATGGTAGATTTTTAATAAATACATATGGAAAGTAACTTTTAGAAACATAGGGGCATATTCTCAAGGAGCTATCGCCGAGTTATCGGCACTTTATCACAGCCAAATCCGCGATAAATTTATCTCCCCATTCCCAAGCTGGTGCTAACAGCCCATAACACCAGTTTACCTGCGATAGCAGTCGCAAAAAACATCGCCACAGATGACCCCGGCAACTAACACTAATGATATGCAGAGTAGGCGTTCCCGTGCAAAAAGCCGCGACAACACCACTCCACAACATTCTCAACGACCAGCCAGATCGACGATAAGATCACAAAACATGCGCTAAGGCGCGTTAGCAGCAGGAAACTAACACCTGATCCTACCTGGTGTAAAGTCGGACGACAACCGGCACCAGACAAGGGAGCACAGCCCATAGCCACACATGAAGAACAACAGATGCCCTGGAGCAACCGATCATGCAGCCCGGAGCCCCAATATGTCAACAACACCCACCACCCCCAGGACCCCACCACCCCCACCCCACCCGGGCCCTACCCCGGGCCCCCCCAACCCCACCCCCCCTTTGGACAAAGATATTGCACCTCAACTCCATGAAATCATGAACCAAACAAATTGCCTGAAGTCGCACAATCACAACACCCAACATACATGTGTGGTCAGAAAAAAGGGAAATCATACATCCATATCATAATATCCAAACAATATATTTATTACAGAAGAAACCAAAAAAACTAATCTGAAGAGGCATGGCAGATCGTCTCAGGACATTCTGTAAGTCACAGCATGCAAAACAGAAATCTGGATCAGAAGGTGTGCCATGCGCCCATCAAAGTACAGAGAGAGAGAGAGCGAAAGAGAGAAAGAGAGAGGGAGAGAGGGAGAGAAAGAGAGGGAGAGAAAGAGAGGGAGAGAGAAAGAGAGAGGGAGAGAGGGAGAGAGGGAGAGAGAAAGAAAGAGGGAAAGAGGGAGAGAGAAAGAGAGGGAGAGAGAGGGGGAGAGGGAGAAAGAAAGAGAGGGAGAGAGAGAGAAAGAGAGGGTGAGAGAGTGGCGACACTGCGGACCTAGGCCTCACTGCTCACCTGCTGCCACCGGTGTGTCTCCAACAACGTGCCGGTATTCACAGCAGTCCCCCAGGTCCCTCATCTGAAACAGTTTCCAGAGACATGAATGGCAGAGTCCATACAGTTGCACACGCCATCATCGCTTGCCCGCCCCTGCGCACACAGGTTGATGCACCCCAGCCCCTCCCGCCGCCCAGCTGTGATTGCCCGCCCCTGCACAACCAGGCCTCACTGCTCACCTTCCGCCACCGGCGTGTCTCCAAAAGGGCCCACCACGTTCCGGAGGGATCTCCAAGCCCGGTGCCCGCGACCATGGCACCCTCCACACTTTTGCAGCCCTGCACTGTGGGCCACCAGGTCACACACATGATTCTGGGTCTTGATTTCGCAATGGCAGAGACCACATCAGTGCACACGGCATCATCGCAGGCTGCACACCCGCACAGCGCTTGAGGTGCCAATAACTTTGTGAACCGCGAGGCAACGCCACGTGGCGGGAGGCCCGCCCTGCCCGCTGGCTCAGGCCTACACTGCGGTCCAGCAGGGCTCACACTAATCCTTGCCAGTCCGGACCGCCAGGGTGGCGCATCATTGCAGGCTGCACACCCGCTCAGCACTTTAGGTGCCCCTATCTCACTGCACCACAAAACACCGTCCCGTGGCGGTGTGCCTGTGCCTGCCGCAGTGTATCTGGTGCCACCAAGTCTGTTCACCGCTAGCCATGGACCCTTAATGATTGAGTCCCATGGTGCAGATGCCATCATGTCACCCCCGGCACTGGGCAATGTGAGGTGGCAGGGCCCTAGGCCCTCATGCATACATGAGAACTACATGGAGACACCCAGTCAGAGAGAGTGGAAATGGCATCCAGCACGTGCGCCAGGCCCTTTTCATTGGCAGGGTCACATGTCCTGTGACGCCTGTGCTGGATGGGTGTGGTGTGGGTGTACACCAGCCATGAGGGAGTGGCTGTGGCATGCTGACAACTAGACCTGTGAGCTGCAGATCCCAACAGTGAAGACCTGGGACATGTAGCGTTTTCGTCCCCCCCCTGTGTGCGTAATTGGAGTGGGCTGTCCTGGCGTATGCCAGTCCAGCGTAAGGGTGTGAACAATGACCCCGGGGCTCTGGGCGTGGTTCCGTCCTGGGCTGGGCAAGGAAGTGACTAATGGATGTGTCTCTGTTGTAGTGTCGGCGCCACCCGGACCGCAATCGGCAATGTGTCACCCTGTGACAAAAGTCCCACAACATGGGCAACATTGACGTAAGGGGGAATCACTGACCCTACATTCATCCATACTTCCACACTTGAATGATCATAGACATGACACATCTGTGTGAATATGAATGTTTATTGCACTTTCAAGGGAGTGTTGCAGCTGGAGCAGTACAGGGCCATGCCAACCCCATTTCACATTGTCGGCCTGTGGAGGGCCAGCCAGAGTCCTTCAGGGAATGACAGGTACATCAGGAGAGGAGGACTTCAGTCCGCAGTCTCATAGCTGTGTCATTGGTGACCAGACAGAATATGGCAGTCCATGTCGAGGTCCAAGGTGAGTGTCGCAGAGTGCATCGGGGGACAGTGGAAGGTGATGATGCAGAGGGCAGAACCAAGCAGAAACAGGCCACATGGCGGAGATGAATACTACTGCGTCCTCCTGACCATAATGGCAGATTCATCCGCATCTTCGTCCTCTGCTGTTGCATGCGCCTCACATGTGGGTGGTGGTGTTCTGTCTCCAGCACTGTGTGGCACTGACACATCAGGGGCCGGAGATGTGGATGGGGTGGTAGCAGCAGCATGCATCAGCGCCAGGCCTTGTGGCAGTAATGCCATGAGGAGGGTCTTCAGGGCATTGAGGGACCCAGCTACCTCTCGCTGGTGTGCAGCCATGGCAGCCACTCTTTCCGCCTGCATCCGCTCCATGTTCTCCATGATCCTCAGCATGTGTCCCAACTCCTGGGCGAGATCGCTGGAGGCACTCTGACTAGACAGTCGTTCTTGTCGCAGAGTCAGGACTCTAGCAATGTCAGCCATGGTCCGTTGGAGAGCATGGAGTGGACTGTGGGTGTCCGTTAGGGACTGTGAGTGGTCCCTGATGGGACTTAGACACCCACGTATGGCGTCTAGTTTGGCTGCCATGCGGTCGAACCCCACCTGCACCTGTTCAGCCAGCTTCTCCTGGCACCCCAACACACGGCGTTGGAAGGCCATGTGCTCGTCGTGGGGGTCCTGGGAGGCAGCCGTGGTGGTGGGTGCTGCCTGCTGTGTGTGCTGTGCAGGGGGTGGGTTCTCTTCGTGGCAGCTGCCTGGCTGCCCTGATCCTGGAAGTGGGCTGCAGAGGATCTCCACGAGCTGTTGGAGGGCGTCGGAGTCGAAGGTGTGGTGGTCCTCTTTGTCATCAGAGAAGAGAGGTTTGGACTGCTCTGCAGGAGGTGTTGGATTTCCCCTGCAATGTGAAGGGGAGATGCAGTTTAACATTGTGTTCACATGTATGTTGACGCATTGTACATGTTTACATTCAGACTGCATGACAGTGTACATTGTGACTGTTTGGGGGAGCTGCCTATTTGATGCGGGACAGTGGACATTCCGACTACATCACGGATGTGTGTTTGTACTTGTACATTGTCAACTCACATTTCCCTGCAGTGCCAAATGTGATTGGCCAGTTTCTATGCACATGCGGCACCAGTTGTGTCCTCTGTTCTGTTGTGGACATGTTGCGGTTTGTACCACATCCTTGTCAATGTTGATGTGCTCTGCATGTAATGTGTGTGTGCCGCATTTTGGGGGAGTCGCCCCTGCAGCTCTGATTTAGCTGCCCTTATCCCTTTCATGTGGTGTGCCTCTGGGTTCTGTGCTTATGCAGTGCTGAGATGTTGCATACCTGGGTGCATTGGTCTCTTGGTGGGAGTTGTGGGTCTGGGGCATGGTTTGTCCGCAGATGTGCTATGCTTCATTGTGCATGTGTGTCATTGTGCCCATCTCTCCCCGTCCCCCAGTCCCTGGTGGTTACTCACCCTGTTGCTGTTGTGTCCGGTCATGTTGAGCAGTGCCCGGTCCCCCAACTCCTGCCACCGTCTCCCCACTGATGACTGTGGACACCATTTCCTCCATCTCGTCCAGCTCCTCCTGTGGCGCTGGACTCCCACCTCCAGTCTGCATTGCTGCCTTCCGCTTGTTTGCGAGTTTCAGCTTGGTTTTGCGCTTCACATCATTCCAGCGCCTCTTGACCTCATCCATTGTCATCTTCAGCACTCCGACTGCATTCACCTTGTCCACGATGGTCTGCCATATTCCATTTTTAGTTGCCAGTGACACAGTGGAGGTGATGAACAGTGGTTGATGGTGTACTATCACTGCCGTTATCAGGATCCTGTTTTCCTGCGGACTGAACCGCTTCTTCCTAATCTTCTTATCCTTGCCCTTCCCTGACCCAGAGGTCCCTGGCTGTTCCTTCGGGGGGCTTGTGGGGTTCTGATTGTCCTCTGTACTTGCTCCGGATGCCTCCATTGTGCTTCGCTGTTGTTTGTCTTTTGTTGGTATGTTTTTTTTCCACTTATATAGTGCATTTTCCCGCATGACGCGTGGGAATTGCAGGCCTGTGGCTGGTTTTCGTAGATTTTTGTATCGCGATTGGCGTCATTGCTACTATTTTCGCGTTGGGGTTTCGCATTTTTGCGGCGTCACGTTGTTTTTAACGCGTTCATTTGACTCGTTGTTGTGTGACTATCGCATGGTACCGCCGTGTTGTGAATACCACGTTGACACAGAGTTGTTTTCCCGCGATAGACTGCGATGTGAAGCGTTGCGTTAAGCTACACTTGTGGTGGTTATCACACGTTCTTGAGAATATGCCCGTACTATTTCCCTGCCAGAAACTCCTAGAGGCTAATATGCATTAGCTCTCTAGCAACTGCCCAGCTAGTGCTTGGCCGTAATGGGGTGTGAAAACATTTCCTAGAGCCGAAATGCTACCCTGGCCACTGGCAAATTAACATGTTAGATTGTTAACCAAGATTTCAATCCTATGTAGTTTCACAGAAGCCTCAGAAACCTCATCCCATTGGAATGATGGGTCCCCACATCAGTAGCAAAAGCAAAGATATGCCTCCTATACCAGTTGAAAAAAAATGAAATCCATTAAATTCCATTCTACACAGAATTGTTTACAAGGAATGTGTTGAATACTGACATATGAAATAATCCTTCATTGATTGAATCACAAGGTAGATACATTTGTAAAATTATGGTCTTACTTTATAAATTCATTTGATTGAGATAGATGCCCAATTTTGTGCATTTACTGCTTTCTAAATGATAAAATATATCTTTTTTGATCTTTCACTCACATTTTCATTTTCCACATCCTGCCTATACATTACACAGCATTTCAATGAAAGTGCATGTATATATATATATATCTAGAAGCACTGAAGCCCAATTCCAGGATGCACAGTGTTTATTTCTGAAAAGCAGCAACTTTCTTTTCTTTTTCCTGACGCGATTCGGCTGGGAACACAGCCTTGATCACAGGGGAAAGTATTTATGTTGCAAAGTGCATACATGCGTGCTTTTGACCATTCTGCTATGTGACTTAATTCAAAGAATACAATTCCCATAGTGCACTATACATATTCCCCCAAAAGTGGATACGATGTAAAAACATAATTAGTGCCCTCTATTTCAATTATTTCTCTTGTAGTGCACTAGAGTATTTAGTTCAAATGTTTATTTGGAGGCTGTCTGGTTAGAAATTCATAGTTTCATGGTGCTATTTTGTTGAATAATTTTGGAGAAACGTCTATGTTTAAAGACTGCTGTAGAAATGACAAAATACTTTGGGGCATATTCGCAAGGAGCTATCGCCGAATTAACGGCACTTTATCTCAGCCAAAGTCGTGATACATTTACCTCCCCATTCACAAGCCGGTGTTAACAGCCCACAGCACCAGTTTACCCGCGATAGCAGCCTAAAAAAACATCGCCACAGAGGACCCCCGCAAATATCGCTAATGAGATGCAGAGTGGGCGTTTCAGTGACAAAATTCGAGACAACAGCACACCTCAACATTCACAATGACCAGCCACATCCGCGATAAAAACACAGAACAGGCGATAAGGCGCGTTAGCACCAGGAAATCTACACCTGCTCTGACCTGGTATAAACTCTGACGGCAGCCTGCAAACCAAAAGGGAGCACATCCCAGGGCTACATCGGAAGGGCAACAGATGCCATGGAGCCACCCATCATGCGCCCCGGACACCCAAGAGGGCCACAACACCCACAGCCACCACCCCCAGGACCACCCCTCCCTGGCACCCCCCCGACCAAAGACATGCCACATCAGCCACACCTAAACATGTACAAATTATTCAGCTTGATGCCGCACAATCACAACTGGTGACATGGATGTGTCATCACAGAAATGACCAGCACACATTCACTTTCGAAGTAACAAATGAAACTTTATTAAAATGAACAACGAAATGAAATGAAGACACATGGCCGCTCCCCTCCGGACAATACGTAGGTCACAGCCTGTAAGTCAAAAAACATGATGAGAAGGTGTGTCCTGCGCACATCAGAAGGACAGAGAGAGAGCGAAGGAGAGAGAGAGGAAGAGTGGGAGGGAGAGAGAGAGAGAGAGAGAGAGAGAGAGAGAGGAAGAGAGAGAGAGAGAGAGAGAGAGAGAGAGAGGGAGAGAGAGAGAGAGGAAGAGAGGGAGAGAGAGAGGAAGAGAGGAAGAGAGGGAGAGAGAGAGAGAGAGAGGAAGAGAGGGAGAGAGAGATAGAGAGTGCCGTCCCTGCGCACCCAGGCCACACTGCTCACCTACTGCCACCGGTGTGTCTCCAACCACGTGCCGGTATGTAGTGCAGTTCACCAGGCCACACATCTCATTCAGAGCCGTCAGCTGAAACAGAGCCCAGATACATGACTGGCACAGTACACACACTTGCACAAGACAACATTGCCTGCCCGCCCATGCACACCCAAGCACAGGCACCCCAACCTCACCCGCCGCCCATCAGAGCATGTCCGCCCATGCACACCCAGGCCCCAATGCTCACCTTCCGCCACCTGTGCGTAGATAGAAGGTCCCACCACGTGCCGCTGCAAGCCACAAGCCAGGGGCCTGCGGACATGGCACCCTCCACATCATGCAGCCCCACTCCGCAGCCCACCAGGTTTCACGTTTGGTGCTGGGTCTTGATTACTCCATGGCAGAGGACATACCAGTGCACCAGGCACCATCGCAGGCTGCACACCCGCTCAGCCCAATGGGTGCCACCAACACTGGAATCCCGGAAGCGTCGCCACGTGGCGGTAGGCCCACGCTGCCCGCTGGCTCTGGCCTACACTGCGGTCCAGCAGGGCGCACAAAACCTGAGCTGTCCGGACCGCTGGGACGGGGCATCATCGCAGGCTGCACACCCACTCAGCAGCTCAAGGTGCCACTGACACAGTGCACTCCAAGTCACCGTCCCGTGGCGGGGTGCCTGTGCCGTCCGCAAGGCCCCGGGTGCCACTAACCCTGTGCAACACCATTCTGCGCGACGTGGTGGTAGGCCCGTGCCTCACTCAAGGCCTCGTGTGCCACTAATCCTGTGTGCAACAACTCATGGGCCCTACATGTGTGAGAACCGTGGAGCGGCCGTCATCCAGTCACCACCGGAAGAGGGGAATGTGATGTCGTCGGCCCCTTATGTTGGCGCAGTCACATGGCCTATGACGCCTGTGATGGATGGGTGTGGTGTGTGTGGAAACCTGCCCTCAGGGAGTGGCTGTGACATTCTGACAACTAGACCAGTGACCTGCATACCACCAGTGAGTCCGGCTGCGCGGGTAGCAATGAGGGCCCCCCCTCGGGGCGTTAGCGGAGTGTTCTGGCCTGCCGTACGCCCGACCAGCGCAGGGCTTGCAACAATGACTCGTGGGCTCTGGGCGTGGTCCAGTCCATGTCTGGACAAGGAAGTGACTGATGCGTGTGTCCCTGCTGTAGTGTTCACGGAACCCACTACACAAAATGCAATGTTGCACCCTCTTACTGGCATCGCACAGGATGAACATCATTGACGCAAGGGAAGGCCCTGTCCCCACATTCATCCACACATCCACACAGGAATGACGAAAGACATTACACAGCCGTGCGTCACTGGATGTTTATTTGCACATCCAGTGCAGTCATGCAGCTGGAGCGGTACAGGGCAATGCCGAGCACACCACACAATATGGGCCCGTGGAGGGCCAGCCAGTGTCCATCCCGGGATGAGCTGTACTGCGGAAGAGGAAGGGTACAGTCCGCAGTCTGTCCGCCATGTCATTGGTCGTCAAACAGGATGTGGCAGTCCATGTCGCTGTCCAAGGTGAGTGCCTCGAAGTGTATCGGGGGTCAGTGGTAGGTCTTGAGGCCATGTGCGGCACCAAGCAGAAACAGGCAAGGTGGCGGAAATGGATGCTAGTGCCTGGCCCTCCTGACCACAGTCCCATCCACGTCCTCGGGTGTGTGCCCTGCCCCACCTGTGGGTGTTGCAGTGCCGGCTGCGGCACTGTGTGCCACTGACACATCAGGGGCCGCAGGAGGATTGTCGGCCGCACTGTGTGGCAGTGACACATCAGGTGCCGGAGTGGATACGCCTGCTGCACTGGGAGGCACTGACACACCAGGGGTTGGAGATGTGGATGGTGTGGGGGCAGCAGCATTCATCATCGCCAGGCCTTGTGGCAGCAACGCCATGATGAGGACATGCAGGGCCTGGTAGATCCCAGCTACATTTCACTGATGTGCAGCGGAGGCTGCCATCCTTTCTGCCTCCATCCGCACCATGTCCTCCATGATCCTCCGCATGTGTGCCAGCTCACGGCTGGCATCACTGGGGCCACTCTGAGTGGACAGGTATTCTTCCCTCCACGTCATGACTCCAGAGATGTCAGTCAGGGCTCGCTGGAGTCCATGGGGCAGACATAGACACCCAAGGATGGCGTCTAGTTTGGTAGCCATGAGCTCGAACCCCACCTGCACCTGCTCGGCCGTCTCCCTCTGGCCCTCCAGCACACGGCGTTGGAAGGCCATTTGTTGTTCCTGGGGGACTTGGGAGGGTGCCGGGGCTGTGGGTGCCTCCTGCTGGGTGGTGTGGGTGGTGGGTGGGGTCTCATGAATGTAGCTGGGCTGCCCTGATCCTGGAGGTGAGTTGTGGATGAGGTCAATGAGGTCTTGGATGGTTTGGGTGTCGATGCTGGTGTTGTCCTCCTCCTCATCATCAGTGAAGAGTGGCTGTGACTGCTCTGCAGGAGGTGTTGACGATGCCCCTGCGATGTGAAGGGGAGATGGTGTATTACATGTATGTAGCCGCATGGTACAGGTTGACATTCAGACAGCATGGCATTGTACATTGTGACAGTGGGTCTGTGGGTCTGGGCGAGGACCCAGAGTGATTGTGGGTGTGCACTGTGCCCTGCTTGCTTGTGCATGTGTGCCATTGTGGCCATCTCCCCCGTCCCCCCAGCACCTGGTGGTCACTCACCCTGTTGCGGATGTGTTGTGTCCTGTCAAGCAGTGTCCGGTCCCCCGACTCCGGCCACAGTCTCCACACTGATGACTGTCGACACCAGCTCCTCCATGTCATCCAGCTCCAGCTGTGGCGCTGGGCCCCCACCTCCGGTCTGCGTTGCTGCCTTCAGGTTGGCGCTGAGTTTCTCCTTGGTCTTCCGCTTGATGCCATTCCATCACCTCTTGACCTCGTCTATTGTCCGCTTGTGCTCTCTGACGGCATTCACCTTGTCGACGATGTCCCGCCATATTCCAGTTTTGGTGCCCAATGACACGTTGGAGGTGACGAAGAGTTATTGATGGTGTTCCATCACCTCCGTGACTATGATCCTGTTCGCCTGCGGACTGAACTTGGTCTTCCTGGTCTTCTTGTCCTTGCCCTTCCCTGTCTCCGAGGTCCCAGGCTGGTCGTCCGGGGTGCTTGTGGGGTTGCGCTCGTCCTCTGCGCCTGCTCCGGCTGCCTCCATGGTGCTTGTGTGTTGGTCAGTTTGTGTGTGGGTGTTCTTTTCTACTTTTATGAAGGATTTTGACGCCTGCCAGGTGTGTGTTGCAGGCCTGGCGCTGCTTGTCGCTGGTTTCCTCATCGTGCTTTGGCCCATCGCGTGTTTTTTGGTGTTGTGGTTTATGTTTTTATCTCCATCGTGGTTGTTGTATCGCAGACTTTGTCCGCGGCATCGGCAGACTATCTCATGGTACCGCCTTGTTGTGAATTCCACGTTGACACGGGGTTATTTTCCCGCGATGGGCTGCGATATTGAAAGTTGCGTTACGCTACTCTTGCAGTAGTTATCACACGTTCTTGTGAATATACCCCTGAGTCTCTTTCTATCTCGGCGTGGATGGCACTGTGCTAATCCTATGTTTAAAGACTTTGATAGAAAAGCAGACATTTGAGGTGAGCAGATTTAGAGTGTCGCTGGTGTTGAGAGTGCGCTATACTGGAGCTGCTTTCCACCTAAACTTGAGAACTACCCAGAGTTCTCTGCTTCTTCTTTTTTGTACATATATATATATATATATATATTATCTACTGGCGGTCGCCAGTAGGTAGTTATAGTTTGGACTTTGTTTCTATTCAAAAAATGTTTTTTCTTTTGCCAATAACTTTGGCGCTGTTTGACGAATCTTTATGAAATTTTCAAAACTAATGGGGCGGGTAGGTCAGCTCCTGTGTTGAGAATTTCGGGGTGATTATTCAAGCGAGGGCTGAGAAAATGCATTTTCTCCATGTTAATTTCCATAGGAAACTTTAGATACTGAGCGAAATTACTTTTTGTTAAATGGTGTAAATCAGTTCAGTAGTTACTGAGAAATTGAAACATTTCTCAGATATCCATATATCTCAAGTCTGCGATCTGATTGGCTGCCAACAGTTCCAACCAGGAAGTGTTGGCAGTCATCTAGTGACTCGGTTGAACTGAGTCACAAGGAAAAAGGTTAAAAATGACAATAAAACAAGAAAAGGGGGCAGGGTAGAAACACCCTGACCCCCTAGGCCTGCTCAGGAAGTCCCACAGGGCCCCCCAGGGCCCAAAAAAGCATGTTTTTTATTTTTGGGAGGAGTCTTGCCTTTATTTTCTTTAAGCCCCCAGGTAGGCCAGGTCCAGGGGCCAATCATGAAAATACATGTGGGGGCCTGCGCAGGCCCCCGCAGCCCTTGGGCCCACCACCTCCCCAGGGCTATGTTCTTTAAATGCAGGATGACCACGCAGGCCCCCCACAGCCCCAAGGACTGCCACCTCCCCTGGGCTATCTTTAAAAATGAAGTGCCCCCCAACACAGCCCCAGGGACCACCACCTCCCAGGGCACAAATTAAGTAAATGCAGGAGTCCATTGTGGACCCCCAGCACCGGGGACCACCATCTCCCCAGGGCTACACAGAAAATGGGAGGGGGGCCACACAGCCCCTCTCCAGGAGCCCTCCATGGCCCTGGGGACCGCCACCCCCAGGGCTGGCTCCAGCAATGTCTCGGGGTGCCCATCCCGGGACATTGCAGTTTGCTATGGCTTGCCATAGCAAACACTGCTTCGCTTCATGGAAGCGAGAGCATGGAAAATGCTCTCGCTTCCATGAAGCAAAGCAGAGTTGCTTTTGGGCAGAGGGAGCTTTATGTTATCAGCTCCCTCTGCGCAAAAGCAATGCCGGCTCCCGCAGGAGGCAGGGAGACTACAGGGACCACAGTGGCTTTTGGGCTCCCCCCGCGGTCCCAAACGAGAGTCCAAACCCTGGGGGATGTAGTCCCCTGGACCGAAAATGGACCGGGAGTGGGGACACTTAGGCCCCCTCCTTTTTTAATAAAAAAAAAATGGCTAGGCCCCATGGGATGGAGTCCCCAGGGCGAAATCGACCTGGGGAGGGGGGCGCACGGTCCCACTGCTTTAAAATACATTTAAAAAAAAGAAAAGAAATGGCCAAGCCAGAGGGTATAGGGTCCCCTGGGCTGAAAATTGCCTGTTGGAGGGGGGCATATTAGCCTGTTATTCGCTGAATAGCCTCAGATGTGAGCAACAGGCGCATTAATCCCATGAGACATCGTACTGAATTTAGAACCTATTATAAAGGTCCAGATCTCTTCAGTATGTACATTAATCCCTTGACCTACTGTAAAGGGATTAACGCCTTTGATCGGTAGATCTGCAGTTGCTTTTACGCATTCAGATATTCTAAGGCTCTAAGGGCACACACTGATGTGTAATGCAGACTGCATCACTGCAATCCGCGATCACACTGCTGCACAGCGGTGGGAAGAGCAGCCCTGATCAGGGTAATGTGAGCTATGAGGGAAAACAATTCTGAGGTGAGGGGGAAGGGCTGCATGTGATCCTCAACAGCCTACAGCCTGATCTACACTCACAACCGCTTCAGCCTGCAGCTTGGCTCCAGCCCGTATTTACACACACCGAGCAGGCAGAAGCCGAAGTCCGGGGTCATAACAAGAGTAGGCAGCACCGCCGGCTGGGAGCTCTCAGGGAGCAGGCAGGATCAGATCTCAAAGAGCACAGGCAGGAACTTTCCTTGGTGACCACAAAGAGAGCAGGTAGCAACTTCATCCTGGGGCACAGAGAGAAAACGGGCAGTAACTCGAGCTTGGGGTCACGGAGAGAGAAGGCAGCTGTTCTAGGCTGGGACCGCACATGCTGTAACCTGTTGCATTGTTGCTCTGGAGCAGGCAGCACCACTGCCGGGATCCACGCACACAAAGGAGGCAGATCCCATAGTCGCGGGGCACTCAGACAGCAAGCAGGTACGCCAGACTGGGGTCACAAAGAGTTTCACACTGGACAAGGCAGCAAACAGCACCTCGGAGGGCACAGAGAAGAGGCAGCAACTCTACCCTTGATCCCATAGGGAGCAGGCAGCGACTGAGTAATGCCTTGGATGACAAGTGTAGAGTATGCAATAGATATAGTTAGTATGGGCACTCTGTGAGTTGTCAGCTCCCTCAGCCTGCATGAACAAACACCTCACGAGGGAGACAGCATCTTAATCTCATCAGCACGCACTAGGTGCAGGCAGCACATCTAGATGGGATACGTTCCCTGACTACACCCTGAACTGTGCTCCAACTCATAAATAGACCAAGCAGGGAACATCTATGAGAAGAGGCCCTCCACCTGCCTAGAACAAGATCATGTCTGCAACCTAGACCGTCACTGCGAGCAGACAGTACTTCCAACCTAGATATGCACACAGTAGGCAACACCCGGAGAGGAGACAGCAATGAAAGCCTGAGAACTGAGTAAACAGAGCTCCTGCAGCTGTGCATACTTGGAGCAGGCAGCACCTCGAATCTGTGACCTCCCGGACCAACAGCATCTCTGGTTGCAGGCAACACTGCAGAGAGCAGGCAGCACTGCCTCTCTTGAGGCCAGCGAGGTGCTTCAGGTCGTACTTCCAAGGGACGTGGATGTATACGGAAGACCCCTACCTGCCTAGGACTCTCAGTGGTTGTTAATGGTGTTCAACATGGTTTGGACAACCTGTTCCCCCACACTCAACAAAGTACTACATTTTGAGCAGAAAAGTCCAGCTTTGGCAAAATCAGGCAGAGCCGAAGAGATACTCTGCAGTCTGTCGCCAGGTCTTGATGTTGAAGCCTGTGCATCTTGGCCACCTTCACTTGCATTAAGTCTTGCAAGTTCTGCTCTTGCAAGACAGTTTCCGTGCCTCGTCTTCAGGTGTTTTGTACATTGAAGACATCCCACAAGAACATTTCAAGTTTCAGGGATGTTATAGTTAGCAATTAGCATTTAAAAATCCTTAGAAATTCACTGAAAAAACCACAGGTTTCAGGGGCGTTGTAGTTAGGAATTAGCATTTAAAAAACCTTCGAAATTCACTGAAAAAAACACTGGTTTACAGTACTTTATAGTTAGAAATTAGCATTTAAAAAACCTTAGATATTCACTGAAAAAAACCACAGGTTACAGGAACGTTATAGTTAGGCTGACATTTCACTTGTACAAAACAAGAGAAATTCAGCTGTTATAGTTAGCTGAGCTGAGCTAACTATAACTTGCGCCCCCACAATGCACTGCTGATTACGTCATATAGTACATCACACATGACATGGTCAGTGACATCACTGATGACATTACTGATGACATCTCAAATGACATCACTGATAGCATCACTGATAACATCACTGATGACATCATTCAGATAATCTCTGATGCACCTACTCACATCCCAATATAACCTTTCATACACCCACTCCAAATTTCAGACTACCATTCTTGAAACCATTGCCACACCAATACAAGTACGTACATATCCACTCACTGATTCATAGGTCTGCATCTACATCCACTCACTCACCCATACAGGAACTCATACAGCCAGTCTCTCACCATTACAGCCGCTTATATATCCACTCATACATCCATACAGCCACTCATACACCGTCAGTCACCCATAGAGCTACTCACACACTCTCTCACTCACCCAAACACTCAATCATACAGCCACTTACTCACCCATCCAAAAACACACACTCACTACTTGTACAGATACTAACAAATACTTACTCTCCTATACAGTTGCAGGCACAAGCACACACTCACCCATACAGCCACTCTCACAATCACTCACTCACACATGCAGCTACTGATATACTCCAGCACTCACATATACTGCCTTTCACATATGCAGTTACTCACCCATATACCACTGAGATATCCATTTACTCACAGACACAGCCATACGCACACTCACCCATACAGTCCCTCATAGATGCACTCATGAACCCATATACCCAGGGATTCATCCACTCATATACCCATGCAGGGAGTGACACACCCCCTCACCCACCCACACAGGTACTCAAACAACTAATCAATAACCCATATAGACACTCATGTACCTACTCACAAACCCATGCAGCTACTTACACACCAACTGACAGAGTGATACACACATTCACATAGATTAGTCACTCACCCATACATTCACTAAGACACGTTTAATTACTCACTTATACAGTCAGTCACGCACCCACTAAATCATCCATACAGACACTCATACACCCACTCATTCTTCAATACACCTTGGCGTATATATAACATTCTTAAACTTTTTAGAAACACTCAATCACTGGATGATATCATCAGCGATGTCATCAGTGATGTCATTTGAGATGTTATCAATGATGTCACTGACCATGTCATGACTGATGTAATATGTGATGCCATCAGCAGTGCTTTGCGGGGGTGCGAGTTATAGTTAGCTCAGCTAACTATAATGGCTGAATTTCTATGGTTTTGTACGAGTGAAATGTCAGCCAAACTATAACGTTCCTGTAACTTGGGTTTTTAGTGAATGTGTATATATATATATATATATATGCAAAAAAACTCCTCCAATACTGAAAGAAAAGAGGCCACACGGGGAAATATCTTCGGACCCCTTTATTCACACAGCTGTCAGGCACGATGCATTTCGGCTTTATCAGCCTTCCTCAGTTGCCGCTGTCTTTCCAGGATGCTGCCCCACCCATGTTTTAGTCAGTCCTGCATCCCTCCCATTGGTGGGGGCACTCAGAGCTCCTGATCATGTGATCGCCCCTCACGATGTAATGTTGTAGACACTACATCTCCCAGAGTTCTTCTTGCCTGGGTGGAAGTTGCGCGGAGCTGGATTAGATGAAAACCATCCACATAAACTGGTGCTGTGCAGGACAAACACGGGTGACTGAATGGAAATGTCCTGGTTGCCGTATATGTCCAAAGCGCTTCCTCGGGTCCCCTTACGTTCCAGCCTCATAAAATAAGTGTCCACCAGGCTGCTGGTTTTAATTACAGTGAACAAAACCCCTCGTGAAGTCACAAGCTGCACCTGGCAGCAGCCCTTGCTTCTCCTACTCGTTGAGGCGGGCTGGAGCAGATCCGATACTTCGGAGAAAAAGAAACGCTGCAAACGCAGAAGCCAGAAACGCTCCAGCCAACTTACAGAATGGGGCCTCTTGACACACCTCTGGCTGGCGTGAACATGTGCAAAAAAACTCCTCCAATACTGAAAGGAAAGAGGCCACACGGGGAAATATCTTCGGAAGCCCTTTATTCACACAGCTGTCAGGAACGATGCATTTCGGCTTTATCAGCCTTCCTCAGGTGCCGCTGTCTTGCCAGGATGCTGCCCCACCCATGTTTTAGTCAGTCCTGCATCCCTCCCATTGGTGGGGGCACTCAGAGCTCCTGATCATGTGATCGCCCCTCACAATGTAATGTTTTAGACACTACATCTCCCAGAGTTCTTCTTGCCTGGGTGGAAGTTGCGCGGAGCTGGATTAGATGAAAACCATCCACATAAACTGGTGCTGTGCAGGACAAACACGGGTGACTGAATGGAAATGTCCTGGTTGCCGTATATGTCCAAAGCGCTTCCTCGGGTCCCCTTACATTCCAGCCTCATAAAATAAGTGTCCACCAGGCTGCGGGTTTTAATTACAGTGAACAAAACCCCTCGTGAAGTCACAAGCTGCACCTGGCAGCAGCCCTTGCTTCTCCTACTCGTTGAGGCGGGCTGGAGCAGATCCGATACCTCGGAGAAAAAGAAACGATGCAAACGCAGAAGCCAGCAATGCTCCAGCCAACTTACAGAAAGGGGCCTCTTGACACGCCTCTGGCTGGCGTGAACATGTGCAAAAAAACTCCTCCAATACTGAAAGAAAAGAGGCCACACGGGGAAATATCTTCGGAAGCCCTTTATTCACACAGCTGTCAGGCATGATGCATTTCGGCTTTATCAGCCTTCCTCAGGTGCCGCTGTCTTGCCAGGATGCTGCCCCATCCATGTTCTAGTCAGTCCTGCATCCCTCCCATTGGTGGGGGCACTCAGAGCTCCTGATCATGTGATCGCCCCTCACGATGTAATGTTGTAGACACTACACCTCCCAGAGTTCTTCTTGCCTGGGTGGAAGTTGCGCGGAGCTGGATTAGATGAAAACCATCCACATAAACTGGTGCTGTGCAGGACAAACACGGGTGACTATATATATATATATATATATATATATATATATATAAATAAATATTTTTAATATTTTTTTTAAGGCTTAACAAAAGTGTTTGATCACATTGCTCAGTGGGAAAAGTACTATCCCCATAAATATGTATTTTGAGCTCTAAATTGTAAAGTTTTTTTTAAATAAGTTGTGTGTGCGCATCAATTCATAATTATAACACTGTAGTGCATCTTTGCTTTCGAAATAGTGTGAGGATAGTTTGGTTGGAAGAATTCTTGGATGTCTTCACTGCTAAACAAAATTATGTTTGTTTTTACTTTATATCATGTGTAATCTAATTTGCAATGCTAAGTTTTAGAGTGTCAAGCTGTTTATACCCTGTTGAATCAAAATATTGCAAGTCAATGTGTTGTACTAAATATTCAGGTTCCTGGGGCAAACATTTAGTTAGCATATATGTTTATATCTTGCTTGCATCTATTTAACATGATTGGGCATATAAATTAATCCAGCTACACATGCCAACTTTTACTGCTGCAATTTTTAGACAGTTCACATTCTGAGAGGCCACTTATAATGTACAATTTAAACTTTTAATAAAATGTATCTGCAGAAAATAAGTCAATTATTGAAGATAAAAAATGACAGAAAAATTACTAATTAATGCAAACAGCTAGACCACATTTTCACAAAACAGTAACTGACTATTAGATTATTAGTAAATGCTTATCAAATGTTCAAATGTATGGTTGATGTTAAAGTTTTGAAATGATCAAAGAGACATAGCTATCAGTAATGCAGCTACTACAGTGGCACCAGCATTGCTCATTGTCTCATCTTTTGTCTGTCCTCGGCTACCAAAATTTAGGATGGAGCCCATTTTCCTTGCTGGCATAAGAGCCCATGGCACCTTTGCTATACCATTGAATTGTCACCATGATGCAACAGAGTTACGACAATGAATTTAGAAAGTAAGGGTACATGGTTATCCATAATTTATTTGCAAACGGAACAAGTACAGCTGCATGAATTATTCATAAAAATGACTGCAATGCCAACAGAAGCATTATGGAAGAAATGGTTTCTAGAAAAATTGCACAACACAAACTGGTTCTGTGCAGAGCTAAACAGAACATTCCTCATAAGATCCTTAAAATACGTATTCCCTTAGATCTACAAGCACTCCAGGTCTCTCCAGTGCCCTCAGTTCTATACTGGCCAGACGCTGCACTTATACTTGTACAGCTATTTCTGACAGAGCTGATCTTCCCTCTCCTTTTACAAGTTATGTATGGCACTGTGAAAACTCCCAGCAAAAACTGCAAGACGAAGTACTACCAGGCCAACATGGCTAATTACAAATATATAGTAGAGAACCCCATAAATAATGTGGTAGTCTTCTAACTACAGCAATTCTTTTAATCAAATATCATCAGTGCCAGGATGCCCTCATGGATGATAGTGTGCTTTACAAATACACATAACGTACCATCTGGGGAAAAACTAGTGAGGTTTTGCAAAGGAAATGACAACAAATAGGATGAGTGTCTGGCTGGTTTCTCATCCTTGCAATTGTAATCTAACCTTGCTAATCATCCTCTGCAAATCATAGAGGCTACAGGATCTCTGTGCAGTCTTAGGATTGGGTCTTATTTTCCCTCTGTTACTTTGCAACATATCAAGTGACAGATGTTCAATTGAGATCCTTCCCTAAACTCTTTAATGTTGTCTAGTTCTTGTTACATTCACACCCCATTTTAAAATCGATATGCTGCCTCTTATAAGGTTGAGCTTGGGCTTCCTAAATTGAGAAATTCTGCATCAATAGTAAACATTTCTCCAGGTCCGTTGCCTGGAAGAATGGTTTGACATTAACATACTGTATCACAATAAGTACTCCTTCGATGCGAGGATGATAACCGCGTCTTATTCGTAACAACCCTGGAAAGGTACAGATGGGAAGTCCTAGGATGAAGGGACCCACCAAGGAGTGGGGAAGGAAACAATTCCTTTTGTTTTAATTACCCTCACACACCCTAGTGGTGTCATGCTTCATCATCGGGTCACCCTGACGCCTAAAAGTCAGGGTGGGCTCGACCATTTTTTCAGGGAGCTCTTAGTAATAATACGACCAGGGGGGAAAAATTAAAGATTAAAAAACCACCAGCAAATCCCAGTATCCCTTTAATATTGGATTCGTTAGGGTTATTAAAAAATGTAACTAGGGGTCAGAATAGGAGTCTTTATGGTCCTATGACCCTACAGCCAACATGTTTCAGTCCTACTGGGGCCATAGAGGTCCCGGACTTTCTTCAGGGCAACAATACAACCTCCCTGGATAATGCAAGAGGAAATTCCCTACACTACTTTTTTTCTAAGGGCAGATAGCTGCTCCTTA
Source organism: Calotriton arnoldi (assembly GCA_963921515.1). Taxonomy (NCBI): domain Eukaryota; kingdom Metazoa; phylum Chordata; class Amphibia; order Caudata; family Salamandridae; genus Calotriton; species Calotriton arnoldi. The sequence continues at coordinate 69,322 of CAWUFW010002152.1, forward strand.
GTTGACTAGAAGATATTTTATCTCCTTGATCCTGTTATTGCTCCATCCAGTCATGGGCGAGGTAACTCTTCGCCGGGCGCCTCGCAGAATAAGGGGTGGCCCTGTTGTCAAACCGTCATCAAGGGTCCTGCCCCGATCTCTCACCTACTCGGTGCGGGTCCCGCGGGCCTTTGACATTAACATATGCATGTAGTTTAGAAGAATGGACTAGTATGACAGGCCACAAGTGTAATGTTTCCTTGTTCACCATCTATGACACTTGTGATCTTTTACTTAAAATGAAAAGTACTTCAAGGCACACCCAAATAAATGCTACTATAAAATAACAGCTATAAACTTAATGACAGTTGGATTAACAAATTGGACCCCCTCCTAAATGGGTCTCACAGAATACACTGAGTAGAAATCACATACCATAAACATTTATCACATGGAGGAACTAAAGCAAAACACATGATCTGTCCCTGATATCTGTGGGGCACTGTTAGGAATGAGGTGATTGATTTATGAAGGGTATACCCCTACTGACTTAAAAATGCAATTTCATTTAATCAGACACAGAGATTCTCTGCCCAAGTCCTGGTAGCTATGGCACAATCCTGAGATATTTCCAAATACATTTAGAAAAATAGGGAAAACATTAATGAGCTGAACGACACCAAGATCAATAAAATACATTAGGAAGAACCAGAGATATGACTTGTTCAAGTTTTAGGGCAAATAACACCTAGAAAAAGTAAAGTACTAAGGTTGTCTTACCCACCTGGATGGTGACATTCCTGGGCAAGCATCAGTATGTTGTACCCACCCTTCAGAGGTTGCAACAATGACTAATTACCACTTTTATGCTAATGCATGGGAAAGTTAATTCGAGTCAGTCCTGTAAACTCTTACTTTGAAGGGAATGATTCCATTCACTAGGACTTTGCCCAGCCAGGTCACCTGCTGGTTCAAGTCTTCAGTTTTCAGCTGGGCCATCTTGGAGAAAGGAGTTCTTCTGCTGTTGTGTCCCTGAAGAAGGCAAACAGGAGATCAACTACTTGACCTTTGGAGGGCAATTCCAGTCCCTGTGACCAGCAAGATTCAGGAGTTCTGAGTCATAGAATCCTTAATTATGTTCTCTTCATCCAGCAGGGGCTTCTTCTTCAGATTGAGTCTTCCCAGGTCAAGTAATGTCCTATGTAATAGCCAGTGACTAGAAAAAATAATAATAACCAATATGGTTTTGTAGCACTTCACTTCCTTTTGCAACACTTTTTCTTTGACTTACCCAAAATTACCTAGGAGCATCTGTTTCAAGATGGCAGAACCCTTCTACTACCAGGGAGGCCTACCTTCAGCACCTTAGCAATTCCCCTATTTAGATGAGCTCTCTTCCCAAATGACAGGGTCAAAACATGTTTCCTCTCCTACTATAACTGGTGCCTGCCTGTATGGGAGGGTTCTGGGAATGAACAGAAAAGTCACCGCTGGCATGTACAAGTCAAAGGAGGTAGTGCTAAAGCTGTCCTTTGGTCTGACAACTTTTCCAGTCCAAATGCTGGTCCTTGCTAAATATTGAGCATTTGCACTTCCTTGACTCGGAGGCAGGCTATTGTGCTCTGACCTAGAGTTGTTAACTTTCCCAGTCAATGATGTATCCAGCTCAAGAGGGGCTGAATTGCAAAACTGGTTTAAGGCCATTGTTGCTCAGGCAGAACAAAGCACATTTTTTAGAAAGTCACTTTTTCATTTGAGGATGGAATAAAATCAAGGGGCCGAGCAATCAAATGACATATCTCTCTCCAGACCTCTTGTCTGTTGCAGGACTCAAAAGGCTGAATGGACATGAGTAGCAATTACAAATTAGGATATTTGGGTCCCACTGGATTTATTCTTTGAGGGCTATAGGCAGCAGCCGCTAGCTGGATCAGCAGCCAGGAACCTCCTGCTGCCTGCTGTGGACGATTGTTTAAGGATTTCCTTCGGCTTCCTTACAGACTCTGATATAACTATTCCCTCTCCTTATTGAAACAGTATAGCTGCAGGGGCTATGTGTTTGCATTCCTGCCATGCTCTTGTGATCTTCCAACCTCTGGCCATTCTCAGCAATACCTCAGACGTCCCCCACAGCAAACTACCCCATTGATCTGTACTCCATAGCCACCCATGACTTGTCTGTTCAGAGGGTAATTCTGTGCAACAGTAACAGTCCACAATGCATACTCCTTAAAGCAATGCAATAGGGCCAGTCTAACAGAAGTCCACAGAACCCCTCCTTCCTTCACGGTTCCCAGGTTGTCCATTTAACATTGGGCTTGGGAGAGAATGAAGGAGCTGCCCCTCCAGTCCAGGAGAGAGTCCACACAGATTACATTTACAAGACAGAAGCATGTGCCCCTCCGCAACAGAGATCACAGTGTCTCTGGTCCATATTCCAGCATTTTCAGCTGAGCTATCCTTGTCTGCATAGGCGCTCACAAAGAGAGGTGGACTTTTCTATGGTTTGGAAGACAATCATCCAATCTAGTCCTTCCACCACTTATTCTCACCAAGAAACCAGCTCACTGGCTGTCCCACCTCAGTACATCATTTTGGGTAAATCAGCTCCTAAAATTCTTTAAATTGATTTTTGGCCAGCCGGGAAATCATCTTCACTCCAAAAATCTTCAAAATGGCCAACTGGTGGGCATCAGTGGCTGATTGTAAGCCATCTTCTTTCTCACCACTTGTCTCCTCCATTCTCCCAATTAGAAATGCAGTTGTTGATGATGGCTATGAACAGTCTAACTGCAAGAAATATTTCTTTCTGTGTGATCACTCTAGATTTTCCCTTTTGCTGGACCCTATATTTTAGCTGCCAGTAGAATTCCATATGATCAAACCTGCTAAAGCACCTGTGCTCCTCATTTCAACACAACTTACTAGTATATGGTACAGAGTTTACCCAGGGCCTGTAAGGCAAATGTCATTAGTAGACTGTAGCACCTATTGTGCCACCCACTATAGTGACAGTGTAAAACATGGCTTCAGGCCTACCATATTAGCCTGACTGTGGCAGGTCAAACACTGCAATTTGATCTGTCAAAATAAATCATTTTGACAGGCCACAACCTCCAATTTAAATATTTATAAGTCACTCCTATTTAGGCTTGAAGTCCACAAGGCAGTATGAATGGTATTTTAAAGTAGGACATGTAGAAATGCAATGTTAACATGTCCTTACAGTAACTAGCACCCAAAAGTTATTTTTCACTGTGTCAGGCCCAGCTGTCCTATGTAGAAACTAAGAGTACGAATTAAAATCCTAATACTGTATCTTGAGAATGGGACTAGTTCAAAAAATTATGTAAAAAATATTGTTAATAGCTATTAAAATACAATTCAATAGTGATGATGGGTTTTTAATAAATATTAAGAAAAAGTAACTTTAAGAAAAGAAAATAGTACACTACCCCCACACACCCCTATCTCTCAGAGCCCATAGTTGGTATGGTTGGCCTCAGAACTTTTACACCATTGCTTATGGCATGCCCAGGAGTCATATTCATCCACTATTTCCTGCGAGGCATTTATATGGCATCTCCAAGCACCCACTTCAGAACATGTCTGTACTTGAGAGACAACAAAAGATGATTGGACCTGCTGTCTGTAACCTGAGAGGAGCCCTGAAGGACTGAATCCAATCCCTACAGGAGAAAGAAGTGGACTTCAATGGTCATAAAGCTGAACACCCTTTTCAGCTACAGGGATACAGCAAGCTACAAGAAGCATTTCTGCAACTGCCCAGTTAACAGTAGCATCTGGACCTAGACAGGAGCCTCCTCTTGTTCTCTGCCTCAAACCATGTTGGTCTCTAAATGCCTACTCCGAGGTACTGTGGGGCTTCAAAAATGTGCACTCCTGTGGTGGACTGGAACTTAAATGGACTACATCAGAAGGTAAAATCTTTGATGAGGATGCCTGGTTGGTGGAGCTTGCCTGCCGTCCTTCACGGCTAACCTCACATTGTGCCTAAGTCCTGCTCTACTTTTATTATCATAAGTGCTTGGAATTTTTTGATGCTATTACAACAAAAAATTTTTTTAATTCATATCTATGATTCCACTAATTGGATTTTTGACATTTTGGTGTCATTTTGTGGCTTAACACCACCTTGTAAATAAGGCCCCTTTTTACGCTACACTTAGTGTGAAAAGGGTGAGTAATGGGTGTTGCAGTAGGTGTTCTGCTGTACCACCAATTGCTTTTTGATGCTGCCCCATATATACAATGCTGGGGCAGCGTAAAAAATTAAGTCCTGGGAATACCTGGTCTTAGCCTGGCAGTACGAGGAGAAATCATTAATTTCTCCTCATTTTTTGCTCTTTCCATGTGCGCTGCATTCTGCAGCACACATAGAAAGAGCAAATCGCCTTTCAAGATTGTTTATCTGTCGGAAGGTGTCCCTTCCTGCATATAAACAATCGACCCTGCAGTGCAGGCACATGGTTCATGGGTGTCTGCGCTGGCGCTAGGCAGCTTTATTAGCACCAGTGCTAGGAGAAACACAGGGGTGTGCCGTATTTTTGTAAATACGACACATCCCTGCGTTCTAAAAATGTTGGCGCGTGGCGTTACCAATTTTGGACTAACACCGTGCTCCGACATTTTGTTGTAGATATCCCCTATCCCCCTATGTTTTAGATTGGCTAGGGATTTTTGCTTTGCATTTCAACTTTATAGCTGGTTTGGTACTGCATCAATACTTTATATGTTGTAGTTAAGTTAACTCTGTTCTGTGCCATAGCTACTAGGGGGCTGAGCACAGATTAATTTAGGGCCTTTGATTGTTCATCATGGCTTGATAATGATTATTTATTGAGGTGGGTATTCACCCACTCCAAATAATATATTGGATAAAGCACCCCCAGTGGTACATTATAAGGATATTGCAAGTCACCAAGGAGTTATATGACCATATAGAAGAACAAAGCCAAAGGCTGAGTCCCTTTTAAAGGTGATGGAACTCTGAGAAAACTTGCAAAATCCTCCTCATATATGGCAGGGGGGTTCTGTATCCCTTATAATACATGGTCACAAGATCATCTTTCCCAAAAATCACTTAAATCCTTTGTGGGTAGCTCTTTCATATAAAATAATGAGCATGTTTGCAAACATGAAGAATACAAATAGAATCTCAAGTGCAAAACTAAACACATCAAAAAAGCTTGTGCAAAAAAATATTACAATCAGTTTATTAAAAGTCAGAATTTAAAAAAACAAACAAAGGTGCAGAAGTTCGAAACATGTAGAAACATGCTGAAAACGTTGCTATATTTACCTCAGGAGTGCAAAAAATAAACATGATGTCAAAAATATCTCCTTTCTGATTGTTGCTGTACAGCTAGAAAAACAGAACAGTGTATAAGAAAAGCAACATTTTGTTTTGTTCTCTTAACTGCTGATTTAGTTATGCTCCATGACCTGACCTGCCATTCCCCTTGGCTACTGGCTCTAGCAACAAGCATTGTGATGTCAGGACACAAATGTAATAATTTATTACAGCTGAATGGCAGTCATTTCTTTATAATAGATGACTGGGTGCGTCACAAGTCGCATTTGATAAAGAAATTGGAGACAGGTTTTTATACAGGGATTTCAGAAAGCCTTGTATTATTATAAAATATCTTACTCTAACCTTACCCTCTTCCTTCAGTCTGGAGATATTACGGCTTTTAATAGGCCTTTTGTCTACTGGAGCCTTTTATTTGCGTTTTGATGTAGCAGGCAACTCATTCAGCCAGGCAGTTCAATGTGCTAAGTACTTAAATGCACATGTAACAAAATGGCATGCATGAAATGTAATTACTTATATATACTGGATGACAGGGAATTTAACACATTTAACACCTCATAAAGGGACATTGTAGATACAGGGGACAGACAAGATTTTTGGGGATAGTTGCCCCCTGTGATAAATCTTGAGGTTGCATAATTTGCACCCTGGTTATTTTGTAAAAACAATGGAAGCAGATTTCTGCTGTATACGTGTGATTGAAAAGTACAGAATGTGATGGCCCTAAAGAGACTCACAATGCACCTTATTAAAGAAAAACATTTCTTGTGTAAATATGGCACCAGGTGCTGTTATTCATGGAGAAAAGTCCACATGAGATGTACTGCTATTCCAGGCTGAGATCCTTGCATCTCTTTTATTTCGGGAAGTGCCCCCTCTTTTTTGTCATGTAAGTTATTACCTGGGGTAAGATGTTCTTGAATATTACTTTAAATTGAGTTCTGTTTATATATCATAAAATATCTTTATGTTGTTGTTAATCCTGAATTGAACACACTTTGAAATTTAACGCAGGAGTTGAACGGGACAAGGGGGCGGTGTAGACCAAATAGGTCACCATTTGGTAGGATTCTGTAACTGCAAATATTCTGATTCAGTGTCTTATAATATTTATTGTCTATGACCTATGGCAGCAATGAAAAGTCGTTTGAAAAAAACAATAAATAAATGATGCTTTATTGACTAATACTGCCAGAGTCATCCATTCACCATTGCAAAATAGTCAAAGTTTTTGTGGTGGATCCCCTTGACTTATATTTACATCAGAAGCAATTATCTTGGTTTACTTGTTGTCATGCATGTATAAGCAGAAATATATCCTAGAGCGTCCAAAAAATCAGAACTCTCGTGATGATATAGTTCAACACATCACCATAAAATAGAAATACCAATTTTATCTAACAGTTCTGCAAAGCTTTAAATGTAATGAAAGCACCGACATCTGCTGTAACACATAATATGTGTCCTCAATCGTTGAAGATGTTATCAGAGAAAAATCACAGTGATTCTAAAATGTCAAAAAATACCTCTATGCAGCAAGGCCCGAGTTATATTGACAGGATTACAAGAGAAAAATGGCTGGTATTTGAAACTCCAAAAGCACAAGTGAATGCGTAAAACAAAAAGTAAGCTTGAAACAATACGATACAATGTGAAATCTCAAACTGATGCAAAAGTGCACATGGGCATGCACGAGACAGGCTGGGAGATGCAGTCTTTACATATCACCATAAATAATCAACAGAAATTATTAATCTGGTGTACAGTTGAAGGGCATTTCACCACACAATTACATTCCATAGAAAAAGATCTCCTAAGAAGATTCTGATTAACCAAGAATCTGAGAACAATTATACTACATGACATCAAGACAACTGAACAAATGCTCTTCTAACTCTCTTCCCAACTGTCACTGTTTGATAACTGTATGTCAGCAGACACTGCACAGAAATGTCCCCTCAACATGTCCCAGCCATCCGTCTAACAAACTCCCATTCTGCTCACTCTCTGTAGGGTTCCATGAACATGCACCTCTGGCCAAGCTTCACACTCTATAATGATAAACACCCTAATGCAATGATGCTCTAGAGGGGTTCAGGTAGAACAAGGGTATGCTACAGGGATGAATCCAGTCACCTGGCTGACAGATGTAGAATTCTTCCCAGTGCCATGGTTTGTAGTGTAACATACCATAATATCATATCTTTCCTTCCATGTGCCTTGCCTATTTTGCACACATTTGAATGAAATTTCCGGTGTTTGGAAACTGCATGGTGCACCATGTATCAACATAGATTGTGGTGGTATCAGAGAAACAGCAGGCACATGAAGGGATGCATAATTCTTTTTAAAGCTAAATTTGTTAGGGTATCATAATTAGGTAACGTGTTTGCATGCATGGACTGGGCTTCGCATGAAGAAATGGGGTAGAAAATAACTCGCTTGATGTGAACAGCCAGAAGCATATGAATGGAGACTGTCTTCAACCAGCAAAAGGCAATGTTCAATAGGAACGCATACTCGGCCATGCGATTTTTGCAGCAGGTGCTGGAGACAGGATGTGTTCATTGTGCACCACTTGTCATTGTGTCCTTTCACAGTTGTAGCTCAGTATACCAGGGACAATATAGTATAAAGATTCTGCTTCACTAATTACATAATTGCAAATACACTACCCATAGGCAAATAATAATTAAGCCTAGAAAGAGAACCTGGCAAGCATTATCACTTGAAATTTAACTCAGAAATGCTGCGGGCTGAGAAGGATATTTCTTTATCAGATTTAAAGACAGCCCTTGCCCAATTATCCAGGGATAAAGCCCCCGGCCTGGATGTGTTCACAGCTGAATTGTATTTACGCTTTTCACATATTCTACTCCTACAACTCCTCTCTCTTTATCCATATTTTATTTTCAATAATGAGGATCATGGTACTTTTTTGGAAGCAATGCTCTGTCTGATTCCAAAGAAAGATAAAGATCCCTCATCATGTGCTAATTATTGCCCTATTTCACTTATAAGTATAGATTGTAACATTTTTGCAAAAGTATTAGCTCTTCATATTAAACAGATCATTCCTTGATTGAAATTGAGCAAGCTGGGTGTGTTAAGGGTAGATCTATGGCTGATGATTCTAGAGCTTTCTTAAACATTTTACATCTTGCATCTAAAAGCTCCTCTCCTATAGCGGCCATTACTCCAGATGCAGAGAAAGCTTTTGACTGGTTAAATTGGCATTTTATGATGCAGGCTCTCAAATGGCATGGTTTTGGTCCTGGGAACTTGAACCTTATTAGTTTGCTTTATTCTTTTCCTACTACTTCTGTTTTTGCTGACAGTTCCCAATCCTCTTACTTCACCCTTCAGAAGGGTGCTCAACAAGGTTGTCCTCCATCACCCTTCCTCTCTATATTATCTTTGGAACCTTTTCTTCGTACTTTACACCACTCACCTTTGTTTTGTGGTTTTATCCCTAAAGATACTGAAATTAAATTCACAGTTTATACTGATGATATTATACTATATGTTTCAGATCCACAAGTCTCCATACCTGGCTTTACTGATCTCTTATCCACTTATGCTGATGTATCTGGCTATAAATTAAATTTCACAAAATCTGTAGTTCTCCCATTAGATAAATATTGTTTGCGGATAACAATTTTAAAAGGAACTCTAACAATATTACTTGTCTGGGGATGACATACTCCTCCACAATTGCAAAAACTATACAGCTTACCTTAGAAGATGTCCTTCAAAAAGTTCTTCATATGTCAGAGAAATGGTCACCCTTATATTTATCTTGGGGGTAGGTTGGACGCAATCAAAAATGATGATGCTCCATGCTACCAGTTATAATTCCTCTGAATTTTTTAAAATCCCTTAACAGTTCCCTAGGCAAATGTTTATGGACTGAGCAGAAAGTGCGTATTTCTATATCTTCTTTATGTGCACCTAAATATAGGAGAACAGTTAATTTTCCTAATTTTCGACAGTATCATTCCTCATTTTTAATAAGACAAGTTTTACCTCACATTTGTTCCCCCACTGACACTCCCTTAACGGTTCGATGTAAATTGGAAGACCCATTTAATTCTTCCATTCTCATTTCCATCACTGGCTTATTTTTCTCATCCTTTACGTTTATTTTCATCACCTACTATTACACATATTATATCCGTCATTGACCTGTTTCTCACCAAATCTTGCTTGCCATTGCAAGTTTTTGGGGATTCTTCCATATGGCATAGTAAATCTATTAAACTATAAATTGTGCCATTTTTTGGAAAGATTGAGTTGCCAAGGGTATAATTCAGGTCAATCAATTAGTTCAAGGGATGCACCTTCTTTCCTCATCTGAAATTCAAACCAGATTAAGCCTATCCGCTGCGTCCCTCCTTAAATATGAATCCTTACAAGCAGTCCTTACTCAACATATATCTTTTCTTTCACAGTCTCCTTCTCCTTCGCTGGATCCCATTCTGTCACCATTATGCACATCTCCCCCCCTCAGGGCCTTTCATATATATATATAAAAATCTTCATTATTCCCTTCCTACCCGTCCCAAATGTAAAGTTGAACTAATATGGGAATATGAATTACAAACTTGTAACTCCATTTGGTCAAGAATACATTACACTTTCTGTAATGCTAGAACTACACACATTTTATGCAATTTTTATCATAGGTTGTTTTTAACTCCAGTTTCTATTTGTAAATTCTTTCCCAACTTACCACATTTGCTGGACTTGCTCCGATACACCTTTGCATTAATTTTTCCTTCATCCAAACATTAACTCATTTTGGAAGAGGGTATGTAAAACAATTTCCTCAATATGTTCCACTCACCAACTTCATCAAAAAGACTCCTTCTGGTTACCAGTTACTAAGTATTTATCTACTCACTCAATGCGGATCCATGACAGCAACTTCGTTTTTCAGCACCCATGAATTTTCTTGTTTTTTTCTCATGTACTGTTTAGAATATGTTTATTTAATCATTGCCTACTTGTTACTATTATATATTTTGTACAATGCATTGGATACTTAATATTGATTGTATTTTGTAAGGTTGTCTAATATTTTAACTTTTCTTACCTATTTCTTACCTCTTTTGCTTATCTTTCTCTTTTTCCCTTACTCTCTCTCCCCCTCCCTTTTCTTTCTTACCTTTCTTTCGTCTTCTCCCTTTTATAAAAAAAAAAGAAAAACGCAAAATGCTATTTCATTATGATACTATTTTATTGAAATTTTTTGTATTTTTCTAATATTTGTTATATTTCAAATGTACTACTCAATTATGTGCATCTATATTTGTAATATTTCGTATTGTCTTAACCATTTTTGATTTTTTTGGTAGTACCTTTGTGTTGAATCATTTCAATAAAGCTTTATTATACTAAAAAAAAAGGAAAAAAAGAAATGCTACAGGCATAGTGTGATGAACGCAAACCTTGTCATCTCCAAGCCATACATTTAAGGAGGCCTTAAACCCAATGTTTACTTACGACCAAGGGAACCCATGGGCGATAAGGGACCAGGGGTGCATGTGTTGATATCGAAAGGGATTTGTCATAACCATTTATTTAGCACAGTAAATAAACAATGGCATAGGACGAACAGGGTCAAAAAAGTCTTGGAAGCTCTGGCATATGAGTATGACAAATGAAAATACAATGGTTATAGTCACCATCAGTAAGTACCAAAGCTCAAGTATTCAATAATAAACAATATAACAAACATGCCTAGGTACTCTAGTCAACGACATTTAGATCCTTTTTTTGAAATCACTGGGTCATACAGAGTTATGCCATACGGAGTAATGCCTGAGAGAGGTTACAACAATTGTAACCCAATATCAACTAAGAATAAAAATAAAAACAGCAAAAGAAATAGAGGGAAGAGAGGGAACGGGGAAGAAAAGATGGTTAGTTGCCAAGGTACAGGAAGTTTTGTGTAAAGCATCCGTCCAGATCGGGAAGGAATTCATTTGATGTCTAGGCCCAGACATGCGTGTAATCGATGAAAAATGAAGGGGGCTTGTTTACCTAGAAAAATGAAGGGACAATTCCCATATTACCTGCAATTAATTGCATGTGGCAGTCTGAAAGGAGAAGGAGCCTGGTCTGGGAAAAAATGGCAATGTGGGGCAATTGGAGTGGTGATCAACCTCGCTGTGTGTACTAATTATTAATTGGTGTTCAGAGCATAATGAGTACCAGTGAGGGGAGAGGATAGGGAAAGAATACAAATGGTGTGTGTTGGATAAGAGGTCCCATTTTAGCGTGCCAGGGGAGTATACCAGTGCAACAATGCATGCAAGATAAATGAAGCAGATCCATCATGAAAAGGGGCGTAATGTGTGCTGAGAATGAGGGTGGAGGAATAGACAGTAAGGGCAAATCGGCAATTGTCAGAAGGCATGCACAACATGTGGAGTGATACTAAGCAAAAACAGCAAAGCAAACATTTGGGAAAGGATGACATTGCAGCAGAGTACCGTTTACTGGTCGCAAATGTTGCCAGGGCCCCGAATACTTAAGGTGCCGAAGGGCAAATGCCGTTTGGAGTCAGATGGGAGGAGGGAGGCTGGCGGACCGAATAGCGCTTAACAATGAGGAAGGTTGCTCCCAGGGAATAGCAAAAATGGGCCAAGGCTGCTAAAGTCTAGGTGGAGAGGCATTTACAACCAAGCGAGGGGTGTGAGAATAAATAATTAAAGTACACTGCATGGGAGAACCGCTTACCTGAGTATATATACGGGCAGTTAAGGTATGGGGAGGGGAAATGCGCGCGGCCCGGGTCATGGCACATCAATGGGTATTGCCCCTAAAATAGAGAAGGGAGAGGCAGTTAAACCAAGCAATGGATGAGAGATCAGTTAAATAAAAGGTGGTGCATAGGAGAACCTCTTACCTGATTAATTAGCTGTGGGCATTGACAAAAGGAGAAGGGAATTAGAATGTCGCCATGGAAAGTTGTTGGAAATGGGATTAAATGGTAGATATGCCTTCATGAGTATAACAAGTTAAAGCTGAAAAAACACTTAAATAGTGGAGATAAAATCATGCACTCACCAGCACAGGCATGCAGTGATGAATAGAGAGAGAGCAGCAGGGCACACGAAGACCACTGTAAACAGGGCAGGCTATGAAAAAAACAGGCAGTGCCCATTCGTACAGTGACGGTTTAAATACTAGCTTTGTCTGACGCGTGAGTGTTTCTGAACATAAGTTTACGGTGGCAAGCATCTGGAATGAGTGAAGGAAATGGGTAAACGAGTGGGGAAGGGCAGAGAGGGAAACAAGAGAGTGGCAACATTGGATTTAGTGCACCAGCAATTGTTATATACTTGCACATGCGGATAAATTAAACAAACATTAAACACCGTTCAATTCCTAACGCCAACATATGTAGTATTAATATATTTGTAATGAAAATAAATGACATAGATCAAAATAAAATATAAAAAATATTAAAAATAAAAATCAAAAAACATGATTGGTAAATAATATCTTACTTACACTGGAAAAAAACAAAAATGTAGGAAGAGACGGGAGAAAAGAATCAAACAATCATATATGAAATACAATTTTCAGTAGGTAAGAAAGGAAAAGCAAGGTTTAGACCAGTTGTCCCACATGGTGTTGTGACTGTAAATGTAGGACCCCAGGGACACCCAGGATATGAAGTTTCAATGAAAGGTTCAGTCCAGGAATGTATTCAAAGAATCAAGGTCCCATTTTCCCTTCGGCTGAGATCAGTATGCAGGCTGTTGACCCACAGGATCCATTTGAGTTCCTTCTTAAGTATCATCGAGATGTCAATCCCTCTAGGAGAAGGCTTGATCACGGTGATTACTTGCCGGTGAAGGTCATTTTCGTTGTGGCCCATTTCAGTGAAGTGCTCAACCAGAGGAGCATTGTCAACTTTTCATCATAAACCGCTTCTATGCTGGCCGATTCGTACTCTGGCCTTTTGTGTAGTTTTGCCAATATATATACTCGATTACAGGGTCATGTAATGATATTAATGATATTCATTGTATTGCAGTTAGAGAATTGTTGTAACATAAATCTAATATTCCCATGTAGAAAATCTTTAGATTCGACTGTATATTAACATACACTACATTTTCCACATTCTGAGTGCCCCAGCAAGGCAATTAAGCCCCAGAGGTCAGTGACTGTACGAACAGATTTTTGGGTGATAGGCTTGTCCTGACAAGATGGTCTTTCATGATTTCATTTTTTCGAATTGTGAAGAGACTGTGTTCAAGGCTAAGTTCCCCTGCATTGAGTCTTGGCCAGTGTTTGAGAATACATTTTTTCAACTAGTTGGAAATAGGGGTGAAAGTGGTGGCACATTCTAGATGGTCACTATTCTTTTTTTCTTTGTGTGTTAGCAATACATCTCTTGTACAGTACCACACTATTTTCTTGGATCGTCTGGCTAGTTTGCGTGGGAAACCTCTAGCCAACAGTTTGATGGACAGGGTATTGACTTCTTGGAGGAAATCTTGTTTGTAAAATAAATTACTTCTGACCTGGAGAACTGTGAATAGAATAGATAATCCATAAGTGGTCCCGGGGTGTGGCTCATATAAGAGAGTAGGGTGTTTCTTTCAGTGGGTTTGTGGTATAATGACGTATGGCGCTCACCCTCAAAGGCTCTAAACATAAGGTCTAAGAAAATAATTTTTGATCTACTTTTTTCCAATGTGAATTTGAGTCCCTTGCAACTAATGTTCAGTCAATTGTGGAACTTAATGAGAGTGTCAGTCGAGCCTTTCCAAATCAAGAAGATGTCATCTATGTAACATTTCCAAATGAAAATATTGTTGCAGAAGGGGTTGGTATTAGACAGTATAATGCTAGACTCGAGGTCATCCATGAATAGTATGGCAAAGTTGGGAGTAAAAACAACACCCATTAATGTCCCTTTGACATGTTGGTAGTAGTGAGCATCAAAGTAAAAAAGTTTACCGTGAGTCATAGGGTCAGAAGCTCACAAATAAAGGAAGTGGGGACCAGGTGGGGATGGGTCCTCTTATCCAGGAATTTTGGATCAGATTAATACTTACCAACTGGGGAATATTAGTGTAGACGGATTCTATGTCCATAGTGCATAGGACAGAAGTGTTAGGATCAAAAAGTAGGTGTTCAACCTGGTTGATCATATCCATGCTATCTCTCATGTAGCAAGGTGTGGTAGGTACATATTCCTTGATAATGAAATCAATGTAGCAACCCAGTGGTTCAAAAATAGAACTACAACCAGATATAAATGTGTGTCCAGGGGGGGAGTCTTCATTTTTGTGTATTTTGGGCAAAGTACAGATGACGAGTGTCCTGGGGAATGTTGTGTTAAGGAACTGGAATTCGTGTTGGCTCAAGAAACCTTCTGCCTTTCCTATTTCGGTCATATCATGAATAAGTATTTTAATGTCATTAGTGGGATCACTATTGAGTCTCAAGTAATAGTCAGTGTTACCTAACTGTCTGGAAATTACAAATTTGTATTTGTCTAAATCTTGGACAACAATGCCTCCGCCCTTGCCTAACAGTTTGACTATAAGTAAGTGACTGAGTTTTAGATTTCAGATGGCAAGTTTCTCCTGTATAGTGAAACTGAAGGGAATGCAGTTACATTTGTGCTCCAAGTTGGAAATTTCCTTGAGAACCAGTCTCTCAAAGGTGTTTATGTCCAGTGGAAGGGAATTATGGGATGGCGGGAAGGTATATGAAGGGCAAAAACTAGTGGTGGTAATGCTAGGTGTATACAGGTTATCCAAAAAGAAAGGAAGGAGGTACATTTTTCGGAAGATGCGCAATGCTCCTGTCTGGAGATCCAGGAAGTTAGGGTGAATTGTGGGAAAAATGAAAGGCCTTGACTGAGTAATGAAATCTCAACAGATGATAGTTGATGTGTTCAAAGGTTGAAAATGGGGACCATTTGCAGATTGTTCATGGTGGTCGTCATTGTAGTGGGGATGGTATTGGTAGTAGGAATATCTAATGGCCCCACTGGTAATATTTCAGGCATGTTTGGCGGTCCACTGGGAAATTGAACAACCATTGTCCACGTTCTCTCCCTCCTCTGGGGGGTCGCCTTGGCCTCACACTAAAAAAGTTTGATTGGGTGTATTTGTGGAGGTGCTTTGTCCTTCACCTGCGTCTGAATTGTCAGAAAATTCGCCGAAAGTATTCAAGAATGTGACAATAGTATTCTGTCTGTTGTATCTGCCCTAAGGGCATACAAAGTTAGGGTTTGTGTATGTTCTGTTGGTATAGAATTTGTCTGTGAAGTAGGGACATATCTTATCAATCCGGTAGTTACGGATATCCCTTTTAACTTTGTTGGTCTTTTTATATCTAGAATTCTGGTACTGTAGTTTCAATTTTCTCTAGAAGGTTTTTAGCGTCTGTGATCACACTGGAGCTCTGATCTGTTTCTCAAGATTGGCTATATCATCTGCAAGTTTCTTAGAATGCTCAATGGCGGTGTCAATGCCTAGCACCATCCAGTGCCTTGAACATGTTGTCCTGATAAAGCTGAAGCCACGTAAATATTCCTTGTCGTCAGTAAAGAACCTTGGAATGTTCATGGCTTGGAGGTCTACTGGAATGGTATCTGATCTAACGTATTATGTGAGCATATGTATCATTAGCCGAAGTATGACATATTTCTGTTTACATTTCTCGAGTTGATCAGCTAAGCTGGAGGTTGCTGGTTGGGTGGTGTCTATTGTGTCCGAAAAGAAGGAGGGGCCTTCCAAGATTTTTTTTATATATTCATGTGAGTAGTGGGGTATGATATGACATGCTATACTATTCATGAGAAGATAGATTGTCAAAGCAAAGGCAACTAAGAGGGAGAGGGAGACAGCACAGAGCACAGCAGAGGGAAAAGAAAAGGGGGAAGGGAAAGGGGGCTCACTAAGGCTAGCAGGATACAGATTAATCTCTTGCAAGCTAGCAATTGTGTTTGCTATGTATAACAAGGGGAACCTATGGGTGATAAGGGTCTAGGGGTGCGTGTATTTATAAAGTAACAACGGTTCCTTACACAGAGTATACAGGCAAATAGATAGACATAGGGATACACTGAAGCTTATGTTTGATATCAAAATGGATTTGCCATAAACATTTATTTAGCACAATAAATAAACAATGATGTGGGAAGAACAGGGTCAAATAAGACTTGGAAGCTCAGGCATATGAGTATGACAAATGAATACGCAATGATTACAGTAACCAGAAGTAAGTACCAAAGCTAAATTGTACAAAAATAAACAATCTAGCAATCAAGTCTATGTACTCTAGTCAATGAGGTTTTGATCCTTTGAGAAAGCACAGGATCATCATCAGGACATACATAGTTATTCCTGAGAGAGGTTACAGCAATTGGAAGCCAATATCAACTAAGAAACAAAATTAAATTTGCATAGAAGCCGTTTACGATGCAAAGTTGCCAATGCTCCTCTGGTCGAGCACTTCACTGAAATGGGCCACAATGAAAATGACCTTTGAGGGAAAGTAATCACTGTGATCAAGCCTCCACCTAGAGGTATTGACATCTCAATAATACTGATCCTGCGCGCCAACAGCCAACAGCCAGCATATTGGTCGCAACCGTATGGAAGATTGAAGCTTGATTCTTTTAATACATTCCTGTAATGAATTTTTCTTTGAACCTTCCAACCCTGGTCATCCCTGGGAAATTACCTTTACAGACACAACACCATGTGTGACAACTGGTCTAAACTTTGCTTTTCCTTTTTTGCCTGCTGAATATTTTATTTGATATATGATTGTTTGCTTTTTTTGTCCCCTCTCTTCCTACATATTCTTCTACACTTGACACATTTAACTTTCTCACCTGGGTTTCCCCTATACTGTGTAAGGCCTCTAGAAGCCAGTCACCTCAGCTTCCTTTTCTTAACAAGCTAAAAATACACCCCTAAGCCTAGCCAGAGTGTGTTTAAGAGACTGCTTAATCTATTTAGGGTTTGACTTCTGATTGGCTGATAGAGCTAGGGTTCTGATTGATTCCCAGGGCTACTGTTTCTCTAGACTTAGGGTTAGAGTTCTGATTGGCTGATAGGCCTAGGTTTCTGATTGGTTCCCAGAGCTGGGGTTTCTATTGGACATGGGGCTTAGGGTTTGAGCTCTGATTGGCTGATAAGGCTTTGGTTCTGATTGTTTCCTAGGGTTGGGATTTTTATTGGACCTAGGGCTAAGTCTATGATTGGTTGATAGGGCCAGGTCTCCCATTGGTCCTACTGTTTAAGGTTAAGGTTTCGACTGGTTAGGGTAGGGCTATGGATCCCATTGGTCAAAGGTCACCTGACCTAGGGCTCTTTAACCTTAGGACTCAGGGCACTCAGCCCAAGCATTTAGGGTAAGGGCATAGAGGAAAAGGGCAGTTGCCAATTTGGGTCAGGCATAGAGCCAGGAATGCTTGAGTGCTGTTCTCAACCCCAGGGACCGCCACCACCCTGGGGCAGGCCTTACAACAACAAAAGGAGGGGCTGCACGGCCCCCTTCCTGGAGCCATAGATAGCTCAGGGGACCACCACCCACCAGGGTCGGCTTTTACTATGTCCCAGGGAGCCCACCCCTAGGACATATCTGTTTAATTTTGCTTGGCAGGAGCCTTAACACTCCTGCTAAGTCATAGCAAATGCTCCGCATCCAGCAAGCAAGAGCTGACAAAATGCTCTTGCTTGCTGGAAACGGAGCATTCGTCTGTTTTTTTGCCTGCTGTCAAGAGAGCAGGGAAACAGACAAATTGCTTTCAGACACAGGGAGCTGCATGTTTAGCAGCTCCCTGTGTCTGAAAGCAGTGCCAACTCCAGCAGGAGGTCGGGTGCTGGCAGGGACCGTGAGGGCATTCAGGCTCCCTCCGCAGTCCCAGTGGAGACTGAGGAGACATGGTTGAACCCCAGAGGAAAGGGTCCCTAGGGCCAAAATCGGCCAGTGGAGAGGGGCCATATGGCTCCCTTCTCCATTTGACAAAGGCCTGGCCCAGGGGGATGGGATCCCCGGGCCAAAACCGGCCAAGGAGGGGGGTCCATGCAGCCCCACTCCCCAATAATTAATATATAAAAATAAAATGCCTGGCCTTGGGGGATGGGGTCCCGGGGCTGAAATTGGTCCAGGGAGGGATCCATTTGGCCCCCATATTACAAATAGGCTGGGACCCGGGGGAAAAACAGAAAGGAGAGCAAGTTGTCTCAGTCTCCTCCTGGTTCTCAGAGCAGATTTTGCAAAAAATGTTTGAAGTCATCCGTCTTGGATTTTGGCCATCTGGGCAATTTAGCACCACAACCAAGGGTCCATGAATGGTGGGACATCACTTGGGGGTTTAGGACTCACTTAGGCTGGGTCCAGGTGTTGGTTCTAGATGGTGGGAGTCTTTTGTGTCCCTCTGGCTCTGAACAGGAGGTCAGCAAAGTAGCCCTCTGAGTCACTCTGGTAGTCCTGGGTTCAGTTGAAGCTACAGGGCTCAACAGTTCATGGTTAACTTCAGATGGCAAAACAGTCTTGCAGATTGCACAACAGGTCACAGAAGCAGTCAGTCCTCTGAAAGTCCTTCTGCAGGTCCAGGAGTGAACTTAAGAGTGGGTCTTATTTTTATACCCTGGTGCCTTCCCTCCGGAAGGTGGGAGAAGCTTCTCAAAAGGATCATTGAAGTGCATGGAATATCCTGACTCCCCTGCCCTGGCTCCAAGCTGGCTGCAGTGACAATGTGGAGGTAGGCGTGAATGAAGAGCGCAGCCTATTCAGTTGCAAGTGGGACTGTGCTCAGCTCTACTCCCATCCTGTCAGGAGATTCTGGCACACCTAATCCCTCTTTTGTGTGACAGTCTGGGAAGAATAAACAAAGTCCAACTGCCCACTACACCGAGTCATGTGACTCCAGAACAGGCTACCAGCACCAAATAGTTCAGTAAATTGCCAGCTTTCTAAAAGTGACATTTTCAAAATTGAAATTCAAAATCCAACTTTACCATTAAAGAGGATTTTTCATTACAATTTCTTAGATTCCAAACATGAACTCGATACTTGGTCCCAATCAAAGTTTGCCACTTATTAAATGTAATACGACAACCAAATGTTATCGTATAGGACAGGTTGGTCTCACAGTAGTGAAAAACGAGTTTAGGAGTTTTTCACTACCAGGACGTGTAAAAATTAAAGGTACTTGTCCAACCATTTATTTACAATTCACCCTGTCCTATGGGCTATCTAGGGCCTAACGTAGGGGTGACTTACATGCAATAAAAGGGCAGTTTAAGGCTTGGCAAGGGGGTTATATTACCAAGTCGAATTGGCAGTTTAAAACTGATTCAGGATGCAATGGCAGGCCTAGGACATGTTTAAAAGGCTACTTAAGTGGGTGGCACAATAAGTGCTGCAGGCCCGCTAATACCATTTAATTTACAGAAGCTGGGTATACAGTATACCCCTCTACAAGGGACTTATATGTACATTAGACAAGCCAATCAGGTGTAAGCCAATCAAAGAATGTTTGTTGGGGCACAGGCACTTTAGCATTGGTTAGCAGTCCTAAGGCCAACAAAAATGAGGTAAGTAGGCAAAATGTTTGGGGGAAGACCACCCTAAAGCTGACAGGTCTAACAGTTCACACAATGAATTATGAGACCCACAGATCCATTCACTGGCTTCTGGCGTCAAGCATTTTCAATTTAAAGATTTATGACTCTGCCACAAATCCTCCTTTTTGGTGAATGTTATCTTCCTCCACACTTCGCTCCCTAGATACTCTCCTTTGCACTCTTGTTGATCCAGTTAGATTGTACTGCTGACTGACCAACATTACAGAAGAGCCAGGCTGGGAGGTAAAGCCTTCTCTGTTCCATCATACATCTTATTTCACACCAATTCACTGTCTATCCATCCTCATCAGACTTTCACACCAATTCTCTTTCTATCCATCTTCATCTGATAGAGAATTGTTTTCTGTTCTTAAAATCACTTAAATCTGACTAATTCTGCTGAGCCTCCTGTTGTTTGCTATCAGCGCTATGAAACACCAGAGTGATTCTATTGTGCTTTACAAATCCCATCTTCATTCATTTTATTCAAATTCAAAACAGTTTATTTTAGTCTTTATTTTATTTATTTATTTACTTGTGATTTTTGTATGTCAGAAACCAGATACACCAGGGTAGCAGTGCCCTATATAGAAGGTGAAAACTTTACAATACAGAACTGGAATGCAAAGGCATCAGCGCTCATAAAGTACAGTTTTGCCTCAATAGCATTTTGAATATAGATGATCTTTCAAAGCCTCAAGTTCCATCTGTTCTATCTGCAAGCAGATTGCATATCTAGGAGTCAACCAGGGCAAAAAAGCTTGCTAGAGAAAACACAAGAAAAGATAGTATATGCAGAGTTTCTATAACAAAAAAGTCTGAACTTTTGTATTCATGTTCAGTTGAAGGACGATTATCATGGACATTTTTCCACTTGGAGATAGATGTATAATTCATACAATCTTAGAACAGTACACATTTATACAAAAACTAGAAGCTTCCTGCCTTGATTGCAAATATAGAAAGAAAACAGTCATAGCTTTAAAGAAAATATCAG
Organism: Calotriton arnoldi; assembly: GCA_963921515.1. Lineage (NCBI taxonomy): Eukaryota > Metazoa > Chordata > Amphibia > Caudata > Salamandridae > Calotriton > Calotriton arnoldi. The sequence goes on from CAWUFW010002152.1 coordinate 90,257, forward strand.
GGACTGAAAAAAATTAATCCACACTAAAATATAGGAGTTTGTGTTGATTTTTATCACTATATTTCCTAGTTAAGTGACTCCCTTAATAATTATCTATCATGTCAATTAGAATACACAGACACAGTCAGGCAGGGTTTCTGTATTTATCAGCCAAGTTCAGAAATGTCACACAATGTGAAAAGACAGTGAAGATTAGATCAATGAAAGGTACAAAATGTTGGCATGTATCTTCTAAACACAAAAGGCTTTTATCAATGGAACAATATAGCTTTTCTAACTTAAAATGAAGAAGCGTCAAAGAGGAAAATGACATGCATATTGACCTGCAGAGGTGTGCTATAACAGGGAAAGAGAGGAACCCATCCAGGGATGTTGACCCCTAGGAAAATATATTAAATGACAGATTATGCCCTCAAGTTAACCCTAAACAGTGAACTTATTTTACACGTATTTCACCATGGGTTCCAAGGCTGTTAGTCAATAAAAGACAAACAGACAAGATTAAATAATTCAGAGAGGTTGATGTATTTCTCCGCATGGTGACCCACAGCAGAAATGTGAAATTTATTATGTACTTTCCCTAGCATTTTAGCCCCAAATCGCACATGCATGGAGAATGAAGGTATTCAAATAGATAGACCTATTCATTCTTTGAGATCTCTACTCTTCTCCCTTTGAAGTGTGATTATTTTCATGTGCCTGTATATTTCTGCTCCATACCTTGCTGTAGGCAGGCACTTTGCAGATATAAGCAATGGGGCATATCATTTATACCCTAATCTAGTGATTAAGCCAAACACCTCCCTGTGGATTTGTGATGTGGTCCAAACTCTCCAGATAAGAGACAAGCCCTTTATTGATTGCTGGAAATGTTTTGCTATTTGACATAGGAATGGCATTGTTTCTATATAATAGAGCCAGAACATTTTTAGCACGAGCCTCAAGGTTGCTAATTTAAAGCATGAACAGGAAAATAACAGGAAACAGTCTCCTAGAGGTGTGAAGGTTTCCAAACATCACTTATGAGTTGACAGACAGGCTGACTACCAGGGGCCTGACTATGATGGCGGGGAGACCGCCACAGACAGGCTGTCAGTGGTGGTCTCCCTGCCATCGGAACAGGGATCTCTGTCCGCCATATTATAATGTCTCCTGGACGGGTGGCGGTCGTAAACTCTGACCGCCAATGGTCCCAACAGGCGGTCTGCATCTGACCGCCTGTTGGACCACCCTGTAGTCCCAGGCACGGCTGTAGGGATTACAATATCCCTTTCTGCCGGTCGTTCTGAGGCGGTCAACCAGCTGCAAAACAGCAGGAAGAAATGGATTTAGGGACCCATAGTGTGCCCCCCTAAACCCCTGGGCCAGGGACATAGGCACAGGGGGCACCTATGGTTCCCCCCTACATATCCCTACACCATTTGGTAGGCACCGCATGGTGCCTTCCATGAAGTGCACGGATATGTGTGGGGTGTCTGTTTTATCTTGCAGTGGGTGCTGCAGAGCGCAGCACCCACCGCAATACAAAACATGGGCAATGCGACCGCCATCGTAGTGGTAGCATCGTAATTTGCCCTGTAGGTGGGCAGTCCCAAATATGATACGATGGCGGATGGACTGAAGTCTGTCCACCATCGTAATGACCCCCCAAATCTTTATTTGATTATTAAAAGGTAATCATAAAAGTAGTCCACTGACAAAATATCGCCTATGAAAATCTCGCATTACCAAAATATCGTGAGCAAAATATCGTTTTCAAAAATATCGTCATCCTATACTTATAATTGTAAGTACAAAAAATATCTAAAAATAATATCATTGTCACTAATATCGCTGTATTAAATATCGTTTTTTAAATAAATATACATTTAAATATTACGTTACACATATTAAATAGAAACATTAATTTAATAAAAATAAAATAGATTTAAGATATATTTCAACAAATATAACAAATACACTTATTTTTTAAAATTTAAACACACACACACACATATATATATATATATATATATATATACATATATTTTAATATATCGACTTCATAAACTGCTATTAAACTAATAATTGTTGTATAGATTACAATTTCGGAAATCTTTAAATAATGTAATAATATATATATATATATATATTCACCAATAACATAACATATTTAAAAAGCAAACCATTTTAATGAAAAGAAAAAAGAAAACAACATACATTTCTCACAATATAATAACACATATTTTACACATTAAAATCATTAATTATTATACATTTTATAATTTTAAATAAGCAAAAACATAATAAGATAAATTGTAACAATATAAAATAAATTAAAACATTTTACATTCAATACATATACTATTACAACTACAATTTATACAAAAGTAGGCAAAGTGTTACACTAAAGATGTATAAAATTTACTACTCCCACTTCATGTAACACAAAAGCAGGAAAACTGTTACATCACACAGGGCTAAAATTTGCTATTTCCACTCCAGTCAGTACAACAGTAGGTGAATGTGTCAGATAGTGGAAGGATAATATTTACTATTCCCACTCCAGTCAGTGGAACAGCAAGGAAAGTGTTGGATTGTGGAGGGGGAAAACGTACTATTCCCACTCCAGTCAGTGCAACAGTAGGGAAATTGTTGTATTGCGGAGGGGTAAAAGTTACTATTCCCACGCCAATGAGTGCAACAGTAGGGAAAGTGTTGGATTGCGGAGAGGTAAAATGTACTATTCCCACTCCAGTCAGTGCAACAGTAGGGAAAGTGCTTGATTGCAGAGGGGTAATATTTACTATTCCCACTCCAGTCAGTGGAACAGCAAGGAAAGTGTTGGATTGTGGAGGGGGAAAACGTACTATTCCCACTCCAGTCAGTGCAGCAGTAATGAAATTGCTGGATTGCGGAGGGGTAATATTTACTATTCCCACTCCAGTCCGAGCAACAGTAGGGAAAGTGTCAGATTGCGGAGGGGTAAAATGTATTAATCCCACTCCAGTCAGTGCAATAGTAGAGAAAGTGTTGGATTGCGGAGAGGAAAAATGTACTATTCCCAATCCAGTCAGTGCAACAGTAGGGAAAGTGCTAGATTGCAGAGGGGTAATATTTACTATTCCCACTCCAGTCCGAGCAACAGTAGGAAAAGTGTCAGATTGCAGAGGGGTATAATGTATTAATCCCACTCCAGTCAGTGCAACAGTAATGAAATTGCTGGATTGCGGAGGGGTAATATTTACTATTTCCACTCCAGTCCGAGCAACAGTAGGGAAAGTGTCAGATTGCGGAGGGGTAAAATGTATTAATCCCACTCCAGTCAGTGCAATAGTAGAGAAAGTGTTGGATTGCGGAGAGGAAAAATGTACTATTCCATCTCTAGTCTATGCAACAGTAGGGAAAGTGTTGGTTTGCGAAGAGGTAAAATTTACTATTCCCATTCAAGTCACTGCAACATTAGAAACAAACAAATTCTCTTCAACACAATAAAATAATTTCAAAAACATAGTAAACAAAAATAAATATGTGAAGAAGGAATTACAATTATATTTAATATTAAAAATAAAATAAAATATTACAATGTTAAATACATATAAATAACTACAAATATTAATATAGTTACAATATACAAAGATTTTTCAATTAAAATTAATTTAATAATTATTTATTAACAAAAAATATTTATTAAATAATTTTATTTTAGTTACTTCCTCCCTACACTCCTACAAAACTCACAACCCATACCTAAAACTTAACTTTAAAAACAAAATATGTACACTATTAACATACATATGTGTCAATAAATGAATTATCATTAATTCAAAATTATTACTTAATTATAAATAATTTACTTCCCACAATATACCCCCATCAAACACACAACAGTCTTAAAATATAAAACAAAACTTATCAATTTAATAATTATTATCAATTAAAAAATGAATTATGATTTTATTAAAGTTAATTTACTTCCCACCCTATACCCCTACAAAACCTACAACCCACACCTAAAATTTAAGCTTGCATAATTAAGATAATTAATTTGCATTTAAATAATTATTATTAGTATAACACTTAGGGCCTCATAACGATGTTGGTCGAAGTTGCCTTAGAGTGACACCGTTGTGGTCTCTGGACCGACCGCCCTCTTGTCGGCGGTCCTGACACCGCAATTACAATGTACCCGCACATGGTACGTCGCATACTCCCATTTCTCTATGGGAGCTTGTGCTAACAACTAAGCTTGTGATAGTAACTAATTGTTAATTAATTAAATGGTCACTTTCCACCCTGTAGCCCTATAAACCCCACACCCACATCTACAATTTAACATAATTAATTATAAATTAAATAAATAATAATATTTGAAAACTAATTATTAATTTAATATAATTAAATTACTTATTATTTATTATTTCAATATCATGATATTTTTAACACAATATTTTGGGAGGACAATATTTTGGTTTAGATATTTTATCCGAATACCCATAAAAGTACAACAGTAACACTGCAGCTCTGGTATTTAGCAAATAAATGATAAAAATCCAGTCAATCAGCAAATAAAAGATAAAAAAATTGGTCAACAAAGCACCATCCAGAAGCTTATGAAAAGGTGATGAAGCCAGGTCAAAAAAGCAAGGATTTATGATGTGTTATGGCTCATTTTTCAAAGTTCCCTACAGCTTTACAAACATTTGGTGAACCTAATGGCTTCATGTAAAAAAAACCTGGTTTACATTTTTAAAAATCCTGGCCTTTCAGTAGAGGTATCAAATATAGGGGCACATTACGATACCCGGCGTAAATAATTCCGCCAGGCATGGAAGCGGCAAAAATCCGCCCGCACACACCGCCTGAACACCGACCACGCCATTACGATTACACAAACCGAATACCGCCATCGGCGGAAAAGCACACAAAAATACCGCCCGCCAACGTCCGAGTCGGAGACAAACCGCCCGCCACGGACGGAAACACGCACGACAACACAAAACCGCCCGCCCTCACGGCCGACACACCGCACGTGAAATTACGATCGCACCGACATGAGCGCGGAAAAACCACAAATATACCGCCCGCCAGCGCAAACAACGCCGATGAGAATCGACACGGCAGAAGCCATGGCGCCAACGTACCTGCACAGAAACCATCCGCACACAAAACCAATAGCACACAACATGGCCAACAAGTCCACACAGCAAGGCACGCAAAAATACACAAGCACAGTACACATCCCGAAAACACCCCCGGACAAACAAAAAATACAAAGGCCAGAACCCCAGACACAACACACCTGAAAACAACAGACCATGAGGACACACCCACATAGGTGAGTACAAAAGCAGCACTCCCACAGACCACAACCCCTTGCTACATTGCAAACCAGAGAGGAGAGGAGAGGACACAGTGACACAGCAAGGACAGCAGCACACCACAGAAACGCACACATCACTACCACCACTACCACCACCACCACCACCAAACACCACCACCAAACACCACCACCACCACCACCACCACCACCACCACCAAACACCGGCACCACAAACCCCCTGCACATTACACAACACACACCGCACCAGCACCACAAACATCATGGCACCACAAAGAATGCCCAAGTTCACGCCCATGGAGCTGACGGTCATGGTCGACGAGATCATCAAGGTGTACCCACAAATCTATGGGAACATGGTCCAGCACACACCACTAGCCACCAGAAACAGAATGTGGAACCGGATCGTAGACCAGGTCAATGCAGTCGGGACCCTGCCCAGGAACAGGGTCGAGATTAACAAACGTTGGAATGACGTAAAGAGCCTGGTCAAGAAGAAGGAGGGCAAAAACAGAGAGCTGGCTGCCGTCACTGGCGGAGGGAATCCCGCGCTCTTTAAGACCTTCAAAGCGTGGGAGGAGAAGGTGCGAGTCGTAATCCATCCGGAGATCCTCGCCGGATTAGCAGGGGGAGTGGAGGCTGGTAAGTACAAACTAATGTATACCAGCACACCGCTATGTACTCACATGCACTACCACCATGCCACAGCTCCCAGGGACAAACACCCCCATGTCCAGCACACAATACACAACACATCACACACACATGCAACAGACACTACCACACACAGCCCAAACAGAACAACTGTAAGATGCGTGGGGACATGTGTACACCAAGCCAGCCACGTAACCACCAACAGGTCCACAAATATGCCAGAAGCGCCACAACGAGCACCCACCACACCCATGTGTCCGCCACAGCTGCACTAACCGACAAGTAACAGGTAAGTGGCAGGAACACAAAGTGCAGTGGGTGGGACGGTGGACAGCCCAAGTACAACACACACCAGGCCCCAGTCCCACAGCACAGCAAGGAGGAGCATCCCCCACACCCCACAGCCACGTGTCAGCCACCGCAGTGCACAACGACAGCCGAAAGGCAGACATCACGGTCCACAGCAATCGGTGTCAGTGGGTATCCAGCCACCCCCACGACCCACAACACCCTCCCACCCCCACAGACCTGCAACATGGAGCACCCCCGCTTAGAGCCATGTGGCATCCAGTACAGTGCATGCACGAACAACTTGCAGGTGGGAAACTGGACAGGGCTGGATTACTGGAGGCATGAGGACCATAACACGACCAACACATGGGACATGTCACGTAGCAGACGAACACGCAGCACTGCCCACCGTCACGAACAAGTGAACAATGTGCACACGGACATGAACAACAGACTCACACCCCACATGACCCATCACAGACATAGCAACACCCAAGGAGCCACGTCTGCATGCACAAGCCACACTGAATATAGTACCACACGGCAGCCACTGTGCAACTCATCACACACAACCGAAACACCATTGAAGTCCTGTCCATGTAGCCCCTACTGCCTGTCAACCACACACCCCACAACTACGCCTATGTAAGACAAACAACACTAGACGCAACAGAGCGGAACAACATAAATGCACACGAACACCACTGAACCCATCAAACACACAGACACACCATGCACAAACAACATACCATCCATCCCATCCGTCAGCCCCAGTCTCATGAAAGGCATGTCATCCGCACAGCTGCCACACATACAGCAGTCACGCTAAGATACATGCCCATGACCAACCATGTGCCAGAAGTCAATGAAGTGCACGACACACTGTGAGCAACAACACACAACATGGGCCACACCCCCCGAGCACTGCAGTGATGCACATGGCACAGGGCAGCACGCACACCAAGGAGATGGGACAACTGCAATACGTTGGCTGGCACACAACCATCACTCACTCATAACGATGCATCCAATGCCATGTCCAGTAATCACAACAGACAGCAAATATGCAGGCCATGTCAAGCATGCACACACCTCAAACCATGCACTGTCATGCTGCCACAACACATGTCACGTTCGGCACCCATGGCTCACAGCATGTACCCCAAAAGCATATTCCCTCCCAAATGCGAATCTGGGGCATGGCCCCCATGTTGCCATATGCGTTCCTAAGCGTTCCATTTGAACCCTAAAAGCATATTCCATCCCAGATGCGAATCTGGGGCATGGCCCCCATGTTGCCATATGCGTTCCTAAGCGTTCCATTTGAACCCCAAAAGCAAATTCCATCCCAAAAGCGAATCTGGGGCATGGCCCCCATGTTGCCATATGCGTTCCTAAGCGTTCCATTTGAACCCCAAAAGCATATTCCATCCCAAATGCGAATCTGGGGCATGGCCCCCATGTTGCAATACGCGTTCCTAAGCGTTCCATTTGAACCCCAAAAGCATATTCCATCCCAAATGCGAATCTGGGGCATGGCCCCCATGTTGCCATATGCGTTCCTAAGCGTTCCATTTGAACCCCAAAAGCAAAGTACAAACCAGACCCAGGATGGGCCAGGAGCCCGCATACACCAGAGTCACAATAAGTAGGGGCACAGCAACACACCCATCGGCATGGCCAATCCGTCCCATGCCACATGTGCACAGCACACAGTCCCATTGCCAAGCACACACAACTACAGATGCTACAGCCACACACACGCCTCCGGGAAACCCATGTACGAGATTGCACAAACTGTCAATGTCAGACGACAAATACATACTTCGCCAGGTGCAACACAATAACAAATCTCATTCTCTCCACAGGTGACGAACTGCTGGATGCTGGGGATGGAGCCAGCAGCCAGCACAGCCAGCCTACAAGCCCCCAACGAGGACACACGGATCTGGAGGATCTGTCCTCCTCTTCGGACACGGACAACCAAGCAGGCCCATCTGGTGTGGCAGGGCCCAGCCGCTCCCCAGGACCCCTCCTACCCACCAACCCATCATCCAGGGCTGCTGAACATTCACAGCCCCCTGCTGCCACTGTCGTTGCGGCCACACCCACGGTCATTGTGGCCACTACCACTGCCGCAACCGCCACCATCGCCGCACCGACCACCACCGCCGCCACCACCGCCACGTCTTCGCTGGCACCAGCCCCAGCGCAGGTGGTGGCCCGGACGACTGGATCCACCCTGGGAGCCACAGCGAGGACCGTGGTGAGCAATGTGGCTAGTGGGCAGGCCGGTGGCAGCAGGACTGGTAGGAGGAGCAGGGTCAGGGAAACGCCAGCCTCCCCTGGGAGCCATGCCCTGCCTCACATGGCCAGAGTCCTTGGGGCCTATGAAGAGGCCCAAGGACAATGGGTCCGGTCTGCCTCAGACACGCGTGAGGTGCTGGGGGTGTTGAGGTCCATGGACGCCCGTATGGGCCAAATCGTGGACCTCATGGGACAGCTGGTGGTGGCGGTGAGGTCACAGCCAGGGACAGCAGCTCCCCTCCGCCACCACCTGCCGGGGCGCAGGGTGGAGCAGCAGTGTCCAGTTCCCCTGCGTCCACAGCCAGTGATCACACCTCAACCACCAGCATGTCGCAAGCAGGCACCCCCTCGCAAACGTGGAAGGGGCCGTCCGAAGAGGAAACAGATCTCCCGGGAGGACTTCGCACGCTCCAGTCGCAAGTGAGGCAGCCAGCCAGCCTTCCGCCAGCCTTCCTTGACCAGCCACTGCATTGACTTGGACTACGATCCCACTCCACACAGCCATCTGGATGGCATGTGTGTGTTGGACTATGGACATAGAACCAGTGGGTACACCCTGATCATCACGCAGCCATGACCGACAGCTCATTGTCACTGCACGCACCACTTTTGTCATCACCTTACACACAATCACATGTCACAGTTTGTAATAAATGCACCTTTTTCACTAACTGCTGTTTGTGCCCTGTGTCTTATTTGTACGGAATACAACGGCCACCTTGGGCGGAAAGGCACCTGATGCGTGGCATGGCATTTGAATCCGGAGGGCCTGTAGGGACCTAGGGGTGGGAGACAGAACAGGAGCACATTCAATGAGTGTGTCACACACCCATCACACAGTACATGTCAACAACTACAAGCAATGTACACACATCGCACAGAGCAATAGGGCACAATGCCACAGCCACCAACAGTGGCATACTACCCTGGCCATGGAGCGTTGACACACAGCACGCAGTGAACAAACGGCCACCCTGACACAGCACACACACACCTGCACAGATACAGCCACATCAGCCGTCGTACATGGACACTCACCGTCAAGTGAAGTAGCGGGCGATGAGCTGCTGCCGCACATTACCAGCTTCCTCCTCTCCGCTGTCCTCCTCACTCGAGCTGTCCTGGTCTGCGGGCTGGGGCCCTGGTTGATCTCCGTCATCCACGATGAGGGGGATCTGCTTCCGAATGGCCAGATTGTGCAGCATGCAGCACGCCACCACTATCCGGCACACCTTCTGTGGGGAGTACGCCAGCGCACCCCCGGTGCGGTCTAGGCACCTGAACCTGGACTTGAGGAGGCCAAAGGTACGCTCGACCACACGTCTGGTCCTCCCATGTGCCTCATTGTAGCGATCGTCTGCTGGGGTGCGAGGATTCCTCAATGGACTGAGCAGCCATGCCCCATTCGGATACGCAGAGTCACCTGGGTGTGAGGGACACAGAGAACCGTTGCTAATCCAACTGGACAGGGGACAGCATCGCACAGCCAGCACGCTACACCACTCCACATACTCACCGACAATACAGGCACGATCCTGTTGCATATTGGACATCAGTCGTGGCAAGATGCTGTTGCGCATTATGTGTGCGTCATGGGCCGAGCCTGGGAACTTTGCACACACGTGGATGATCACCATGTCCGCAAGGCACACCACTTGCACATTCAGGGAGTGCGTGTGCTTCCTGTTGCGGTACAGGTGCTCAGTGGCCTGTGGTGGAACAAGGCCGACATGTGTGCAGTCAATGGCTCCAACGACGTGTGGGATTCTGCCAAGGGCATAGAATGCACCCTTCACTGCCGCCAATTCACGAGCCCTGGGGAAGCGGATGTACCTGTTCCGGTACAGCATCATGGCTGCCAGTACATCCCTCAGCACCTTGCTGAACATGGGCTGGGACATCCCTCCTCCAATGCCCACTGTGTGCTGGAATGACCCAGTGGCGAAGAAATGCATGGCGGCCATCACCTTAGCCGTGGGGGTGACAGCAGTCGGATACACCCTGCGGGGACGGAGATGGGGTTCTAACATGGCACACAGTCGATGCAGGGTTGGCCTGTCCAGCCGAAACTTCCTAATAACCTCTGTATCGTCCATGTCCGCCAGCAATTGGTATGGGCGGTCAATGTTCGGTCTCCGCCTAGGGACAATGGCAGAGGACACATGTCAAAGCAACACGACACATAGCAATTTCACATACACATCACTGACATGACTGAGCAAGCACATGAGCCACAGCCCAGCTGTCAAGCTGGGACGGCACGGCCACAATACACTTACACAGGTCTCCCAACAATGGCAATGGCTAGTGATACAAACCACTGCCATGTGCATGCACATGGGGATCCAGGCCCCAATGACTTGCGGGGCGTGCTGATGGGGACTGACTGCATATCCGTCAAGCGGCAACGCCACGGCAACATGAATGTCTGCTGAGCATGGAACTGCTTCCGCGGCTGGATGAGTATGGCACACGACGACGACGATGTGGGCACAGGCTGAGCGGCCAAAACAAGTGGGACCTGTGGCACGAGGGGATATGAGACAGTAGTAGGTGTCAGCACTGCACCCTATGTACAGCACTGTACGGATCACACCTCCCGAAACATTGACAGGTGTCCACATTGACAGCCCCATGCCAAGACGGCTGTGTGCTTGCAGTCACACGTCACAGGTGAGAGGTTACATTGCACGTGCCAGGTGGCAGTCGTACATAGTGGGAGCTGGCATGTGTGTGCATGTGTCTCCTGTTCAGGATCCACCAGATGGGCGCTGACTCTGTACTGACCATTGGACACAGCATGTTCCGTGGAAGGCTTGTGTGTGTGGGATGGTGGCACTGGATGTGCCGCCGTTGGGTGGGGGCCATGCACAGGGCGGGTACGTCGATGATTGCGCATTGTTGGTCACGGTGGGTGCACCCACTAAGATGTGTTGCCCTGTGTTCAATTCCTATGTCCGCATGATGATGGACTGTAGATGTGGGCAGACTACACATTGGTCGATGTGCTGTCTATATGCATGTGCCTTCACACCAGGCACAGCTGCCCCTGCACATGTGACCCCTGCTGGACTCGCTGCTGGGTCTGTGGAGCTGATGCACCTTCTGCGCGTGGGGCGGGCAGCTCTCCTCACTTCCCTCATTGCGCATGTCATGACTTTGCCGCAGGTGACATGGATCATGGAGGGCCCACATGTACGCGTGGGTAGGCTACACATGATTGTACACTGGTCGCCACCCCCAGTCAGTGTTTCGAATGGGAAGGTTGTCGTGCTGGTGGTATGTTCGATGTGGCGGATGGGCGGGCCTAGGTGCGGGCTTACATTCCGGACATGGGGGTAGTTGTATTGGCGACTAGTTGCAGTACACACGGGACACGTCTCTTCCTTTCCACATCTGGGTCATCCCTTGTACTAACTGACAGTGATACAGTCATCTTCGCCCCAGCCCTCATGTCCTCCCTTCGCTCCCCAATATGCATGCTCACCTGCGAGGCTAGCGCTTGCACAGGCAGCCCCAAGCTCGCACCAGGAGGGCAAGGAGTGCATGTGTGGGTCCAGTTGCACGAGTGGGCTGTCTCAGGGTATGATGTGTCGCGGGACGCCGTCCACCTGCGTGGTGCCCCAAATGGTGACCCGGCCTGCATGGACTATGCATCACAGTCTTCGCCTTCCGGATCCGCCACCTGCGACACCCAGTGGCTGTGGCTGCCCTTGCGGCCAGGCCGCGTCCGTCTGTGGCTGATGGCCCACACATTCACTCTTTGGCCTCTCTGGGGAGGGCTCGGGGTGGTGGCGCACGCGCTTGCACTTAGTCGCAATGGCATGTGGCGTGGTTGGTATGATGGGCAATGGATGGGATGGTGCGAGCCACCTCCCATGACGTCAGTGCTGCTCGTGCTGTGGTGCGTCCCCCTACACTTCCATCTGACTTGTGCCATGCTAGACGTTGAGGTTCTATTGCCTGCGTGATATGACCAGGAGGAGCGCGAGGAGACCTCTCACACACCATGCTCCACTGCCATCCCGTGCCCTGTATCGCCTGTGCGGATTGACTATGTTGGGGTTACACCTGGTCGACTGGGGCTGTGTGTGCCTTGTCAGGGGCATGGCGGGCGCACAACAGGATCCAGCTTGTCCACAGAGGGTGGGCTGAGGTGCGCCTGGTACCGCTTTGTACGTGTGCCCGGCTGCTGTGCACACACGTGTTCACTCCCCCCGACAGGTGTCCTCTCACAATGCCCAGGGAAGCGGTGGTGTACTGTTCATGACCCCTCCCAACACGGCGTGCTCCAACTTGGCATGTGTGCATCTACCCATCGCACCCACCCACCTGAGCACTGCGTCCATACGACTTCACACGACACATGTGTGTCTTCCACAGTAGTGCTACTCATTTGCGTTGACATCCAATACCAGTGGACTACATGGTCATGTCACGACTGCCGTGTAATTCACATACTCTCATCCTCTCTCATTCGTACTTGTGAAATGAGTCAGTGGAGACAGTTTTGGTTTCAAACATTATATTGAGTCTTCTGTCCTCTGTGATGCAGTATAGTGGACACTACTGGCAGCGGGATACATGTTGAGGATATACTGAGCATGATTGCAAATGGGATAGGGTGTGGGGTTACATGTGATTGGCTGTTGCATGTGGGATGTGGGCTTCAGAGTGACATCTGCTTGGCCAAGGCTGTGCTAATGTACATTTACGGATAGCTGCGGAGCTGCGGACTTTGACACAGACGGTATACATGTAGCCTACCAGACCGCTTGGCATCATGGGCACAGTCCATCTCAGTTCCATGTGACAGGTTTGCTGCGGTTGTTCCTCATGCACGCGTGCATGTGAGATGACATCAGGGCATGTGCTTGCGTGCATGCAGCGGCGTGCCACTTGTTGTTGCACTGTGGTGGTTACTGGACATGTCACAGTCACTGGGGTCGTGTTGTTGTTGTATGCACTTGTCGTCCATGCAAAGGTCCTGGTATGGGATTCCCGGGGCGGGGGTGGGAGGGGTGCAGCACCCACAGACTCCAGGCGACCTATTCATGTCCACTGAGCGGTGTGTGTGTCCATGGGCGCTGGATCCATGTCGTGTCCTGGTTGTTCGTGCAGTTCCGTCCATGTGGGTGCGATACACAGAGCCCATGCCACTGCCTCCCACGATGCATGCGGTGTTCCTGGATGTGATGGGGAACAGTGTGCATGTCCCGGTCATATCCGATGTCATGGCGATGTCGTTGATGGTGTGGTTACAGTTGCCGGTCGCTTGGTATGGCTGTTGTGGTGGTGACTGGCCAGTCCGTGCGGAAGCTAAGCATGGGTGCGGGGTTGGACATCATAGGTCACTCGGGGTACCTGCGTTGTGGTCCGACGTATTTACAGGTTGTCAGGTATGCGATGCCGTCCAGCAGGGCTTCCATGTCATTGGTGGTGTACATGTTTGCCAGCCAATGAAGCGGATGGTGGCTGTCAAGGTGTTGTTCGTAGGTTGTCCCTTGGAGGACCATGATGGGGCATGCTGGGTGACATTCGATGTAGCTGTTATCGATGATCCGTCGTGTGGAGGCACAGTGGTCCCATTTCAGTGCGGGTGCGATGTTGGCCACATACGCCATGCCCCCATAGGCAGAGCAGGCCCTGTCGTGTGCGTCCAGAGGGAGGAGTAGTGGTAGCAGGTCCGCCTTCAGACATGCCGGGTTGGAGAGGCATATCTCGACGGGATGCTGGTAGGGACACCTCCGACAGTAGAAGACGGGCATGACGCAGCTGAACAATGTGATGCGGTAAGTCAGTCGGTAACTTACGTTCAGCAGGGACAGGAGATCGCATCCCAATGTATGGCACAGGTTGGTTTTGTACAGCTTGAGCTGTTCGGCATAGTTGGGTAGGTGTGTTGCGGTTGCCATTTCGCAGCGGTTCGTTGAGGTGGCGTGCTCCGGCTGTGTGTGCAGTCTGCAATGTGCACGCTCCGGGGTTGCTGTGCGCTCTGTGTTGTCGTAGGGAGACAGGACTTGTGTTCTGTTGGCTTGTTTGGAGGACACGGGCCCTCTTCCCACATGCTTCTCAGACAGTTCAAGGTCAGTGCTGTTTGACTCCTTCCAATTAACTTGCATGTGGCCGACATGGGGGAGTGTTTTCTTCTTTCTTCCCCGTCCGTTGTGTGCTTCTGTGATATGCGCTATCTGCCCTGTGGTCGGTCTCCTCGGCATGCCTGTGTTGGTCTATTCTTGGACAATGGCTGTATTCACCGGCTTCTGTCGTAGGGCTGTGGTTTCGGAGTTGGAATGGAAGGTCATTCAGTGCTGTCTGCTCTCCCTTGTGTGGGCGGCAGGCTGCCTTTCCGCTCTGCGTTGGGCCTTGTGTGTGAATGTTATTCTTGGGCCACCTGTTGTCGGTCCCCGGGCTCTTTGGTGTTCCGTTTTATATGTCTTGTTCATATGTGCAGGGTGGTATGGGTGTTTCTGTGTGGTACTGGCGTTCCTCTTCCCGAAGGGCCCTGCTTCTCCTAGTTGGTGTTGCCGCCGCTGTGTGCTACGCCATGTTTGTTACACTGGGGTGTGTCCTGCTGTTGCGTGTCTTCACTGATATGTGTGCGTCGGTTGTGTGGCGTTGGGTGTTGTCCGTGAATTGGGCGTTGAGGACATGTCTGTGGCCGGCCTGTCACGTGTCATGTGCGTTCGGGGTGGGGCTGATGTGTGTGCTGCTTGGTTGTGTCCCTGTGTCTGTGTGCGACGCATGCATGGCGCTGCGGTTGGCCTCTGCGTTGTGCGCATGTGTGGCGGCGTCATCGGCGCTTTGGGGCCGTGACGGGGTGGTTGGTTCCTAGTCCCAGGTGGTGTGTGCACATGTGTTCTGCGATGTTACGATTTGGCCTGTGTGTCATATGTGGATGCGATGGTGGATGTGTAGTGTACACGCGCTGGTGGGGGTTGTCCGCTTTTTCCGCCCTTGCACTGTGTGCGCTGTTTGCGTGCACTTGTTGTGTGTGTGCCTACCTGCGTCTCCGCGGTACGTTGCGTCCTTGGTGGTGCATCAGCAGGAGCATGGGGACGGCCTGCAGTGCTGGATTCATGCTCGGGGAGCCGCTTCTTCGTTGTCCGTGCTCGGCGTCCGTGTTACCGCTTCGGTTTGTCGTACGGTATCTCTTGGCCGTGGGAGCCGTTTGTTTGCGGCATCGTAATTTATGCGCCGGGCGGGACGTGTTTGGTCGGACGGTGTGTGTCAGTTGGGCTGCGCCGCTACATGTACGGGCGCACTTTGATGGCGGACGGTGTTGCTGGCTTGCCGGCGGTGTTTGGCCTACTTTTCGCATCGTAATTGGGCGGGGCGTGTGGACTGCTGCGTGCCGGCGGTAACTGGTGGTGTTTGCATCCGCCAGCACGGCGGTTGTGCTTCCGCCCGCCATCGTAATGGGCCCCATAGTCTGTTAAAATGGGTATGAAATGTTCGAAAGAAGACAAAGTGCAGATTGTTTAGAGCGGGGATTTTCCACATTGGCAAAGTGAGATCGTGGCCAGATTGTATTGGCCTAAAGGGAAACAGAAAGGGCTTTTAATGGAGCCTAAATGAAATCTAGTAAGCAGTGGTCTTTCCCATGGATTAATAACAAGATTCAAATAAGGCTCCAGGCCAAATGTAGTTTGAATTATTGCATGTTGCTGCATAGATGACTTATTCAACTCCTCCACTATAGATTTTAGCATGGGCAATGAAGTTCTTCCTAGCCCATCATTTATCCGCTTGTGTTATGCCTTTTGGACTGGTAAATAATTCTGGGCTTCCAAGCATGATGGCCAATTTTTGAATGTCCAGGAGACGAGGTATTGAAAGCCCAAAATCAGAGACTACACAGTTTTTGATAACAGAGGGGTGGAGTGAAGCATGATTACTCCAAACCTATAACCATAATAAAAAGGTTGCTAACTCAACACTGTCCTCTACATAACCAAATCTTAATTCTTCATGCAGAAAGAAATTTAAGCTGTTGGATGGAAGCCCAAAGAGCCACTTACAAAAATAGTTTTCTATTAAGCATAGTTCAGTATTACTAACAGAATAAATTCCAAATTAAACAAATCAAACAAGGCAGTCACTAAAAACAGTAGCATTTATATAACCTCTCCATCCCCAATACACGTATTCCTAAATGATCAGGAGAGTGCTAGAATGTGAATGTATATGAGCACAATTGTACTATTTCAATGTTTTGTTTATTGGAGACCCTAAGAAATGTTTGATGTGCTTACAAAGTGTGCAAGTTCACACTGCTGGTAGGTGTAAATAGGTGTCACCACTTTATCCCTGTTGTGAGGATAATTCCACTGGCTTCAAATAGTGGATACAATCAAGGTATTACCCTTGATCTTTGACCCTAGTATATAATGGTATTGTAGGAAAGAAGATTATGAAACAATGGGGGAGAAAACATTCAGGGCCTGATTTACAGTTCTGTGGACAGTTTACACCATCACAAACATGAAGAATATCCTGCCTATTGGATTACAAGTGCATTATATCCAATAGCACTTGTGGATGGGATATAAGTCACGTGTGTGACAGAATAACCCATTCACTGAACTCAAAATCAGTTCCTCAGTCATGATTTGAACATTATCTGCACTAAAGCACAGCTAAACCGTTCTAGCGTTTAAATGTAAAATGTTTATTAAGTGATCTAGGAGGAATCTGAGGCATAAACTCAATATCTTGCCACAAGTAGCAATTTCTTCCACATTTAAAATGCATGTGGTGTATACACAACACTACTAAAAACACCATTATAGCCAGTAAGTAAGTTAAACTTAAGAAGCAATTTAGTTGAATGTGGTATGATAAAGATACAACATAGAAAAATGGTTAAGAGATCAGGAGTCAATAGAGACCAAAATCCAACTTTAGTGTCATGTCCCCTATACATCGTGGGGAGTGCGTGTTGTTGTTGGTTGTCTGTCTAGCTCTCCCCCGAGAGTGCAGTACCGCGGGTTACCACCAGAGCACTTCCGGGTGACACCACTCGGCCCCAGGTGCTTCTAATTCAGACGCTAACGTTCTCGGAGCCAGAACCTGTGGTACGAGCCCTTTTCTTGCCTCGCTCTCGGCGTAGGCATCTCCGTTGTTTTGCTGCGTGCGTAAGGACGCGTCGCAGCGCTTCCCTCAGCCTCCCGACCCTGTCAGTGCAGGAGCGCTGCTACTGACAGGGAAGAGACGAGTGTGGGAGCACTTACTCTTCTCCTTGTTGACCTTCGCGGTGAGCGATGGAGCGCGTCACCGCCCATTCCTTGCCGGCACCTCAGTGAGCGCTGGAGCACGTCACCGCCCATTCCTTGCCAGCACCTCAGTGAGCGCTGGAGCGCATCACCGCCCATTCCTTTGCCAGCACCTCGGTGAGCGCTGGAGCGCGTCACCACCCGTTCCCTGCCGGCACCTCGGTGAGCGCTGGAGCCCGTCACCACACTCCCTTCCCACAACCACACGGCGAGCGCAGGAGCGCATCGCCGCTTATCCTCTCCTTCCACATCACGGTGAGCGCAGGAGCGCGTCATCGCCCATTTCTTTGCCAGCGCCACGGTGCGCGCTGGAGCGCGTCACCCCACTTCCATTCCTCTTTCGCACGGCGAGCACAGGAGCGCATTGTCATTTATCCTTTCCCTCTTGCGGTAAGCGCAGGAGCGCATTGCCACTATTGCCCCATAGTTGCAGCGCAGGAGCGCTTAATACCGTGACTACTGTTCCTGGGATCCTCTACCCCCTTGATACCTTGGTGTTCAGCACAGGAGCACTCTCTGTCAGTTCCAAGTCATTTAGGGTGCAGGCGCACCTACCGGAGATTCATTTAAGAGACACATTATTCAGGTGACTATTATTGTCCTTTCCTACCACCCCCCTGGTGAGTGTGTGTGAATGCTGGTTAAGGCAGTAGTAACTGCTTGTTGGTTATTTCTCCAGGCTGTCGGTCAGGAAAGGCAACAACTCCACTGGGTGTCATTCATCGCCTCATCACACCATAAGGCACGTCACTTCTTGAGGCTTCCTTCCCCCGGTCTTCACCATGCCCCAGTCTGGTATCATTTAAGGTAGGACAGGGGAGCAGGTGGGAGACGGTGGAGGTTATTCATATCATCCCTGCGAGACTACTCTACAGGCAGAAGGTAAGGCTTGTGTGGTCCGTGACATTTAGTATGGGTGACATGGTCTTAGACACCTTCTGTGGCTGAATGACTATTGGCTATTCATCAGGTAAGTCTAATTTGCCCTGGTGAACACTTCTGCCTTCACCCTCATAAACATTTTCAACGGTTGAAATCCTTCAATGTGCTCAATGAGGTCAAATACATTCTTTTAGTGATCCTGTAGAAGCTTGAGACTTCATGTTAAAAACCTCCAATGGCAGTAGTGGGTCTTTCTGATGAAGATTTAGGAACTTTCTTTGACTCATCAAGAACTTTCAACTTTTGAAAAAGTTGTGTATCTTCTATGACTCCCTTTCTTGGCTTCCAATACCACCCCTAAGTTCATCGCTGACTTCAAGCCTCTCTACAGTTGAAGTAAGAAAAACATTGTCATATGGATTGCTCTATTTCAGTTTTTGATCCCCTCATGGCCAACATTTATTCATTTACTCATTATCATTTAAATATATTTTACAATTTCATTTATATATATTCACAGTATAAAATATGTTTAGTATACTTTGATAGAGTATTCATATTTTCGTATGTCATATTTTCATGCAATATGGCATTCTGAACCACACTAGGGGAAGCACACTCTAGTAGATCTTATAAGCTTGAAGGGGAATTATATGTAGATTTCTTCTTCAGGAAAAAGGAGAGCAAGCAGGTGTCTCTCACTCCTCACTACAACAAGTTATGTTCATTCAAATAAGGAAGGGGTGCTAGGAGTCAGACCACTCTGACAGAGTAATTCTCTCCTGCAGGGTGAGCATTGTACATAGATATTGATCCCCTACCTGGAATCTAGAAACAGTAGACACACACATGTTGGTATTTTACAATGAAAGGTCATTTACTATGCATTATTTGTACAAGGATCATATATATCCGAATGAGGGATAATTGTTCTGGTAATCTCAAGAGAATATAAAAAAGGTGAATATTAGAAATATTGCAAACATTTTACATAACACATACCTACTTTCAGTATTAAATCAGCCTAGGCCCTGCCCAATATCTACATATATGTTATCAGCCTCATGTATGTTGTATTTGCTGAATGGGTATTAGACATGCTATTTATATGAAAGTCATGTGGGTATCTCTGCTTACCTCAGACAGTCGTCAGGTCCCTGGAAAGATAGCAGTACTTCAGCATATCATCTTAACAATTAGTCCTTGTTTCTCCTCCATCCAAATCCTTGGTACTCTATATCATAACCTCCAATTATTTCCTATGAGGAGCAGAGGAGAAATTCCTGAGGAACATCTTGTATCGCTGCCCTGGAACACTAACAAAGTTGGGCATTCTACTTCTTTCCTAGCCTGATTGGAGTAAGGCTGGGTGGCCTTGCACATCAAATCATTTCATATAGTCCTGCAGCTTTAAAGAGTAGAACATTTAATTTCCCTATTTTGTTAGTGTGACTGATGTCAACGTAAAGATCTAAAAATAATGGCTGAAGCTAACATGGTGATCTCTCACATACTTTTAGCATCACCATTCAAAATGTAACTTTCTAAGCCATAAGTCTTTCAAACACACACTATAAAGAGTTAGTGCTCTCATGTTGGCATACAATCAGGCCTGGCTTATATTTAAAAGAGAAAGCCAAGAACAGACCTCACAAGCTCTTCAAGCTGGTCAAACGCTAATCTAATAAACTGGCCAAAACATCGAAAGAAACCCCCAAGTCTCTTATATCCTCAGAGGAATTCTCCTCTTTCTTCGCTGACAAAATCTCAGCCCTCGGAAACGAACTCAGCTCCATCACACACCCTCAACCCCTTCCTGACCCACCTCCTCCCACCACGACGCACCTATAGGCTCCTCCCAAAAATCATGCTCACTGGTCTGTCTTCAAAGACTATGACGAAGACTCCATCTCTAAAATCCTATCTACCTTAAACCCGAACAACCATTTTAATGACCCGCTCCCTTCCAACGGCCTAGCTGCCGTCGCCCAATCCATTATTCCTAGTTGGACTACAATAATCAACGCCTCGCTCCAGCAGGGAACGATGCCTGACTCCCTAAAAGCCGGCCAAGTCCTCCCCATTCTGAAAAAGCTGTTG
This sequence comes from Calotriton arnoldi, assembly GCA_963921515.1. Taxonomy (NCBI): domain Eukaryota; kingdom Metazoa; phylum Chordata; class Amphibia; order Caudata; family Salamandridae; genus Calotriton; species Calotriton arnoldi. The sequence goes on from CAWUFW010002152.1 coordinate 111,086, forward strand.
CTGGATCCAGCCTCCCCAACAACTTCAGACCCATCTCCAACATCCCCCTCTTAGCCAAAGTGCTGGAGAAATGTGTGCAACAGCAGCTAAGTCAACACATCAACAACTTCCACCTGCTCGATGACTTCCAATCCGGATTTAGACCAGGGCACAGCACCGAAACCACCATGCTCCACATAGTGGATGATGCCCTCCAAGCCCTTGACCAAGGCAAAACGTGTCTCCTAATTCTCCTGGACCTATCCTCGGCCTTCAACACGGTCAACCATGAAAAACTACTCGAACACCTCAAACTCAGGATGGGATTGGATGGCATTGTTCTAGAATGGTTTAGGTCCTTCCTCCAAAACCGGTCACAGAGATTCCTAATTAACGGCAACCTATCGTCACCATCCCCGGTCACGGTTGGAGTCCCTCAAGGATCAACCCTGTCCCCCACCCTTTTCAACCTTTACCTAGAACCGCTTACCGAAGTATTACGCGCTGCTAATATCTCCTATCATATGTATGCTGATGACACTCAGATCTACATCAAAACCTCATCTCTCGAAGAGATTCTCTCCCTGAACGAATCCCTGAAACTCACCGTCCAATGGCTCGCATCCAATCAGCTCAAACTCAATGCAAAGAAAACAGAATTTCTCCTGGTCTCCCCTCCCAATACCAACCTTGAGAATCAATCATGGATTAAGGCTATCACAGCCTTAAATTGCCCACTGACCATTGTGGACTCGGCCAAATCCCTTGGAATTACCCTCAACAGCAACCTGAACATGTGGGACCACACTCGATGGCCAAAACAGCCAGATTCCACCTGAGCTACCTTAGGAAATTGAAACCCTTCCTCGATGCTCCCGACCTAAAAATGGCAGTCCAAGCACTTGTTATCTCTAGACTGGAATATGGCTGCTCTACCCTCTCGGGTTTACCCAAGATCTCCCTGGCACCTCTTAAAGCCTGCCTCAATGCGGCCGCCAGACTACTTACCGGCACAAGGAAATACGATCATATTTCCACACACCTGAAAGCTCTCAACTGGCTTCCCCTGGAGGCTAGAATACAGCTCAAGCTAGCATGCATCACGCACAAAGCTTTATACTCTAACTCCCCTGCATATCTGGCACAGAAACTTGAGATCTCCGGAGGAATCAGAAACTCCCGATCTGCCAGAAACCTCTTGCTCCAACCTGCACGCTTTCAGGGAAAAAAAACTTACAATCGGGCCTTCTCTGGGGCTGCTCCAAGAATATGGAACTCTCTCCCACCCGACATCAGAAGAATCCCCTCTCTAACTCGCTTCAAAAAGGATGCCAAAACCTTCCTTATGGGTACATTTCTCGTTTAAATTTTGCCTCAACCACCACTATGGCCCTGATCTATGGCCTTCCACTGCCTCCCTTCGGACTACCTAGTCACCCCATCAGAAACTTGGGGCCTTCTCTTGAATAATTGTAAACGTAATCTGTAAATATGTTATCTCGTCTTGAGTATTTGGTTATGTAAACTGTAAATACGTGCCCTTCTTTCCCTTATATATCCGGCACCCTGCCCCCCTACTACTCGATCTGTTATTGGTTGATTCTAAGCCTGTCTGTATATTGCTTTGCTCTCCTGTAAAGCGCTCTGATACCCTAACGGGTCAAGTTTGTGCTCTTTAAAACACATAAATAAATAAAAATAAATAATGAAAAAAATATAGGGTGTAGACAAATATGTAGGAGAATACACATGTTTCTATACACACCTTACAACACAGATCATGGGACTCATTTTGCTCATAATAATAAGAAAAAGTATGAGGACAAGTCATCAGTGGCTATTGATGTTCTTGCAAAGTTCTGGGAACTTCAGCATCCAGAGGGCCCCTTAAGTTGCCACCCTCTGGAGGAGAAGTTACAGCACATTCAGCATGAGTTATAGGCCGGCTGTGCAGGACGCACCTAGGCCATGCCTGTGGAAGAACAGGCTAAGAGCGGGCTTGTCTGCGCCCCCCAGAGCCCCAAAGAGACTGGACTGGGCCCACTCTCTTTATATGTCTTTTTCTTTTCTTTGATACCCCTCTCCTGCAGGAAAGACTGTGGCCATGGGGAAAAGGAAGTCTTCCTTGACATTTTCAGCTAAGGAGAAATCAATGGCAAATACTATTTTTACTTTCCTAGCCAAGCGACAGTGGTGATCAATGAAGAACTATGCTTCCAACAGGAAGCAATGGGCATAGCTACCACTAAAGAGGGCTAAAATGCAGCTGTGGCTATCCTCATGGAACAAACTTCATCTATGTTAACTGCAGGTAGCAGTATTCTTTGTGTAAATAATGCCCCATTGTGTATTGAATTAGCTTGTTGATAGATTGTTGATTTTACCCTGGATAAGAAATGACAAGGGGCAGCACAGAATACTAGAGGAAAAGATAAACCAGGATCTGAGTCTCATCGTGAGGAGATGCGAAAGAACAATTCCACCCAAAAACTAACAGACATTACCGTTCTTAAGAAACAGATCATGAGGAGTATTTTTAGAGCACTTTATTAAAGACTCATTTGAGGAAGTTTTTAAAAGGATTTATGCTCTAGAGGAATCTATGAATGTCTATCATGATTTAGTTAAACAATCCTTCTCAAAGGGTACATATATTTGGGAGGAGCGCGTCAGCTGCAAGGTATGCCAAATACATGTATTCCAGAAAAACCAACTTGCTCGAAGCCAAATCCTGGTGGGCTGGTCAAATTAGGTACGGACTTGTTGGAAAGAAGCAGACCTCTGGAGGATGGTACTCTATCTTCAGTTCTGATTAACCAAATATGGGAAGTACAACATGCATGCAACAGAGCAGGAAGGAAAGGAAATTTAGACAATCCAGATAATGGAAGACCCTTCCACCATCTTCCATCCAAAGCTACTCCACTGGTGATTGTTTTAAAAGTTGTGCCATGCTTAAAGATGGGACAGAATGAGGGATAATGTTAGCTGCGTCATAAAGTTAGACACTGGATGAGTCCCTGAATTAGAAAGTCCCAGTACTAGTTGGATGGTATTAACAAGGTGAGACGTGCCCCCTAGCTAAGGATTTGACCTAAGTGTTGCTCAGAGGATTGTGTGGTTGTTAATTTTCAGTCTGAATTGTACACAGACATAGATTTAACACTACTGGCATTCCAATCGCTACATGTCAATGGATTTGTGGTGGTTCATTTATGCTATTTTTCTTGTCCTAAAATTGCAGGCGAGATGGTAGATTCGGCATGGCAGATTGCTGAGGGAATGAGTAATAGACATATGCAGCTTAAAGGATGCTCTGTGGACTTTGTGCCCTCAACTTCTTTTCCTCCTGTGTGCATTCAGAACCGATTCTCCCACTTAAATGCCCTGCGGGAACAGGACTGATGTACAAAGACAATTAATGCGGTCCAGGAAGTAGATTATATAAATGTGAACTCTACCGATGATGAAAGCTGGGGGGAAAAAGTACAGAGGGTGGCATAATATCGTGTAATAGTGAGTCTGCTGTGTAGGTTCATACCATAAGTTATTATGCTGGGAAATCGGGAATGGGATCATTTTAAAAGAAGGTACTCTTTTGCATGTCTGCAAGAAACATGGGTGACAAACCCCTTTTTATTTAGATGGTTATTCTACCTTTTGTTGTCCTGCCGTTAGCTCAACTCATGGTAGAGCTATGGGGAGTTTTTCGATTCTAATTTCTGTAACTCTATGAGGGAATGTTTATTAGAATGTGCTAGATTCTGCATACTATCAGCTGCTTAGGTATGATTTTAATATGGAGGAGGGTTCTTGTGATAATTAATTATTATAATAATATGTTTACTTTCTCCAGTGTCAGTATTGTACTGGCGCTTGAAAAAGACCTGAAGGACTACCTTGAGATAAAGGATAGGGAGAAATATAATTTGACTTCAAGAGTTTGATATCCATAGATGCATACTTGACGCCATGGGGATTTGTGGCACGACTAACAATGAAAGAGAGGGCTCAAAGCCATAGTTTCATAGCGCTTATGAGGACACTTTGAACAGGCTCTATACGAAGGAAAACATATTTTTTATAAATGATAAATGATGTCCATCCCCTACCGTCTTCTGCGCCACCAACTTTCATATGGAACGGATATAGCAATAACAATTGGTATTATTTTATTATCTGAGACCATTTACTGCTTATATTAATAATGTTCAAATACTTTTTTCAGGCATGAGCGATCATAATTCTTTGTCTGTGACTCTGAGCCAGTTGCTTGTAGGGGCTAAACCAGAAAAATGTTATGCCAAGAGGTTAGCATGGGAGGAGAAATGAGATCATGTTAAAGTGGGAAGGTGTGGATGCGGATTGTCTGTTTACTGATTTAATACACACCCATGGTAACTCTGGAGCTATTTGCCTGGATGACACAGTGGAGGGGAGACAATTTGAAAATTATATAAAAAATGCTTTGACTAGACAGCCAGGTAAATATCAATTTAAACGTAAAGGGTTATTCAATGCAACCTGTAGCAGGGCCCATAAAGCCTTGAAAAGGGCATTAGGGAGCAATCCGTGGGATAGAGAGCTGGTTAGAAAATGTAGAACTGCGGAAAGCCTTTTCAGCATCAATGGTCATTGCTTCTAGAAGGTATTTAAGGAGAGGGGCTTTACTTAAAACATTAGGAAATAAATGAGTTTTATCAGACGCTAGTCTTCTTTTCACAAAGCCTTCTTGTTTTTTGCTTATTAGATGTGGAAGGGGGGCCAGGATGGTGGACGGGTAAAACACACTTTCTTGTCTCTCCGTCCCCACCGTTCAATAGCTTTGCATAGTGCCTATCCTATCTACCTGCTTGACCATTTCTGCAATGGCAGCGGAAGAGGAGCTTACTCCCCTGTCCTGACTAGCCTCTCTGACGCTGGTGGTGTTCTGGTTATGGGCCAAAGTCTGAGGCCCTTCTGTGGCACAGTCAACTCGAGGGAGAAGATAGTGGATGTCCGGGGGAGGCGGTGATCGGTCCCTCCACGAGGCCAGTGCGGTTGCTTGGAGATCGGGCTGACCGCGGTGAATGCAGTGGGACTCCTGATAAGGGCTAGCAGCTGCCCGGCATCTCCATTTTGCTTGTGTGGCCCACGGCCATTGCTGGGGCCCTGGGACACATCTGCGCCTCAGGATCCAGGAGCAGGGAGGACCAGCGGGGAGCGGCGGTCAGCACCGGAGATTTCTTCGACAGCGGAGAAGAGGGAGAGCAGGGCTATGGTCCTGGAGCCCTCTCTCCTTCTCTCTGTTCCCTCGCCCCTGCCTGGCCCCAAAGTGGGGGGGCCCCTGAGAGCTCCGTGCCCCGGATCCTGTTGAAAGAGAGGCAAAATATTTGGAGCAGAGTGTGCCCCTCAGCCAAGATGAACCTGGACTCCTAGGGCGTATTCAACACCGGACCCCCTGTGCAGCCCCTGCCTCATCTCTCCATTGGTGGGGTGGAGTGGAGGATACACAGGATACGAAGCAGGGAAGGAAGATTGGCACATATACCAGCCCCGGCACATGAGTGAGTGAGGGCAATATGTAAGGACATCTTGAGCCTTGCGGGGTGTAGGTGGCTGTTGTTAAACCCCCCATCCCCAACAGTTGTGCAGGCCCCTGTTGATCTCCTTCATGGGTTATAAGTAGGACTGATCTCTCTGCCCTGTCTCTGGGAGAGGCCACCTTGCCGCACTATGAAAAGGGTCCATCCTGAGCCACGCTGGCCCCCGCTTTGTACAGACCCTGGTGGCGGTCCTGGAGTGTTCCTGGTATTTGGGCTAGAGAGGGCCCCACGGAATGTTTTGCCCTCTAGTCCACACACAGGGGTCTGATATGTTGGCCCTCCCCCACTGGCTGTAGAAGGAGACTGCTGCCTGGGCCCCCTTTTGTTTGCCTGGAGTAGGACCGGGACAATATCTCGGGGCCATTGGGAGCTTCATAGATATACCTGGGCCCCTTCAGCCGTGCGACCTTATTATTTTTCCAGTCTCTACAGCACAATCTTTACGTTACTTGGTTGGGGTCCTCTTGAACTGAGGAGGTGCTAGACAGGACTTGCTCATGTGAAGAGGGAACTGGAGCTGGGCAGGGCACCTCCATTACTGTGTCTTGCCTCCAATCCCTTTGGCTTTCATGCCCCCCGTGGGCGCTGCCTGTGCCATTTGGCATACTCTCCCTGTGAGACAGGTCATCCGTGGGCTCACTCTTATGTGTTCTCAGCAGGTAGACCGGCAGATGTTTCGGAGAGGTTCAGGGACCCTGTAGGAGCACCTCAACATCCACATCCGGAATAGGTCATTACTTGTTCCTCCCTCAGTGGCAGCCTTGCCCATGATGTCTGCAGTTTGTTCCAAAAAGGACAGCTCTCTCAAGTGCATGCTTACGAAGACTACTGGAGAGGCAGGCTCCTCAAAGCTACTCGCGGCAGATGCTGAGCACCTCTCAGGCCCAGAAATATGGAAGGGCCGGTGACAAAATCCTTCCTGGAAACATACTTACAGCTCTCCTAGAGGATCTAAAATCCATGAAATCTGAAATCTCTGTGGATTTAAAAGAGGTGCATCGGGAACTGGAGGATGCAACAAGAGATCCTCCATTTAAAGGAACAACATGTTGACCTCCAGGCTCATGCCGAGGACCTGTAAAATTGGTTGTGTTGAAATAACATTCACATTAGCGGTGTCCCGGCCCAGGCAGAGGGAGGAGATTACAGTGAGTACGTTGGGGCCCTTTTTTGCCACATTTTGGGGTCCCCGGATGGCACAGATGTTCAAATTGACAGATTGCACTTTGACGGCCTACAAAAAACTGGTAACACGCCTCTGACGGACATACTTACCTGCATTCATGATTTTCAAATGAAGGAGAATATCCTGCACAAGGCGCGAGAGTCGTATCCAGTTCAGTTTAGAGGCCACTCCCCTGTATTGCATCAGGACTTATCGGTGATTACATTTCAAAAGCGCTGGGATTTTTGCCCTATTACTGTGCACTTATGGGAAGCCAAAATAACTTATTCCTGGGGCCATACTTTTGCATTGTGTTTTGTCATGATGGGAAGTTCCTGCAGTTACAATCCCTCAAAGAAGCCCTCCAGACTTTGGGGATAGTGGACTCATCTACAGGAAATGGTCATGCCAACCCCTCACGAGAGAGAGTTTGGAGGAGACCAAGGTGGCAACGTAACAAAGGATCCTCAGCGGAGCTGAAACCTGATTTGGCCACTATAGCCAAAGAGAGGCAATCTGTGCTTTTGATGGAGAAAGGTAAATGAGAAAATGTTGAACCCCCTAATATTAATGTTAATAATTAACGTCATTAATGGATTTGAAAATTAATCAACATTTTACGTTTTCTTATAAGACATTTTTTGCTTACTTGCAATTTATGTGCAAACTAACCTACTTACAATTGTAAAAGTGGAATAATTGTAACATAATGGTTTGCGTATTAATTAGAGTGATATTGCATGATTTGTGCTATGTAGTGAATTGTATTGTGGCAAAAGAATGCGGATGGTAAGTAAAACTTAGCTTTACATGTCGCTTTTGCTAGCTAACACCTAAATGGGGTACGTAGAATGATGGGTGGGAAACGAAAAAGCTTATTTTCTTTATTTTTAACTGTTATTGTGTTTGTTTTCATAATAGTTAGTCCGGGCCTGCTAGGCCGCGCTGTAAAAATGGCTGCCGAGGCAGATGAGCTTAATGCGCAAGTGCAAAATGGCTTCCAAGCGGAAGAAAAGGCTGCAGAAACATATCACGTGACTGCTTATAGAGCCCAGAAATGAAAAGGATCAAGGTCAGAATGACCTGTTACTAAAACGTGTGCCAAGAAGGACTCAGCTGGAATGTATGAGAACCAAAGATGCAGTTGTGAATTAACAATAAACTGTTTAAAATAAAGTTACTAAAGAAGATACATAAGAGGAGCTGTCAATTGGATTGCTAATGTCCTAAAACCGTGTGAAAGGATAAAATTATAAACATTTTTCGGAACTGGTTTGAGCAAGGAGGGCAATGAGGAGATGCTTGCCACCCCTCCAATGGACCAATTAGCGTGAATCTCGCCCCCAAAGATTGAAACATTTCTGTTTAGTAAGCTAGTAATAGGGTATAAGAGGACCTACTCTTAAGTAGGAGGAGCGCTATTCATACATAATTTTTGAGCACTGGACGCTGACGCTGGAAAGCTGCTGCTATTTTTCATAGGCCATTATTTTTTTAATATAATTAATTTTTTTACTTTAAAATCTGACTGGGAAGGAACGAGAAACCTGTATAGGTGGTCCGTCGAGGAGGCCTGTTTAGCGGGACAGTCAGTCAGTTTTTGGGAATTCTATGCTGTGATCTGCAATTATCTAAAAGGGCATGCATAAATTCTTTAAAGTTTATTCCTTATAATGATATTAAATGTATTAAACTGATTAATAAAATTGAAAACGTATTCATGCATTTAAAAACAAATAGATAAACTTTATTATAATTAAAACTACGAGTCTGTGGTTCTTTAGCTCAATAATAAATGCAAATGTTTTAATAGGTTTAATGTGATTGAGCTGGTCTTAATCACCATCAACTTATTCTCACTAGTTGGTCCATCGACCAAAGAGCGGAATACCTTGATGTCTTAGAAACCGACAGGATTAAAACTACTTATGTATGATGTTTGAGAAATTATCTTGTCGACTTTAAAAAGGTATCCCGTTTTCTTCCAGCAGTCATTAATTTCTTCTCCTAGGTGAAGGTGAATGGGATCCAGGGAATATTTGAGTGAGTGAACGTTTTATGCGGTGTTATGTGCCCCACCGTCATATTGGTATAATTGTTAAAAGAGTGTTTCAACCTGCATGTCATGTCCAAAGGAAAAGAAATTATATTAGTCGCGCTGGATCAGATTTCTTGGTAGCAGAGTTATGGTTACTATAGATTAGTTTGGTGATTATTGATTATTGATTATTTCATGTCTAACACTTTATGTCGAAGTGTATTATGTTATATGTAAGTCGGAAATTTTGAAGCTTCCGGGAAGTAGGAAGTGGACACATGTGGCAAGAGAAGTCACATGGAATAGTGCATTGTTTGGTTTTCAAAATTGGTGATAACACAGGCTGTGATATGATAGGGACATTTTCTGTATGAAACGTGTATGAGTGAAATAGCAACTGGTTTTCTTGTGAAACTCTGGCCTTAATTCTCAGGAGCAGTGTAGTCTCCACATGTGTTTTATCCCCAGAGAAACTGGTTTACCCCTTGCTTGAAAGAATGGTAAGGTAGAGGGAAGTGCTACACTTATCGAACAAAACTGTATTCTTGCAAAATAGAGTAAACTATCACTTTGTTTAGCGAAAACAGACAATGGAAATGTGTTTTTTAATGTTGTAACTAACCAGAAACAGTCGAGAACAAATTGCCGATAAATTTTGTAAAGGAGGCTTCAGGAGCAGAACTAACGTTGACAAAAGGCCGCGCTGGGATTGGCCAGTGCATTAGGAACACGGAAAACGCCCTGATTGGTGCGTTGGTGTGAGACGCGCTGGTATAGGTCAGAAAAGCAGTGACGTAGAAGCTTCGGATTGGTGCGTTGGTGTGAGACGCGCTGGGATAGGTCCGAATAGCACATAGAGATCAGAGCTGAGTTACGAGTTTGCAGAAGGGAAAGAAATCGTGAAATATGGCTAATTATGAGTATGGTAGAGAGAAAACGTCGTGGATGGCGAAAATTAAGAACTTCTTTAAGAAAGACAAAAAGGTAGTGACTAGAGAGGGACAGGTAATTCCTCTGCCGAAAACACCAGCTTCGCATATGATGCTGAAATACGGTTATCGTACTTGTATTTGGTTAGAAAATTGGACGAAATATACCCAAAATGATGGAGTATTGGGTTTTCCAGAGAATGGTTCGTTTAGCATAGCCGTACTTCGAAATTTGAGAGAGAAAATGACGAAGCTTGAGCCAAAACCTAGACCAACAAAATTTGAAGCGTTAGGTGAATGGGAAGGCGAGATGTATGAACGAGAAAGATACAGAGGTGCAAAGAATCATGGTTTTGTTCCTGGAAGGTTGTGGGGAGTGAATCATGAGGACAGAATGAAGCGTTGGAGATATGCTAATATGACAGAAGCTTTGTTTCCAGCTTTTACAGTTGAGGAGGGTACAAGAAAGAAGTGTACAGAGAAAAAGAAACATACAGTTACAGAAAGGTACGGGTATGGAGGTAGCGAGACAGAGAATGAATTGCTGGAAGATATTTTAAACAGAAACCCACCTCCATATCAACAGAATTCAGCGGTGGTGACACCCAATGCACCGCCAATGGAAACTGGGAGGAATAAAAGTCCAGAACGTAGATATGAGATAAATAGGTCAAATGAACAGTTGAAAACCCCACAAAGTGAAAAATGTGACAGTGACAATGCAGCGGAGTTAGCAAAAACTACAAAAGAATTGACTGAGAAAAAAAGAGAGTTAACAATGAACATGGAAGTTGTGACTGTGCCAGTGACAATAGGACCAGTAATACCAGTTTTTGAGAACCAGAAAATAGATGAACATTCCTTAGTTATCCCTATGAACTCAAATTTGCAAAGAATGAGAGAAGGGGTTGAACTAGAAACTGAAGGGGCAAGAAATTTGGTCAGTTCATATAGACCAAGCCCACCTATTAACTTGACAGTGAATGAAAGTGAAATAAGGAGAATTCCTGTGGGAACTGAGTCTGCATCAGAAACGCCAGAAAGGAATAGAAATTGGATAGAAATAAATAGTACACCTGTAGGTCCAACTCCAGACGAATTAAATGAGTGGATGAAAAACTTGTAAAAGAAAGAGACAGAACCGAAACCATTAGATGTAATTAGGCTAAAAATAGATATGGAAGAGTTAATTTTAGGGACCATTGGTACAGAAAAATTAAAGACATATCAGGACGATGAGATAATGTTCTTGTGCAAGAGCATTACTTGGAGAGCTAGAAATTTACATGACAAACTGGAAGAGACAGCGAATGAACTAGGAGTAGAATTTGTAAAAGTCAGGAGTTTGCAGAAACCGTATAGGGTAGATTTTTGTGAGAAAGATATAGAAAATCTGAACACATCAGGATGGTTAACCCAGATAAAAGAACTGATTGTTTTGCTGAGAAAGTGGGGTGATGTGGACAGATGGAGAAGCAGGTGGACTAAAAGGAATGAGAGAACAACTGACAAAGCGTCTTTGGCTTTTGCGGTGACAGACAAGGAATCGGTTGTAAGAGAGTATCCAATGAGAGAAACTCCAGGAGGTAGTTATGTACATGTCCCCTGGTCCAGACAAGACATATTGTCATTTACAAATGACTTTCCAAAATTGAGAGAAAAACCTGTAGAATGGTACAGACAAGTGGAAAGGTTTGTCAAAGTTTCGAAGGTGTTGTGGGTAGATTTGGATGGATTATTTGACATTGTGGTACCAGCCGATTTATGGACAGAATGTAAAATTACCATTGATTGGCCAACTGTAGAATACCCCATAGATGCAAAAACAGGAGCGCCAGGACCAGAGGTTATGAGGAAATATGATCAAGTTATTACCTTTTTCAAAAACAAAATTCCACCCAAAGAAACTGATTGGGTAAAAACTGATAGAACTACGCAGGAGAGTAAGGAATCTGTGCATGCCTACTATGAGAGGCTACTTTTGGTTTTCAAACAGTATAGTGGTTATGAGACTCTGAATGAGAAGGATATGAGTCATTTTGTATATAGATTTGTTTATGGGCTGAAACCAGAAATAAGCGAAATGATTAAATAGCATATGATATGCTGGCAGAATAGTACAGTGGATGAAGTGTTGAGGTATGCTAAGTATTGTAGCGATGACATTGAGTGTAGACAACGTAAATTAAAAGAGAAAGCAATGTGGGCACAAGTGAAAGTTGCTGAAAAACAAGAAGCTCAACTGAATAATCAGGTTAATGAGACAGGACAAACTAAATCGAAACCGAATATAGGTAAAGGCAAAGGCCAAATGAGTATAGAAGAAGCAAAGAAAAAATGGCCATGCCACAACTGCGGAAAGTTAGGGCATTGGAGAAACGAGTGTACATTTCCAGCAAAAGCTAATGCAGAAAATCAATCATTAAATCCACAGGTGCAGAGTGAGGTGAGTTACCAACAGCTGCAGCAACCGCAGGTAGTTACTCAGCAGAGTCAGGTGCCACAACCACCACTTCCCAAGAGTGTAGACCCACAGAGATACAGTGCAGAGACAGGATTCTACGGAGGAGAGCAGGTAACACAATTGCCGCGCGCATCTGCGATATCGCAGTATTGGTTACGACAGGATGGGAATGAATCGGATGAAAGTTTATGATGGTGCCTAGGAGAGGAGGACGAGTGCGTGCTTGGCGCAACTCTAGAGGTAGATCAGGAAGGTCCATTTGTGGATGGAGAAGTGAATGGTGCAAATGTAACATTCCTTGTGGACACTGGAGCTACCCGTTCTACTGTTAGATCAGTGGAAATTCCAAACCTTCCTCTCTCAGGTGAAAATATCCAAGTCGTTGTTGTCTCAAACCAGCAAATAAAGGTGCCTCTTACCAAATTAGTAGAGGTAAAAGTTGGACCGTTCAGAGAAATGCACCGATTTGTGGTGTGTGATTGCAGTCCTGTAAATTTACTTGGACGCGATCTGCTTTGTAAAATGAATTGCACCATCTATTGTACTCCGGATGGGATTGTATTCCAGACACCAGATGAAGATGCACTATATAAAATGACAATGGCAGATTTAGAGTCAGGAGTGAATGACTTGTTTCCTATGTTCGATGTAGAGAAAATCCCAATTGAGTTAAAAGAAACAGTGAAACAGGAGGTGTGGGATTTTTCAGGTGAAGATATTGGGTTAATGAGAGGAGTAGACCCCGTTAAAATTTTGGTTACAGAGGGAACGAACTACCCAAATACTCCACAATATAAATTGACGCCAGAAATCATTGAAGGAATAACACCCGTAATAAATAAAATGATTGAACAAGGAATTTTGAAAGAAATAATGAGCAGTCCATGTAATTCGCCTATAATGGGACTGAAAAAGCCAAAAGGAACATATAGTATGGCGCAAGATTTAAGAAAGGTTAATAAAATTGTTGTTCCTTTTTGTCCAATTGTACCAAACCCTGCTGTAATACTGTATCAGATTCCCCGTGAAGCAGAATGGTACACTGTCATTGATTTGTGCCATGCATTTTTCTCTATCTCGTTACATCCAGATAGCCAGCCATTATTTGCGTACAGGTTCGGAGAGCGTATTTTGGCATGGTGCCGAATTCCTCAGGGGTATACAGAAAGCCCCTTGATCTTTAATCAGATCTTAAAGAAATCGTTAGAAGATTTAAAAATGCCCGTAAAATCTGTGATGGTTCAATATATTGATGACCTGTTAGTGGCATCAAAAACCAGAGAAGCATGTGTTACCGACACAATTGCTTTGTTGAACCATTTAGCAGAAGGAGGACATAAGGTGTCCCCAACAAAATTGCAGTTTTGTCAACAGGAAGTTCAATACCTAGGTCATAAAATTGAAAAGGGAGTGAGAAAGGTAACAACTGAGAGAATAAAAATTATTCGAGGAATGAGAGCTCCAATGACACAAAGAGAGGTAAGAATGTTCCTGGGAATGGTTGGATATTGTCGACAATGGATAAGTGGATTTTCGCTAATTGCAAAACCATTACAGCTGTTTCAAAAAAGGATGTTAAAGATCCGTTTGAATTGAATGATGAAGAAATGAGAGCATTCAGAGAACTAAAAGCGAGACTGTGTGAAGCACCGGCACTGGGAATGCCTGACTATGAAAAAGGTTTTGAGCTGTACTGTAGTGAGAGAGATGGGTGCGCACTTTCAGTTCTAGTGCAAAGACATGGAAATATGAAAAAACCTAATGCATATTTCTCAGCTGTTTTAGAACTGGTAGCAAAAGCGTTGCCTGGATGTCTGAAAGCAGTAGCTGCTACTTGTGTGAGTCTGGAGCAAAGTGAAGGTATTGTGATGGGATACCCACTGAGAGTATATGTTCCACATTCAGTCGAAATTCTCTTGACAAGGACCAAAACTCAATACATGACACATAGTCGGCTGACTAGGTATGAAAAGGTGATTTTAAGTGCAGACAATGTAACCATTGACAGATGCACAAGCGTGAATCCTTCGACATCATTGCCGGATGAAGAGAGTGTGATAGACAAAGATGAAGTTGACCATGATTGCACCATGATTGCTTGAATGTACTTGAATATTGTACAAAACCAAGGCCCGATATCAGAGAAGAACCTTTGAAAGAATCAGATTATGGGATGTTTGTGGATGGTTCATGTTTGAGAACGAGTTTTGAGTGCGGCGTATGCTGTATGTACAGTAGCTGAAATAATGGAAGCATCTTGTTTGAGAGGGATACGTTCCGCCCAAGTGGCTGAACTAATTGCTCTAATTCAGGCATGCAAACTGGGAAAGAATGTCCGAATCACAGTGATCACGGATAGCTAATTTGGCTTCGGAGTGGTTCATGATTTTGGGCAGATCTGGTCCCAAAGAGGTTTCTTGACGTCTGCAGGAACTCCAATTCGAAATGGTGAGTTTGTGAAGAAATTACTTGAGGCGATACAGCTGCCTAAACAAATTGCGGTGGTAAAGTGTAATGCGCACAAAAATGGGGAAGACTACATAACCGTGGGCAATAAGTATGCCGACGAGATAGCTCAATATTGTGCTAAAAATGTAGTCTCTTTGAACAGAAGGAGAGAAAGAGAGCATGTTTCATGTCCTTTGCTTTTTACTAACCCTGTCGAAACATGGGCTGAGGTGAGACAGTTACAGGAAGCAGCAAATGATGAGGAAAAGGATAGTTGGATAAAAGCAGGATGCAGGAAAAGAGAGGAAGATGATGTTTGGGTTTATAGAGATGAAAGACCAGTTATGCCTGATAGCATGATTTCTGACATGGCACGGATGTACCATGGACAAGCTCATATTGGAAGGGATGCGATGATCCGACTTTTCAGACAAACCTGGTATAACCCAAAATTCAGAGCCATAGCTGAAAGTCTTTGTCAAAGATGTCTTATCTGCCAACAAATAAATCCCGGAAGGAAAACAGTAGTGAGTCTAGGAACAATAGGACGAGAGGGAGGTCCTTTCACGAGAATGCAACTGGATTTTATAGAAATGCCCTCAAGCAATAGACTGAGGTATGTTCTTGTGGTCGTTTGTTTGTTTTCTCGTTGGGTGGAAGCCTACCCGACCCAAAGGAATGATGGGATTACAGTAGCTAAGCTTTTGCTAAGAGAATTCATTCCAAGGCACGGTTTTCCAGTAACGATTGAAACAGATAGAGGAACACATTTTCAAAACGAACTGATTCAACTGATATGTGAAGCTCTTGGCATTCAACAGAAATTGCACTGTGCATACAGACCAGAGGCTTCTGGAGTGGTAGAAAAAGTGAATGGAACAATAAAGAATAGGTTAGGAAAAATGTGTCAAGCCACAGGACTCAAATGGCCAGATGCCCTTCCACTGGTACTCATGACTATCAGAAGCATACCTGATAGAAAAACAGGTTTGAGTCCCCACGAGATAATCATGGGACGAGCAATGAGCCAAGCACATGTACCTGTCAACAAACTGTTGACTATAACTGATGATCTCATGTTGGATTATTGCAAAGGATTGGCTGATGTGGTACATTCTGTGTTTCATCAGGTTGGACCGGATGCGACCACTCTTGAAAGAAAACCAGCTCATGATTTGAATCCAGGAGATTGGGTCCGTATAAATGTCCACAGAAGAAGAAACTGTTTGGTTCCTTGCTGGGACCAACCACGACAAGTGATCCTGGTGACAACAACTGCAGTCAAGTGTGCAGGAGTGAAAAACTGGGTACATGCCAGCCATACTATCAGAGTTCCAGATCCTGAAGCTCGACCTGTAAGTCGACATCTGGAGATATCTGATACCAGTTCAGCATCCAATGCAGAAGAAGAAACAAACAGGGTTCCAAAACTTGAAGATCGACCTGTAAGTCGACATCTGGAAGACCCAGGTACAAGTTTAACAACAGGAGAAGAAATTGAAGTAGCAAAAGTTCCAGAACTTGAAGATCGACCTGTAAGTCGACATCTGGAAATATCAGACACCAGTTCAGCTTCTGATACAGACCAATCAGATTGTGATGAAAAGCTAAAGCATAAATGGAAAATTGACATCATAAACGAAGAAACTGAACCAAGAGACAGTGACAGTGAACAGCCAAGCACAAGTTATGGTAAAAATCCTTCAAAGATTGTCAGATCAGACAAGGGAGGGATAGATTCAAATAGAGAGATAGAAGAATCGGAAGAACCCCGAGGAGCAATAGGGACAGACCAACAAACAAAAGAACAGGGAAATATAGAAACAGACAGAGAGATCAACGAGAAATCGGAAGAAGCTCGTGGAGGGATAGAAACAAGTGATCGAACAGAAAAGACACAGGAAGAATCAGAGCTAAACAAAGAAGGAGAAATCATAAAGTTCAAGATAAGAGGAAATGAAGTAAGGTCTGAAACAGAATCAGAAGAAAGTGAAGAAGAGAGAAAACAGAGACTAGGACCAAGAAAAAGAACTTGGAGAACTGAACGAGAAGAAAAAGAAAGTGAACCGAAAAGGCCGAGAAAAGGAGATAATTGGCCCCACGAAGTCAAAAGATTGAGATACAAAATCATAAACGTAAGCAGAGATAATGCAGAACAAGTAAATGAGATAACATGTCAAAAAGAACAAGGAAAACAAAGTGAAAAACAATTACAGAAGACGAAAAGAGTAAAGAAAGCTAATTTGAAATATAAGTCACCTGAGTGGCTATACATTGCATTAACTGATATCAAGGAAGAAGAAATCACTCACGAGAACCCAGAACAAAGCTGCAACCAAATGGGTGAAAGTGAAGTGCAACAAGTTTGAAGAGATTAAAAAGAAGTTTTGTCGGACTGGACACTAAAAACCGAATAAGACAAGAAAGAGTTCTGAGAAGAACTAAAGAGAGTACCAAACGAGACAAAGTGAGAAAGTAGAGTGGCTGAAACGTCATTCTGAGGTGTGGTAACACATTTTCTATATAAATATATATATATTTAGGTAATAGAACAAGATGGTAGACACAGAGAATAGAAGATGTAGATGTGAGTTTTTATGTAGATGGTGTAGAATGTGTTTCTTTTGTACAGGTTTATTAATGTTCATATAGCTTGTTTTAGCAATCACCATTCAAATTAGATTAGCCGTAGAAGAAAAGTCTATATTAGGGAACAACACAAAGGAGGATAAAGAAGCTAACGTACAGAACACAGCAACATTAATAAATGCTGCAGAGTTACATAAAGATAGATCCATAACTGATTTTTCAAAGAATATCTTCACAAAGTTATTATATGAATATGTAGAAACAATGGATGTGAGAGATTGTTATGTTTGTATGCAATTACCTGCGTCTGTTTCAGAAGGTGTGACCTATTATCACCTTCCTTTGACGTATGGCATAACATGTAGGGGTCGATTCCGATTCGGGCCGGAAATCTCTCCGACCGAGCCGGACCCGGAGAGATTTCCGACCGAATCGGACCCGTGCAGTCCGACCGAACGAGTACGATGCGTCCGTATGCTATCGGACTCGAGTCGGTCGGACTCCCATTGAAGTCAATGGGAGCCGGTCGTACAACGCGTACGCGGGCTCCCATTGACTCAATGGGTGCGAGGCGGACAAGGGCGCCCCTACAGCGGGTACGCGGCGAAGCGATTCGCGCCGTACACGCACAGGTAGGGGGACCCATGGGTCCCCCCTGTGTGCGACTCGCGCGGCTACGCGTACAGGGGGTCCGACACGGACCCCCAAAGTACGGCTCCGACAGCTCTTTCGAGCCGGAGTGCGCAGCTCGGTCGGACTGCTCGCGGCGCGCATCGTACTTACCCGGCCGGGGAACGTCTCCATTGCGCGGTGCGAGTTGAGTCCGAGCGAGTCGGTCGGTGCGGTTCGAGCCGGGAACGAGTCGGTCGGAGCGGTCGGGACGCCCGGACGAGTCGGTCGGCGAATTCGCATCGTACTCGCTCGGCCGGACCCGCGTACGATTCGGTCGGGAAACAGGGCTCCGAATCGGATCCGGTAAAGCCGAATCCGATTCGGAGCCCTACCGGCCGAGATCGGAATCGGCCCCGTAGTGTTTTAGCTAGTTTATTTTATAGAACAGGTAGATTAGAATATTATTATACTGACATAAATAAGGTTTTTGCAAAAATTCCTATAATTCCTGAATTGAACAAGGTGAAAGGAGCACGGATTTTTGGTGAATTTTTCTTAGAAAATATAGATCTGACATTAGATGATATAGTTAAACACAACCTTACCTGTGAGTTAAGGAAGGAAGAAAAAGTATTTTTAGAGATGTTTGAAAGCAGAAGAGTCAAATTTCAAAGAAAGGTAATAGAAGAAGAGACAAAAACACCCCTTTGGGCATTTGAAGGAGAAAGTAATGATAAGAAAAAGACAAATGCAGCTATGACTCTAGATTGGCCCCAACAGGGAAAGTTATGCATTAGTAGAAATAGAACTAGGTATGACAACTATTTCGTGGGTTCCAGTCACTGCCGAGATAATTATAAAATTTTAGGAGGATGGGGATTCAAAGGAGGAAAAGATCCAATATTTCCAGGGATCTATTATATTTGTGGAAACAGAGCTTATTACAGGTTGCCGGACCATTGGTATGGGTCATGCTACTTAGGCCTGGTCTTTCCAAAGATTTTTCACGTAGAAAGAGAAGAAAAAGGAACACACGAAATGGGTGAAACATTCACACGTAGAAAAAGGGAACGTTTTCCAGAAATAGTGGGTGACATTTTTGGAGCAATGATACCAGCAGTGGGAATATCTTTGAATGCATTTAAAATTCGGAAATTGTCCACAGTAGTAGATCGTTTATCAACGAATACTGCTGGAGGGTTCTTGATGGTAAATACCGAGATGGTTGCCATGAGAGCTATGGTGATGCAAAATCGACTTGCCCTTGACATTCTTTTGGCAAAAGAGGGAGGAGTCTGTGGAATGCTGAAAGTCCAACATTGTTGCACTTACATTCCAGATAAGAGTGAAAATATACAAAAGTATATAAAGAATATCACAAATTTGCACAAAGAACTTGTTCCACTGGAGGTTGAAAATGCCTGGGAGAAACGTGGTAAGAGTTTTTCCTCAATACCAAAATGGGTCACTGAAATAGGTAGTTCTATTATAGGGAAAGTTTTGATATCAGCAACAGTAGTAATCTTAGTGGTGCTATTTGCGAAATTTGTTATTATATGTATCAAGAAGAGAAAAAGACAAAACAAAATAAAAAGAGAAAATAAGATAAATAAAGAAAGAGAACGAGAATTAGGTGAAATAGAACTGGAAGAACTAAAAGAAAGCATGTATGAGAGAACAAAAAGACAAGATGAAAGGGATACAGATGTGTAAAAACTAACAAGAAGCAAATGGACAAGAAACAATGCTATCTGAAAAATTGTGTGACATGGGTTTTTGTGGTGATATTAAAAATCACCAAAGGGGGAGTTGATGGAGCAAGGTAAATGAGAAAATGTTGAACCCCCTAATATTAATGTTAATAATTAACGTCATTAATTGATTTGAAAATTAATCAACATTTTACGTTTTCTTATAAGACATTTTTGCTAACTTGCAATTTATGTGCAAACTAACCTACTTACAATTGTAAAAGTGGAATAATATTAACATAATGGTTTGCGTACTAATTAGAGTGATATTGCATGATTTGTGCTATGTAGTGAATTGTATTGTGGCAAAAGAATGTGGATGGTAAGTAAAACTTAGCTTTACATGTCGCTTTTGCTAGGTAACACCTAAATGGGGTACGTAGAATGATGGGTGGGAAACGAAAAGGCTTATTTTCTTTATTTTTAACTGTTATTGTGTTTGTTTTCATAATAGTTCGTCCGGGCCTGCTAGGCCGCGCTGTAAAAATGGCTGCCGAGGCAGATGAGCTTAATGCGCAAGTGCAAATTGGCTTCCAAGCGGAAGAAAAGGCTGCAGAAACATATCACGTGACTGCTTATAGAGCCCAGAAATGAAAAGGATCAAGGTCAGAATGACCTGTTACTAAAAAGTGTGCCAAGAAGGACTCAGCTGGAATGTATGAGAACCAAAGATGCAGTTGTGAATTAACAATGAACTGTTTAAAATAAAGTTACAAAAGAAGATACATAAGAGGAGCTGTCAATTGGATTGCTGATGTCCTAAAACCGTGTGAAAGGATAAAATTATAAACATTTTTCGGAACTGGTTTGAGCAAGGAGGGCAATGAGGAGATGCTTGCCACCCCTCCAAAGGACCAATTAGCGTGAATCTCGCCCCCAAAGATTAAAACATGTCTGTTTAGTAAGCTAGTAATAGGGTATAAGAGGACCTACTCTTAAGTAGGAGGAGCCCTATTCATACATAATTTTTGAGCACTGGACGCTGACGCTGGAAAGCTGCTGCTATTTTTCATAGGCCATTATTTTTTTAATATAATTAATCTTTTTACTTTAAAATCTGACTGGGAAGGAACGAGAACGTTGCGGGATCTTCAATTATCTGCTGTGACGAACTGTATTTTTCATCTAAAAGGGTATGCATAAATTCTTTAAAGTTTATTCCTTATAATGATATTAAATGTATTAAACTGATTAGTAAAATTGAAAACTTATTCATGCATTTAAAAACAAATAGATAAACTTTATTATAATTAAAACTACAAGTCTGTGGTTCTTTAGCTCAATAATAAATGCAAATGTTTTAATAGGTTTAATGTGATTGAGCTGGTCTAAATCACCATCAACTTATTCTCACTAGTTGGTCCATCGACCAAAGAGCGAAATACCTTGATGTCTTAGAAACCGACAGGATTAAAACTACTTATGTATGATGTTTGAGAAATTATCTTGTCGACTTTAAAAAGGTATCCCGTTTTCTTCCAGCAGTCATTAATTTCTTCCCCTAGGTGAAGGTGGATGGGATCCAGGGAATATTTGAGTGAGTGAACGTTTTATGCGGTGTTATGGGCCCCACTGTCATATTGGTATAATTGTTAAAAGAGTGTTTGAACCTGGATGTCATGTCCAAAGGAAAATAAATTATATTAGTCGCGCTGGATCACTTTCCACATTATCCGGATCACATGCTAATCCAGAAGATCCCTGACACTGAGGTTCAAGGCATATACTCCCCATATCTGCTTACAGGAGGGCTTTTCCAGGGTGGGGAGGGAGAGGAACCACCATGTTGAGTTGGGATTGCCTTGTCTCCCTTGCATTGCGGACTGTCACCTGTCATGAATCCTGGGAGTGGTCCTCTGCCCTCTGGCCTGGCCTACGTTTCCCTCTTGCTTCTCCTCTGATAGACATGTGTCAGTATTATCACATTTTGTGATATTATTAGTTCAATTTGTATGGTTTATGGGGTTTATCTTTTTCTCCTCTGCACGTGTACTGTCCACATACTCTTTGTGTTTTCTTTTCTGGGCCCTTCTCGGCCGTAGACAGATTAAAGAACTATTCCCTTTACTAAGACTCAGTGATGTTACTAAGCCTATCTTAATTGTTTTTTTTCAATTCCAGGACCTTCAACTACTTAGCTTCAATATCTGGGGGCTAAATAATCCTGTTAAGCGGGTAGCAGTATTATCCTTGCTAGACCAATCTGGTTGTGATATATGCCTCACCCAAGATACCCACCTACTTCCCAAGGATGTCCCTAGAATGCAGTCACAATGGTTTCCTCAACAGCTGTGGTCCTCTGGCCCCCTTAAGAAAAACAATGAAGTCATTCTCCTCTCTCTGAGATGCAGGTGGAAACTTCTGTCTACAGTATTGGATATTAAGGGTCGCCTGCTAGCGGTGCTCATCAAGGTGAGTACCTTCTACTTCACTGTGGTGAACATATATGCCCCTAATGAGTGCCAGGAAGATTTTGTCATTAACTCCCTGTCATCGGTACGAGATACCCTAGATGCGGCTATTGTGATTGAGGGGGGAATCTAAATTTAGTCATGAACTCATATAGATTTAATTCTGGGCAGCGTTCTAGCCAAATTGGAGCCTTTTCACCTTTGGGTCTTCAGTGGTTGGTGGATTATGGGTTTCAGGATGTCTGGTGTCATTTCCATCCCTCAACAATGGACTACACCTTTTTTCAGCCGCTCGTTAAACCTATGCCTGTATTGATTATTTTTTTGTGTCCCCCACGATGTTAGCATCTATCAACGCAGTGGCCATTTTACCCCAGTCTCTCTTGGATCACACACCCATTCACTTGACTCTCAGGCTCAATGCATTCCAGCCCCGGCCGTCTCATTTGCGGCTTCCAGACTCCCTCTTGCAGTCCCCCGCCAATGTTGATGCTTTACAGAAACTCCTGACTGATTATCTTCAAACAAACAACTCAGGAGAAGTCCCGCTGGCGTTGGATTCAGAAGCGCTTAAATTAGTTATAAGGGGAGAATTTATCGATATCTCAGCCTCTGAAAACCACACATGTAAAGACAGATGACAGACCCTGGAATGAGCGGTAGCAGAACTTGAAGCAAATCATAAGCGAACTGGGGCTTCCAGAATCTGGCGAGAATTGGAGAAGAAAAGGCTACTCAAGCACCTTGATCTTGACAGAGCAGAATAAACTTTGCTTTTCCTGAAGCACAAATTCTATCTCGGTAGCAATAAATGCGGGTGGATGCTGGCACACTGTCTCTGAAACAAGATCTGTTGTTCATCAGTGGAAGAGATTCGACCTAATGGCTCAGTGGCGGTGCATACTGATGAAGAAATACCCTTAGCTTTTCAAGCATTCCATGGCTCTCTCTACTCCTCTCTCAATAGACCCACCGGGCACCCCTGTCATTTCTTAGACACTGTAAGACTGTGAGGGCACTGCACCCATCCGAGACAGTTTTGCTTGATCAACCCATACACCTTGAGGAGGTGATCTCAGTGTTCGCACGCCTCAAGACATCCAAATACCCAGATCCAGACAGCTTCACTACTTTATTTTATAAAACGTTTTGTCGCGAATTTGCGCCAGTACTGACTCAGCTCTATAACTCCTTCTTGGATTCTGGCTCCCTTACTGACTCCATGTTAGAAGCGGCAATTTCAGTGATCCCCAAGACTGGCAAGGATCCTGCTTATTGCAGCTCTTACAGACCCATTACAAAGATGCAAAACTCTTCACTAGCGTCCTAGCGCACCGCTTGAATGCTCTCATGGTGGGTTTGATTTACCCAGACCAGGTGGGATTTTTTCCATCATGGCAGTGCGGGGATAATACTAAGCAGCTTATGCATTTCTTGGACAAG
Source organism: Calotriton arnoldi (assembly GCA_963921515.1). Lineage (NCBI taxonomy): Eukaryota > Metazoa > Chordata > Amphibia > Caudata > Salamandridae > Calotriton > Calotriton arnoldi. Next base: position 134,500 of record CAWUFW010002152.1, read on the forward strand.
ATCCATCGGGCACAGAAGGAATCTCTCCTTCTTTCCATTGACGCGGAAAAAGCATTTGACCGCGTTCACTGGCCATACTTATAAAGAATTTGGCTTTGGCAACAAATTTATTTGCTGACTGGGCTAAATCTTATGTCCTGGTCAATGGTGTGACTTCTTCTTCCTTTCCTATTCTCTGGGGAACGCGTCAGGGGTGCCCTCTTTCTCCCTTTCTCTTCAATCTTTACATGGAGCCATTGGCGCTGAGACTTGGAGACAGTCTCTTCGCATATTACATTATTTTATCAATGACTGATCCTCTAATCTCTCTCCCTGCCTTGCCGAATGACTCTTTAGCGAAGTCTCTGGCTTTAAAGTCAACGTACAACATTTCCAAATGTTGAATCTTCCTGTTGCGCCTCCTCATTAAGCCATTTTGCAATCCCAATTGCCTTTTGCTTGGGCACCAAACGCGGTCCCCTACCTTGGCATTCAGTTGGGTAAGACCCCTTCCAAGACTGCACGACTAATTTACTCTACTCTTTTATCTCAGATCAAAGAGTCCTTGTCCTCCTGGAGTCAATTACATCTCTCTTGGTCTGGCCGTATAGCAGTAGTAAAAATGACCATTCTTCCATTGTCCCACCCGCCCAAAGCAATCCCTTTGTTTCAATCGGCCATCAATAATTTTATTTGGCAGGGCAAGAAACCTATTCTGCACCATAAGATTTTATACCATCAGAAGGCTGATGGCGGTCTAGGGTTCCCATCGCTGATTTGTTATGAACAGGCTACTCAACTCCGCTTTCTCGTAGAGTGATGCAGCCTCTTTATGAAAAGCATTTGTCCTTTATGGACCAAGTAGTGGCCGGATCTAACATATGGAGGGAGGCCTGGCTTCCGCGCAAGTACAGAGCCTCAGGTCTTTATTCCTCGCCAGTGATGAGCTCGATGCTAAAGGTGTGGGACTCCATCTTATCTCAACACATTTCTTTCCCCATTGACCCTGATCACAAAAAATCCTGATTTCCCATCTGGCCAGGACATGGTAATCTTCAAATGGTGGCAAGAAAGTGGCTGTGAGCTTGTGGGTTCCCTCTTTGATCACGAGGGACTTATACAGTTCGAGCAGTTAAAATTAGATTACGCCCTTCTTTCCACAGACTACCACCCGTACTTACAGTTGCAGCATTGGGTGACTTCGTTGGGCTACATGCGGGCGCTTACTGCACCATAACTCCCTTTGAGAAACAGCTGCTGCTCAAATCACATGACTCCCATCTCAAATCTGAAATTTACTCTCTCCTGGCTGGAGGGACGCCCGAGGAGAGGTCCAAAGGGCATCTTAGATGGGAGGCAGTGTTAGGGAGAGATCTCACCACCAAAGAATTGGCAGATATTTTTTTATAGAACTCACCACATTGCACACAACATGGCTACCATGGAGGCTACCTACAGGATTATCTCCAATTGGTATTTAACTCAGCCTGCCTTCATATTTGGAACCCCGGATGTTCTAAAGAATGTTGGCGAGGCTGTGGATGGACAGGATCCCTGCTGCACCTCCTATGGTACTGTCTGAAGCTGTCTCGATTTTAGGAACAGGTTCTCATCAATATTGATACTGCCTTCAATACCTCTATCCCTAGATTTCCAGCATAGACTATACATGCTTTTCAAACCCTCTGACCTTTCCCTTACGTTCCCTCTGGGGCCGACAGATTGCTGAGGTGTTGGGAGCTGCACGACAGGCGATTCTATAACTGTAGGGAACTGATAAGACCCCCGATCATGTCTCATGGCTACATAGGATATGGTTTATATTAGGAATGGAACGATTGTCAGTGCCTATTGACACCCAAAGCATATCTTACTCAGACACTTGGGCCTCCTTTATCAGAATCCTACTCTGAATTTCAAAAATTAACTTGTCCAATTTATTTAAGGCTGCTTACATTGGCTCCCAGCAAAACACCAGCTACGAACTAAACATATATCCCATATGTTTTCTCCATTTATCTTTCTTTCCAATGAGGCCAGCATTTGTATCAATTTTTATTGAAGTGGGTGCAGAGGAGCGGGGGGATGGGGTGGAGCCTTTTGGATATTTTCATATGTTCTTAAATATGTTGACTAAAACTTACCTGCTCAAAGCAGCCGGCCGCCAGGTTGTAGGCTCCAGCTGTGTAAAGAAGTTCATAATTCTCACTGCCGGCCACTGGTTGTAGGCAGAAAGCTGTGTACCTTGCCATGTAGGATAAACAAATTGTATTGTTCCATAAGATGTAGAAAGAAGGTTTCAATGCAAGATGCTAACATTTTTGCAAAAAAAATCAGCTTTTTCAAGAGAGATAGGTCTATAGTTTTTACAGTTACCTGGATCCTTGCCATCTTTGTGTATAAGACAGATTGTGGCTTCTCGAAATGTACCTGAAGTGTAGCCAACTGTGGTAAAAAACTGGAATCAATCAATCAATCAATCATATCATTTGTAAAGTGCACTACTCACCCGTGAGGGTCTCAAGGCGCTGGGGTGGGGAATGCTGCTACTGCTCGAAAAGCCAGGTCTTGAGGAGTTTTCTGAAGGTCAGCAGGTCTTGGGTCTGCCGTAGGTGGATGAGGAGGGTGTTCCAGGTCTTGGCGGCGAGGTGGGAGAACGATCTGCCACCGGAGGTCGCTCTTCGGAAGCGGGGGACAGTGGCGAGGGCGAGGTCGGCGGAGCGGAGCTGGCGGGTGGGGGTGTAAAAGCTGAGTCGTCTGTTGAGGTACGTTGGTCCGGTGTTGTGGAGTGCCTTGTGTGCGTGGGTGAGGAGTTTGAAGGTTATCCTCTTGTTGACCGGGAGCCAGTGCAGGTCTCTCAGGTGGGGTGTGATGTGGCTGCGGCGAGGGATGTCGAGGATCAGGCGTGCAGAGGCGTTCTGAATGCGTTGGAGCCGTCTCAGGAGTTTGGCCGAGGCTCCTGCATAGAGGGCGTTTCCGTAGTCCAACCTGCTGCTGACGAGGGCCTGGGTGACCGTTCTTCTCGTTTCAGTGGGGATCCACTTGTAGATCCTGCGGAGCATGCAGAGGGTGTTGAAGCAGGTGGAGGAGACGGCGTTGACTTGTTTAGTCATGGAGAGGGTGGAGTCGAGGATGACCCCTATGTTGCGTGCGTGGTCGGTGGGTGTTGGGGCGCTTCCCAGTGTGGTCGGCCACCAGGAGTTGTCCCAGGCCGAAGGGGTGGATCCGAGGATGAGGACCTCCGTCTTGTCCGAGTTCAGCTTCAGTCGGCTGTTCCTCATCCATTCAGCGACGGCCTTCATTCCTTCGTGAAGGTTGGTTTTGGCGGTGTGGGGGTCCTTGGTGAGGGAGAGGATCAGCTGGGTGTCATCGGCGTAGGAGATGATGTTGAGGTCGTGCCGACGGGCGACGTGGGCGAGCGGTGCCATGTAGATGTTAAACAGAGTTGGGCTGAGGGAAGAGCCCTGGGGTACGCCGCAGATGATCTCGGTGGCTTCGGAGCGGAAGGGGGGAAGGCGGACGCTCTGTGTTCTGCCGGAGAGGAAGGAGGTGGTCCAGTCTAGGGCCTTCTCTTGGATCCCGGCGTTGTGGAGGCTGTTCGTAGTGTGTGGTGGCAGACCGTGTCGAAGGCGGCTGACAGGTCCAGGAGGATGAGGGCCGCCGTTTCTCCGTTGTCCAGCAGGGACTTGATGTCATCGGTGGCGGCGACAGTTTTAATAGTTGAGGTAGAGGAATATGAAAAAGGTGAAGAAAAAACTCCACAGTGAATCCATCTGGACCAGGTGTCTTTCCTTTATGTAGGAGCATAAGCGCTTGTGATATTTTTAACATGGATATATCTGTTTCTTAAGAACTGAAATCAAGATGTGCAGGAGTGGGTTTAGGAGTATCCTGGAGATGGGAGTCAATTTGGGCGGGGTATATAAAGTTTTATAAAATGTACTATATTCTTCGAAGATATCCTTATCTATAAATAGCGGAGCTACCTGCAAATTAGTTAAGGTGTCTATATTAAAATGTTGCTTTTTGACCTGGAGATAATTAGCTAATAATGTACCCACTTTATTGAGGTCACCATAGAATCAGGCACTGCTTTTCAGCAAAGCTAAAGAAGCCTCCGTACTTGAAATGTCATGAAATTGTAATTTGGCTTTAAGGAGATTTTGAAGGTCATTTTTTGATTTGGAGGCAGAGTATTTCTGTTTCTATTCTATTGAGTTCATAAAAGATGTGTGTTCTATAGCACAGGCTTTATTCTTTTTTGATAAATATGCAATAATAAAACCGCGGGTAGCATCTTTAAAAGTGTCCCATAAAAGTTGAGATGAGGTGCCAGGAGAATCACTGACAGCGGGAGGAGATGGAGACCGGCAGCAACACAGGCAGCAGGGAGAGCTGAAAGTCATTAGCGGGTGGTGGGTCCAGCTGTGTCCATAGTATCACTCTTATGAGAGTTTATGAATCTTCTGAGTGCAGATGGATCCTCAAACATGGTGTTTTGCTTTAATAGGTGACCTTGAAGGAACAAGGATAAAAAGGCCATATTGAGCCCCCAAAGAACATAGTGCAGGTCGAAGGTTGAGGAACACTTTCCATCTATCGGCTGTAGCTTTCAAACCATCCTGCGCAATAAAAATCTTCCTGCCAGATCAAACAACCAGCCTCTTGGATTTAGCTGCATTGCGTACTTTCAAAAGGTCAGTAAATTCCAAAAATAAAATGATAACACCTTGAGGTTTAATAGGCAGAGCAGAAGTTGAAAGGTGATGTCCCAATCCGTGTGCCTACTGTGTATTTAAGTTAGTGGCAGAAGGAAGATCCAATAATTTACGTAAAAAGGATGCAAAAAAGGAAACTGGATCCTCTCCCGCTATTCCCACTGGAAGACCATATGTATGCATATTGTTAGGTCTATTCATATTTTCTAAAGTCTCTGAGTGTTTCTTGAATTGAAAAACTGCTTTTTCCAAATTCACAATCTTTTAATTTCATCCTGCAAATCACTAACTCGCTGTTCCACCTCAGAGACCCTCCTCTCTCAATAGACCATTTATCATCCAAACTTTTAATACTCTTGTTGGTCTCCTCAACAAATGGACAAAGGGCCCTTATTTCCTCTAATAAAATCTCAATTGAGATAGGAGAGGGCACTTTCTCATGAGACAGAGGATCCTGTTCAAGTCTCTTATTAGTGAATGAAGCTGAGTGCTTACATGAGGCAGTGGACGCAGGTAAGGATCTAGAAGCAGCAGCTTGTGCCATATAATCAGAGGAAGTAGGATTTTCCATAAAATGGGTGCCAGAGGACAAGCGTGGGTGAGAAAGCTTATTCAACTGAACTTTAGTGGTAAAATTGAGTTTGTTTAATCTGCCCATACAATAGCAGTGTCTACGGGAGTCTACGAAAAACCAAATAGAAAGCACTTGACAGAAATTATTAAAAGGAGAGTCTTTTAACAATTCCTCACACGTCAAGTGTACAGTGAATAAAATTGTCCCCTGTAGAATTATCCGAGTAAACGGGTAATCTCTGCATGGATGAAGGGACAGAATGCGCCATAGACTCAGGAGAATTCCCTTCAACTGCACACAAAAACACAAATGTGGGGTTATGAATGAGCCGGCTGCATCTCAATAAAGATGTGAAAGATTGCCATAAAACAGCCCTAAAAAGACTCCCAACAGGATAAAATGGGAAGCAGTTGCAGGGATTGTCATAAAAATATCATTTAAGACACAGACCAGTTACTACTGTAAGCAATCCTCATTGGAAGTAGCAAAGTCACAAAAGAAGCAGGCTGGTCTTTATTTCCAAGGTAAAGGAAACTTCCTCAGCAAATGAGGGAAATTCAAAATGACGGCCGCAATGCGAAGCACAGCATTTCTGGCTAAAAACATGAGATGTGGTGCTGCTAGAGTACTTGCCCACGGGACGCTCCAGTCTAGCCAGCATCAGGGAACAATGGCATGATTTCCCCAGCTGGAAACACAGTGAAACCGTACTTATGAAGATCATTGTTCCATTGCAGCTTGGAGCTCCCCCGTCAGGCGGCCATTTTAAGAGGCACAAGAGCCACTCCCCAATATGATATACTTGAAATGGAACATATAAATATGGGAATATTATACGAGATTGTCTATTTTATAGCTCTTGATATTGATTAATTGAAATAAATTGCTAATTTAATGTTAAAAGAAAAGGGTTTTCACAAATATATTAATATGTTTATTAAATCCTTCCTATATCATGTCATCCTGTAATCTGCTAGAGTGGTAGAAAGTCATTGGTGGGTATATTGTAGCCTTACACACAAACTGATGATGGAGAGATCTGTGTTGTTGTAAGTTGCCTGAACTTTGATGGAATGTGTTTGTGAGTAATAGCTTTACAGTGCCTCTCAATCAGTGGATGCTGCCAATGTTAGTGAGTTTAATCTAAGGTAAATCACACAGATGGTGTCTTTCTCAAACTCTAGTTCTGCATCTTGATTAGGTCATCTGTAGCATATCTGTTGGAATTGGATGTATTGTATGATTATGTCTGAGCATAATACATGTGAAATACATGAGAACAGACCAACAGTGTGAATGAAGATTCTTATTTCTGTTTCTAATGTATTTGGAGAACCAGTTGTTACTATAATGTAACAATCACTTATTTCTTCACAATAGGTAGTGGTCTCATTTATTTATTGTTTGTCCCATTTTAAATTGTCATTATCTATCAAAATCAATTGTTTATTACTTTCTAATGGTATGTCTTCTCTGCATAATTTCCATTTTGGCTAGTGTTTGTAGACTTACATGACCATACTTTCCCTTGATGGAGTATTTTGTAACACAAAAATCATTATAGTAATACTCATTGAACAAATCTGTATAGCTGAATGTCAAGCAAATGAGATGCAAGTCATTTCTTATTTGGTTATTTTTGGTAAAATGTGTATTGTTTGTAGCCAATAAAAGTGGGTTTCAATTGTTAACTTTACTACACATTTGGCAGTAGTTAGAGATTACTGAAGACATACTTTATTTGTATTAGAATAATGCCCCAATAAACAATATTTTCATTATTTTTTATTATTTACAAAATACACAAGTGTGATTCATTTGCTAACTTTACTACACATTTGGTATGAGTTAGCGATTACTAAAGACATCATTTCTTTGTGTTAGAGGAATGCCCTAATAAACAATATTTTCATTATTTTGTATTAATTACAAAATATAAAACCAAAAACAAATTCACATTCCTAGAAAATGAGTTTACAGCTACAGTGGATGTGAAATGAAAGATGAGCCTTCAGTTGCTGAGAGTCCTGTTCTAGCAGCAATCCATGAGTGGATTGGAAATGTAAAGACAGAAGATGCATAGGGTGAATAGTCCAGACGCTCAGAGTACAAGTTAATTTATTGCACCAATCGGTGGTGGATTGTTGAGTGGTGTTTTAAACTGGCCCAGAAGAATGACCCATCCTAATGGCATTGAAGTGGCCCCAGTATCATGGGGAGGAGGTGACAGGTGGCTCCATGAGCAACAGTGTTCCCATTTCCTTGGAGCTGCCTGTTGGAGATGTTTCTGGAACCTAGCAGGTAGCAGATGGTGCTTGATCATGGAAAGGGAACTACATTTGACACTACTGCAAGTAATGATCTAAAGCCCACCCTAATATGTACACCCATGTGCCTCTTCAGTACAGCATTCTGGGCCCTCTGCATCTCATTCTGAGCCCTCAGGAGATCATTCTAGACATTCATTGGCAGGAGAGCTAGTCCAACTGAAGGCTTTGCATGGTGCTTCTTGAGGCAGAGTGGGCACTTGATTATAAGTTGTTGTTTGTGATCTGGATGGTGGACCTTAAAAAACATATTTACTAAATGATTCTGTATTTTTGAAAAATAAATCCTAAACTTCATTTCATTTGTGGCCTGATTTAGAGTTGTCAGACATAGTGGACCATCCCAACATGCTCTCTGCTCTAAAGTAGGTAAGTCCGTTGATGCATTCTTGTTGTACAGCTAATCGCTGATTCCAGTGGTCCATCTCAAGTATTAATGGTTGTAAAAGCTATTCTTTACTTTTAAATTATTATTGGGACTTTGTGGATACTGTGGATTTCATGGTCTTTTTGTGGATACTACTTTTATGTTCTGATATATGCAATTCTATTTTTCTATTTTTTCAAGGAAAATGCTAAAATTACTCCAAAGCCCCTTTCTGCATTGTGATTTGAAAATTGGGCTAAACATTTTTTTTACTTGCAGACTTTCACCAGAACCAATCCACTTGGTGCATCCATATAAGGCTCCATTATGGTCAGCCTCAAATTGCACTTAGGTCCCAGTTTATTGACTCCATAAATTGCCACTGGCTCTTTGTGGTTTTTGCCCTATTTTCACTTAAATCTTAAACAATGCATAACTCTGGATTAGCTAATTGAATCTATGTTATTTGGCTGTCATTGTGCTTGTTAAATTGGTTTATATTTTTGTTTCCATACTTCTAAATGTTTTACATATTTTCTTTAGCCATAGCTTCCAGGAGTTTTAGACCTTCAGCTGAGGTCTAAAATATTGAAAGCTTTGACTGGTCCTAACAAGTTAGTGACTTTATTACTACCATCCAACCCAAATAATAATGATATTTTACAGTGAATAGTTAGGATATGCATTTAGTAGTGATAGACATTATGCTTGTTGTATTAACAGGTTGTTGTTTAAGGAGAGATTTAAGTTGGAGAATAGAGGTGCCAGAGAGGACAGATGGAGAATTGCTTAGGATAAGAGGAACAATATTTGGCTATAGCAGTATTCACTCCAGCAGGAGTTCTCGCAATTGCTTCAATGTCGATTATGGACAACAGCTTCTCATCCCAGGCATTAGGTTCAGGGGTTTGGGAGAACCATCCCCAGCTGACAGAGCATATCGATGTGTCCTGGATCAGACAGAAAATACTTTCTCCAGTGATCGCGGATGTCCTCCTGTGAGAGCCTGTTGTTGGGGACACAATGAAAAGAAAAGCAAACAAGGAGATCATTTCATACCTGACTCACAGGATTGTGAATGCTTTTACTCATAAGTAAAGAATATAACAAATAGAATCACAAATACTGCCTGCGGTAGTATTGTGCTTTGCAAAAACAACTTAATTTTCTAACAAGAACGTTTTAAACAAACAAATGAAGTCACAATAGGAGCCGCATTTGCTCCAGATATAGCTAATCTGTATGTAGCAGATTTTGAATCTAATCATATCTTTAACACGCAAAGTTCATTAAAAAATAACATCAAAAAATAAATGGATTGGCTACATAGACAATGCTTTTTGAGTTGGCAAGGTGATACTGAATGCCTATCACAGTTTTTCAACTGGTTAGATTCCTGAAATAAAAATGTGGCAATTACAATGCAGTCAGACAAACATTCATTACCCTTTTTTAGACTTAACCATGTTTGAGGTAAAAAGATCATTGTACTCCGGACTATTTACAAAACCAACAGCACTTAATATATTGCTGCAATATGATAGCCATCATCCCAAAATCTTGAAAGATAACTTAGCATTCTGTCAGTCTTTATGCCTTAGCACAATTGCTACAAAAAGACTTATTATTTCTCAGAAGCAAACAACCTGTCTGAGAAACTAAAAGATGTAAATATTTGCATAGAATAATAAAAAGATCTATGAAAAGACTGTGGTATAATAATCATGAGGCTCTTCTAAAAGAAAAACTCAAACAAAAAGGATCTAGATCAGTGTTTGTGTCCACTTTTGGAACAGAATCTAATTAAAAAAGCTCTTACACAATGGTGCCTTTTGAATATTGAGGAACTGTTTACAAGCAAACCCATGTTTACTTTTAAACGTGTGCTAACTTTGAACGATAGGCTGGTAGTGGCTTATATTGAATGAAAGACTGATTCCATAACACAGAGTTTTGGTCTTCAACCTGTTGTAGCCCATTTTTGCCGTGGAAATTGTATGGCCTATAATACCACCTGAGTAATAAAACATTTTTCAAATTACTGGACAAAAAATGGGGTGTACTGCATTGAATGTCCATGTGGTTTGCTTTACAAAGAAAAAACTACACATGAAATATGACACTGAATTCTTCAACATCAATCGAGAATCAGATGGCAAGTTGATCACGCTCCGCTAGTTGATTATTATGCAGCACATTAACATGCGCCTAGAAATATGGAATGGTGGGTAATCCAGGAGATAAAAAACTCAGTGAGGAACTGTTACCTGTATTATCAGCTTTCTTTGTGTGAAAACAGATGGATTTGGCATTTATCAATTCTGATCTAAATGTGTCTGTGGAATGGCAGAGCTTGCACAAGTAATATTCCGCTCAGTACCTTATTTTTGTCACTTTCAGTCAGTTGGAGTAATATTGTTGTAGCTTGTTTAAGTTATCTGCACCTTTTCTGATTGCCAATCATGTAGAATCACACTGTTCAGGTATGTATACTCTTGTGTGTCTTTAATATTCTAATCCACAAGGAAACAGTGTATTTGAAGTTGTTTGGTTTGTATTAACCAATGTTTTGCCACAGAGCAGCCATTTCTACATAATTTTTTCAATTGATTATATTCCATAAATAATATATATAAGATGTCCAAGCCATTAGTTTCTAACTGTATAATAAGCTACAGATATTATCATCAGAGGTTTTGATTCATATATTTTTTGTAACTATCTTTACAATTGTGCACATTGATGGGTTTATTATTATTTCGCCATGCCTGTGACATATAATTCTCTCTGTTGTAAATAACCTTTTTAAACCTTTTTGGTTTAATCATTAATGGCCATTTCATCTGCATAACAATAAGTCTTGATATTTTAGGTACATTTTTTATGCTGTTTTTCACTCATAGACTGGCTGCTCCAATAACATCAATCTGAGTAGCAGCGCCTGGTCTAGTTGTTGGCTGTTGCCCGCTGGTTTAAAATGGTTGCTTATGTGCCTGCTCTGTTGTTGTGTGCTGAAGTTTTTACTAATACATTGTCCGCCTGAATAATACTACGCCAAGCCCCATTGCATGGTCTAGAAGTTGAGTTTGGTTCTCTGTCTTAAAATGGCGGCTACCGTGCCCACACTTTGTTGAACTATACTGGTATCTAGAAGCAAAAGCCACAGGACAGTACTGTTTTTATACTATGAACCTTTAACTAATAGAAATGGGTAAGCAACCTGATTACTGCATTGTTCATGCTCCTTTTTCTTCGTGACTTGACCCCTGTACATTGATTTCCTCCTTTCTTTTTATAACATTTCAGCAATTCATGCTACAAAACAAAGATGTTTAGTGAGCAACCATGGCCGCTGCAGGTAAAAGAGGTGGGGCGGTGGGGCTAGCTGGGGGGGATTTCGAGAGACGACCACGAAGAAAAATGTATTATTTATTTTATTTTCCCTTGTGGGCATCTCTCGAAATCCCCCTCAGCTGGCCCCACCACCCCACCGCTCTTACCTGCAGTGGCAGCAGCTGTTGGTGAGTTTAAACACAAAACAATTATTGGTTCACATTGCTCATTTTGAATGTTGTGCTCATCATTATGCAATTTTTAACAGATGCCTAAAAGCTAAATTTTTCTCACAACTCTTTTACTAAATCCATAAACATGCAAGCAAACGTTTCATTTTTTCTCTACTTATGGCATGATTTGAATTACACTTAGTTATGTCCACTAAAAACTTTCTTCTTTAATTATTCCTATTGACATCGGTTTGACACATTGTGATACACAAATGCATTCTGTGTATGTTCATGTGTACAATATCACAGGTGTGTGGTCATACGTTCTTTGGTCTCTCAGGGTGTATGTCTAAGTTTGTTTTTTCTCATAATAGTGAAACTATGGGGTATTGTGTGTTTACGCATAGTCCCGAGGATGGTCTCACATATTTACTATATAAAAGACCAAAATGTTGATATATCTCCACTACTTGCATCTGTGTGTGTATCTTTGTCATCAACAGATTTGGTTCCTGGTTATTTACCTTATTGCAAGAGTGGATCACCAGTACATTTGGCCCAGTTTATGGACTTGACAATCTTGGACTGTTATAGGCCATTTGGCTGTTGGATGCTGGGATTTGTGTAACCCACTATTTTATTTGTAATTCTGTCTGTTATATTCTTTACTTATGAGTAAAATACATTTCACTTGTATACACCAGAGTGTTGAATTACCTTCTTTAGTTTGTTGCTCAAAATTGATAGATATTTTCTTTGATGCAATTTATATTGATAAAGTCTATTCTCAATCCTGTGAGTCAGGTATGACATGATGCCCCTGTCAGAAACTTGTTATTGTGTTTATATTTACCCAAGCTCTCAAGGGGTTACTTGGTTGCCATTTTTGCTGCTGTTGTTAGGCATAGGATTCACTTCATCTGCAAATATGTCCCACATTTGCCTTTTTTAACTCATGGTAGTTGTTTGGACAAGGCATCCAAACATCTGTGGCTGAGCACTAATTATTGAATCCGCCATAACTGTTAATTCATTCTCAGAAAATGTAAGATTTGATTTGATTTGATTTGCAAATTTGTAAAGCACACGAATGCCCAAGGGCGTCTTGGCGCTAATCAATGTGAAAGACTAGGTCTGCCGGAGAGTGGTATCTAACTAGCAAGTAAACAGCCAGGTTTTCACCTCCTTCCTGAATGAGAGTAGCGATGTGCTGTTTTTGATTGTAACAGGGAGAAGGTTCCAAGTCTTAGCTGCCTGTAAGGGCTCTTCTACGAGACATTTGGACAAAAAAAAAAGAAAAACTAATGAAGTGGGTGTTCTGCTACTGCTAGTGTGAGGTAAGAATGGTAAATGGTTTATGTGGTTAGAGTAGTAGCTTTTGTAGTGTAAGGTGCAGGTGTGATTGATAAGTTGATATAGAGTAGCTCTGGTCATTGACAGATGCGTATGACAGACATGTACAACATCTGAAAACACATCCTATATATGTTGAATAAAAATATGCCATTCCAACATTGACAGAGTTTTCTCTGTCAACTGTGGACTGGGAAACCGACTACTGATGATTGGTTCACAGACTGTAATCCATCAACATTGATGGCTGACCTTCAGTACAAACTTTAAATACGGCAGACAGTATTCCGTTAGCCAGATGGGCGAGTCAGTTACTCTGTGACAGAAGAACAATGGTCTGTACTCCAAACTATAAATCAGGCCCGAAGATTCTTCTTGGGAGATCACAATTTTAGGAGAAGCTCACTTGAGGCTATGCATTAGTAAAATAGGGTGGGCTAAAGAATGACCTTCCTTTCGAAATAAGTTTGACATCAAGCTCAGATAGTTGATCGATGTTGAACATTTTTAGAACTATGGACTATTTCCATGCTGCACCAACCGTCATCACTCTATTGTTACTCTCTTCACAGTCATCAATGCAGTTAGAACTCTGAATCAACCTTCCCACAATTGAACCAGAGGAGCACATGCACTTCCTATCTCGGTGTAGAAAATGTGTATTTCAAATAATTTTGTGAAGCATTGGACAACAAAATACAACATTTTTCCGCATAACCAATATTTCATCCATTCAACAGATAGGCAAATAAAATGCTTATAAAATAACATATATGGTTTTAAAAATGATCTATACACCTAGAAGGTATATCCTATGCCTTTTAGCAATATGCAATGCCATAGGGTGCAATACGTAAATATTATAGATATGGGGCAAAGCAGTTATCAATAGGGAAACAGATACTTTATATTCAATTTGGACAATCTGGAGATTCCTTAGTATGTTATTGAATATGCATTCATAGTACATCTTGTTTACATGCCATTCATACAGTCAAAGCTACTATATTCTTTCAACAGAAACACAGATAAACTTACAAACATGTTTAAGTACTGTAAAAGGTGAAATCATGAATTAAAAGTTAATTAGCAAATTAAATAATTAGCTTTAGACATTAGCTCGAAAATATACTGTAAAATGACATGTAGACAGCAAATAGATTTTCCTTTAACAAATAGAAGTCTTAGAAATTTCTGAACCATGCACAAATGTATTTGATAGCTTGACCTTAATGTGACTTGCTTGGAATTTTCATCATAACTGCTGAATGTTCTGGTTTTATATTAAATGATCTTTCTTAAGCAACATGTTCTTATTTGCACTAGGCTTGAACTGTCTAGCTTTCTCCTGTTCATATCATGCTGATCAGAAAATCGTATAATTCAACAATAACTCTCACTTACATGAAATACAAAAAGCATTACATAACTAGAAATCTGCAAGTAAATTTTTCTGACTTTAGTATAGTTCATTGTCACACAGTGAAACATTGTATACATGATAGAATAGACTCTGCATTAAGATTCCCTGGTAACCAAGGTAAACGCTTCTAGAAACACAAATGTTTAGTGATGTCAGTTACATACTTGTTAGTAGACTGTCGACTTCATGAGTTTTCCATGGGAAAGGAAGAACAAAGCCTGTACACCATTGAAACATGTATTTTCATTGAATGAAAGTGATCTAACCTGCAACATTGCTATTTACATGTTTTCTTGTGTTTTATACTAGTGGGTGTTTCTAGTTAGACAGTCAATGGATCTGCTGCAGACTACTGCTACTAACTACAGCTGACAGCTACTGCTGATAGCTCTTGCCTGCCACTTTAGAGGTGATGTTCCTAGAATCCCAACCTTCCTATTCCTAGCTTTGATGGTTGTAGCTACTACCGCATCTGGTTCCCCATATTTTCCTGTCAAGTTTCATGAACTGATCTTTATGGGGTTAGTTTGACTGCTTAATTTGATTCTAAACTTATGCTCCATTGCTCTCACTCTTTTCTTGAACTCTTTGTGGGTTCTAATAACTTCTGATTCTGATCCTTTATTTAGAATAGGGATGAATGCCTTTATGGAACACGCTTGTCCTTTTGCATTATTACTGAATCTAGCCATACATTTTTTCTTGATAAATGTTCTGGTAAACTGATTTATCTTACTTACAAATTGAATAAAGACAAAAATATTTTTACTAGTCTCTTAATTATAATAAAGGTTTCCAAAGTCGTATCATGAATTTATTGACATGTTTGATGAACCAAAAGCAAAGGAGCTTCTTACAAATAGACCATGTTGTTTCTATTGGTAGAATACTCTCATCATCACATTAGAAAAGACAACTCGTATGGAACAACTTGACACTCACCGGAGGAATGGCTTAATTGCTCCTTCTTAGTTTTTTCCCAATTAATCATTATTATATGTACAAAAAAGGATTTGTCTGACCTCCATCCAGATGTAGATTATAAAGTCTAAAATCAAGCTTCTCTGCTCATTTGAGATTATCATCTTGAACTGTCAGTTATCTGCACACAGATAGCCTGCTGCAGAAGGGACCCTTCAGGGATTGACACTGATCCAGGGTATGCCTGATAATGTGAGTGGACCTTCTTTGTGTAGGTCTGTAGTACTTTTTGAAAGTCTGTAGTGCTTAAACTGTATTACACACTATAGGCAAAATGTGCATTAAAGTACAGTTTTGCGCTACTTAGGCCTACATGGTACAGTGATGTACCAATTTTAGGGTAGACATGTATCCCAAGTGTATATTTACAATTGCTTTCATGATATCTACAACCCTGTTAGAAATTGGGTTATTGGTTGACTGGGGTTTGAGTCCTGGTCATGCAGCCACCGGAATCCTAGTGAGGGTAAGGCACAAACAAACCCCAAATTAACCTGTGCTCAATCCCCTGGTTGCTTGGCACAGAGCAGTCAGGCTAAACTTAGAGGCAAAGTATGAAATTATTTGTGCAACACTTCAAGCAGTAAAACACCACACAAAAAGTATCCCACACCAGGTTAAAAACATATAGCCTAATTCAATAAATAAAACAAGACGAAAATGACAAACATCCAATCAATAGAACCGGAGCTAAGAATTTTTAAGAATTCACTGTAATATAACACCTTAAAGCAAAAAGCACCAACCGCACCTATCTGGTTGCGCTGGACAGGGTCAAAGTCAAAGGTTCAGGCTGACCGCGATGGAGAGTGAGTTGGATACAGTCCCAGATTAGAGCAGCTGAAGTTTTGCCTGCTGAAGGTTTGTGCCAAGAGTCCCATTCACGTTGGAGAAGGTCACAGGGAGCAAATTGAGAGTAACTTGTGAGGGTCAGTGTGGCATGAAGAGCAGGCCAGGGACCACGAATGAGCAGGCTGGAGCTTCAGATTGAGGGTCCCCCACGGGCTGACTATTCTGCTGTGTGAAGAATAGAGCTTGTGGCTGCTTGCACTGAATTTTCCTGTGAGTGGCACAGTTCTATTGCGGACAGAGCAGTTTGTGGTCGCAAAGAGCCCAAAAGCTTGAATTGAAGAGCTCAAGAGCCACACCATGGGACCAGGACCTGAGAGGCACCTTGTGAGGGTCAGTAACTCAATGAAAATGGACCAGAAGTTGATGGGGGGCCTGTTATGTCCCTGAGGCTCTGATCAGGAGTCCAGCAGACTAGCCCTTTGAGTCACTCTGAGGTCCTGGGTTCAAGATGTGTTGCAGGTCCAGTTCTTTTTCCCCAGGCAAGAGGGCAGCAGGCAGCAGGTCAGCACAGCAAGGCAGCAGCTCCTTCAGGGTAGCAGTTCAGCAGAGTGACAGTGCTTGTAGCAGCACAGCATTCTTCCTTCCTGGCAGAGTATCCACATGTCCAGAAGTGTGCTGAAGAGGTGGGGTAAAGGCCCTATTTTAATACTTGTGTCCCCTTCTCCTGAACAGTGGGAAAAGCTTCTGGAATGGTTTTTTGAAGTGTATTGAATTTCCTGACTGCCCTGCCCTGGCTCCAAGATGGCTGCAGAGACAATACAGGGTCATTAGGCCCTTTGCTTGAAGGCAGAGCACAGGCAATCCAGGTGTTAGTGGGACTGTGCTCAGCTCCGCCCCGAAACCTGGTAGCAGATTGGCCATTCAGGCACACCTAATCCTTCTTTTGTGTGACTGTCTGGGAGGAATTCACAACGTCAAACTGTCAGCTACACACGGTCATGTGACCCAAGACAGGCTGCTGGCACAAAGAGCTAAAGGCAAGGAAATGCCAACTCTCTAAAAGTGTCATTTTCAAAACTGTAATGAAAAATCTAACTTTATCATTAAAGAGGGTTTATCATTGCAATTTCATAGGTATCAAACATGACATCTCTAGAAGTAAAACTTAAAAATACATGTCCAGCCATTTAATTACACAGCACTCTGCCTCATGGGCTACCTAGGGCCAAGTTTAGGGGTGACTTATATGTAATAGAATGAGAGTTTAAGGCTTGGCAAGGGGGTTTAAATGCCAAGTCGACATGGCAGTGTGGCACTGCATTCAGGCTTCTATGGCAGACCTGGGACATGTTTAAAGTGCCACTTAATGTTGGTGGCACAATCAGTGATCCACTAGTAGTATTTAATTTAGAGACCCTGGGAACATGGAGTACCACTTTTCTAGGGACTTATACGTAAATTTAATATGGCAATTTGGTATAAGCTAATGTTACCATGTTTTACCCAGAGAGCACAAGCACTTTAGCACTGGTTAGCAGTGGTAAAGTGCACTTAGTTCTATGGCCAACAAAAACAAATTCAGCAAAAATAGAAGGAGGAAGGCAAAATATTTGGGGGTGATCCTGCATAGAGGGCCAGCTCCAAAAAATATTCAGAGCACTTTCAGACTTTCCATATTTCCCTGGCTTTGCTCATAATTTGGTTCCAAGCCTTTGTCACTCCTACTGTGCAAAGTTAAATATTCTGCTGTGCAGTAGGAGTTTCATAGATCTCATCACACAATAGAACCATTAATAGTACATGACCAAGTTCCTGTATGGGAAGGAAATCTGCATCTACTAAATAATTCCTCACACTGCAACTGCACTGGGAAAGTTCAAACCTACTGAAACAAAGGAATAAGCCAAACCTCTGGAGTCAAACTGAAGAGCGACTCCTGTTTGAAGCTTTTTGATAGCCGTAGTTCCGGATTTACTCTGCGCATGTTCAAGGCAGTAGAGACATGTAAGTTCAGTAGCGCATGTTCAAACGGAGAAAGCATTTTGTCAATGTGCATGACTATTCGAGTAAAGGAAGGACATTTTTGTCAGTGATTAGTGTTCCGGCGTGTTGCTCAGAACGCAGTGTGTATATTTTCAAGAAGCACTAATATTTTCCTGTTGAGTATGAACAGAATATGATTTCTTGATGGTAAGCCAACTGCTCAGCTTGCTGTCATCCTTCGTGCCTCCATTGTGGAAGTAGTGATGTTTGTGCTGTTTTCAGGTCATTCTCATTGCCTATCATTTGCCATTGTTAAGTCACTTGCATGCTGACAATTAGTGAACTCTTGAAAAGAGTCATAAAGCAGAGAACAGATCAATTTTAAAAATCAAGCACTTGAGCTATGAGAAACTCCTAACTTTTTGGGTTACAGCTATCATAGTGCTCAAGAAAAGAAAAGCATATAACATCCTGAAACCTTCATTGGGACCTTGCAATATCTTCCAATGAAAATATTCATATTTAATGATAAGAGGTTTAAATAGTTATTGCTATAACTAATAGACAAGCTAGTTCTCAGATTACTGCAGGTAAAATTAAAGAAAAAAAGAAGCAAATTATTGTAAGAATTATTTTAAATGTATTAAACATGCAATAGATTCAAATATTGTGATATTCTTTCCAGGTGTCATCAATCTAACTTTCATCAGCTGAGTGAGCTCCAAGTGGAAGTCAATGATGATGAAGGTGATGCACACCCTGATGGTGTGATTCGGAAAATTGAAAAAATTATTTGCCGAGCATAGTAGTGGAGTGGAATTGGGACTCACATCTGTTCCTCTTGAAATTGCAGTCTGACATTCTTGACAGATTGAAGTGCTATAGCAAAAGATTTCTACTTGAACAGAATGGGGGAGAGTCTCGATTTGAAAGCATTAGACACTTTGTTAGAGAGTATGCAGAAGTAATTAAATAGTACTGTAGAGGAGAATAGGGTCTTGAGACGAGAGATAAGAATATGCCTTCTGGGGCCGCATTACACTAAAAGCACATTTTCATTGTTGCACCGGGCGCACCTTTTAAAAGGTGTGCCCGGTGCAAACAAATTAAATGCGCTGTATTATCATAAATGCGCTGCCTCCAAGGTAGCCGCATTCCTGTGAAAAATGGAGCTGCTGCTTTATAGCCGCTCCGTGTTTTTTAACGACCGCCTGTTCTTTTAAAGGAGATTAGAGATCCCCTTGCAGGCGGGTGCAGTCATTGACTGCAACCACCTGCAAGGGGATGTTTGGGAGGTCCATGGGACTTCATTTCCCCCCTCAAGAGGGCTGCTTTCAGGGGGCGCACTGACAGTGCTCCATCTTTTAGTGTTGCACTTGCCTGTTCCTGGTTATCCTCTCTGTTTTGGGCAGCTGAAAGCCTAGTTTATTTTGCAAAAAGGATTTTATTTTGCTCTGGTGGAACTGGTCCGAAATGTATCTGTAGCCCCCTAGATATGAACCTGCAATGGTGGGCTTCTCTAATGACTGAGTAATATCTGGATTTGTGTATATTGGTGTATGGGTAGGGAAATGTTGTTAGAGTTTCTAGTTTATTAAAAACATCTCAGATACGATGTATTGTGCCCATTGGTATGTTTAAATATGTATTGCAAGGTATGTGGGGTTAACAGAGCCAAATCACTTCACGTAGGGGCCGTGTCATAACCCCTCTTTCCACATGAGGTCATGATATTTTGATGTAGACCATTTTACTATGGTGCTGAGATGCTCAAGAATATAATTTTAAATTCAGTAAAGATAGTAGCCCGCGCTGCTTGCTTTGCTGCAGCAATTTCAGAGGGACATGTGGTTTCGAGTTCCTCCTTATGAACTTATTTATGGCTGTTTGTAGGGAGGTGAAGGAGTTCTCAACCAAGTTCAGGGAGGGCCTGGAGTTAATACAGGACTCTGTGCAAATTATTTATTTTAATAACGTTAGTTCTGCCCATTCAAGATCAAAAGAGGGATGTCCATTTACGTAAATCATGTTTGATTTCGTTGAGCAGTAGGGGGTAATTTGCCCTATACAAATCCTGGTCTCTGGGTGTCAAATGAATCCTTAGGCATCTGATGTGAGAGGAGGACAATTTTAGTGAAAATCTTGATTTTAGGTCTGATTCTAATTCTTTGGGAAGGTTGATATTAAACACTTTTAATTTGGACATGTTTAATTTGTATCTGGCAAGAATCTTGAAGGATAATTTATATTCATCTGCTCCAAATGATATCCCTTTAATAGATTCAGTTGCTCTTACATGGGATACAAATGGCTCTGTAGTGAGAGCAAACAGGAGGGTCAACAGGGGGCAGCCATGCCTCATCCCTCTTGCCAACCTGAAGGGGGGAGAGATCTGTCACCTAAGGGCTATTCTGGCAATGGGTGTTGCTTAATTCGCCATTATCATTGAGAGGTCACATGCCTAATGCCTGAAAAACCTGTCTCCTAAAATTCCAATCCATCCAGTCAAAGGTCTTTTCTGCATCTAGAGTGACTAGGAGGGTTGAAATATTTTTTGTAATCACTTTAAGAATGTTGTCGTGGGTTTGTCTGCCTTAAACAAAGCCTAATTGGTCTGGATGTGCAATGCTCAGGAGTAAGTCAATTAATCTATTGCCTAGGATTTTGATGTACAGTTTAACATCTACGTTGAGTAAGATAATCGGTCTATGCACACTGCAATTCTTGGGAAACCATACCAGGTTTTTGGAAAAAGAAATACTATTGCATGCATCATGGAAGCTGTTACAGAGCCCCCGGAAGTAAACGCGTTGAACAGTGATGTTATTTGTGGGAGTAGTTTATGTAGGAAGGTTTTATAAATGGCACTGACGTAACCATCCAGGCCTGGTGCTTTCTGTGCTTTTAGTTGTTCAATAGCCGCTTTCCCTTTCTGGTCAAGTATAGGGGCTTCCAACTGGTCTGCTTATAAAATGGGAATTTTACTAAGGTAGGCTTGCCTTATATGGTCATGTTTGACTGTGTAGAAATTGTTATAGAAGTTCCAAAATTCCCTCAGCTTGATGGTTTCTGTCTGTAGGAGAGTCCTGTCCGTAGACAATATCTCCTTAACACACAGATTTGCTATTTTTTCTCAGAGGAGCCTAGCAAGATGGGGTCCTTTCTTATTGTGAATCTCATAGGAGTGACCATAGGTGTGGGCTCCCATTTGCCCTTGAGCACAATATCACGTCTGTCATTGTTCTTCATGGAGTCGGTTAACTGAAAAGAGTTTGTGTCTTAGTCTATGTTAGTCTGCTCTTGTTAAGTGTGTTCCTTGCAGACAAATAATGGAAAGGTGGCTTGCAGCACTGTTTTTCATATTGCCATTCTTTTATGTAGGCCATTACGTCCTTTAACAGATTGTGATATTGTCATTGCCATGGTGGAAGAAAGGGAGTGTGTGTTGTAAGGGTATGGTGGTCTATAAAAGGCTTGTGTCGGTCAGTAATGGAGGTTGTAGAGGTTGTTGAACTTCCACTGAGTCTGGTTGTCTAGTGGTGTATGAATTAGAAGGTGGTGTCTGGGCGCGTGGGAGGAACAACATTGAAGGTTTTTGACTTTCAACTAAATAGGTGTTAAAGAACAGGACAAACATTGTGTGGTCTCACCGGAGGCCACAATGGTGTAGTAACTATGAGACAAGGGAGGAGCTCCCACCTCAAGTGGGATGGTAAGTGTGATAGCTCCACTCTTTGGAACAGCAGGACAGGAGAGTGACGAAACGCTCAGATCCATGTCCAACTCTCGAACTGAAATCTTACTGCAAAATTAACATCCTTGTCCAGGGCTTCCCCTTGGGCCCCAGAATGCTCATCTGCCTGGACCCTGTTTAGCAATCTGATGTTGATGTGTGGTGTTGTAGCTCAACAGGAGGAGTAATTTCAATTTGTGAGTCCTTTCTGCTGCTGAGTCACTTCTCTTGTAAGGAAGTTCAAGTGTCTGGTGTGTACCCCGGCCACTGTGGTTATATAATCACTCCATGGAGATAGGTGCCAGAAACCTCACTAGTCTGTATTACACCTCCTCTTGAAGAAGATGATCAGGTTTACGTGTTATCCCATTGTCTGGACTCACGGCGCATCTGTGCCTTGGTTTTGTTCCACTGTGGGCCCGATGCACTCTGTGGTGAGATCACTGGTGATCGGGCTGCCACCGAGGGCTCCGCAGCATGGGTGTGCAGCTTGTGTAGTTGTAGTCATAAGGCTCCCACTGCATCCTCTCTGTTAGTCTAGTGGTAGGATTTTCTTATTTTTTTTAGTGTATGCCAAATGGAAAGGTCCACCTGTACTTGATCTTGTCAGTGAATAAGTTTGTCAGTGATTGGCTGAAATGACAGGCAATGTTGTAGAGTTTCAGCAGAGGTTTCTTAAAAGTAATTTCCCTCTTGTTGCAGGCTTTGCTCATTATTTCTGCCTTGATTGGAAAGCGGTATAGTTTCTTCAGGACATCTCTGGGTCTTTTATCTGAAGCGCATCATTGCTGGCCCACTCTGTGAACCCTATCAATTTAGGGAGGAGGTACCGCGTCACACAGAAGGGAAGCAAACATACCCACAACAAAAACCGCCAAGTCTAGGTCCTCTGCATCTTTCAGCTGTCCCCGTATGCATATGTTATCTCTGTAAGCAATTTTTCAATTATTCACATTTAGGCAGGGCTAGCTATTGCCATGTTAGATAGATGCTCAGGGTCTGTGTAAGTCCTTGGGTGGAAGTGTCTTGGACTTCTAGTTTAGATTCTAGTTCCACTGTTCTAATTCATAATGAATCTAGGTCAGTCAATAATGCACCCATCTTCAGATCCAGTTTGTCACATAGTATTTGAACACCATTGTCTTATTCAGCTTTTAAAACGTTCAGGTATCTCCATAATACCTCCATGCTGTCCAAGTGTGGTGTAGCTTACATTTAGTCTACATTTTAGCTCTCCATTTTAAATTAGCATCCTTTTCTAATTGGGTTTGCAAATGTTTTCCCTAATTTGAGAATATACCATGCACACATTTATTTCTGATAGACATTGCTGCTCTGTAGTCTGCATAGTTAGTTCCAGGGTCGCACAACTTAGAACACAATGCCTTGTTTTGTTTTTTGCTGGTAGAATATGACTATTTCTCCCCAGACTAATTAAAGACATTGTTCTGCATCTCTGGCACAGTGTGCTAAGGTTACCATTTTATTATTCAAACAACATCCATGCTGAAATCAATGAGAGGTTCACTTCCTGCCAGAGTATCATGGAAAGCGGCAGCAAGCTATGACTGAGATGCAGTTCCGCTGTCCCTGACCTTCATCCTGAGAAGAAAGATAGCTGTGCAAGAGAAGTGTGCAGGCCTGCACCTCAGACCAAGTTGCATTTGTTGATGCACTGAGGCCCACTTCCCAACATACAGTACCAAGGTATGAGTTAGGTCATTCCAGTAGGCCTGGCAGATGGGTATGCCCAACATGCTCTGTTAGAGAAATTAGCGATAGATAGGAGTAAACCTAGTAACATTATGAGCAAATAACATGGTAGAATTGTTTGCGTTATTCATCATTTAATTAATGCTTATAACAATAATGTGTCTCATCTTTCTAAATTTGAAAATGCAATATTGTATCTTTACTTTGTGACACCTTGGGCATGCAAAGTGACAAACAAACAGGTTAGTTCTGTTTCCATGAATTCCTTTGGAATTTGGAGTCATGTTCTAGGTTACCAACAGCATCTATACCTCAGTATGGTTAGGAGTTTGGATGTGGTTAGCTAGCCAAACAAACCAACTTTTACTGATTATATAAGAAGACTCAGTCTCTGTGTTGTGAAATTTTGTTGTTCTAAATAGGCTTTCTTACGAAATTCTTAGGAAATGTATAACATGGCGCCACCAAAGTTTAAGATCTGGTACCTATTAAATAGGTCTCCTGAGCAGTTTTCCGTGTGCTCAAGGTTATCAAAATTACCTCTATATGAAAACATCCATGATGATAAGGGTTTATCCTCCTCTGCTAAATAGGAAGCACCTACTTATGTCTGTTGGTTAAGCTAACTTGATTGTTTAAAAGGATTGTCCCTATTGTGTTTTTCTTTCTTTGATTCCATTCATCAAATATTGTGCAACCAGTAATTATTCCTGTTATTTGCAGACAAGCAGTAACTGCTCATTTAAATAGATATGGGCACACAAGTGTATAAATGTGAAGTTTTTTATTCCTGCAGTTGATGCCAATATACTGACATTTCACATATGCGCTGAGGCTGCAGTTCCAGCTATATATAGACCTTACCAGGAAGATCATAATTGGTTGCGAGGCGCCCTCCCACACGCACTTCAAAATGTCAGACTGGGCCCTCTCAGTAATGATGGGGCAATCTGGCCAGTCTTAGCAGGATATATGCCTTATCCCAATGCACAGACATTAAACCAGCATGATATGCTCCTCTCTTGAACCATTTGGTTAGGCTGTATCGACATCTGATGCAGTATATTATGTATATGATAACTGCTGATCCGGCAAGGGCTCCTCAAGTTGGTCAGGCTCAGTTAGCTGTGCCTGCAATTAGTCCTATTACTAATAATGCCATTATGGGTAAAATCCCTACCAAAGGTGAAAAATTCCATTTTGGATTGCACAAAAAACAAATCAGTTGGAGACAGTGTTTCCCCATACGGGACCCCAAGATAAATTTAGAATTCTTAATATGTGTCTTCCACTTAGTATGGTTCCCCCTGTTGAGGAGTATAATAAATGGGGTACTGCATTTTCTGCCTTCTACACCACTACCCGTTGTACTTTTTCAATTGCTGTTTTACCTGAAGTCCTTAAATGGATTCAGGCTAAACATGGAGCGGCCCCTGCCCTGGATTTGGGATGAAACTCATTGGCAACTTTGCCATAGTGTCCTCAATTATTGTTAGTGATATGAAAGGGGAGGCAGCTTCTTTGGCAATAAGTCAATGGCTCGCTTTAGTTCCCCTATTGGATCAGGAGTGTGAGCTCCCAAAAATAATTTCTGTAACTTATACATCTATAGGTCATGATAGTTTAGGAACCAGGACTAATAAGCCACAACCTGAAGGCAAATCTGATGCTAAAATCATCAAGAAAGACACAGGAGCCTTCTGAAAAAAGGGTTGGGATAAAAACAAAGCTACAGCTAAAACATGGACTAGATCTCTGCAACTGGAGTCTCCCAAAAAATGTTACAATCTACGAAACATGATACACTTGACACAGCCTGATAGGTATCAGTATTCTGATACACGTCCTTCTAGCTACTTTCCAGACTATACATACACATGGTCAGAGAGAGGTGAGTAGATGACCTCAAACAGGAGGAGTATGTGAAACCAAAAATGGACTCACAGCTCTCTACTGATGTCATCATAAACAAGCATTTGCAATGCAATAGGTCTCACATTCATGCAGGTTTGAGCTATTGGCATTGCAAATGACAATGCCTTTTATTTATGTTTTGGGTTTTAAAACATAAATAAAAGGCATTGTCTATTACAATACTAATAGCTTAAACTCTCGCAAATGCGAGACCTATTGCATCACAATAAAGGTCCTTCTCGACCGCTTGTTAGATTGTAAATATCGAGGAACAGACCGGCCTGCGACGTCTTCAAAGTAGTGATAATTAGTGCTGTGATGAAGATGTATAACTGTTCTTACCTCCTAATCAACAGAGTTGATCTAAAGGGAACTGCCATTCAATTGCGTCACAACCTGCTACTTAACATTTTTAATAGGTTTGTAACTCTTTATGCCATGTGGAAGCTTTTTGTTATTGAATTTAGGACTTGGATGCTCTGTGGATAAAGGAGTCTTAATTTGCCAACTGGAGCCACCTTTCAAACCCCACATTCTTATAAAGGAAGCTAGTTGTAGGAAATATGAACTCTATCCATTTCATCCAGGTAAAATGCATTAATCAATGTAAGGTGTATGAGAAATCACATACTTTAAATAGACATAACCAATGTCACTAGTTTGAGCAGGAGTTGTCATATTTTGCACAAAAAAGTTCCTCTAACCTCACACCTTCTCATGCTACCAGCAGTGTCACATCACAGGGATAAGATTAGGGGTGGGCGGAATTTGCGTAGTCGTGCTACGGAAAGTTCCGCGAAACGGCAAAAAATCTCCGCGAGCACGCGGAATTCCGCGAGCTTGCGGAAACTTTTTTTTTGTGACAGGAGCATCGTGCCAGAATGAATCCTGCCCAGCATATATTTATCCAAGAAGATGCCACCGTTTTGTGCAATACCTCTACTCAACTGGAGTACTACTGGCTAATCAGTAAGTGCTACCTCGTTGGGTAAATGTATACTGTATAGTGCCTTTCTTACACTACAGCTGTGTAAAGGGCCAGAAGAGTTGAACTTGTCTCCAGTGACGATGTGTGTCTGTAACTTTGCCACCGCGCCGAAAGTTGCCAGGGACCCTTGAGTGAGCTGTCCACCATAGTGGGTAAAGGGCGGGAAGACGTTGCATACCGCTAGTGTGTGTGGGGCGGGGCTTCTGCCTTCTATGCAAGTTCACATGCCTCTTGTTTACTGTGCAAGCAAGAAGACATGTCATGAGTTAGATGGCATGGCACAACCCAGTGAACAGGGTGCTGATTACAGGACATGCCATGAGCGAGATGACATGGCACAAGTGGGACAGAGGGCTAGCTAGAGGGCATGGACAAGCCGGGGGACAGCGCACTAGCTAGAGGAAATGTTGCGTGGTACATGGCATGAGCTAGCCAAGGGTCATGGCGCAAGCGAGCTTCCCAGCCTAGAATCTTTTGAAGCACAAACTCTCAGATTATTATCAAACATCCAGTGATTAAAAGCACTGGTGAGTTCCAGGAAAGCCACATATACGGTACCTGTGGCTCTGCGCTGTGCACACACAATTAAAAAGAAACATGTGAAAAAACTGCGGCATCGGGCACATTCTTGCACCAGTGCCCACTGATGACTGATAGGCGGGAAAGCGGGAACAGATGCGGCAGCACCATTTTCCTTTCCCCTGTCAGGACAATTCCCTTCTGCTGTGACGCAGTGGCTGGCATATGTGATATTTTTCTAACTCTTCTGCATTGCCAACAAATTGTTGGTCTGCTGATGCAAAAGGGACTGTTCCCTCAAGGAAGGATAGTGAGAAGAGGGAACCGGAGGGTCAGCGGGATTATCAAGTGCCTACAGGGTCCTCGGCAAGGGGCTATCAGGGCCAGGGTGTGATTTCATGGCTTGTGCCGGTGCCGCCATCTCTGGTGTCCATAACATCACCGGATCACTCCATCATTCTGGGCCTCTCCCGTCATTCACACCTTAGTGTGAGAAGTCAGTGTGAGTCAAGGGTGAAACAGAGAATAGAGAGCAGCTGGCTTTCACAGTGCGCAGAGCTCAGTTCACTAAGAATTGTCTGGTGTCACCTCCTGTAAACCGATTATTGACATGTAAATAGCTCCATCTGAATTTATGCAAATCAGGTTTCATCTGTCAAAACTAGTAGTCAAGTCGAATCTATGTATTTCAGAATGCAGCATTGATTATGAAGGAGTGTAGTATCTTTGACATGTGACACAGGGAACTTTGTCACATGTGCACAACACTACACACCTCTTCACACTCATGAACCCTGCCAGAGATATGAGCAGAGACAATAACGGTAGCCGACTGACCTCCACACAGGATTATTTCCTGACTGTGCCGAGCCGGTAACTGAGGTGCCCTGTATTTTTTGGGGGAGGCCTCGCGGCCTTGGCAGTAAGGTCAGAGACCGATTAGAGCAGCCGATGAGGAGAGAGAACCTCCTGGTCACAGGAACTACACGGGGATTGCGCTCGAGAAAGTCATGGATGCAAAGACCTCCATCAAGCATCACAGCTAATTTTATTTTTTGACGGTAGATATGGAGAGAAAGCACACCTGCCCCGCCTCGACCGGAGTCACAATTTTTTCCTGCTAATTAATGCGTTACCGAATTTGAGATTTAACTCGGGCACCTGCTTTATTTATATCTGTAAGTGCTTCCTGTTGAGGTTTAATTTTTGTGGCAGGAGCATCGTGCCAGAATGAATCCTGCCCAGCATGTTTATCCAAGAAGATCCCACCATGTTGTGCAATACCTCAGTATTCACCCATGCTCACGAATTCCGCTACGCCGTGGATCATGGAATTTTTGGCAATTCCGCGTTGACCGCGGAACGCAGAATTGGCGAAATTTCGCAAATTCCGCGAGCGGAACGGAATTTACCGCCCACCCCTAGATAAGATCAGAGCAGCTCTCTATGCTCATGCTCAAGACTAGAAGAGCCAAAACTGGCTACTCAGACCACCACACATGCAATCTACGGGCTGTATCAAATTGGACAAGACAACCGGGTAGCCAATTCCAGCCTAGACCAAACTGGCTAACACAACTATCTTACAAGTTCCAACTTGTGTGAAAAAACAGTCAATGTAAGAACAGCGCTACCAAACCACACTAGTAATACCAATGCCCATTACAAATGTCAACACAATAAGGTTGCATTGTGCAGTGGATAACACGTTCACGTCAATCACCCTAACATTCATGTTGGTGAAAACAGTACAATGCATATAAAATTACAACTCTACCTATTGGCAAAAGAGACTGTATAGATTTCGTCAAAACATTGAGACGTTTGATTTCTTTCTTCCCAACCACATAACCATTGTACCAATGCAAGTCAACTGGACCATGAAAGTGTCCCTCGTTCTGCAAAAAAAAAATGTCTATAAGTGTAGGCTTCAAAAAGGACACAAAGGTTCTGGCTGAAGGTCACACACACGAAGCCACTTGCCAGCTATGCGAACGTATAGGCATGAACAGCATCTGAAAACATGTGGCCTCTACTTCCACACTCTTATTCTGTCCGTATTGTAAATAAATACTTGAGAGTAGTATAAATATTAGCTGCTCCATGTCAACACCGACACGTTGCTGCTTACTAACAGTAGAGGGAGAACCGAAACAGTATTGAAAATGCAGCCCTATCAATGACTGACCTACCTTCATCCCCTCGTTTGACAGAGCTCACTGTACCGAATGTTTTATTACAAGGCCTAGCACTAGGACAAGCTAAACAGCTGTGATGACTCAAGGCCAGTGCGCATCTGCACACGGCTATTCTTTGCATCCACGCTCTCGCGCTACTTCCAAAGTTTGACACCAACGGGTACCTTTGCTTATGTTTTAAGAAAGGAAACAGACTGTGTCTGCACGACAGTTTTGAAGCTGCAGACAGACATGTTAGTCAGGCACTACGTACTTTGAGTAGAAGCTATATATTTAGGCAAAAATATTTTGTTCCTGACCTTAACATGTCTCCAGCTCAGGACAGCAATCAGCTTAAATGCGTCACTTTCAGTGTCATGTGAGCTGTTAAAGGAGGATCAGCCTAGAAACGTCTTCTATTTACTAAGCAACGACACGTACTTCTTAAAAACGCTGCATGCCTTTTGCTTTCTGAGCTCGAATACACAGTGTTACCGTACATGCTGGGAAATGTTCCTTCAGGAAGGAGGAATCCATTGTTTTTCGAAGCGGTTTACTACGTTTTCACAAGTAAAAAGTTTTGTATGTCTTATCAATTAAATTCAGTAATTCTTTATTCAATCTGTAAAAAAAATCATAAAAGCAGAGTAAAAAAATATTTACAATGCTATAGTTCTTGCATTTAAATGCGAGACCTATGGCATTGCAAACAAACGGCTGCCATTGTCCCAGCGGCTTTGAAAGTGAAAGTGAAAGTGGTCCACTGAATGTAAGCAAAGCACGTTGTGGTGCCTAACGTAGGGAGAACTCAATAAATAAAAAGTACACCTAC
Organism: Calotriton arnoldi; assembly: GCA_963921515.1. Lineage (NCBI taxonomy): Eukaryota > Metazoa > Chordata > Amphibia > Caudata > Salamandridae > Calotriton > Calotriton arnoldi. The sequence continues at coordinate 164,379 of CAWUFW010002152.1, forward strand.
TGTGTAACAACCAAGTAAAGGGGCCAGTAGCCATGGGAGGATACAAATGACGACATGGCAGTACTAAGGAGAGTCTAACAAGCCACATAATGAATCAGAAGACAGCATTTACAAAGGACAAACACAAAGCCAATGAAAAATAAGAGCGGGGAGAGTGGGCGAAGCTTCTCCCAGTACTAAACTACCACAGATCTTTGCAGAGCAGCTCTTCCGCGCTGGCCCAGGCTCAACCTAATGAACGTGATGCTCATGTAAAGCGCTCTGATACCTTCGGATCGAGATCTCACTATATATTCCCAAAAAAATGCTTGACTCTTATCAGCACCAGTCCAATAAATCTTGATTTTGTTTTAACACCTTACGTTTATATAAATACAGGGAACACATTGTTTAAAAAACATGCCATGTAAGCAGGATTCAGACGTCTGCCAATGCCAGATGAGGGTAAAGAAGTAAGAATTGATTGTACTTAATATTTTATACATAGTTCTTAATTTCGAGCTGTGAATCTACATACATCTTTCATGGAATTTTACTATTCAGAATGAACAAAGTGACGATGAGGATGGATATGTGGTTTCCCATGTCATACATAAACCATGCGGCGTTCATGTCCATCTACCTATCACTCCACAGAAGTGAGTGAGGCACAAGACGAGCATGCGCTTGTAAAGAAATGCATTCACCTATAAACGTCAATGCAGCCCATCATGCAATTAGAAACAAACGATGGATGCAATGTTGCATTCAGAAGCTATGCACTGCTGTTACCTCTGGATGTGGAATTCATCAGGGTATTATCAGTAATGAAGTATCATGTCAATTGCACTTATTTGTATGCATTATAGAATTTGCTAGCAATAAACATACCTCCCCACCCCCGGCCTTATACTACAGCACGTCTGCATTTGGAGGTGCAGAACATCACATGATTGAAACTAGCAGCAACCGAAATCCTTACTATAGCATCACTAAACAGGTGACAATACTCCAACAGGCACCTAGAAAGAGGTAATTACTCCCTGGTCTCCTAGGCAGACATTGGGACTCGGGACCGCTCGAGGGGGACACTTCGAGAAGCGCAGGACCACTGTAAGGGAAGCATAGTGCAGCACTGTCTGGGGAGCCCCTACTGACCCCGGAGCAGAGCCGGAGGCGCCGTGCTCGTTCTGCCAGTGGTGGGGCTTGGGGGCCCGGCCTGTGGTGCTCGGTGACATCCTCGGAGCGGCAGCAGAAGCAGCAAGGGTCCATGCTGGGTCCATGCTGCCTCTTCTGTCCCTCACAGGATGCCTGCTGATGCTGACAGGTGAGCGGCCATGGCGCACAGGGCTGTGGGGGTGATACTGGTGGTGAGGGAGGAGCACTGAAGAAGGGTACTCACAGGACGAAAGAAGGGACAATGGGGCGGATGCCCGGTGTCCTGTTTCCTGCCCTGGGCTTGTTTAAGATCTCTTAAAGTTGGAGCCTTTTCTGTGTGTTTCTGGCCCCCCAAAGGGGCGAGGGAGGCGTTATTGTGTGCGGTACGTACCCGGCGTTGGATATGCACATCCGCTGAGCCGGTTGGGCTCTCGAGGGGTGCAGGCGCAGGGCCAGTCTTCAAGCGCTGCTTTAAAGAGGTGTGATGTAGTAGTGCCTCGTTTTAACGCTATTTTCATTTAGTCTAATAAAAAGGCATCAGAGCCTGCGGCTTTTCAATGCTTAGTAACACTGTTAATACCTGCTTCGTATGTGGTGCTAAATACTGCAGTTGTCAGGCTTCTGGTTGCTATAATTGACAGATGTTATCATTACCCCATTTTGGTACTCAATTTACACACCTCTAAACAACGGATGACAACACTGCCTTTCAGAGATTCGAACAGGTGACGTCTGTCACATTTTTGACCGCCTATGGTTCCTATCACTTAGCTAACGTCCCAGGCTACTGAATGGCATTAACATTCATTTGAGAAATCAAGATAACTGCATGGGGCGTGCAAATAAATAACACAGTTTTATTCAGTCGCCAAATGAAAATACTGTGGTCTGAGTGACAAAATGAATTTGATTTTGTAGGTGTAATTAATACGATTGGTTATCCTTCCCGTTTGAGTGCAACAAACTGCTTTTGGACATCCCTGTGTGCCTGTGGTGTGATTCCTTGATGCCGCTGATCTCTTTGCCGTCCAGGCTGGTGCAGGGGGACTACAGGGCCCAGAAGTCCTAGAGCTGCACGAACACGCTAAAAGAGGGACGCCGACCCGCGGCGCCTCGTAGCCGCTTTTGGACATCCCTGTGTGCCCGTGGAGTGATTCCTTGACACCACTGATCTCTTTCCCATCCAGGCTGGTGCAGGGGGACTACAGTGCCCAGAAGTCCTAGCGCTGCACGAACGTCTGTGACTATTTAAGGTACAGTGTGTAGTTCTGTTATTATCTGCTACCGTTACTACCAACTACCCATCATTGGCATTATTTCTTGCACTGCATTCAGCACCAGGATTCTCTACCAGGATGAGAAAGCGAGAGGGACAGAGTGCCCAACTGGGCAGAAGCATTGTGGGGACACTGGACTCCTTTCTAACTAGGGCGACCTCAGTTCTAGCACACGAGATTGAAAGGACAGAACGCAGCCTATCTTTGGAGCCCTTTCTCCAAAATAATCCTCTCTGTGGGGGCACGTCATCTCACATCACCCCTAACCAACCTCTCTTACCAGATAAGGAAGCTGAAACAGAAACATTTACGGGATCTGTACCCCAAGACCCAGTATTGACTTGCACCACACAAAGAGCATCCATTAGGGCTGCAGCCGCGAAAAACTTTCGGGAACCACCCCTGATCCCGCTGTAAAGAGGAAGAGGGGCGGGGGCCCACAGAGACCGAAACCAGCGAAAGCCCCGAGATCGACTAAAAATGGGGGGGGGGTGACATAATAGAACCAGAACAATGTGGCCCAAGTCGCATGGAAACACTAACCTCTACTCCATGCCCTTTGATGAATGAGGCCATGTGGCAGAGACTAGAAACTTTGGTTTCCACCATGCTGAATCCCATTTAATTAAGGCTAAGCCAGATTGAAGAGAAAGTAACTGGCTTAGAATCCCAGGCTAAAAATAATTTTCGTGCATTGGAGGCATTATTAGTAAAGACTGGATCAATGACTGGCCTAGAGCCCCAAATTCACCAAGAGACACGCAGAACAGATACGCCCACAATGGCCACAAAGACGACGTCTGTTCTCCCTAATTTGGAATATCCCTCATGTACCAATTCTGATATTTGTATCGGCACAACCCGTGGTATAACTGCTGGCATATCTAGCAAAACTGCCCATAGCCACCCAAGTCATTCCAGTACGAAAGACTTTAACGAAGTGGGGGACAAAATAAACCGGCAAAAGGATAATTATAATACAGCACCCACAGGCCAAGATAGAATCCCGCTAGGGAGGAGCAGCCAAGACGATTACCAGAGGGATGAAAGATCGGTTTCTGGGCTACTGATGACTAGAACTCAGACTTTACATCTCCCCCCAGCAGCCGCTCCCCTGGTACTGGTGCTGGGTAATGTACCACCATTGAGGGAGGGCCAGGCAGAATCGACAGCCCAACTAATGTCTAAGGCCCTGCACTGGATAACCCAAAACTTGAATGAGGTGGGGGCAAAGGCAGGAGCCTCCCAAGTCAAATGATTATGGCTAGAAGAGTACCCTGGGTAGGCCCTGCAAGGAAAGAAATGCGGGGAGACTGTGTGGTCCTAAATTTCAAAAATGAATTTGTTGTTATATTCCTCATAGAACATTTAGGTAATGGATTTCTTAGAAGTTCACACATTACTGTGTTACCACTGGGATTTTTCTATAGACCTCCTTTCCCACTGGCAACAGGAGGCTATTTACAGCACAGGGGGGGACAGACACAGGGGTCTTCATGGGGGAACCCCAGGTCAACAGACTTGAGGCCTGAGAATATATTTGCACCCCTATCTGACCTAGAAGCCTGTGACTGACTACAGTCAGTGAAATCAAACTCTCAAGTGAATTGTGAGATTCAGCCCATCTCGGCCCCTGTTACTGGTGAGAGTGCACAGTCACCTATAATACAACAGGGGGCACATAAAACGGCTCTAAAAATAGCCTCATGGAATATGGCTGGCATTGTTCCTAAACTAAGCGACAATAACTGGCTAAATGTATGGCAAGATCATGAAATTGTATGTTTCCAGGAAACATGGGCTATGGGGCCAGTGTTGATAAACGGATACTGCTCCTTTCAGACCCAAGCAAAACCGTCTGTTTTGGGGAGGGCTAAGGGGGGTATCCTGACTTTAATTCGAAATGACTTACCAGCAAAAGTAAAAAAGTGTGATCTTTCAAATTTAAACTTCCATATCCTTACGATAGAGGTTCAACAGGAAGGGATATGGTTATTAATAAATTTTTATAACAATAGATTCGGCCCAAACATGCATTCAATTGTGGGAGAGGTTGACATGGCAATAGATAACATTGTACACAACATTAAGAACGTGAATGTCAATGTTATTTGGTTGGGTGATTTTAACATACATCCTTGCAATTACAACACACTCCCCGTCTCTGGATTAGAGGACATGGGGGGAAATCCAATATATCACTTCACCCACAATGAGTACGGCAACTGCCTAAATAGGTCATTAGCCTCCCTAAACATGGAAGTAATTTGCGATCCAGACTCCGCAACAGACAATTCAGTGGGAACTTTCCACCGAAACGGGGTTGAGTCACCGATCAACTATATATTATTAACAAATCCCCTCAGCACAAGGGCTACCAAGGTAGGGAAACTCTTTTTCGATTTTTAGTGACCACGCCATTTTATTCATAGAGCTAAAGGTACCTATATGGGACCCACACAACCACCAGCACGTTGAAACCCCAATTGTAGCAAGGAAAAACGGAGTCCAACTGAAATGGGCCCACATCGATAAAATAAAGATGATCCCAGAAATCATATCAAATACACAAGATAACATAATATTGTGTTTAGAACCAGAAGCTGATGCAGGGGAAGTGGTGTTTGCTTTTTGTGACATTTTAGAGAAGGTAAAATCGGCCCTCACACGAACAAAAGTGGCAAACAAAGCGAAAGGTAGGGGCTGGTTCGACTCACCGTGCACAAAAGCGAGGAAGGCTTTGAAGCACGCCTTGAAAATCAGGCCCAGAATCCCGGAACAAATAAAAATATTGCGGGCCTCATACAAACTGGCACGAATAAATAGAGAAAAAGCTATCAAGGAGGACCTATGGGCGGACCTTGATAAGGCAGCCAGAATGGGAAACAGTCGTGACTTTTGGAAGCTAGTAAATGCACCATATTTTAAAAATTCTAGCAATCCCATAACAGATACAAATGTAGATGAGGAGGCATGGGTTTCCTATTTTGAGAAAATGTTTGCCCTAAATCCTCACCCCCGAATCCCCTCAGTGTCCCTGGAGCAAAAGTGCCACGCTCCTCTTTCTTTTTCACTTATTGAAGTCAAAGTAGCGCTAGAATCATGTAGTATGGAAAAGGCCCCAGGACAGGATGGCGTCCCGATTGATTTCTTTCAGGATAACCCAGATTTATGGGTACCGGTTTTAACGAACGTCCTGAATAGTGTAGCTCTGGTACGTCCCCCCCCCTCATGGTCAACGGGTGTCATCGTCCCTGACGGGTGACACCGGAGGAGTAGCAGGTTCTCTGGAGCTTAGGTGAAGAGTAAGCGGAAGGTTTTACTCGCAGTGAAAAGAAATAAACTATCCTTTGATTTAGTGGAACAGACAGAGTAGCGAATGTTTTTACGTTGTTAATAACAAAGAAGTTTAAAGAGATTTTTCGAGAAATAAAGTTTTGTATTACCTTGTAAAGGGAGGGTCAGTTGCCGGAGTGCTACTGACGTCACAAAGAGACGCGCTGGGATCGGTAGACACAGCAGGCGTGTGACAGGAGGAGCTTAGTAAAGGAGGGGTGAGAAATCGCCTGAGTTGGACTGACGTCACAGTGAGTCGCGCTGGGATTGGTAGACACAGTGGGTGGGTGACAGGAGCAGCATTGTAAAGGAGGGGTCAGTAGTGAGGATAGAACTGACATCAGGAAAAGGCCGCGCTGACATTGGTCAGAGTACGAGTGTGAGCCTGATTTGATTGGATAACCAGTTAGAATCCGCGCTAGGATTGGTGAAGAGAAGATTGTATGCGGGATTTTGATTTGACTGTAAGTGCAAGACGTACAGGTAGAAAATTTGAAGGGTTTGCGGAATACAATTTCCTACATTGTTCTTCAAAGATGTATGGAGAGAAAAGAAAGATGTCATTTTTTAAGAAAATAAAGAATTTCTTTGTAAAGGATAAGCCTGTGTTGACTAGAGAGGGAATTCCTATTCCGCCACCGAAGACACCAGCATCTTTTATGATGATGGAAAGAGGATATCATACCTGCGTGTGGTTGGAAAACTGGATAGAGTACACGAAGGATGATGGTGTGTTAGCGTTTCCTAAGGATGGTACATTTAATGGGAGGATTCTTCAGAATTTGAGATTGAAAATGAATGATTTAGAACCTAGACCTAGGTTAACTGAATATGAGGCTTTGGAAGAATGGGAGACTGAGTCATATGAACGAGAGAAATGCAGAGGTGGAAGATATAGAGGATTCTTTCCGAGACACTTGCATGAGTCACGAGAAGGGCAGATGAAACAGTGGAGGAGAGCTATGGTATCAGAAGGGTTATATCCAGTGTTGATGGCTGAGGAACAATCTGGAGGAAAGTGTAAGGAGAAAATGAAACATATGAATTCAACAGGATATGGTGAATCAGATGATGAGGTGTTAGAGGATATTTTAATTAAAAATCCACCACTGTATCAAGAAGCAGCTAGTAAGGTTGTCCCAAGTGCACCAGTAATGGGAATACCGTTAACTCCACAGATTTTACATGAGACATCATACAATAGAGTGTTGCAAGATAATGAAAGAGAAGCTTTAAATAAAACTAGGGAAGAACTAGTTCAAAGGATAAGTCAATTGAATTTAAATACTGAAGCTTTGACAGTACCAGTGACCATTGGTCCAGTAATCCCATTATATGGGGATAACAAGATTTGCCAGAAACCACAACTCGCAACAGTTCCATTAAGTAGTCCTAGAAAAGAGATAGTAATCACAGATGATTAGGTTAGTGAAAGTGAGTCAGTTATTTCATTAATGGATCTCCCTATTGTGGAACCTCATACGGAAACTCCAAAGAGAGCTACGCCTATGAATTTGAGATAAAGAAGACCATTGGGTCCGGCTGGAACTTCAGGCGCAACAGTAGTCACCTCTGAAGAAATAGAAAGGTGGGCTCAGGAAAGAGTTAATTAGAACCCAATACCAAAGATTTTAGATATCAGCAGATTGAAAGTGGAATTGGAAGAGATGATGACAGGATGTGTGGGTACAGAAAGATTAAACGTTACAATGATGAGGAATTATTGTTTCTATGTAAGAGTATAACTAGGGAGAGCAAGAATATTTCATGAGAGACTAACTGAAGTTGCTTCAGAGATTGGAATAGACATAGGGAAATCAAAATTGTTACAAAAACCCTATTGAGTGGATTTTACTGATAAAGATTTAGAAAGTGTAAATGCTTTGGGAAAAAGGCTACAGATAAAAGAATTAATGAACATTTTGCGAAAGTGGGGAGACATTGATAAATAGAGAGTTAGATGGATAAGAAAGAAAGAGGAAGTGCAAGCGAGAGTAGCAGCAGCTGCATTTCCAGTAAGAGAATCAAGCAAAGTGGAAAAATTGTGTCCAATGAGAGAGGTTCCAGGAGGTGGATATGCTCATGATCCTTGGAGTAGACAAGATATTTTATCATTTACAAATGAGATTCCAAAACTGAGAGAAAAACCAATTGAGTGGTACAAACAGGTAGAGAGGTTTGTGAAGGTTTCAAAGGTGTTATTGAAAGACTTGGATAGTCTATTTGATATAGTGGTACCTGCTGATTTATGGACAGAATGTAAGATCACAATTGATTGGCCTAATGAGGAGTATCCTAGAGATGCAAAAACAGGAGCACCTTCCGAAGAGGTGATGAAAAAGTATCACCAAGTGATTACGTATTTGAAAGGGAAAATCCCTCCTAAAGAAACAGATTGGGTAAAAATAGATAGAACAACACAGGAACCAAATGAATCTGTACATGCGTACTATGAACGGTTATTGCAGGTGTTTAAGCAGTATAGTGGTTTTGAGAATATTGGTGACAAAGATATGGGACATTTTGTGTATCGGTTTGTATATGGCTTGAAACCAGAAATCAGTCAGATGATACAGCAGCACATGTTGTTTTGGCAAAGTAAGACAGTGGATGAGATTCTAAAGTACGCGAAATATTGCGGAGATGACATTGAGGCCAGGCGTAGGAAGCTAAAAGAGAAAATGATGTGGGCACAAGTTAAATTGGCAGAGCAGCAAGAAGAGAAAGCAAATGACCAAAATAATAATCAAGTGAAAGAACAGAGTCAGAATAATCAAGGAGCGAATGGTAATAAATTTAAGGGGCGAATGGACAGAGAAGAAGCGAAAAGAAGTTTCCTTGTCATGCGTGCGGAAAGCTTGGACATTGGAAGAATGAGTGTAAGAGTACTCAGAATAATAAGAATAATAATGGGCCAAATCAAAATTTAATCCCACAGATGCAGAATGAAGTACTTATGAATCAGCAGCAACAGGTAGTCACTCCACAATATCAGGTGCCACCAGCTCCTATGCAAAATTTTGTGAACCATCACAGTTTCAGTGCGAACACCGGATTTCAAGGAGAAAGTGGTAAGAATAATAGAACAATTGCGCAATATTTTTTACAGAATGATGAAGAACATTCAGATACTGCACAATGATGGTGCCTGAGGGGGGGAGGAAGAGGAGTGCGTGCTTGGCGCATCCTTGCCGGTAGATCAGCCAGGTCCATTTGTTGATGGGAGAGTAGAAGGTAAAGACATTACTTTCCTATTGGATACTGGTGCTACCAGGTCTACTGTGAGAACAGCAGACATCCCAAACCTACCCCTCTCGGGAGAGTCAATCCAAGTTGTAGGCGTATCTATCCAACAGATTAGAACCCCAATCACAAAACCAATGGAAGTGCACATTGGGAACTTCAAAGAATTGCATCGATTTGTAGTTTGCGAATCCAGTCCAGTAAATCTGTTGGGAAGAGATCTTTTGTGCAAGATGAATTGCACGATCTATTGTACACCGGATGGTGTTGCTTTCCAAACTCCCGATGAGGACGTTGTTTATAAGATGATGCTGGCCAAACAGGGAACAGAAGTAGATGAAATGTTTTCATTAATAACCGAGAATGAAATGCCAGAAGAGTTAAGAACGACAGTCAATCCAGAAGTGTGGGATTTTACAGGAAAAGACATTGGGCTAATGACGAATATAGACCCAGTTAAAGTGACAGTGAAAGAAGGTGCAGTGTATCAAAATACCCGACAGTACAAAATGAGTCCAGAAGTAAAAGCAGGAATTATTCCAGAAATTGAACGAATGGTTAAACAAGGTATTTTAAAAGAGGTGATGGGTAGTCCCTGTAATTCACCAATAATGGGACTGAAAAAGCCTAGCGGAAAGTGCAGAATAGTGCAAGACCTACGGAAAATAAATACAATTGTAATTCCCTGTTGTCCAATTGTGCCAAATCCAGCAGTGATCCTTTATCAGATACCGTGGAATGCAGGATGGTTTACAGTAATTGATTTATGCCAATCGTTCTTTTCTATTTCTTTGCACCCAGACAGCCAGTATCTTTTTACGTTTAAGTTTGAAGATTATATTTACGCATGGTGTCGTGTTCCTCAAGGGTACACAGAGAGTCCTTCAATTTTTAATCAGATTTTGAAAAAGTGGTTGGAATCATTGATCATGCCTGGAAATTCTGTTCTGGTTCAGTACATTGATGACCTATTGCTGGCATCAAAAACACGAGAAGATTGTGTCACAGATACAATTGCATTACTGAACCATTTGGCTGAAGGAGGACACAAAGTGTCTCCAGAAAAAGTTACAGTTCTGTCGACAAGAAGGAAGATATTTAGGGCATAAAATAGAAAGAGGAGTTAGAAAAGTGACACCGGAAAGAATAAAAATAATCAAAGAAATGCAATTGCCACAGACTCAGAGAGAAATGAGAATGTTTCTGGGAGTGGTTGGATATTGTAGACAATGGATTAATGGTTTTTCTATGTTAGCAAAACCATTAATACAGATGATCCGGAAACGAGCAAAAGATCCAATTGATTGGAATGATGACTGCCTAGAGGCATTTGTGAGACTAAAAATTGTTTGTGTGATGCTCCTGCTTTGGGCATGCCTGATTATTCAAAAGACTTTGCTTTGTTCTGTTGTAAAGAGAAAAATTGTGCACTTTCAGTCTTAACACAGAGACATGGATTGAGTCGACGTCCAGTGACATATTTTTCAGCCACATTGGACCCAGTGGCTTCAGCATTGTGTGGCTGCTTAAAAGCAGTAGCTGCTACTTGTATGAGTCTGGAGCAAAGTGAGTCGATAGTGATGGGACATCCGGTAAAGGTTTTTGTTCCACACTCGGTTGAGATTCTTTTGACAAGAACAAGAACACAACATCTCACCCCTAGTCGTTTGACAAAGTATGTAAGAGTGATTTTGGGAGCTGAGAACATGACTATAATAAGATGTACGATCCTGAACCCAGCCACTCTATTGCCAGACCCCTGCGATGAGGAAGTGAAAGATGAAAGTGATCATGATTGTTTGGACGTGACTGAGTTATGCACGAAGCCCCGCCCAGACATAAGAGAGACACCTTTGAAAGAGGCTGATCATGAGTTATTTGTAGACGGTTCCTGCCTTAGGACACAAGAAGGAGGTCTAAGTGCTGCATATGCTGTTTGTAAAATTTCTGGGGTAATTGAAGCATCCTGTTTACCTGGGGTCAAGTCTGCACAAGTAGCTGAATTGGTTGCCTTAACAATGGCATGTAAAAAGGGGAAAAATTGGAGAGTAACCATATTTACGGACAGCCAATATGGGTTTGGGACTGTGCATGACTTTGGCCAGCTTTGGATGCAAAGGGGATTTCTGACTTCCTCAGGATCTCCTATCAGAAACAGCAAAAACGTGAAAGATTTATTGGAAGCATTACAATTGCCAAAAGAGATAGCAGTTGTAAAATGCGCTGCACATCAGTCAGGAAATGACTATGTGACTGCTGGCAATAATTATGCTGACCAAGTGGCGAAATACTGTGCTAAAAGTACAGTAGCCATAAACAGAAAAATTGAAACGGGTGAAACCAGATGCCAACTTATGTACTTCTCAGTACCAGAAACATGGGATGAGATTAGACAATTGCAGGAAGAAGTTGAGGAAAGGGAAAAAGAAATCTGGATAAAGGCAACCTGTACAAAGAGACCACATGATGAGGTATGGGTGTATTTAGATGGAAGACCAGTCATGCCAGATTGTTTGCTTTAAAAAATGGCGAGAGTGTATCATGGAGCAACACACATAGGGAGAGATTCAATGATCAGGCTATTCAGACAGAGTTGGTATAATCCGAAGTTCAGGGTAGTCGCAGAGAGCCTTTGCCAAAGATGCGTAACCTGTCAACAGCAGAACCCAGGTAGAAAGACAGTGGTAAGCTGGGGAAAGATCGGAAAGGCAGAAGGACCCTTCACCAGATTACAGTTAGATTTTATTGAATTACCCCCATACAATGTACTGAAATACGTACTTGTCATACTATGCCTTTTCTCAAGATGGGTGGAAGCCTATCCAACTCGGAGAAATGACAGTCTTACAGTTGCAAAATTGTTGTTGAGGGAGTTAGTGCCGAGATTTGGTTTTCTGGTCACTTTGGAATCAGATAGAGGCCCTCATTTTAATAATGAAATAATTTGATTGTGCTGCGTTTAACATTGAACAAAAACTGCACTGTGCATATCGTCCAGAGGCTTCTGGAGTTGTTGAACAAATGAATGGCACAATCAAGTCAAGATTGGGAAAGGTGTGTGCATCCACAAAGCTGAAATGGCCAGATGCATTACCTCTTGTTTTGATGGGTCTCAGAAGCATTCCAGACAGAAAAACAGGAATGAGCCCACATGAGGTACTCATGGGAAGAGCAATGAGACAGGCATTTATTCCTGGAAATAAACTAATGAGTATATCTGATGATCTGGTATTGGACTATTGCAAAGGATTGGCTGAAATGATGCGTTCTATCTCTCACCAGATTGGAGAAGACGCAGTTGAAAGACAGCCAGACCAAGCGCATGATTTGAATCTTGGAGATTGGGTGCTGGTAAAGAAACATGCAAGAAAGTCGTGCCTAGCACCAAGGTGGGATGGACTGTTGTATTCCGCTTTAGGTGTCCCTATATAGGTTTTCCTGATACATGTCGTTATATAGACACAATTCGCATTGCCCTTATATAGGCATAAGATCCCAGTCCTTATTTAGGCATTAGCCATGCTATCCAAATTCAGGCATGGTCTCCTACATCCGTCCACCCTAACGTCACAACGAGTTCTTAGAAACCAGACCCTTAAGCTCTTGGGAGTTCCCCTAGCACAGGATTATTGATTTCTTCAAGAACTCATTTATTATGCATAAACCCCTATTCCTTAAGGGTTCATTCCTGACGTCTTCCTCTGCCCGACTTTACGTCAATGCTAACATTCCAAGGCACCTACCGGGAATAAATATACCTTCCCTTGCCCAAGCAAGTAGGAGGATACCTCGACTTTAGAGGAGCCCGTGTCCCGGCCTGACGCACTGACAAGAGACGCTGTCATCCCTGCTCGCAGAGAATCCAGCTTCCAGTGTTCTGACTCCTTCGCTGGGTGTTAGAGTTCGAGACCCGGAAAGAGATTCCCACCTCTCTCATTCTCAAGGTATGGAGCTGACTAGAACCTAGAGGGACTCTTGGCATACCAGACTTGGCATACCAGACTTGGCATACTATAGCATACCATACTATAGAATACATCACCTACTTCTCTACCTTGCACTACACTTAGGTAAGGTACACTGGGGTAGAACTAGTTAGAGAAGCATCTTATGAGTACTCGCATTTTTTAGCTTATGTTATTTATGTATATGAATATATGTGTCATAGCTAAAAGATAATGCTAGCGCAGTATTATTTCTTTCTACTAGCTTACGCTGTACATAATATATCTCGCATACTGTCTTATGATTGTAGCAGCTCATATCTCTTACACGAGAAACAAGACTGTTAAAAAAATCCTTTTATAGAAACGCCCGTCTATTCTTTCTATGTAACTCTGAAGAAACTAAGCATGCACGATTAGCTGAGTGAAACGGTTATGTGTTGTTTCCACGATTCTGAGAGTGTTCCGATTCTAAAGGGAAACAAAGTTGTCATGTTTATGCGGTTGCCAGAAACTACTCCCTTCCTGTTTACAAGGAGTTTCTAGTGGCCTCTGAGTTAGCTGGTACAAAGTAATTAAGTTTAATATACTCGATAGGGGCATACTGACCTCAGTCCTATGTCAAACCTATAGGGTATATTATTCCAATGCGCCTATTAGGGAAATAGGAACTACACTACATGGCGCCCAATGTTTGGTAAGGCACTAATTTAACGCTAGATACTGGGTAACTCAGATACTGAGTTTTCTCAGAGACCCCTACTCACATACTCCATAAGACATCTGGAGTGGGTAGGGTTAAGTATTCGCCAAAGCTGAATAGGACAAAAATCCTATATATTAGCTGTTTGGTTTGTTCAACGTTGAAGGATGCAGTGTTCCGAAATATTGTGCACCTTATCTTTGTTTCCTTGAAAACTTGTTCTGCATTTTTTTCAAAAAATGTCCCTGAACGGGGATACTAACACCGAGAACGTTGTAGCTGCGGCTGACCAAGTCGTAACAGCTTTTAATTTTACAGGTTTAAATGAAACCAATGAGGGTGTTATAAACATCCCTCCAAACTTAAACTTAAGGAGAGCCATCACTCTAAAACTTATAAAACACGGCCTAACACCAAGAGGTGGTAGAGCAGTTTTCATGATAGAGGCACACGAATCCTTTCAGACAGAGGTATTCTATTCATGGATTGTATTCCCAGAATCAAATCCAATAACAAAAATATTTCACTTCTTTAAAGAAGATGAACCACCAGAGGAATATATTCCTTTCGAGGATATTGAAATTCCACTCATATACCAGGAGCATAATCACTGGTTTAAAGGTGCCCTAAAACATCACAAAAACATTACCAGGCTCGGTCCACTAGGTAGACCAGGAGCAACATGGCCGATTTTAGCTGGCTACACACCTCATCCTGACATCGAAGAAATGTCAGACGAAGAATTACTTACTCAACTACAAGAGTTATAAAAATTTACAGACAATTAGTCCAATATGTCATGCGGACTTTCACAATCCAACCACCTATAACAATTCCAAATCAGACCCCACAACAGGGGAATACACTAAAAATTACTCCACAGACTTTACTCGCAGTCATGGGTAAAATGCCCACAAAAACGTGAACAAATTCCATTCTGGATAGCTCAAAAAATTACTCAAATCGAAGCAGTATTTCCAAATACAAGCCCTTATGAGAAACACAGAATCCTAACAATCTGTTTACCAATGGGGATCACACCACAACTGGAAGACTGCACCACTTGGGGCACAGTCTTTGCTGCCATCTATACTAAAACACATGGGGGTCGATTCCGATTCGGGCCGGAAAAAGCACCGACCGACTTGGATCCGGAAATAATACCGACCGACACGTACCGTGGCGCCCGACCGCCAAACGTGCAGCGTGAAAATCCGACCGACACGTACCGAAACCAAGTCGACCGACCGAGCCGCACGGAAAACAGCAATCCGGCCGGAAAAACACGCGAATCCAACCGACCGACACGCACCCGGAACAAATCCGACCGAAACGTACACGCGAACTCCAAACCGCAAAGTACGATGCAAGGCGCGAAATTCACGAGCGAGTCGGACGGAGGCCAAGCCGCACGACCGACACGCATACAAAACCGAGCCGAAGCAACACAAAACACCGCGACCGACGCGTACGCAGCATAGAAAACTGCACAAACACAGCGTGAACGAAACGGAGAACACCGTACGAGACAAATGCAGGGTCCGACTCGGTCACAAGAACGTTTCCAACATACACAGACAGTACAAAGGAAAAATCACCCAAAAAAGGCCAAACAAGCAATTACAAAGCCAATAAATACTGGGGGTGGGGACAGAGAACAAAGACACACCCACAACTCCACCTATATAAAGGACACAAATCACAACCATGAGCCTTTGCAAATGCCATTCCACTGCCAGCACCCAAGAGAAAGCAACCACACACCCACAGCTCATCCCTCACACAAGCCACACACCATCAGCACACCAACAAATACCTACCTCACATACACCCAGCAAAACACACACTCACACACCCTCACCTGCACACCAACACACACATCACTCACCATCACCACCCATCACCATGCCCCCAAGAAGAATCCCAAGTTCCTAGATTGTGAATTGGAAGTCATGGTAGACAAGATCCTCAGGGTAGAGCCACAGCTGTTTGGCACACTGGTCCAACAGACCCCCATCTCCCAGAAAACCAAGATGTGGGAGAGGATCATCAACAGGGTGAACGCACAATCACCATGTCGGCGCACAAAGAGCGACATCCAGAACAGGTGGTATGACGTGCGCAGGAGGGTACGGGACCTGCTGAAGAAAGACTACATCAACAGCCAATACACCGGCAGTGGCCCTCCTGCCAAGCCAATATACCTCAGGCCCTGGGAGGAGAAGGTGCGGGCCATCCTTCCGCCAGTGAGCGTATATGGACTAGAGGACATCCCAGAGCCTGGTGAGTACACAACAAATGTACACAATATACTGCCACAAAACACACACATCACTGTCAAGGGAGAGTCAAACCATGCACTCATAGCAATTACACAGCAACCAGAACAGAATCATCCCAAAATGTGTATGTCAGTCAGATAAACACAACACATGCCATCAAAAGTCACATCCAACTGTGCCAACACATGTACAAACACAACTACAACTACAGCTAGGCAGTGGCACAAATAGAACTAACAAACACATCCAGACATGTAGCCACCACAACAACACCAACACACAGTGAAGACCACTCAAAGGAAGGAATTCTGTGTATGCTGGCCAAGTCAGTGTAGCCAATAGCATCATGGGAGTCGCAGTCACACATATTGCCCCCCCACAACTGTCCCATCAACACCACCCTGAACCATGCTCACATCACAGGGAGTGGAGAAGGACTCACAAGATGGCTGACACTGGCTACTGCTGTGGGGAGCACAAGGCCCTGCTGGCAACTGTGCACCAACAAACAGCAGGACACCACTGACTGACATCCTGAGAGACAACTTCCACTCCCTGCAATGCAAGCACGTTCCATGGTGGGATATCTGGCTAGCTGGGTGGGAAGGAGGACTTGCAGCACTGACCATAGTCACAAGCACCTCCCCTCACACACACCCCAACACAAACTCCACAGAACCCACCTGGTAGAATGCAATGCCCCCATCCTAACACAAGATCCCACAAAGAACCACCACCCTGGGTTATGTTGTGTGAAGCACAGGGCCACTCTTGGGACTTCTAGCCAAACAACTGCCAGGACAACACTCCCAGCCATCCTGTCAGCACAGCCAGCCCACCCCACAGGGAAGCAGAGTCAAAAGGAAGGAAGCATGGGCATGCTGGGAAGGGGGAGGAGGCAATAGCATGATGGGAGTCGTAGCCACTGATATTGGTCACCCCCACAACTGTCCCATCAACACCACCCTGAACCATGCTCACATCACAGGGAGTGGAGAAGGACTCACAAGATGGCTGACACTGGCTACTGCTGTGGGGAGCACAAGGCCCTGCTGCCAACTGTGCACCAACAAACAGCAGGACACCACTGACTGACATCCTGAGAGACAACTTCCACTCTCTGCAACGCAAGCACGTTCCATGGTGGGATAACTGACTGGCTGGGTGGGTGGGAAGGAGGGCCGGCTGTCAACCAAACACAACCAATGCAGACCATGTTCACACCCCAAAAAATACATAGAAATGCCCAAATAATGCAGGACAATGTGCCACACCAATATCAACCCCTGACTGTGACGACTTAGGACAATGCAATGTACAGGCCCGCACCCAGAGGCACAGTCACAACTGTCATGTGTGTCAACCATTGATGCCTGCAGAAACATAACATACATTGTTTGTGTCTCCCAAAAACAGGTGATGATGGGGACACAGCAGCAGACGCTGAGGAGTCCCAGTCCCAGGCTCAAGAGGATGCGGAGCTCACTGGCGTCGTACAGCCTCTGTCCTCCTCGGACGATGAAGACCAACCTGGCACATCCGGTGCAAGTCAACATGCAGCACCAGCAGGACCACCAGCTGCAGCACCAGCAGGACCACCAGCTGCACCCCCTGCACCCACCCCTCCAACGACTGTCACCACAAATACCATCCCTGCCGACATGGACAGAACAAGGAGCAACACCAGCACAGGGACCCTGGACCAACCTGGGGCCATGGACACCACCACCACCACCAACCCCAAGGTGGACCAGGGTTATCTGTGCGTGCCACTGCACACACTGCACATGTCAGCAGGGGTGGTGGGAGGGGTGGGAGACAGAGGTCGCTGCTTGCAGACGTTGCTGGTGTGCATGATGACCCACAACTGGTACGCATAGCTGATGCGTACCAGTCCAGCACCGGAGACCTCAGCCAGGTAGTGGGGCTCCTCAGAGACATGAAACAGCAGCAGGCTGCCCATCATGCCCGCTTGGACTCCCACATGTCCCACGTGGAGTCACACATGTCCCGCGTGGACTCACACATGTCCCGCGTGGAGTCCAAGTGGGATGCACTGCATGAGATGACGGCGGTGCACAGGGACATTTTACAATGCCTCCGCCAGATGAACAGCAACCAGTCCACACCTCCCTGTGTGCCAACAACATCTGGTGCCGAACAAACTGCAACTGCCACAGGGAGGGAGGATGACTCTGGCGGAGAGTCCCCTGCACCGCAGCAGCCTGTACTTGAGGGGCCCCCCCAAGAAGAGGGGTCGTCCGAGGAGGGAAAAGTGAGAGGCCGATGGCCAAGCGCAACTCCCAGGAAGCCTGAACCTGTTCTGGATGTTCGCCTTTGTGCACAGACTGTTCACCCTGTTGACGGCAACACTACTCCCACACATTGCATGGGGAGTACAAGTTGGACCAATGTGTCAGACAACTGTGGCCCCGATACTGGGGATCCTGTCTACCAGGACTTTCAATTCACCTAGGAACTTCGGATTGCAAGATTTATGTACAGCACTACCCATCCTATGCACTATTAACACAAATGTATCACAATAAACACACTAATACACCATACTTGCCTCTGTCGTGATTCCAACGTGGGTGCTGTTATGGGGATGATGAACTGCAAAATTACACTGTGTATGCGAACTGCAACAGCAAGGACAACACAGGCATGTGAGTAAAGGCAACGTGACACATATGAGGGAGACACACCACCAGGGCTACACAACACATACACACCTAGGCCATCTGACTCATTGCCTACACTGATGTTGCCAGGGAAGACGGTGCAATGCACAGACACCACACCCATTCCCAGTTGTAGTCAAGTAGCCCACAGGTGCAGTAAGCAAATGGCAGTCAAATGTGTGACCACAGACAACGCACATCACAAAGTGAAGCACAGGTTTATTACACAGTTGCAACATGTCGTAACCACTACAGATGCAAGGTAATCCCACCTGGCAGCGGGCACACAGTCAACAACTGTAGACGGAAGGAAGTCCATGGGTGTGGCGCACATCACCTGTAGGGACACAACAGCTACCACCCTGGAAGTGCAATCACGTCGTCGGTGGACACAGTTGACCAAACGAATCTGAAAGTACCCTGTGAAGGACAGAAATGACACACAGTCAAAAGCAATGGAGTACAGGACAGAACAGCAAAACTCATGCACAATACATGTTACAAGATACCCACCCAGAACCAAGTTAGCATGTCAACACTGTTGGGGAGTACAGCCCACCTGTTAGCACACATCGCAACACACATCCAGTCAAGTAGCCCATGGACACACTCCAACAGCACCAGAGCACCACCCACACATCATGCCAACTCACATCATTGACATGACACCTCAGGATACTCACATTCAGCTAAAGAAGTTGGTGATGAGCTGTGTGCGGACATCACCATCATCATCATCATCATCATCGTCACTGGCATCGTGGTCCAGGCCAGGATCCTCCACAGGTGGCGGATGTTGGTCATTGTCATCCTGGATGAGAGGCAACTCCTTCCGCACTGCCAGGTTGTGGAGCATGCAGCAGACGATGATAATCTTGCACACTTTTGCAGGGGCATATGGGAGGGACCCTCCGGTCTTGTCCAGGCAGCGGAAGCGGCTCTTCAGGAGACCAAATGTCCGCTCAATCACTCTCCTGGTCCGACCATGTGCCTCATTGTAGCGCATCTGGGCTGGTGTCACAGGGTTCCTGAGGGGTGTCAGCAACCACGGCATGTTGGGGTATCCCGAGTCACCTACGGACAGACAAGTGCACATTAGCTGACTTGGAAAAGTGGGCGGAATACTACAGATCAGATCACACACAATGGCACAAAGTCAGTACACACCGACAAGCCAGGCACGCTGGTTCTGCATCTGTGCCATCATCCTGGGGATGCGACTACTCCTCATCACAAAGGCATCGTGTGCTGAACCAGGGAAACGGGCACACACGTGTGTGATGGTCATGTCTGCAAGACACACCACCAGTGCATTGACCGAGTGGTAGTGCTTGCGGTTCCTGTAGGCCTGCTCCTGGGCCTGTGGTGGTACCAAAGCCACATGTGTCCCATCAATGGAGCCAATGACATGCGGCATCCTCCCCAGGGCATAAAAGTCACTCTTCACGTCAGTGAGTCGTCGCAGTCTAGGGAAATAGATGTACCGGTTCAGGAATAGCAACATTGCCGCCAAAACATCGCGGAGCACACGGCTCAACATGGTCTGTGACATCCCACCAGCAGTCGCCACAGTATGTTGGAAGGTACCGGTGGCAAAGAAGTGTAGGGCTGCCATCACCTTCAGCTTTGGGGTCAGCGCTGTAGGATACGGCCGGCCAGGCTGCAAATGTGGGGACAACTGCACTGCCAAATCCTCAATCAGCTGCCTGGTGAAGCGGTACCGTCGGATGCTGTCCCGTTCCACCATCGTTGCCAGGTCTGGGAATGGTCGATGGACAGCAGGAGCCCTGCAGTGCAGAGGAGAAGTAAGCAAGATTGTCAGTCACCCCACATATGCGGCATTGAACACACTCAAGATCCCAACATACATCATTATGAGGCACAACTACATGAAGTGTGCAGTTCCGGAAGGACATGTATGGTACATACATGGCCAACATCTGTCAACACGGTCCAACAGGTGGCATCAATTAGTCCCAGGTTGGCCCATTGGATATCATGAGGCCGTGTCACAGTTCCCATCTCCTGCTGCCGTGTCACAATCACCCCCACAGTGACATGTGAGGACAGATGTGCCCCAGGCACCACAGCTCAATGACAGGTACATTCCCAGGGACCCTGTATTGCCACATGGACACTGGCATTACATGGAGTATCATGTATACACCACAGCAAAACAACCATGACCCCCACAGGTAGTGGCCCCACTTGCCACGGCAGGACAGACATGGACGTCTGTGACACACACACGCACAACATCAAAGTCCATGCACACACAACCTGGATGTGGAGACTGTCTCCCATTGTGCACATGAAATCAGAGACATTGTAAACACTACATGCACAAAGACTGTGGAGGACCATCACTATTGTGCCACTGGGACACCCTGGCTCAAACATACCGTCCCACATGGGACTCACGGGGTATGTGACATGACATACACATACACCACCGTGAAATGTGACCATGGCACATGCACAGATATGAACAGTTGCACATCACAGTGGTCATGTACACGTAACACCCAGGATCCTGTCCCCATGAACACGTGCACAGCCTGGGGGTGGCTGCCCACAGGTGACACCCACAGGACAACATGTACACCAACATACACACAATAGGAAATGCAGCCTTACATGCCTTATGATAAAGTTTGGACAGGCTGTCGTGATGTAGGTGTGCCCCTCACTCCCTGGGAGCTATCTGTGGCTGGCATATGTCCATCTGAGACAGGCATGCTGACATATGCCAGTCACATGTACAGTGATGCGTTGTACTGCAATGGACCGATCGGTGCCCCCGGCCGGCCCATTGCATTCAATGTGTGCGGGTGCAGCGTTGTACCCCTGTACGCGTTGAACTGCAATGGACCGATCGGTGCCTCCGGCCGGCCCATTGCATTCAATGTGTGCGGGTACGCGTTGTACCCCTGTACGCGTTGTACTGCAATGGACCGATCGGTGCCTCCGGCCGTCCCATTGCATTCTATATGTGTGGGTACGCGTTGTACCCCTGTACGCGTTGTACCCCTGTACGCGTTGAACTGCAATGGACCGATCGGTGCCTCCGGCCGGCCCATTGCATTCAATGTGTGCGGGTACGCGTTGTACCCCTGTACACGTTGTACTGCAATGGACAGGATCAGTGCCTCCGGCCGGCCCATTGCATTCAATGTGTGCGGGTACGCGTTGTACCCCTGTACGGGTTGAACTGCAATGGACCGATCGGTGCCTCCGGCCGGCCCATTGCATTCAATGTGTGCAGGTACGCGTTGTACCCCTGTACGCGTTGAACTGCAATGGACCGATCGGTGCCTCCGACCCGCCCATTGCATTCAATGTGTGCGGGTACGCGTTGTACCCTGTACGCGCGTTGTACTGCAATGGACCGATCGGTGCCTCCGGCCGGCCCATTGCATTCAATGTGTGCGGTACGCGTTGTACCCCTGTACGCGTTGTACCCCTGTACGCGTTGAACTGCAATGGACCGATCGGTGCCTCCGGCCGGCCCATTGCATTCAATGTGTGCGGGTACGCGTTGTACCTCTGTACGCGTTGTACTGCAATGGACCGATCGGTGCCTCCGGCCGGCCCATTGCATTCAATGTGTGCGGGTACGCGTTGTACCCCTATGCGCGTTGTACTGCAATGGACCGATCGGTGCCTCCGGCCGGCCCATTGCATTCAATGTGCGAGTGCAGCGTTATACCCCTGTACGCGTTGACCTTCAATGGACCGATCGGTGCCTCCGGCCGGCCCATTGCATTCAATGTGCGCGGTACGCGTTGTACCCCTGTACGCGTTGTACTGCAATGGACCGATCGGTGCCTCCGGCCGGCCCATTGCATTCAATGTGCGGTACGCATTGTACCCCTGTACGCGTTGTACCCCTGTACGCGTTGAACTGCAATGGACCGATCGGTGCCTCCGGCCGGCCCATTGCATTCAATGTGTGCGGGTACGCGTTGTACCCCTGTACGCGTTGTACTGCAATGGACCGATCGGTGCCTCCGGCCGGCCCATTGCATTCAATGTGCGCGGTACGCATTGTACCTCTGCACGTTGTACCTATGCACGCGTTGAACTGCAATGGACCGATCGGTGCCTCCGGCCGCCCATTGCATTCAATGTGTGCGAGTACAGCGTTAGTACCCCTGTACGCGTTGTACTGCAATGGACCGATCGGTGCCTCCGGCCGGCCCATTGCATTCAATGTGTGCGGTACGCATTGTACCTGTACGCGTTGTACCCCTGTACGCGTTGAACTGCAATGGACCGATCGGTGACTCCGGCCGGCCCATTGCATTCAATGTGTGCGGTGCAGCGTTGTACCCCTATGCGCGTTGTACTGCAATGGACCGATCGGTGCCTCCGGCCGGCCCATTGCATTCAATGTGTGCGGGTACGCGTTAATACCCCTGTACGCGTTGTACTGCAATGGACCGATCGGTGCCTCCGGCCGGCCCATTGCATTCAATGTGTCGCGGTACGCGTTGTACCCCTGTACGCGTTGAACTGCAATGGACCGATCGGTGCCTCCGGCCGGCCCATTGCATTCAATGTGTGCGGGTACGCGTTATACCCTGTAAGCGTTGTACTGCAATGGACCGATCGGTGCCTCCGGCCGGCCCATTGCATTCAATGTGCGCGGTACGCGTTGTACCCCTGTAGCGTTGTACTGCAATGGACCGATCGGTGCCTCCGGCCGGCCCATTGCATTCAATGTGTCGGGTACACGTTGTACCCCTGTACGCGTTGTACTGCAATGGACCGATCGGTGCCTCCGGCCGGCCCATTGCATTCAATGTGTGCGGTACGCGTTGTACCCCTGTGCGCGTTGAACTGCAATGGACCGATCGGTGCCTCCGGCGGCCCATTGCATTCAATGTGTGCGGGTACGCGTTGTACCCTGTACGCGTTGTACTGCAATGGACCGATCGGTGCCTCCGGCCGGCCCATTGCATTCAATGTGTGCGGTGCAGCGTTGTACCCCTATACGCGTTGAACTGCAATGGACCGATCGGTGCCTCGGCCGGCCCATTGCATTCAATGTGTGCGTGAGTGCGCGTTGTACCCCTGTACGCGTTGTACTGCAATGGACCGATCGGTGCCTCCGGCCGGCCCATTGCATTCAATGTGCGCGGGCACGCGTTGTACCCCTGTACGCGTTGTACCGCAATGGACCGATCGGTGCCTCCGGCCGGCCCATTGCATTCAATGTGTGCGGGTACGCGTTGTACCCCTGTACGCGTTGTACCGCAATGGACCGATCGGTGCGCACCCATTGACAATGGGCTTGCCTGGCAACGGACGCGTTTTCGAATTTCGAGCGAGTCGGTTGCTGGAAAATCAGTTGGTCACCCACAACAATGTTGCAAAATCATGTATGTCATGAAGTTGAAGATTTGAAGGATGCTGTGGGCGTGTTTTGGTGCTGCTATTCCATGGATTGGCCAGATTCAGAAGATGCAAACGACTTGGACCTATCACTTTGGACACAAGGGACAGTATCTGCCTCTCCAGCACATATATATTGCTGGCTGTTCCCCTGAGAGCTCACTTGCCTGCACTACATGCTCCAGGACGACATCTGCCACTGCACTGCTGCTGTCTCTGCCCTCTGGACCCTGCAATGGCACGTACTGTGGAGAGAGCCCCAGCCTTCAGCCTTGAAGAGAACCAGGCCCTGCTGGACAGCCTACTTCCACAGTACAGCAAGCTGTATGGGACACCAGGGGAGCAGGTGAGTGTTCTGTTCACTGCCTTTCTGAATGTGCATTTTGTCTGACTAGCAAGGCTGGAAGTCTGCACGCCACTGGCTAGCAGGCTCACTGAGTAGTTGTCAACCCCCATAGTGTGTAGTGACATGCACTGGACAGGTATGGTGCAGTGACAGTGCATTTGAACAAGGTTCTACTTCCCATGCAATGATACCATGTAGTGACGTCTGGCAAACTGTCCATGGGCAGCTTTGCACTGCCTGTGTACATCATGTGCCCCTGTGATTGAGACATGCATATACAACTGTGTCATGCACGGATATGTTGCATGTGTAGTAATGGCCTTTTCACTTTGTCATCCTGACAGGTTAATGCCCATCGGAAGCAGGAGATCTGGAAGGACATCGTCCGGGCCGTCCGGTCCGTGGGGGTCTACAAGCGCCGGATCCGCAACTGCCAGAAGAGGTGGCAGGACCTTCGGGGCTGGACCCGGAGGATTGCACGGGTCCAGCTGAAGCTGTCGCCTCCTCGCAGGAGGGGCGGAACACGGACCCTGACCCCCACATGCTCCAGATCCTGGCAGTGGTGTTTCCAGACCTGGATGGGCAGCTGAAGGCCAGACAGCAGCAAGGAGGGGGTGAGTCAAAGACTGCACTGTGAACTCTGTATTACATGCTTTGTGCCCTCCTCTGGCCTGGTTCAACTGCCACAGTGCAGCAGTCATGTTGTCCAGGAGCCATGTCCCTCTATTGTGCACTGCCCACTGCTCATCTGATACCCAGGTGTGGCCCTTACATTCAGGGAATTGTGTCACTTGGGACTGTGTCCTTGCAGTTTGCTTCACTAAAGGTGGGGACAGCATCTGTTTCCCTAACTCTGTTGTGGGCATCATGGGTGGGTCCATTGTTCACACAACGCCTGTGTTCGGACATGTGATCTGCGTGTTGCTTTGATATGCGGTCCACTTGCTGAGCTGAGCCACC
The DNA here is from genome assembly GCA_963921515.1 of Calotriton arnoldi. Lineage (NCBI taxonomy): Eukaryota > Metazoa > Chordata > Amphibia > Caudata > Salamandridae > Calotriton > Calotriton arnoldi. Next base: position 189,688 of record CAWUFW010002152.1, read on the forward strand.
ACATGTGCCTGGGGTATGTGGCACACGCCCATGCAGCGGGTGGGAACAATGTTTGGGCCCCAGGAGAGTGCAGATTACGTGTGTCACACATACATAGCCAGCTATCCACTGTCCAGGGCACATCCCTCATTCATGTGGAGCAGGACAGTCATGCCTACTCCAGGCCATGCAATGCACTCTGTACTCCCACTCCCGTGTATCAGCAGACACATTGTGCACAGTGATTTGAGCCCTCAGGTGTCTGCCTCTGTGTCAGTGTGCTGTGGATTAGTTGCCAGGACTGCTGGGGTGTTTCTTGGTAGGGGCTCAGCATGCCCCTGGAGATGTGACCATAGGAGACGATACTTGTGTGTCACATAGGTGTTTGATCAGCTGCCCGTGCAGACTGGGGTATGCGAATGTGAAGTTCAGGCAGCTGTTCCCCATTCACAGCAAATTGTGAGGGGCTCAGGTTCAGAGGGTAGTGTCACAGGTCTCCCATATGTCCAATCGGTATGACCAGGACAGATGAGGGTTCAGATGATGTGTTGTGTGGGGGATGTACATGTGCACTTGTGCAGCTCCAGGACTTGCATTCCCCATGACCTACTATTGTGACACAGTGCATAGTGTTGTTGTCTGGCTGCCAAGTCATACATCACTGAGACAGTGATGTATGACTTAGCAGTCATGCCTCTGCCATGGCATGTGTCTACTTATTGGTGGTCCTGCAGGGGAGTGACATGTGCTACATGCACACCATTGTGGCGATGGCTATCAGGACATGGGTGCATCATGGTGTCTGTCGCTGGTATGCATCACATGCATTTCCTATTTGACTCTGGGCATCCCTTTCATCCGGAAACCTGTACTGACTCAGTGGCAAGAGCTGTGATGTGTGCATGTCCACATGCCACACCGTGTCCTCTGCACTGTCCAACTACTGTGTACTTGGTGCATGTGTCCACACTGGGGTGTTGCAATCCAACAGACACCAGACAGATGGGTGCAAGGCCATGTGGGATGTAAGTGCCATGCTTGGCATCAGACTGACAATTGGCTTATCCTGTTCAGTTAGGGCACTTTTAGCAATGTACAACTAATGATGCCAGGGCTTGCTCTGTAATGTGCTGTGCTCACAGTGGTGTGTGCGTTTGGTGCAGGTGACTGATGTCTGTCTGTTTCCCCATTGTTTGCAGATACATCCACGGCCACGGAAGGGGACAGCTCCACGGACCAGGAGGAGCCAGAGAGCCAGACTGGGTCAGCAGCCGAGGAGTGGTCGGAGGGACCCAGTGGCACGGAGGGCGAGGGAGCCACACTGAGGAGTCCTCAGCACCATCCACCTCAGCTGAGGACCAGAGCAACTCGGAGGATGACTCCCTTGTGGAGGCGGGTGTCAGCAGCCACCACACCCCAGCTAGTGTTGCTGTCCCCGCCACCACCAGCACCACCACCGCCCTCCCATCGGCTCCCATTCCCCAGGTCCGTGGAGGCTCCCATGTTCGGGAGCGTGTCTCCTTTGGGCCAGGCACCGCACCCCCTGCCCCTGTGTCCCCTGCTGCCCTGAGTGAGGAGTCTGTGTACCTCCTTCGCCAGCTCCATGTAGGGCAGACAGCCATGCTGAGTGTCCTCCATGCGCACACCGCACTGTTGACTCAGCTGGTGTCGTTCATGGAGGGCATCTCATCGGGCATGTCTGACCTACAGAGGGGCAATAGGTCCATGGACTCCTCCCTGACGGCAGCAGTGTCCCTCCTCAGACAGTCCCTCACCCCTCCTGCCTCTGCTCCATCCACACTCCCCAGCACCTTACCCGTCCCAAGCACACACACACCGGCACAGGCACACACCAGCACACACACGTCCAGCACACAGACACACACGCCACAAACAAAACGCACACGCACGCACAGTCAGGGGACTGAAACCAGACTCACAGGGGATGGGGCCCTGGTACACACACACGCATCCATGGGCACTGCGCAGTCCTCAGTTGCCTCTCCCTCCAAAGCACCCTCCCTTGCCTCACCTGCAACCCCAAAGACCCAGCGCCTCTTCCTCAGTGACCTCGGCCTCTTCCCCTCCGATCCAGCTGCTCCAGCATCCAGGGGGAAGAGGAAGCCCCCCACACGGAGCAGAGTGCCCTCGCCCCCGGACACCCTCCCCCAGGCGCAGACAGACTGAGGCCCCCACCCGCAAGTCCCCCCGGAGTGGTAAGAGCAAGACCCCGCCGCTGCCCTGCAGCTCAAGCACCAGGTCTCCTTCCTCCATCCCTCAGGCCCCCACTCCACAGGTGCCCCCACCACACCCTGCCCCAGGTTCCCCCACCCACAGATATACCATCCCCAAGAGGCTCCGGCCTTCTCCCCTGCCACTTGCTCTCCCGGCACCACACCCCTGCTGCGCTTGTCTGTGCCACTGATGTGGTGAGGGTGTCCTCCCCCTCTGTCCAGCCCACCTTGCCTGTTCCCCATTCTCCTCCCCTGGTGGTAGGCACTGCAGTGGAGTCCACTACCACCCTGTCTGACTTGGGCACTGCAATGGCGGACCTGTCCACTCCATCTGCAGGGTCCACTGCAGTCGTGCCGGCACCCACAACATCTGAGCCATGCCCCCCAGTTGTGCCAGCACACACCATGTCAGACACCTCCACTGCAGTTGTCAGTGGCTCTCCAGCACCCACCAACCCTTCCCTGCTTCCTCCTGGTGAGCCCTGATCCTGTCCCTGCGGTGCCTGGCCTACTCCCCGGTTGCCCCTCCTAGTGGATTGTCCCTGGTTTTGTGCAGGCATGTGTAGGGTGGCATCTGCCACTGTCACCCACTTGTGACTTTGTTGATGGACTGGCCATTGGCCTTTGTTTATGTTCTACCGGACTTCTACTTTTAATGCCACATATGCTGAATAAAGCAACTTTCTGTTCTCTAGTGCTTTTGCTTCTGATGTACATGATGTTGATGATGCTAACCATGCCCTTGCTGCAGTGATGGTGATATTTGGTCTCATGATAATGAAGTGTTACTGTGCAGGAACCCATGTGGTCCAGGGGGAATGTGTCCTATCCTGTGGTGTATCCATGTCATCCATAGCAGCATCTGAGGGTGTCATGTGTTCAGTAGTTGGCAATGGGATTTCCTACTTAGATTAGCTATTTCACATCTGTGGCTTCCACCCCTGCACATCTGTTGTGCCTGCCATTGTTCAATTCGTCTACTTCCCTGACCGTGTGGCCATCTCCAGTGGACATGCAGGTTTGGGCATCAATGGGGAAGGACTCATCTGTGTTGTCAGTGCAACATTGCTATACAAGTGTGTTGGATCTGTGCTGATGATTCCGTTGGCACTTCCATGACCAGGCTGATGTGACGGGAGCCCTCATTTGGTGCTAATTGTTGATTGTGTGACCAAGTGCTCAGCTGACATGATGGGGCCCTACTGAGGCAACATATGGCACAGCTTTCCTCACACAGGAGTGGAGTCCCTCATGGCAGTGTGTACTCCTGTGACATTGCCTGCGCCCAAGGTGTGTGTTGTATGTGCATGTCTGTGTGTTGACTTCCGTTTAGCTGTGCATGCTGTGATCCCTAGTGTTGTACCTGTTTGTGATGCTAGCTGAGTTGAGCTATGTTCCCCAAAGTCTTCTCCCTGGGTTCTCTGTGATGTGGGTGCATGGCACATTACTGGTCATCAGGGTGTCACCCATAGGTGTGTTTGCTGTCAGGGCTGAGTTTGTGTGCAGACGCAGATGGGTCACAGTCAGGTTTCCCCTTGGCACTTGTTGTTTGCCCCTGTCATGTGATTTCCAGTTTGTGTTATCTTTCAGTGATTGTGACACGTTGTGTGTGTGACTGCTGGCACTCCTCAGGGTCCGGGCTGCAATGTTGGTTGTTGTCTATGTGTGTTCTTTGTGGGTGACCTTGGCTTCTTCATTGGTGTGTGACTGTGGCTGGGATCCCATTGGTTGGTGTGGTATTGCCGTCATGTCCATGTACAGCGTAGTGCGCAGTGTGTCAGACATTCAGGAGTCTTGTTGAGTGTCCATGTGTGATGTGTTTCTGCACCTTGGTTCCCACCCACCACCCTGGAATAGTCATGGGTGCATGTGCAATGTCACCAGTGCATGTGTGCTTCACTGCTGCACATTGTTGGAGGTCGTGGGGTGTGGTGTTGAGTGTGTGCAGATGAGAGTTGTTGCCCGGCTAGGCCCCTGCCTCCATGTTGGCCTTGGCTTACTGGCCATGCTGTTTGATTTGTGCTTGTGTAGGTGTGATGGTAGTTAGTTGCTCAGGACACATGACTGTGGTTCACAGTGTGAACCACATTTAGCTTTGTCATCACAGTGGGATTGTAATGCAGCCCAGGATCACCACATTGTGGGGGCCCTGGGGGTGGTGTTGTGGTGTGTCTGTGTCTTGCTGTGTCAGTTGCTGTCCCTACGTGCCTGTGTGACATGTGTGATTTGTGCTCCCTCTCATCTGACAATGCCTGCTTGCCCACATAGGGGATTTGGATCCATGAGTTACCTTTGTGTGGCACTGTATGCACATCTGTATGATTGGTATTCAGGTCTCCTCATGTGTTGTGTGGTTGCCTGGGGACACTGGCACCCCCCTCACCTGTTGTGTATGATGTGCAGTGTGGGTCTGCCTGTTTGTGTTTGTGCATCTGCACCACTGCATTGGCATATCTTGGGTGTGCCATTGACTGTATGTAGTTTGGTGGGTTTCCCCTGCTGTCCCTGGGACTCCTAGGTCATCGGTCAGCACAATGATCATGGTTTGTGTGTCCCATTGCTGCCATGGTATGGTATCTGTTCACCTCACATCTGCAGTCTCCACAGGGTATCTGCATGTGTGTGCCCATTGGTGCAAATATATGGGTCTGCATTCTGATGGTCACTTCTGTCATTGTGTCATTGATGATTGTTGACGGTGTGAGCCCCCATGGGTGTTGTTTGTCTGCACATGGCCAAAGGTATGTCTTATTTGCACTGCAGGATTTGGCTCCCCCAATTTATGTTGCAATGGGACACATACACTACTTTGCCACTGATGTGTTTGTTGTTCTGTGACCAGGAATCATCCATGCAGTTTGGCAGTTGCACCTCTTTCTTTGTCAACACTTACCTTTTGGTCACTGTGATGATGGGGGTTTGGAACCCATTGCCACAATGCTCAAAGTGTGCTTCAGCTATGGACCCCACACTTACCTTTTGGTCACTGTGATGATGGGGGTTTGGACCCCATTGCCACAATGTTCAAAGTGTGCTTCAGCTATGGACCCCACACTTACATTTTGGTCACTGTGATGATGGGGGTTTGGACCCCATTGCCACAATGTTCGAAATGTGCTTCAGCTATGGACCCCACACTTACATTTTGGTCACTGTGATGATGGGGGTTTGGACCCCATTGCCACAATGTTCAAAATGTGCTTCAGCTATGGACCCCACACTTACCTTTTGGTCACTGTGATGATGGGGGTTTGGACCCCATTGCCACATTGTTCAAAGTGTGCTTCAGCTATGGACCCCACACTTACATTTTGGTCACTGTGATGATGGGGGTTTGGACCCCATTGCCACAATGTTCGAAATGTGCTTCAGCTATGGACCCCACACTTACATTTTGGTCACTGTGATGATGGGGGTTTGGACCCCATTGCCACAATGTTCAAAATGTGCTTCAGCTATGGACCCCACACTTACCTTTTGGTCACTGTGATGATGGGGTTTGGACCCCATTGCCACATTGTTCAAAGTGTGCTTCAGCTATGGACCCCACACTTACATTTTGGTCACTGTGATGATGGGGGTTTGGAACCCATTGCCACAATGCTCAAAGTGTGCTTCAGCTATGGACCCCACACTTACCTTTTGGTCACTGTGATGATGGGGGTTTGGACCCCATTGCCACAATGTTCAAAGTGTGCTTCAGCTATGGACCCCACACTTACATTTTGGTCACTGTGATGATGGGGGTTTGGAACCCATTGCCACAATGCTCAAAGTGTGCTTCAGCTATGGACCCCACACTTACCTTTTGGTCACTGTGATGATGGGGGTTTGGACCCCATTGCCACAATGTTCAAAGTGTGCTTCAGCTATGGACCCCACACTTACCTTTTGGTCACTGTGATGATGGGGGTTTGGACCCCATTGCCACAATGTTCAAAGTGTGCTTCAGCTATGGACCCCACACTTACATTTGGTCACTGTGATGATGGGGGTTTGGACCCCATTGCCACAATGGTCATGGCCTGCTTGCATTGTGGGTGCCCCACACATATGTGTGGCACATGTGCTAGGGGGTCACATTGTATGTTCAAAGTCATGTTCGGTGTTGTAGGCATTTGACACAGTCTACACACGCTTGTCATGGTGTTGGGGGGATGTCTTCTTCTTGCATTCCCTAGGTTGTGGTGTGCTGGTTGTGTCATGCATTGTCCATCCTATGAGTGGGGGTGGTAGTAGTGGTAGGCATCCAGCCCCCTGGCTAAGGGTGGTAGTAGTGGTAGGCATCCAGCCCCCTGGGTGAGGGTGGTAGTAGTGGTAGGCATCCAGCCCCCCCTGGCTAAGGGTGGTAGTAGTGGTAGGCATCCTGCCCCCCCTGGGTAAGGGTGGTAGTAGTGGTAGGCATCCTGCCCCCCCTGGGTAAGGGTGGTAGTAGTGGTAGGCATCCTGCCCTCCCTGGCTAAGGGTGGTGGTAGGCATCCTGCCCCCCCTGGGTGAGGGTGGTAGTAGTGGTAGGCATCCAGCCCCCCCTGGGTGAGGGTGGTAGTAGTGGTAGGCATCCTGCCCCCCCTGGGTAAGGGTGGTAGTAGTGGTAGGCATCCTGCCCCCCCTGGGTAAGGGTGGTAGTAGTGGTAGGCATCCAGACCCCCCTGGCTCAGGGTGGTAGTAGTGGTAGGCATCCTGACCCCCCTGGGCAGGGGTGGTGGTGCGCATTCAGGCCCCTGTGTGCATATGTGGCATTGGTGATGGGCATCCCGCCCCTATGGTGCTGCTGTTGCTGGTGTAAGTATATTCTGCATCCCTCTGTGTGTGTGTGATGTGTCGTGTACGTGTTGTATGTTTGTGGTTGGTGTCTGGCTTACCTTCTGCACCGTACGCGTCCGTGCCTGTTCCGGTAGTAAATGTAGAATATTGGTATGATCGGGACGAAGGGATTCATGGTTGGTTCGTGTCGTTCGTCCTTCTCGTTGCTTCGCGTCGTCCTCGTCGCTTCGCCTCGTCCTCGTCGCTTCGCGTCGTCCTCGTCGCTGGCGTGTTCGTCTCGGAGCCGTGGATCGAGTTGTGGCGCGAATCGGAGCTTATGTGCGCCTCTCCCGGATGCTTTGACGTGCCGTGCGTAGCGACGGGTTCGGCGCGTACGGAAAGCGCATCGTACTTGTTCGGCTGAACGGAGCTGCATTTTCCCTTCCGTGCGACTCGATTCGGCGTTTCCGGATTCGCCTCGGTCGGGGAACAGGACCTGGTTTGGGTGAGTATGGCTCGGCCGGATTCTTTGCTGTTGTGCGCATCGTACTTACTCGTTCGGTGTGCTGTACGGATCGGTCGGGAAACAGGCTTTCGCATGGCTTTTTTCCCGACCGAATGGTGTTGGGTGCGCCTCCGACCGAGATCGGAATCGGCCCCATGGTGTTCCGTCAAATGCAGTAATACCAGATGTCCTGAAAGAAATTCAAAACGAATACGGGGCAGAACCTGCTCTGAATTTAGGTATGAAATTACTGAAAAACTTCGACCAGGTCTCAACAATAATATTATCTAATATTAAAGGGGAGGCAGCATCAGTGGCGATCCGCCAACGCTTAAGGGAATTTGATGTAACAGAACATCAACATGAACTACCCAGAATAATAGAAAAATCTTATGCAGAATTAGGCAGAAATAGTTTGGGTGGAAAAACTTTGAAGCCAAAACTATCTGAAAGTCCTGAGAAGGACTCTATTAAACAAAATCCTACATCTTCTAAAAAGAAGTGGGAAACTAAAACAAAATTCAAACGAGACACGTTCTCAATCCCGAGGTAGGTCTCCTCAAAAGGAGCCCTCTGAAAGGAGGTATAACCTCAGGAATAGGGATAATTTAAGAAAACCTGACAGGTATCAAGATACTGATACACGTTCCTCTCGTACCTTTCAGATATCGTCACAGACATCAGAAAGAAGAGGACGGTCAGATCACAAAGAAGAACGCGTGAAATCCAAAGACGATAAACACGTTCAGAAAAATAAATCAAAACCTCAATTCACAAAAAAGAAGGTAGCAGGTCTGAAGATCAGACAAGCTGAGAATACTGAGAACACAGCTCAAGAACGGAGAATGGGCTCAGACAATGCTGGACAGTGCAGCAGAAGTAACAATAGCTTGCCAGAACGTGAAGGAACTTCTGGAGATAGTGGACTTGAATGAGTACATCACAGTAGAGACTGTAGACACCAGGGTTAGTACTCCACAAAAGTTATATGGAATAACACTCCGAATGGAGGGAGACATACCAAGAAAATTGAAAGCACTCTTTTGGGAGAAACTTTCAAGGGGTTATGATATACTTCTAGCAGAAAAGGACTGGCCACCAAACTTTGTCAGGGAGTGCCCACATGGCGAGGACATCATTATGCCAGCCTTCTCCAACCATATTCGAATTCACCTAAAATATACTTATGCCAGGAAATGGGCAGTTGCCCAGGCCCCAGCATTATACAACAATCATGTAGGATGGGATGAGAACTCACCTCACCACAAAATACAGCTAAAAAATCAACCTACTGCACAAAGGCAGTACCCAATAAAGCAAGAAGCTAAAAAACAGGTCAGGGAGATCTTAGATCAACTTGAATACCAAGGGGGATTGAAACATGCACCTCCTCAATGAACAATCCTTTGTTTCCTGTATCCAAACCAGACAATACATATTGTCTAATTTTGGATTACAGACACTTGAACACTTGTTCCAAAACATTTGCAGTGCAAAATGCACATTGTGCAGCATTAATGAATAACATTGTGCATAAAAAATATAAAACCACATTGGACATTTCAAATGGTTTCTTTTGTCACAACATAGCACCTGAAAGCAGGTACTTAACAGATTTCTCAATAATGGGGACCCAGCGTCAATTTTGTCGACTCCCACAAGGGTTCAAAAACAGCCCAGGGTTATTCTCAGCAAGAGTAACAGAGTTACTACAAATTTATGATAATGAGGCATTGTCATATGTCGATGACATCTATCTGACAGATGATGACCTAGATAGGCACTTGAATACGGTGAGTTCCATTATATTGGGCTTCGCCTCTGAAGGCTATAAATTCAACTTTAAAAAATCCAGAATTGCCCATCTCAATGTCCTTTTCCTTGGATATGAGCTTTCAAGTGAAGGCAAGAGTCTGGCAGCTAACTTTTAGAAAAGTGCGCGCTGCTCCAACCTCCAAAAACGTTGAAAATGTTACAATCCATCTTGGGTTTCCTAAATTTTGGAAGAGCTTAAATTCTAAATTACGCAGAAAGGGTTAAACCTCTACGAATTAATCAAACCTGATTTTTCAACAAAACATTGGACACAAGAACACACAGAAATCCTGCGTTCACTCCAAGCTAACATGTTAGCAACAAATCACTTTCAAACACGCGCAAATAAACGCAATTTAGTGATCCGAATAATTTCGGGTCAATGCAGATTCACCTATTTAACATTTAATGAGGGTGAAAAAGTACCAATAGCATACAAATCACATTTGTATACACAAGCAGAAATGCGCTTCACTTCAACAGAAAAAATACTGACAGCAGTTCAAACAGCTGTAGCAAAAGAAAGAGCTCTAGCTCAAGGGAAACACATTATTGTCGTAACTCCAGTACCAGCCTTAGAGGCGGTCACAAAAGCGAGCATTCCAAATGCAAAAGCTTTACATCCTAGATGGATACAATGGGTTAATTCTCTTGCTGCAACAGATGTTGAATATGTTTTTGATCCTGATTTAAAAACACAAGCGTTCCTGCAATATGAACATGAATGTCCTCTGTCCACTGAAATTCTGCCTCTCGATCAGTACGAATTTATAATTTATACTGACGGATCAGCACAACCCGCTACAGGGAGTAAGCAAGCTTACAGTGCAGCGTGCGCAATAGTTAAAGGTCGCATGAGTGATGGTAACTTCAGACCAATGGTCACTAAAACTCAATCTCTAGGAGATTGTACAGCTCAGCGAGCTGAACTACAAGCATTCAAACTGGCACTTGAAAATACAGATTGCAAATTCCCCACACTTATAGTGTGCAATTCCTTTTACTATGTTCAGTCATATAATGAATATATACAGAATTGGCTTCAAAACGGATTCAAAGATGCAAAAGGTGGCACAATAAAGCATAAAACGCTTTGGGAACAAGTAGTTCAGTTGAGAAACGAACTACCAAAAGCTCACGTGATACACATGATGAGTCATCAACGTGATGGCGTTCACGTTACAGGGAATTCATTGGCTGATGAACCCGCAAAGGGGGCTGTTCAGACGGCTTCCGTAGCTGTGATCACTCATTCAAAAACGAGAATAGACAGTGAGATATTGTTGGCTGTCAATGCTTCAAGCAAAGGCAGTGGTGCAGCGTTACCAAAGAAATTTCCACTCAAGTACTCTTATGTAATTGATGCGAACAACGTTCCTTTTGCTCGAATCCCTGGAGTGGGGGATAGGGTAATTCCAAACATGGAACGTAGAGCAGCTTTGATTTATGAAGCACATCTGGGGGAGGGTCTGTCACATCAAGGGATCTCTAAAACAATATTAACATTAAAAGAGATGTACTGGTGGCCTGGAATGAATACACAGATTCACATCTTCATCGATGACTGCAAAGACTGCAATAGACAGCATGGTGCAGAACGCCATGAGACACCAGACTACGAAGTAGCCTGCCCACTACAGACACCATTGTTAGACAGCATTAGACTATCTACGCGCAGGCGTCCTTTATGACAAATGCAATCCCACAAACACTAAGTCAAGGTTCCTATGGATGTGGCCTCAGGGCTCGGCTGACGCTCGAACTGTTATAAAAGATTTGCGAGTCTTTATCGGCACATACGCAATTGGCACACTACATTCTGACCAAGGCCCTGCGTTTAGCTCTCGGGCTTACAAAGAAGCCATGGCCAGTTTGGGCGTAGCATTGCGGTACTCCTCTCTGTTTCATCCTGAGGGAAATTCTGTTGTGGAAAGGAAAAACCGGGACATAAAGCAGTCTATAACAGCTAGAGTATTAGGTTCGGGTGATGGGTGGGTCAAACATCTTTATGGGGTCCAACGCTCATTAAATAATTTGCCAAGAAGTTCTCTAGGGGGGTCACTCCATATGAGGTCCTATTTGGGACAAGAATGTGGGTTCCTGATCTCGAATGTAAAGCACAGTGGTGGAAAATAAACCCTTTATTTATTTATTTATTTGAAGGTTTTGTATATCGCGAACAAGACCCTTGCGGGTATCAGAGCGCTTTACAAGGAAGATGTTGGACACAGGTACATGCACAGAAAAATAAAAATATAGGTGTTATTGATAACAGGTGATCAATAATAACGATTAATAATTATATTACAGTGATAAGTAGGTAATTCAAGTGAATTTAGCCATGAGAATCGCTTTCATTTCTTTTTTGAAGTGGGCAGTAGATGGGTTCAGTCTTGTTTCTGTAGGCAATGCATTCCAGATCCTAGGAGCCATTCCCGAGAAGGTCCGGTTGTAAGTTTTCTTCTTGGCAAATCGTTGTGGTTTCAGTAGAAGATTCTTGGAACTCCTAGAGGATCTATTACCAGCAGAGAGCACCAGTTTCTGAGCTATATAACTTGGAGTGTTGTGATGTAAGGCCTTGTGCATCATACATGTGATTTTCAAATGAATTCTAGCTTCGAACGGTAGCCAATTGAGGGCTCTGAGGTCTGGGGAGATGTGAGTGTTTCTTTTTGAACCTGTGATGAGTCTTGTGGCTGAGTTGATAGCAGCTCTTAGCGGGGCTGTAGTCGATCTGGGGAGGCCGCATAGGGCTAAAGCCCCATAGTCCACTCTTGGGATTACTAGGGCTTGAACTGCTTGTTTGAAGTTGTTTGCTGGCAGGAAGGGTTTTAGTCTTCTCAAGGTGTTCATGTGGAAATTTGCACCTTTTGTGGAGGCGCTGATATGTTTATGCATCTTTAGGTTTCTGTCCAGTGTTACCCCCAGTGATTTCGCTGATTCGACAATGAGAGGCTGACCTTTGAGTGCTGTTAGGTGCTTCATCCAGTCGAGGATATTGGACAATTTGTTTGGGGGGGCGATTAAAAGGAATTCCGTTTTGAGGGAGTTTAGTATCAAATGATTTTCGGCCAACCATGTTTGAGTTTTTTGTAGCGTTGAGTTGAGGGATTTGATGTCCTCAAGTGAATGGATCTTGATGTAGAGTTGAGTGTCGTCTGCATACATGTGAAAATGGACCTTGGAGCGACTGAGAAGTTCGGTGAGTGGCTCCATGAAGAGGTTGAAAAGTGTGGGTGAAAGGGAAGAGCCTTGCGGTACTACTAGCGTGACTGGGACGGGGTTGGATAAGGATTGATTGACCTTGAATCTTTGAGATCTATTTTGGAGGAAAGAGGTAAACCAGGTAAGCACGGATCCAGTAAGTCCCATTCTGTGACTTAGGAGCTCTAGCAGGTTGTCGTGTTTGACGGTGTCAAATGCCGATGAAAGGTCGAGTAAGATTATTAAGCAGGCTTCGTTTTGGTCAAGGATTTTTAGTGCGTCGTCTATTATGTGGGTCATGGCTGATTCCGTACTGTGACCTGCCCGGAAGCCTGATTGGTATTGGTTGAGCAGGTTGAATTGTTCAATGTGGTTGCTAAGTTGCATGTGAACACATTTTTCCAAGAGCTTGGCTAGAGTGGGGTTGTTGGATATCGGACGATAGTTATTTAAGTCTGATGGGTCAGCTATTGTTTTTTTTAGGATTGGGATACCTGGCCGGTTTTCAGGATTTCTGGGATGGTTCCTTGATGGAGGGAGGTGTTTATAATCTTAGTCCATAGCGGTAGTAACAGTGGAATGAAGTCTTTTAAGTAGTTAGCAGGAAGCGGGTCTGTGAAGTGACTGGAGGGATTCAAGGCGGTTAGCGTTTTTAGTATAGTGTCTTCAGTGTAAGTGTTGAAAGTGGACCAGGCTGCGTTGTTTTTAAGGTTGAATTTTGTGGAGCCTTTGACTGGGTTACCTGTCTGGGGCAGTGAGGAGATCTTTTGCGTATCAGTAAGGGTTAAAAGGTCATTAAGCAGGTCGGTTTTTATGGTTTCTGACTTCATAATGAAATATGAGGCAAATTCCTCACAATTGGGTAGGGTGTCGAGTGTACCCTTGGGGTGGGTGAGTACGCTCTTGGTTTGGGCTTTGATTAAATCGAATAGTTTTTTGGGACGGTTCTTGGCTTGGTCTAATTGAGTACTGAAGAAGTCGGTTTTTGATCTTCTGATCTTTCTAAAGTAGGAGTTTCTAGTGGTTCTTAGTAGTTTGAGGTGGTAAGAGGACGGTGCAGATCTCCATCGACGTTCAATTGCTCTTAGTGATCGCCTATCTTCATTTAGCCTATCATCATGGTTGAGAGTCTTTTGTGGTGGTTCTTTTCAGCTGTAAGGGAGCTATTTCGTCTAATAAGTTGTTCATGGAGTGGAAATAGTGGTTGGTCAGACCTTGTACATCGGTTAGGTCTTCCAGGGGACGAAGGATGTTAGGATTAGAGGTTACGAGTAGGTTGGAATCAATGTTTTTTAGATTCCTCTTCCAGACCTTTGTTCTTGGGGGCTGTGTCAAGAGCTGTTTAACTGATTCCATGATATGGAAAGTGATGATGTGATGGTCAGACCAATCACAAGGGAGGATTGAGTCGAGCTGAGTGGAGTCAGCTTTGGAGATTACTAGGTCGAGGGTTGAGCCTTTGTCATGTGTAGCGCTATTACATATTTGGTTAAGGTTAAGGTCTGAGAGGAAAGCTTTGAGGCTATTGACCCCTGGGTCGTTTTGGTCATCCCAGTGTAAGTTGAAGTCACCCAGGAATATTTGCATATTTTGTTGGGCGTCGTTTGATATCAAAGATCGTTTGGCTGTTTTACAGGATCTAAATGAACTAAGATCGAAACAAAGCAACGTGTTCCTGAAGCCAACCACCACTGGGGAAAACCGGCAGTCCCAGCAAGGCCTGTCTGGATCCCAAAAGTTGGGGATCTAGTCAGAGAGAAGATTGCGGACAAGAAGGAATTTGGACCTTCTTACAGACAACCAGTACCTGTCCTAGCCGTCCACGGAACAAGAACAGTACTTCTGCCGCCCCTTACTGGAAAAAAGGAGAAAAGATTTGTGTCAATCGACTTCATCAAACCACACTATGTGGCCAATACTAAATAGTAGGCCTCGTGGACTCCGACCTAGTAGCAGACGCACTCCTCTCGCTACTATCCAAGAGGTTCAGACTGAAAGACTCATAACCATCGAGAATTCAGCAGCAAGAGATGAAGGACTAAGCAACAATGCTATGGAACTCATCCCTCTTGAAACTCAAGTAACAGTTCGTCCAGATACACCTGTCTACACCAACGTAACACGTGATCAACTGGTTCCAGTGATTTCAACGAATCCTGATGCAATTACAACAATTGACCGAACTGCTTCTGGCTACTTCATTAACTTTGATACGTTTTCCAAGTGAGCCTGAAACAACGCCAGCCTTAAAAACTTTCAAACAACAAGTACAAGACTTTTTTCATTTTCTGAAAAAGACTTATCTGGTTTCACCATGGATTGAACTATGGATAATTTCTGGAATATTTTTCTTTCTACTTTGGCTAGCTTTAGTAATGACTCTTAGCGTGCTTATAAATGGCAGATACATTTGTATGGACACTGAAAGTAAAAATGTGAACTTACTTTTAAAACCGCACAAATCATCCCATCGTGAAACAAGAGACTTGTCAGCAGTGAACATCACAGCCGTTCCTATACAGGATGGTATAGTTTGGGACTAAACCGTTTTCGACATATTCGGCCCGACGGAACTTTTGAAGATTCCACATTTATTTAAAATTTCATTAAGTGACTTTATTACCTCCAGTACCTATTCTGATGATTGGGACTTTGAGACTGTTAATAACATGATGTCTGATCTAGAAAGGTCTGCTGCGTTCTCTAACAATGAATACTTAGAGGGTTCATCAGACTCCGAACAGCTTTATTGTTACAGCCACTATGGTCATCATTTCTTGCATAAATCTGCAACACCTAGAAATGTGTTTATGTTTATCCAATGGGAACATTGTCCTATACCACCAAGGGGTAGTTCAAAAATGTTTGCAAATAAGTTTCCATATTTTTCAGGGTACAATACATCTGATCCAGAAACATTTTACTATAAGAATGTAAACAAAACAGGACAGAAAATTATGTTAACTAATACAAAACAAATTTATTCTGCAGCCTTTATTACCCAACTGTCTAGACAAGGATTTGACTTTTGGAAAGACACAATAGACACAAAATCTGTCTGGGGTTCTAAAGATTGGCAAGTGCAGGGGATAGAAGCTTTGTTTAGAGCCTGTATCATCCCACAGCAAATAATGTTTTTGGATGACACTGTGCAACAAACGTCTTGCCTTGGTTTAGCCAAGATCAAAGACATGAACACACCTTCTGTACCAACACCTGCAAGTAATAGCACTACACAGGGCGCGGTCTCAGTAGACACAATACTACAAAACAACAGATCAGATCCTGATTGGGAAAAATGGTTGCTCTGGCCCACAGACACAAACATCTGTCAAGAAAGATTCCTGAATAGAATACAGGGCTTTACTATCCATAGGCCAGACCCACATTATGTTCAACGACAACATCCGGGGGTAGTAACAACATACAGTGTAGGAAAATTGTGCCTTGACTGGTTACAAAAATCTACACTCGAGGATGTGAAACAACACTTATCTTTACTTAAAGAAGACGCAGACCTTAGGGATTTCTTGCTAGGACCAAGAAAACCGCGTCAAAAACGTTTCATATATGCCGGCATTTATGCTGCTTATAATGAAGTATGGAAGGTTTCACAGGCAGAGGCCGCAGAAAGAATACGTGAGCTTGATCGTATTAACTTAGAGAAATCTCTCACTGTGGTCAACAATGAGTTAACAACTTTGTCATCCAGAATTTATTCACTGGACAACATTGTATCCTCTGCTATTGACATACTGGAACAAGATTTAGCCATGTTACAACAAGGCCAATCTCAGTTACGTTCTATTATGTTATTAGGCTGGACGCTGCAATCCTTGCATGCAGGCTATGTGCCTTGGCGTTTTATCAACACGTCGTCTCTGTTTTCAGAATACAATCTCACGGATAAACAGGTCGAACTGGCACAAAGGGGAGCAAAGTATACAGTGCTGAGCATTGAAGAACTGGAAAAATTACCATTTACGGTAGCAGAAAAACCAGCTACAGAATGACTTATCCATGGCAAAATAACTCTGCCTGTCACTACTTTTCATTTTCAGTATTGCCTCAAACAAATGCTAGCAGGCAAATATGAAAGGTTGGGTAAAGAATACATTAAGACATCCTGGGATTTACATTACGAATACAGATGTTAGAGTGGGGATCGTGAAGTGTTTCTAAGCGTTACACACTATGAAAATGCACTGAGCGGATCTCTCATATGTCAGGACATTTCTTTACACGGGGCTTGTAATGGTTCTGTGGCAAACTTGTCCTGCCACCTGCAGGGTACACCAGCTGCTGTGATTAATCCAACGTTTGGCCAACTTTCTAACAGGAGTTACCTCATGTTGAATGATCAGAGTTGCTGTGGCATGTTGCCAGGAATCCCATATCTGGTAACGGTTAGCTCCAGGGTTACTTGTTGTATGCAAGTATTGTTCCCCCAAATAGACACAGTCAGGGAGTCGCCTCTATGGCCTTCATTGAATGTTTCTTTTATACGTTTTGATACTTTAAGCAGAATGAAAGCCATGCTTTTACAACAAACCGTGCCTTTGACCTCGGCCAAAGAAATCTATGATCTACAAATTGCAAGGACTTTGGCTGAGATACAGGCTCTAATTCGTACAAACTGCCCTATACATTTCGTAGAAATGATGGGACGTATCTTAAAAATGTCTGATACGAGCGGGATTGTACATATATTTAAGACCATCTGTTCAGGACTGTTAACACCTTTTCAGGGAGTCCTCGGAATCATTCCAAACTTTGCACATTCGGTGTTTGGTGGTGTGCCATTAATTCTAGCACTCGTTGCAGGAATCCTGTTTGTATTCCTACTACTTCGCTATGGCAAGCCTATCAACCGGCGTCACTCCCAGCAATTTGGAGAAAGCTCTCCTAGAACGGAAGTGCCGTGAGAGCATAGTGCAACTTTTGGGCATACCAACATGGTTTCTGTCATTTAGACTAATCTGGCAAGATTGCATCTTACCTGTTTTATGCTGCCTGCTTTGCGGTGAAGAATGCATGCTAGACATCTGTCTAACACTCCCATCAGTCATGCCAACGGATATCGATACTCTGCTGGACCCGATAACGGCCCATGCTCTGTGTTTTCCCCAGAGGCTACCAATGCTGATGACGGCATTCATTGAGATCTCACAGACGCTTCCTGCTGCTGCTTAGGTACGAGATGGATCAACAGGCACACAGGTAACAACGGACACGAACATTGCTGCAGCATCCTATGCTGAAGGCGATTCTTCACATCTCTGTGCAGTTAACCTTCTAAACGAGGTGTTCCAACTGTCACCGACATCGGTAGACGATCTTTTGTCTACAGGAATAGAGGATTTCATGTTTACACCAGACCCATACACTGACTTTGATTCGGCTCACAGTGTACCTGGGAAGCAATGAATTTGGCCTCCATATTTTCATAACAGAACAAAACTTGGAACTCTTCTTAAAAATTGAATTATTTTTTTCCATTTGAAAATACATGGCAATTCAATCAGCTTACAGTAGAACTATTAATATAGAACGGACTTCTTTGAATACTTCAAGGGACACATTGTCACCTTATTTACCACAATTTCATTTAGTACCATGATATGAAATGGCTTTGATTTTTTGAATACTTGTCAACCATTTCGTCATATGTATATATTTCTGTTTTATCATTCATGTTGCATTTATTTCCAATATATGCTTAGAATGAAAAAATGCTTTAAAATGTACAGTACCTATTGCATTACATGTTTAGCAACAGTTTTTTTTTAAACTTCTTTTAGTATGCTTTTAGAAATGTTTTTGGCAACATGTGGTACTCAGTTTAATGTTTAGCATTTAATGTTTAAGCATTTAGTATTATCGTTCATTCGAAAGTGGAGTGGGTGTTGTATTCCGCTTTAGGTGTCCTTATATAGGTTTTCCTGATACATGTCCTTAAATAGGCACAATTCGCATTGCCCTTATATAGGCATAAGATCCCAGTCCTTATTTAGGCATTAGCCATGCTATCCAAATACAGGCATGGTCTCCTACATCCGTCCACCCTAACGTCACAACGAGTTCTTAGAAACCAGACCCTTAAGCTCTTGGGAGTTCCCCTACCACAGGATTATTGATTTCTCCAAGAACTCATTTATTATGCATGAACCGCTATTCCTTAAGGGTTCATTCCTGACGTCTTCCTCTGCCTGACTTTACGTCAATGCTAACATTCCAAGGCACCTACCGGGTATAAATATACCTTCCCTTGCCCAACCAAGTAGGAGGATACCTCGACTTTAGAGGAGCCCGTGTCCCGGCCTGATGCACTGACAAGAGACGCTGTCATCCCTGCTCACAGAGAATCCAGCTTCCAGTGTTCAGACTCCCTTCGCGGGGTGTTAGAGTTCGAGGCCCGGAAAGAGATTCCCACCTCTCTCATTCTCAAGGTATGGAGCTGACTAGAACCTAGAGGGACTCTTGGCATACCAGACTTGGCATACCAGACTTGGCATACCAGACTTGGCATACTATAGCATACCATACTATAGAATACATCACCTACTTCTTACCTTGCACTACACTTAGGTTAGGTACACTGGGGTAGAACTAGTTAGAGAAGCATCTTATGAGTACTCACATTTTTTAGCTTATGTTATTTATCTAAATGAATATATGTGTCATAGCTAAAAGATAATGCTAGCGCAGTATTATTTCTTTCTACTGCTTACACTGTACATAATATATCTCGCATACTGTCTTATGATTGTAACAGCTCATATCTCGTACACGAGAAACAAGACTGTTCAATAAATCCTTTTATTGAAACGCCCATCTATTCTTTCTGTGTAACTCTGAAGAAACTAAACATGCACGATTAGCTGAGTGAGACTGTTATCTGTTGTTTCCACGATTCTGAGAGTGTTCCGATTCTAAAGGGAAACAAAGTTGTCATGTTAAAGCGGTTGCCAGAAACTACTCCCTTCTTGTTTACAAGGAGTTTCTAGCGGCCTCTGAGTTAGCTGGCACAAAGTAATTAAGTTTAGAATACTCGATAGGGGCATACTGACCTCAGTCCTATGTCAAACCTATAGGGTATATTATTCCAATGCGCAGAGCCTATTAGGGAATTAGGAACTACACTACAGGACCACGGCAAGTCATACTAGTCACTACCACACAAGTGAAGTGTGCAGGTCTGCTCAATTGGATTCATGCCAGCCATACCAGAAGAGTACCGAGCCCATCAGATCAACAAGAGCCACCACTGACTGAGCAAGCTGAAGCATCAGAAGTTGTAAACTGTGAAATTGAAGAATCTAGAGTGATAGATTCTGAAAGACAACCATATGATGAACAGCCCGAGATAAGTCAGGAAGAATGGATCACAGTGATTGAAATAATTGATGATGCTATTGAAACCAGAAGAAGAACAGAGCTGAAAAGACAGGAAAGTAGTCAGGAAGAGACAGAGGAAGAAGAACACACTCAGGTGAAAATAGAAAGAGACACAAACAAACCTGAGGGGGGAAAAATAGAAGAACACGTTCAGGCGGACGAAGAAAGGTTTGAAGTAAGACCTGAACAGGGTCAGATAGAATTAGAAGAACAAGGTCAGGAAGAAGTAGAACAAAATACGGTAGAACCTGAGCAGGAGGAAGCAAAAGAAGGTACAAGCACAGAAAACAGAGAAACAGAACAAGTTGTGCCTAAAATAAATGAAATAAAAAGAACTTTACAAAGAGATAAAGAAGGTGAAAACGCAGTACAAATCAAAAGAGTTAGAAAGGGAGACAATTGGCCAACTGGAGTAAAGAAACTAAAATATCATCTGAGAAAATCTGAAAAGAAACCAGAGCAAGTGAACGAAATCACAAGTCAAACAAGACCTAAACAAACCTTAGCGAAAATAACTCGAAGAAGTCCAAGATTGAGAAACTTAAACAGGAGATACAAGGCTCCTGAATGGACATATGTTATACTCGAGGAATTTCAGTCCCTGGATCTGTCTGATGAGACAGAAGAGATCCATATTGCACAAATTGATGAAAGTCAATTGAAACCTCCTTAAGAACAAAAAGGAAGGCTAAGACTGAAAAAGAAAAAGATAAGAGAAAAGACATTTTCTCAGGAATAAAATGGCAGACATTGAAGTTATCGGAAAACCAAAATGTGGATTAAAAGGAAAGTGTTTTAGATTTTGTTTTTGTAGTATTTTATTAGCAGCATGAGGATGGTTATTCCTAACAGTAGGAATACCTTTAATAATGAAAACAAGTGACAAGAATAATACAGATACTAATGTTAAGGTGGATAGGATAAGAGAAACTAAAATAGAATTAGGGTAGAAGATGAAGCAAACTATCATAATGAATCAGACTATAATACGTCCTCTAATTTGTTTATTAAATTGTTATTTCAGTATGTTAGCACTATGGAAATTAACAATTGTTACGTGTGTATGAAGTTACCCTCATCAGTATCAGAAGGGATTAAGTATCACCATATACCTTTAACTTATGGTGTGTCATGTAGTATATTATCAAGTTTATTTTACGCTACAGGAAGACTTCAGTATTTTTATTCTAATTTAGATGTAGTATTTTCTGAACTACCTATTAGAAAGAATATGAATCCAGTAGCTAGCAGTAAAAACGCACAGTTTATGGGTGAATTTTTCATAACGATGAGTTCAATAGATTTAGTTCAGGCACGTAGAGATAATCTAACATGTACATTAAGAACTGAAGAAAAAGATTTTTTGAATTTAGTAGAAGAAAGGAGACAGGATTTAATGAGGAAGGCAACTACACAGAAAACCCATGTACCTCCATGGGTTGGGAAGGAGGGAATCTATGCAAGTGGCAAGGCTCATACTGCGATCAGGGCCGGACTGGCTACCGGGCGTTTTGACATGCTGCCGAGCTGGGGGCTGATGTCACTGCGGTGGGGACAAATTTCGTTGATGGAGACCTGCGTGTGCTTCAAAATAAACAAAGCAAAACGAATTTCGTTCAGCACACGCAGGTCCCCATCAACGAAATCAGCCCCCAGCTCGGCAGCATGCCAAAACGCCCGGTAGCCAGTCCGGCCCTGACTGCGATGTCCCTGGACTTTGTGAAAAGGGGAAAATTCTGCCTCCATAGATTGAAGACAGATTATAACAATAATTACATTGGTTCCAGTGAATGTGAACATAACTTCCTAGTATTAGGAGGATGGGGACTAAAAGGGGGAACTGATCCTGTGTTTCCAGGAGTGTATTATGTTTGTGGGAGCAATGCCTATTATAAGTTACCTGCAAGATGGTACGGAAGCTGTTATTTTGGAATAGTTTTTCCAAAAATTTATCATGTAGATAAAATCAGTGGAACCAATGGAAATTCTAATGGACTAACACGTAGAAGAAGAGCTAGTTTTTCTGAAATTGTAGGAGACATTTTTAGTGCACTGATACCCTCAGTTGGAGTCATTCTAAATTCACAGAAAATGTGTAAGTTATCAACCATAGTTGATCGTCTTTCTACAGACACTGCAGGAGGATTTCTAATGATTAACACAGAAATTGTTGCAATTAGATCTATGGTTTTACAGAACCGTCTTACTCTTGATATATTGTTAGCAAAAGAAGGTGGAGTCTGTGGCATGTTGAAAGTTCAACATTGCTGCACTTATATTCCGGACAAGAGCAGAGAAATTAAAGGATATATTGAAAACATTACGGGAATGCATAAAGATTTGACCCAACTGGAGGTTGACAGTGTGTGGGGAAGACTAACGAAAAGTATAACATCAATAGGGAAATGGTTTGTTGATTTTGGGAAAAGTTTTCTAGGTCAAATAATAATACCATTAGTTATGATAATAACAATAGTGATGTTAATAATAATTACATATAGATGTTGTAGCAAAGGTACGGAAGAAAAAGTACACTTGGAAAGAAAGGGACAGACACGAAAGAGAAAATATGATGAAATACGCTTGGAAGAAATGAAAGGCAGGTCATATAAGAAGATGCGAGATTTAGAAGGAAACGAAATTATTGATGAAAATTTGAGAGGACAAATAGAGAAAACTGAGGAGTGTTAAAGTTGGTATCTGGGATGGATGGGTAATTTTGTGATGGCTTAATATGCCATCAGAGAGGGGATTGATGGAGCAAGGACTCGAACATGAGACTTGCTCAGAAGCAATCCTCTTGTTTTAACTCACTAACGAATTACTAACAACGTGTTTTGTGATTAATAATACGCATTTCTTTTACATGCGGGAGAAAATGAAGCTTGCCTATGTGTTTACTAACTGCAATAACATGAATAAAGGACTAAGATGTATTCTAGCACGGGATCTTTACTGCGCATGCGTCTACTGCATCTACGTAGTATGACGTACTAACGCTTGGAGGGAAATTCTGGCGCTTGCGCAAAGAACTATAAAATGGCCGCTTGAAAACTCACATGCATGGCACCTGCTTGCTGAAATTAGAAAATAAGTTCTATATTAACGCAAATGCAGAAAGGAAAATAACAAATGGTATGGGCTAGAGTAGGGGTTGGTGGTATACAGTGAAATCATTTATTTTTGAGAATAACATTTTTCCTTTTGACTTTATTGTTAGTGCGTATTTGGGTCTGTCAAATTTGTCTGAGTCGAGCAGACTGACGTTGCACGACACATGCGCCCTGGCGAGGAAGTACGAAAAGATGACTAAGGACGTGTCATGCGTGCAAGGTCGGCGAAGATGTGCCCTGGGAACATGAGGGTGAAGAGTTCATATGAAGGAACTTTATTCAAGAGATCGCTACATTTGTATTAATAAAGTTTAAAGATGTATGGGAAAGGAAGTGCGGAAGAAAAGTTTGAGGGGAGGAGTATTGAAACAAAGGTTTAAAGAAATAATTGAAATATAAGCATGGTGTGATGATCATCCCCCCCTCGCCTGTCCAATCAGAAGTTAGTATTTTGTAAAATTGAAACATTAATGGGTGGTACATGGTAATAGAAAGGTATAATTGAAGTAGTTTAGTTAGTTAGTAAGCTAAGCTTGTTGGGAGCGGAAGCAGCAGAAACAATTCGGAGCTTGGGATGCTGTCGGTGCTGGGGGTGGTGCTGATGCTCTGAAATGCTGATGAAGAAATCGAATGCAGAACCATCTACTTAATTTGGCTGGGTTAGAAAGAAGATCGCGGAAGAACCACGAGGAGGAAGAGAGTGTCAGAGAGGGGTGCGACGCAGTTGTCGGTATCTAGAGAGATGAAGTATCCTGTCCTGATTCCTGTCCAGAAGTCTTTGTCTCCTGATCTGTCCTGGGGACCCTTACCAGCCCTTTGGCCAGTGGGTTGGTCTTCACACCATACTTGGTAATTATAAATTCATCGTCTTGATAAATGCTCTTCTCTCTCTATTCTCCTCTTTCTGAGTATAGTTGTTGTGTGGATCTGAATTATTATAACTATTGAAATTTTATTGAATTGGCACTCTTGTGAATGAGGGTGTTTGTACTGAAACGTTTTGAGATGGTTCACAACCAACTAATTTAGATAAAGATTTTTAAAACTTACAGAGTCTGCGATTATTTTATTTAATCAAGAAATGTATAATAAGGTATGTTAATTATCACCATCAACTAGTTCCACCTAATGGTCCATTGACCAGAGGAAAGAACTACTTGATCAGTGAAAGGTTTAGTTAGAGAAGAAATAACTAGATCTTGAGGTATGAAAATCATAAAACTAGAAAGTTCCAGCGGTCCACTTGGTGTTTAGTGCAAGAGAGTTATGTGGGCCCAGGTGAGTATATGGTAGTGGAGTATCTGTTGCTAGTACGCCGCTGGATCAGTGGACTCCTTCCCCTATTTGGGGGTTCTCTTTGATAAAGACCTCTCATGGTCAAAGTTGGTGGAAGGAAGGAAGCTGGTAATGGAGAGGGGTACCACGGCTGTTAAATATTTCGCTCAAAAACTGGGCGCAAGACCTTTTCTACCAATAAAAAACATCTACCAGGCTAAAGTAAAGGCAGCAGCAACTTACGGGGCTGGTGTGTGGGGTGTGGTGGCGTCAACATCACTGCAAACCACCAGGAATAATTTTTTTAAATCCATAGTGGGTCTCCCTCTCTCCTCCTCAAATTATATTCTACACTTGGAATTGGGTTTGCCCTACTTCTCAGACTCAATACATCTAGCCCCAATTCTTCTATGGCATTCATTCTGGCGGAGAGACACAGTGACACTTACACAAACAATAATAAAGAGTTGCTTAAGCATGGACAAGTGGAAGATGTCCAGGTGGCTCAGCTATGTGGAGTCAGCACTAAAGGAGATTGGCCTCCCTGAACTGTTCAAGGACCCACTGGCTTGTAGAAAGGTTTCCAAACAAAAGGTCACCAACATGTTCTTACTGATGTCTGAGTACAAGCGAAAGGAATACCATAGAGAGAAACACACTGTCTGTATATACCGCCAAAACCCTCCACTAATAGAGGGGGGGTACTCCTATCTAGTAAATGTTACCAGGCCGCAACATAGATTTATATTAATGAGGTTCCGCATGAACATGATCCCTTTGATGTTAGGTTATCCAGAAAAAACATATAACCACTCGGATTTAAGTGTTTGTCCGTGTGATAACCTCTCACCACAAACTGAATTGCACTTAGTCCTATTCTGCAGGCTCTATGAGAAAGAAAGGAATGACTACCTTAAACCAATTTTAAAGCAAGGGAATTTTAACCAATGCCGGGTGGCACTATATTTTTTTAATCGTTACCTGACCCCTGGTTTGCTATTCGGTAGCTACATTCTTATGGGCCTGTATGAGAAAGAGGAAGGTGGGGGAGCTAAGAGCCTTGAGTTTGTTACGTGATAACTTCATTGTATAGTTTTTAGCACATGAAATGATTTTATTGTAATAGGGTCTTTATTCTAGAATCCATGATGAATTATTTGCTGTTTTTAAAATGTTATGATTATGTATTTATCTGTGCTTTTATGATCATTTTAACTTGAACGAATAAAGATTGAATTGATTGATTGATTGAGTGCAACTAACAGCGCTCCATAAATAACAGGTGTTTGTTTCAGGGTCTGGTGCTTTTTATTTTTGGTACGGTAATTTGTTTTAACATATACAATAACCAATGACCAACTGTTATAAAGAGCTTAACAATGGCATTTTCTGTTTCTAAGCGGTGTAATTATCAAGTGTCAGGATTCCATAATGAAACTGCCCAATTTAGCTACCTCACAAGAATGAAATACCAAGTTGACCGTGCGCTTTTTGCGCTCTTTGAATAACGTTTCCTCACTGCGACAGTCTCCCCTGGGTATGAGGTTCTGTAGATAGAATCTTGGTTCGTGCGAGCCCAGGTTTAATGAGACAGAACATCTTCCGGCATCCCTTTAAGGATTCACCGTGTTTATTATCTGTCTTATGGAACTAGATGAAATGATAGCTACTGGTTAAATTGCTTAACTTGAAGATATGACGGGATTTTGAACAATACAACTCGTATGTAAGGCAAGGTAGGACTAGACAACTAATGAAATTCGTTTTCACTGTACACATTTAAAGCACGGATAGCAGAGTTGTGTAAACTTTTCCCACATAACTTTTAAATGAATAAGCATTCTTAAGGCTCAGGGTTCACATGTATGAATGAATATGTAAAGGGGTTTGCTACCCCGTGTTCAAAGGTCTCACTCCCAACATAAGAAAGGTAAGGGATAGAGTCCATAGTCGAACCAATTTAGCAAGCAGAGGATATCACGCATCACCTTTGGTCAGGAGCGGTTTATCCGTGCCCTACGAGTGGCGCGACACCCGCTCCTCGTTAGCCAGTTTCCCCGCAGCGCTCCTGCAGGGAGCAGTGAAATGCTTACTTACCCCGCTGCGGGTTAGATGTGTCAAAGGGGTCCGGGACGGGAGGGACACAGCTTTGCATCATGGTATCCCTACATCATGAATGGTATATACATTTAAAGATTAATGAAAAGTGGTCGCTCAAACAATGCAATACCTGAGGCGACTCAGTTTGCGAGGACTGTTGAAAATGTGCACAATCACTCGCTGACTCACATGCCCACTCATTCACCCACTCAGCCGGGAACCCCACCCAGGGTTTCACTCACAGCCTGTTCACACATTCGCTCACACAATCACTCTTTCGCTTTTTTGCTTGTGTTCAGTGTGTCAGTTACGCGCACATTAAAAAATCACTAACTCAGTGTCACACTCGCTTGTTCGCCTGCTTAGTTGCTCACTGTTCCACTCACTCACATACTGTCATACTCACCCACAAGCACATCTTCAGCCGGTCATTCACTAATTCATTCAGTGTTGAACCGCTCACTCACATACTCAATGACTTTCCGCCTCAAGTTTTATATAGCGCGAGCTTGACCCGAAATCAGGTATCAGAGCGCTTTACATGAGCACCAGTTGCGCTACATGAGGACAAATTCATTTATTTTTGTTCGTGTTAGGCACAGGGAGATTAAGTGTTTTGCCCAGAATCACAGGATGTTGAGCGTCGTTGCCGAGACTCGAAGCCGGTTCCCCAGATTTGAGGTCGACCACCCTAGGTTTGGCTACATCCTCTCCCCTTTGTCACTCACTCGCCGTCTCACCTACTTTAGTACACACTCACAGTCACTCATGCACTCACACATCCATCACTCAATATCTCACTCATTGTCTAGTCGCTGTAACATTCACTTTCACAGTCGATCGCTTACACAAGGCCACTCGTCACTCATTCACACACTCATTCGCTTGCTCAATTGCATAAGCTTTTGCATTCTCAGGGACCCCTTTCTCAGACCGCAATGTAAAGATGGAATTTTGGTGTGATTCGTTCGTCCTACCCTCCTGTATTGGGAGATGCTGGATTCAGTGACAGTGACGGGGTGGTGGTGTGAAGCTGATATGCTGCAGATTTTTAGTGCTCCTACCATCTGTCTGCGCCTTGTTCTATAGCACATACATGTGCTCGGGTTCTGTGTTGGAATCCCAGGGCAAGTCCCTAGATGTCCGGGTTCTGTGCTTGAAACCCAGGGCACGTCCCGAGATGTCTGTTCAGATATATGAGACCTGAACTCGAACCGGCTGTAGGCAATGCCTGTGACACAGACCGCGGTGCACTTACAGGCACCACGTACAGCAGTGGAGCGAAAAGTACACTTTTTTTACACTCCAGTCCTGGGATACTTTGGAGCAAATCCAGTCTCGTTTCAGAAAAGTTTGACGGTCCTTAATTTAGGCTCCCAAGTGGACATCTCCTGCTGATGAAGCGCCTGGATGCTCGGCTGATGTGAGCGCAATAAAACACATGTTTTGCGCACATTATAACCTGATCACTTTACATACAATGTGCACATTGAATCGCAAACTGTCCTAATTTCACTGCTTGATGACGAAACACGGGTGTGCCCTTTCTTTCATGTGAGATCAGATTACAGGGACATTACAGGCTGGATCTAACTGCAGAGAAACGTCAGATCTATATTCACCCCGGTAAAAACGCCATTGGCCAGTTACAGTTGATTTCGCTTTGATCCCAGCGCTGCTGCAGGGGGTGTTGGGCATATACTGATCTGCTGTGGAGAAACTTCCGGTTGATTCCAGTGGCCTCTTGAAGCTGGCTGTTGGTGCCTAATGGTGTCTACAGGCTGTGCCTAATTTTTAGAAGAATATTCTGTGTCGGGCCCAAAATTTCTCAGAAGCCTACTGGTGCGATGTCGGGTGTTACCGCATATTAAGGTTATATTTCACCTCTGCCTCTTTTTTCCACCGACATACTCTCCCTGCCCCTTTATGTCATTGACTCATTTTCATCCCTTTTTTCTTTTTGCAGTTTTATATTGCCCGATCTAGACCCAACGTTATCGGAGTGCTTTACACAAGCACCCTTTACATTACACAAGGAGACATTCATTTTGTTCTGTTGTTTTCAGGCACAGGCCAGAGGGAGGTTAAGTGATCTGCCCAGAATCACAGGATGTTTGAGCGATGTTGAGCCGATGCCGAGACTAGAACCTGGTGTCCCAGTTCCAAAGTCGGCAGTAGGCCCACATCCCGCCCCATCTTTTTGTTAGTGTTTTTCTCATTCTCATTCTTTCTCTCTTTGCTGCTTTTCTCTCTCTTGATTTGGGTTAAAGTCTGACGATTAAAATAATAAGTACTAGTCCCAAAATATGAGTGGTACTGGGCCGCACACGCAACCACCGCCTCAAATTAAGCACTTCCATATCAGTATCCCATCAGCAGAAAGTGCCTTGCAATCTCTCCAGCTGACACCTATTGACCGACGTATCTAACATTGATCGATTTATCCATGTGATGAAATCCACATGCCACAGCTGGATCCCTGAGAACCCCTGTGTAACTGATCATCTGATTTTCCACCATTAGTGGTACCTTCTTTCTTCTGAGGGGGCAACTGCTGTCCCGGACATCCAGTTCCTCGTGCTGGCTTTGGCTGTGCAAGGGAATCTCGGGCCAATCACAGCCCCACAGTCCATTTCAGCTCGGACCACGCTTGGGCAAAGCATGCAAGGAAATGGAGGCCTTTGCCCCCTGGGTGAATAGTAAAATGCTGCCATGTTTGGGGTTCATTGGGCCCCTAAGGCTCTGGTGACACTGCGCCTGTTGCACTGTTGATAGCAACGCTCTGCGTAGGCACACCACCAGGCACATGAAAGAAACGCCACTACATTGCATAAATGCCACCAGCAGGCAGTGGGCAATCTCCAGCTTGTAGAGGTCGGTGCCCAGCACATGGAGCTCGGGCTCCCGCCCCTCGCAGTACTGCGCCCCGTAGGCGGCCAGCAGCTCCAATAGGCCCAGGCTCAGCTGGAAGGTGCCGTCCCGGGAGCTGCGGCTACAGCTGGGAGCGCTGGTCAGCATGGCCCGGAGCTCATCCTCGGGGAGCTGGGACTGGGCCTCTGGGCTGAGGCCGGCTTTGGTTAGGCCCTGGCACAGCCCCTGTAGTTTGGAGGCCCTCTGCATGTCCTCGGGGTGCAGGCTCCAGCAGGACAGGGGCAGGGTCTGCAGCTCCCCCCTCAGCAGCACCCGCCGCTGCCCGCCTCACTGGCTGCCGTCCTCCAGGATGCCCCATAGCCTGCGGTTCTCGGTGCAGTGCCGCAGGCGGGAGAAGGGCAGCAAGGGCGGTGGAGGCCGGAGGGCCTGGGGCGGGCTCTGCATCCACGGTATCATGGCCAGCTTTCCGCCCTTGACCTTGAGCGCAGTGCGGCTTCGGCCACGGACAGTGGGAGGGGGCGGGAAACAACAAAAAAATAGAACCGTGTAACAATCGAGTAAAGGGGCCAGTAGCCATGGCCGTAATAAGGAGGGACTAACAAGGCTATTAAGCAATCAGAGGCCACATTTTTGAAGGGCAAAGACACAAGCAAATGAGAAATGTGGGCGGGGCTTCACCTCCGTACAGTACCTACCCCAGATCACCAGAGCAACGCTTGCGTGCTGGCACAGGCTCGACCTAAAAAGGAAGAGAAGCTTCCACAACAAAAAACTCAATTTAAAAAGAAGAAAGTGATCAGAATTTCTGCTAAATATGCCACAAATACTCCAAACTCTTCTTCGGAACAATATGTGGATGAGAACTCTGCTCAATGTAACAGCAGCAGTCACAATACTTCACCAGACTCTTCAACAGCTTCTGGTGGTGAGACCAACTGATGATTACGTGCAAGTAGAAACTCCAGATAAGCAGTTAAGCCCTCCTGATGGACTATATGAAATAGACTTAGAAATTGAGGGTGATACACCATGTACTATTAAAGTGATACTCAGGCAGAATTTAACTGATGAATATGACATGCCCTTGGCTGCCGGAATTTGTCAAAAAAGTTCCACAAGGGGAAAGATGTATTCATATCTTCCTTTTCTGTTATTGTTCCCAAAGAAGTTAAAGCAGCATATGATGCAGAATAGGCTCTTGGACAAGCTCCAGCATTATATTGCAATCAGGCTGGTTGTGATAAGGACTCACCTTATCATGTTATATCGATATGGTCCTGGCCATTGGTGCAAGCACAATACCGTATTAAACATGAAGCTAAACTCCTTGGTAGAGAGATACTACCATAATTAGAATACTAAGGTATGATTGAGCCTTGTGTCTTTGCTATGAATAATCCATTATGTCCTATGCTTAAACCAGGTCATGCCAATCATATAGTCTTAGACTATCGACAATGAAAGTCACACACGCACTTTTGCTTTAAAAATTCACACAGCACAGGCTTAATATTTCACATTGTTCGTAAAGAAAACAAAACTACATTGGACATTTCCAATGGCTTTGTCTGTCAAAATATAGCAAATAAAAGCTTCAATTTGACAGCATTCTCAGCACTAGGAGTTCAGCGAAGATTCTGTAGGCTCCCTCAGGGTATAAGAACAGTCAAGGTTCGTTTGCTACCCGAGTAACATCAATTTTACAAGAAATTGATTCAGAAGTGTTGTCTTAATTTAATGCCATTTGCCTCACAGATTATGATTGTTAGAATTTGGGTTTCCAGTTGGCAGAGGTATGCACCCTGTCCAAGCAGGAACCACAATCCTAGTCAGGGTATGTGAGATACACACCATCAATAAAACCTGGGCTCACCCTCTGATAGCTTGGCACTAAGCAGTCAGACTTAACTGAAGAGGCAATGTATAAGGTATTTAAGCACACTTCAAACAGTACAACAGGGAAAACACCACACATAAAGATACCACGCCTAATTAGAAACATAGAGCTTCATTTATTGAACAAATCAAGACCAAAATAACAAAAGATCTAAAAAGTACAACCAGAGTTATAAATTTTAAAGATTGAACTGAAATGAGGTGCTTAAAAGCATAAAGCACCAACCAGGGCTATCTGGTCATGCTAGATGGGGTCAAATTTATAAGTTTTGACGGATCGTGATGGAGCATGGGTCAGATACAGGGACCAAACTTGTTCCACCGCAAAGTACCTTGTTGCGTGGTCGACAAAGACCCAATGCCTGGAGCAGAGGAGGTGATGTGTTGACATCGATCCCTTCAGATGAAGGCGACATGTCCATTCTGAGACATGCGATGCGTCGTCGCCAAACCACAAGATGTAGGTGTTGCGTCGTAGTCGAGCTGCACAAGTCAAGAATGCATCGGGACCTGGAGACAATGCGCCCCGTAGTCAGCAATGAGATTTCTTCAGTCCTTGCAGCAACGGTGATGCATTGACATCAAAGGAGATGCGCTGTTCCCAGATGCACAGCAAAAGTGATGCATGGATTTTGGTAGTT
Source organism: Calotriton arnoldi (assembly GCA_963921515.1). NCBI lineage: Eukaryota > Metazoa > Chordata > Amphibia > Caudata > Salamandridae > Calotriton > Calotriton arnoldi. The sequence continues at coordinate 221,462 of CAWUFW010002152.1, forward strand.
GCAGCACGTTATACCCACTTCCAAGGGCACAGGACTGAATTGGTACCACTTGGCAGGGCAAGACTCTCAGTTGGCAGAGTCCAAGTGCTGTAGGTAGATGGGTTGGAAGTCTTTGATGTCCCTGATAATTCAGAACTAGAGGCAAGCAGACAACCCCTTGGAGTCACTCTGGTTTGGAGTTGGAGAGATTCAGGTCTAGTACTTTGCACTACCAGGAAAGATGGCAGCAGCTCAGCACAGCAGTACTACAAAGTAGCAATCCATCAGAGTGGCAGTACTTATAGTAGCACAGCAGTCCTTCTTGCTGGCACAGTATCTACAGTTACAGAAGTGTACTGAGTTGATGGTGTCATGGGTCCGGTACTTATGTATAGTTGTGCAATTAAAATGGGGGAGACTTCCAAGAGAGGGCCTGGCTCCAGACTCACTACAGGAGGGTACACAGCTCTTTGTGTGGAGACAGACCCAGCACATTCATGTGTAAGTGTAGGCTCCTCTCTCCGATACTGCCCAGGATGGCCAATCAGGATGTGGATGGTCCATCAGTCACATCTAAGCTCCCTTCATGTGTGGATGTCTGGAGGAAATGTGCAAAGCCCAGCAGTCACCCACCCCAGACATATATTCAGAGACAGGTAAAGGGCACCAAATGGCTAAAGTAAGAAAATGTAAACTTTCTAAAAGTGGCATTTTCAGACTCTCAATTTAAAATCTGACCTCACCATATGTTGTGATTTACAATTGTGATTCCAGAGACACCAAACTTGAAACGTCAATTTCTTTGCAATTGAGAATTACACTTAGAAAATTATATAAGGCAATCCCAGTGTTATACTATGGGAGAGATAGGCCTTGTAGTAGTGAAAAATGAATTTGAGAGCTTTTCACTACCTGGACACGTAAAACTTAAAAGTACATGTCCTGCCTTTTAAATATATTGCACCCTGTGCTGTGGGTTGGCCAGGACCTACTTTAGGAATGGCATATATGCTCAGAACGGTTTATCTTGCCAGGGCAAAATGGCAATATAAACTGCACACACTGCAATGGCAGGCCTGAGCCATGGTTACATTGCTACTTAAATAGGTGGCACAACAATGTGACAATGGACATAGACATTGTCTTGCATTTCCCCCAGTTCACTCTATAACCGGAGATCTCTGAAAAAGCATTTAGTAGGGTCATGAGTGCCAAAATGTCCATGGTTTGGAGATGGTCAGCAATATGCTGTCTGCATAGAGGAATGATTTGAAAGGCGAATTCCATGAATGTTGGGGAATAGCCTGATGGCCTTTGTCAGAGGTTCAAGGGCCAGGAGGAAGAGTAGGCGTAACAGTGGGCGGTCCTGGCAGGTGCCTGTTTTGTATCATGCATGACAGGTGAACCCTGCAGTTAATATATGCCGTTCGGCCCATGTTCAACCATGTTACCCTCTTAATGAAATCCTTCCCCTAGCTGAAATAGTTTATGATGTGGAAAAGGAAAGGCCATTCGACGCAGAGAAATGTCTTTTTCACGTCCAGGTATATCGCTACTAATTCTTCCTCTGCATTCTGCAGGTCCCGAGAATAGGTGGGCTAGGGTCTGCACATGGTTTCCTGGAAGATCATCCTGACACGAGGTCCACTCTCTGCAGCCAATTTGCAAGCACTTTTGCCAGGATGTTTATGTCAACATACACATTATGGCTTTATTAGAGATAGGGTCAACCCACCAAACTTGTCCACTTCTTGGATCAAACAAATAAAGTGCTTGTTCTCTCTCCCCAACACATGTTATGTTATAATGTTATGTTATAAGGGTTTTGTAAAGCGCTCGTACACCAGTTGGTTTCATGGCGCTGTCTAGGAAGGTGAATCAAAGGTTCATTCCTAGGCCTGGGTAAACAGCCAAGTTTTAAGTGACTTTCCGAAGCTCATTAGGTTGGTGCTAGATCGGATTTCCAAAGGGAGAGAGTTCCACAGTTTTGGTGCTAAAGTGGCAAACCTACAGCCCCCTTGGCACTTCAGTTTAAACGTTGGGACCTTCAGGAGTAGGAGATGAGCTGAACGTAGGTTGCGGGAGGGGATGTAACGGGAGATAAGATTATCCATGAATTTAGGACCTTGGCCATGCAAGGATTTAAACAGCAGGCAGCCCGTTTTGAAGGCGCAGCGTTGAGGAATAGGGAGCCAGTGCAGCTTCTTCAGGAGGGGGGAAGCGTGTTGCCACGTGGGTTGCCTAAATATAAGTCTGGCAGCTTGATTTTGGGCCATCTGGAGCCTTTTAGAGAGGTAGAGTGGTATCTCAAGGTAGATAGCGTTAGCGAAATCAAGGCGTGATAATACCAAGGCTATCACCACCTGTGTCAAGGCTGCTTGGGTAAGTAGTCTGCTTATTTTCCTGAACTTGCGCAGCTGAAAGAAGCAGGCGGAAACCACAGAGCCAACATGTGTTTTTAGCATGAGATCATTATTTATAGTGACTCCCAAGCTTTTAGCTGAGTTGGCCGGGATCGGTGGGGGGCCTAGTTCGTTGGGACAATAGTGTGGGCCCCATGAACTTATACCGCCACTCGTCAGGACTACTTCGGTTTTACCAGGGTTCAGCTTTAAATGGTTGCAATCCATCCAATGGCAGATAAATTGTCCACGTTAAAAGTGACAGTGTTCCTTTCTTTCAGTAATCGTATCAACGGCAGCAAATAAAGATTGAAAAGGTGTGGGGAGAGCGAAGATCCCTGTGGGACACCACACGTAGTTTTTAGTTTAGAGGCCGTGAACTGACCAATACGGACTACCTGGAAGTGGTCTTTCAGGAAGGAATTGACCCAACTGAGGGCAGGACCCCGAAGGCCTGCCTCCCTGACACGGTCTAACAGCGTACTGTGGTCGACCGTGTCGAAGGCGGCCGAGAGGTCCAGTAGTACCAGGGCCTGGGGAATGGCTCTGTCGGCCTTTTCCCGAAAGGAGTCTAGTACCGATAGTATAACCGTCTCTGTAGAGTGCGCTGGCCTAAAACCCGCCTGGTGAGGATCAAGAAAGTTAGAATTTTCTAAGAAAATAGATAGACATTTGGCCACATGTGCCTCTAGTACCTTAGCTAGGTACGGGAGCAAGGAAATAGGGTGGTAGTTAGATAGCGTCTGCGGGTCAGCTCCAGGTTTCTTTAAGAGGGGGACCACAATTGCCTCCTTGAAAGCATTGGGGACCTTGCCCTGAGATAGAGAGTTATTTAAGAGATCCAGTACAGGCTTTGGATATGCTGGCAGAACCATTTTTAGAATATGTGGGGGACAGTGGTCCTTTGGGGATCCTGATCTAATTTTGGACAGCAGATCACAGAAAGTCTTAGTGTCCAGGGGTGGGAATGACTCAAGGAGGTGGTGGTTTCCGGGGAAGTGAGGTGAATTAACTGTAGTAGGATGGGTGGGAATGCTGGCTTTAATAGAAGCAATTTTGTCAATGAAAAAACTATTCAGAGAGTCGCAGAGAGCCTGGGTGGGTAAAGGCTTGCTAAGGACTCTGTCGGGATTGGATAGTTCATCTACGATGGTAAATATTTCTTTAGCTTGATTATTGGAGTTTAAAATTCTAAAGGAGAAATGAGTTGCTTTTGCCTTAGAGATTGCTGCTTTATATTCTCTCAGTGCTAACAGTTTTATCCGTTTGAGAATAGTTCCTTCTCCATTTTCTTTCTAGTTGACGGAGAGAAAGTTTTAGCATTTTTAATTCCTGACTAAACCATCTCTGTGCCTTGAGATGGCGGGATTGTCTGATTTGTTTAAAAGGGGCATGTTTATCACTAGCCGCTAAAAACCAGGCAGAGACATGTTCCTCATGGAGATTAATGTCAGATGTGGAATTAGGAGCTGTGTTGGTTAGAGTGGTCAGGAAATCATTGGAGTCAATGTGGTTCCACTTTCTCGCCAGTTTCCCTCTGTTAGCGGGGGTTTAAGGGTGGTCGGGTTTTTTAAAATGAATTTGATTAAGTGGTGGTCAGACCAAATACAGGGTGTGATGGACACTGCATAAACCATCAGATTGAGGGTCCAGGTTTGGTCTAAAATGTGTCCTTTTATGTGGGTAGCTGTAAGCACCTGTTGGGCGAAATTAAGATTACTGAGAAGTTCAGTCAGCTCTAGCGACTGTGGCCCACCTTGTGCATCGTTTGCCCAATAGTTAAAGTCGCCCAACAGCATGATTCTGGTGTGATTAGTCACCAGGTTAGCAATCTGTTCCCCCATAGTTAGAGGAAAAAGGGGCATGTGTTGTGGAGGCCTATAGAGTAACACACATATTAGCGGTGCCTGGTCAGATTCAAACTTTATTACTGCATTATCCACTTTGGGGAGACAGAGTGGAGTAAGGGCAGTAAATTTAAGATCCTGGTGAATGATGGCTGCAACGCCGCCCCCCATTTTCCCTTGAGGCCGGTTGGTGTGGAGAATATAATAATTATTGGGTAGGGCCGCCAGGATATCAGGCAAAGAGTCAGGGGTGAGCCAAGTTTCAGTGAGCAGCAAGATGTCAGGCCTTTCAGACTCTAGGAGGGTAAAGATCTCTAATTGATGTTTTACTAATGAGCGAGTGTTGAGATAATACATGTTTATATCTGTGTACCTGTCTTTTGCCAGTCTTCTAGCTGTTTCTGACTGGCTGGTTTGAGAGGTAGCCTGGCTTGTTGTAGAGAGTGACTTCTGGTGCTGATATATAGAATTATGGTGAAGCTTGGCAATTATGGCAGGGCAAGGCGAGAGGGAGGCAGAATAGAGTGAGCGTAACTGTGAGGAAGAGTATTTATAAGGATGGGCAGAGTCCCTGGGCCCTGGGCACGGCAGGGCGTGGACAGGCGCCGACGGGCTTGCCTTTGGCTCGCCGCCGGCGCGCGCCCGCTGCGCTGCCGCCGGCATTTGTGCCGGTGAGTCCCCCTTAGCTCCGCCCCTCTGCGAGCGCGATAGGCTGCCCCATGGGAAGACCCGGAAGTGAGCAGGGAGTAACAGGGATGTTTAAGCCAGCACGCGCGGTGAGTTCATTCTTTAAAAAACAATCAAATTCATACAGTGAGATCAATTAAAAGAGCGAGTGAATATCGTTGCAGTAAATAACTGTTTAGCCAAGGTCTCGGGTAGCGGCCTCTTCCTAGAGTGCCCGCTCCCGCGCTGCCGCCGGCATTTGCGCCGGTGAGTCCCCCTTAGCTCCGCCCCTCTGTGAGCGCGATAGGCTGCCCCAGGGGAAGACCCGGAAGTGAGCAGGGAGTAACAGGGATGCTTAAGCCAGCAAGTGCGGTGAGTTCATTCTTTAAAAAGCAATCAAATTCATACAGTGAGATCAACTAAAAGAGCGAGTGAATATCGTTGTAGTAAATAACTGTTTAGCCAAGGTCTCGGGTAGCGGCCTCTTCCTATTACCCACATGGTAATACTTGCTCATCCCCAATTGTCATATTTAATGTACTTATAAGCCTGAGTAAAAGTGCACTGCGTATGCCCAGGGCCTGTAAATTAAATGCTACTGCTGGGCCTGCAGCACTTATTTAGCCACCCACTAAAGTAGCCTGTCAAAACATGCCTCAGGTCTTTCACTGCAAACTGTAGTGCAGTTTTAAACTGCCATTTCGACCTGGCCAAACAAACCTTTTGACAGGCCTAAACTTTCCTCTGTAATACATATAAGTCACCACTACAATAGACCCTAAAAGTTAATAGGGCAAGGTGCACTGTAATTAAAAAGAACATGTGTTTTACAAGTCGTTCTTCACTGTTGTGAGGTCTACCTCTACCATTGACTAACACTGTTATCTTATTACATTTAAAAAGTGATAACTTTGGACTGGGAGCAGATACAAACTATACTGTTTACACTAAAATGAATTATAAATTGTCTTTAATGGTGAAGTCGGATTTTAAGTCACAATTCTGAAAATCCCACTGTAGAAATAAGGCATTATCTTGTCCTAAACATTTGTGCCTCCTGCCAGTGTATTGGGCCACATGACTGTGAATGGCTCTGCTGTTGTGGTTTGTATATTGCTTCCAGACAGTAACACAAGAGAGGGCTTAGGTGTGGACAGGATGGGCCATCCTTGCAGGATGACTGGACGGGACTGTGCCCAGCTCCACTTACATTTCAAAGGGCTTTGCCTTCTGAAAACATAAAGGAATCTGTCACCAGGATTGACCTGTCTTTTGTCTCCCCAGACGGCTTGGAGCCTTGGCAGGGAAAGCAAACACTTTCCAGAACCTGTTTTGGGGTATTATAGGGAATCCCCCCACTTCAAAGGGTGGCACTCGGAATAAATATCAGGCCTTCAGAGCAATTATTCAGTATTCTCCTGGACATGTGGACATTACAAAAGAAGGACTGCCCTGCCACCAGAGGACTGACCTGCTGCTACCAGAGGACTGCACTGCTGTTTGAGGATTGATTTGCTCTCTCTGAAGGAAGACCGGACCTGCTTGATTCCAGGCTAACCTGAGGGTCAGTTGGCTGATCTCCTGTTTGAGCTATAGGGACAGAACAAGCTCCAGTGACCTTGCTGCAATAGCCCAGCTGAACTTCTGCAACCGGACCTGCAACTGGATCTGCCTGAGCCCTGCACGTCTCTGTTGGAGTGAGTCCCTGATCCCCAAGAGGTGCGCCCCAAGTTTTTGACCATTGCCTGGGATCAGTCTGAATTCCTCCCAAGAAAGAAGATGAAATCCCAAAGTTTGGGCTCTTTGCAACCATGAACGGGACTCTTCCCGGTGAGACTCTGGCACCCACGATGACCACCAATTCAAAGCACTGGTAAAGACCTGCTCTTCATGCTACAGCAACCGCCATCATTGACTGGCAGCGTGAGATCTGCGCTTTGCGCTATAGCAACAACAGCCAGCGGTGACTGCCAATGAAAAGCGCCAGCAACACCCATCTGCGATGACTCACTGGCTCTTTGTGATACTCTGAGGACAGCACCCACCATCTGGACTGCTCTTCGCACTAAAATGCTCCTTGCAGCCTACTCCGCCATGAACAGAACTCTTCCCACTGGACATTAAGAAGGTAACTCTTTCTGTGGGACTAACTTTGTTCCTGTATCCTACCCCCCACTACATCAGATTCAGCCTGAACTTGTGACTTTACCCCGGTCTAGCACAACCAGATGACTGTGAGTGGTACTTTGTGCTTTTAGGCACTATATCTACCTAGAAGTTTGAAATTGCATCTCTCTGGTTATACTGATTGGATTTTTGTCATGCTGGTATCAATTTATTTATTAAAACTTACTCTATTTTTCTAAATTGTTTTGGGATTTTTCTACAGGTTAATTTAGTGACTTTTGTGGTTCACCCTTTCAAAGATTGTAGTTGTTATCTGAGTGGGTCTTCCACACCCTCAACCAATAACCTGATTTCTTATAGGAAATATTGTGGATAGAGGGTTCATGATCCACTAGGGGTGTAACATATGTTTCTTCAAATGTATTTCCATCTACCTGACTGTACATATTTGGTGACTTAATGTGTAGTATTCAGTAGTGTGTGTGTAATAAAAGTATTTTCACTTTATGAGAAAAAGCACTGACTGGCCAATCATTTATTGAGTGTTGCGGTGTACCAGTGAGCTGGGGCTACAAGCCCACACCACCTCCCTGAGTAGGCATTGGACTGCTCTGCCTCACTACCCTGAGGCATTTAAGTACTACAATGGGGTACTTAGATCCCAGTAAAGGGAAGTTGTGGAATTATTATGTGTACAGGACTCAAATCCTTTGCAGCTAGTAACCCTGATTTCTTACAAAATACATTTAAGCCTGTCAAGAATACTTTTGTGATTGCAGAGTAGGCGTGTTGAGGTATTTTTAACCGTAAACGTATGTTATGAATAGGGCCGATAGTCTCTATATGAACCTCAGATTGTGCTAATTACTTGATCCCTTTTTTGAAGATGTAAATATGAGGTTAAAAAATACAGCCTTTTGAATGTGCAGTTTTTTTTTTAAAGAATACCAGGAATGAGACTCGTGTTTTGCTATATTGCATTGCCTAAAAACATAAGAGAAAATCTCATGATGAATACTATTTGCATTATCAAAAATGAAAAAAGATATTCTGACAAAATCTTACCACACACACCCGTAATGCATCATTCGTTTTGTCATTACTTCCCAAAAAAGACAACCATGGATTGAATAAAGTAAGTGGTAACTACCAGTGTTGATTAAGCTTTATGGAAGGAAGGTTGATGCAAAAGCTAATGTAACGCTCATGCTTTATTATTTTCTTAACAAAAAATGCTCATTCACATGAAGAGCAAGATCACATTGCAGATTTGTATTCAGTTATTTTATGTAAAATATTCCGTAATAATGATGATGCTATATAGCTAAAGCCTTCCTGAAGGTGGATGTATTAAATGAACGGAAATAACAGTATCAAAAAGTATTAATGTTTAAACATAAAAAGGTAGGCTTGTCGATGCTGCAATGTAATAGTAACATAAAAGGCGAGGCTGCAAATATAGTATGCTCTTAAAAAGAAAATAAAGGTGGACACGTTTATGGAAGATATTAAGTCGGTTGTTGATTTTCTGTTGGAAAATATGACAGAACTGCTGCCCCAAACATTTCTTAGAGCAATTGTTTTCAATTTACTTGAGCAATATGCCTAACTATCAATCATAATATTGAAAATTATATATGTTTATTTGCTAGAACTATGGAAGATGGATTGATGATCGCATGGAGTACACTAACACATTTTATGTGCATAGGTTTTTTTCAGTCAAAATGTTTTCTATAAACAAAAAGAAAGGGAAACGTTAAGAGAAAAATTTACAATTAGCAGTTAATAGGAAAGCAAGATGATAATTTCGTATAAGGAAAGGACAGTTTCTCAATAAACAATTAATTTAAAAGCGTATTAGGCAGTTATGTATTTGCACAAGCCAGTGCATTATGAACGATGGATAGGTTTTATCTCATGTCTCCAGTAAATTTTCAGAAACGGAGAAGCAGTGCTAGAAGGAGTGAAGCCATGGCGAAAATACTCTGAGGCTGATTTACAAGGCCCTTGCGCCACTTTTGCGTCATTTTAAACATGGGTAAAGTGACGCAAAAGTGGCACAAGGGGCTTTTAAATCTGCCCCTCTATGAGTACTATGCAATGTACAGCATGAAAGCATCAAGTGGAGAGATTGTCGAAATATTTGCTTTTTTCAGTCACTATAAGTCTTTCTTAATTAAAAATAGACCTGCATTATAAGAAAGGACAGACGGACACCTTAAGACTTGTAAAAGTTCTGTATGGCACAGCTCTTATTCCATAGTCAAGTAGTAGTCAGGCACACCCTAATCAAGTATGGAAAGGTCTCATGAAACAAGGCGGGAGAAGCAAGGAGCCAGCCATGGTGTACAGGCTCCTTCCATCCAAATAGATGAAGGAGCACAAGAAGAGCAATTCTTGGGACGTGCCTTAAAGAGCCCATCACCGTCAATGTTGCTGATTTCATTTTGACTGCTTAATTAGATCTAGAAATGAAGAGCTAAATGGACTAAACCATTTTACAGTTGTAAACCCTGAGAGTCACAAAATCACAGAGTTTGTGGTCTCAAAATGGTGTTGTGCCATGCTCTAAACCCAAGTCCTCATTTACAAACGTTTGAGGCACGGCAGTGCAGAAGCCTTCCTGCTGCGCTGCCGTGCGTCAAAAGAATAGAGCAGGAATGCGCCTTATCTAGAATATATGGCACATACCTGTCCTTCTCCCCTGCTGGTGCAAAAACAGCAGCCTTGTGCCAACGCATACACCCTTGTGTCATGTTGCAGGGATGATTGTTTTTGTGCAGGAAGGGACACCTTCCCACACAAAAACAATAATTGATGGCATTTTCCTCTTTCTATGCGTGCTGCAGAATGCAGCAAGCATAGAAAGAGGAAAAAACAAGAAGAAATAAAAGTATTTCTCCTCGTTGCACAACACCTACGCCTCCCCTGTGGAGGCGTAGGAATCAGACACATTCCAAGGTTTACAATTCCTCGTAAATCTGTAATTGCTTCAGTTTCCATGGGTGTTGCGTGGAAACACCCGGAGCAACACCCATGGAATGCCCCTTTCACACAGTGTTCTGCGTGAAAGGAGTACATATTTACAAGACCATGAAAAGCCACACAAAATGGCTTTGCTTGGCCTTGTTATTATGCTGCAGTACATTGCGCCACCGGAGCATCAAAAAAGTGACGGTACGGAGGCGCAAAAGTGCCGTTAGGGCTTCGTAAATGAGGCCCCCAGTTTGCAAATCAGAAAATTGTTTCTGAACTTGTAAAATGGGTTGTGAAAATTACAACTAGAGTAGGGAATCACAGTGGTCACTTCCAAAGTGAGATTCACAATAGTATGTATCAATGGTTTTCGATTGCAGTTGCCATACAAAACAACTGGAAAATTACCAACACCACAAAGTTGCCAGCTTCTATTTTGTGAATCTTTTGGGCAGCACAATGTGTTCGCAAATGAACAACATTTTTAAAAGCACCACCTGTCCCTTCAATGGGCCTCCTGTGCTGGAAGGGGACCAATGACGAAGCATACGACCTAGTGGGTGGGTAAGGGCGTGTTGATTAAAAAACCTAAACACATCAACTTTCGTTTATGATTCTTTGGTCCCTGAGCTAGGTATACTTATTTTGATTAAATGTATTGCAGTTTGTATTTACTTGCTGTATTCTCCTTCCTTCCCTCTATTGTGATATAATGTAGTGCAAGCTACTACACTACTTAAGATAAGGCCTAGTAGATTGAACAAATAAATATGTGGATTAGGCCCTAAAAAAAATGGTGTCTGAATATGTAGCAGATGGTGAATGAAAACCAGTGTCCTCATTTAAAGCTGTATTCTTTGGAGAATATGATGGCTCTGTTCTAGCAAGTTGTCATGGACTTTAGTGTGCCTTTCTCTGCACATATCTGCATACATAAATGATTTATGATATGTAAGTTTTTCCTCATTATTTGTATCACTTTTTTAAGTCTACTTTTGTTTTCACTATTAGGCTTGCTTTTACCGAGATACAGCGGCATTTTGAATAATTTGCAAGCTTTAAATTAAATAGAAGATGTTTTAGCCTTCCCTTCAGGTAAGACTGATTATACATCAAGGAATCCCTCGATTTAAAGGTTAGTCCAGTATTAACTGCATTAATTTCAGTAAATATCAGGTTGTCAGGCATCTCCCACTTCCGGTATTAGACTTACATCAGGGCCCCCAATGTAAGTCCAGGAGGGGCCGATCCATTTCAGATTTACAGGATAACGATTTAACGATTGGGAATGTAGATGAGTTAGGATATGATTTACTGTTATACTCTGGTTTTTCTTCAAACTGAATACATATTTCACCTTCAACTGTATGTAAGTTTATCTTTCTGAGATATCCCAAAAACTTGAAAACCATCTGGCCAACTAGAAGATGCTTTGAACACTTGTGCACCAGACTGTTATGCCACTATGCAGCATAAACTTAGGGCCTTATTACGAGTTTGGTGGTCCTCCTGTCAGCCTGCCATGCTGACAGGAGGACCACCAAGCCCATTGAGTGCCCTACCCGCCAGATTACAACTGTAATCCATGGTGGGTGGGCAGTGCTGCGGCCTTCTCAAGGTGGCAGCTGCATAAGGCTCATAGGTGAGTCTTAACTGCAGACGCTGCAGTGAAAGCACCTGCAGCACGTTCCTGCATGGCGTGGCATGCATGCCACACCATGCAGGAACTGGGGGGCAATTCCAGGGGTGCACAACATGTGCCTCCCCGCATGCACTCCCAGGCCCAAGAGTGGCAGGGTGCCCTGTTAGGGCCCGCTTAGTTGCCTCTTTGCCACCCTTTTCATGGAAGGCTTACCGCCATAAAAGGGGCTGTGGACAGGCAATCGTAATGTGCACATCTGTGCTGCAGCAGCACCACCAGCATATTGCTGCCCCCTTCTGCTGCTCGACCGCTGCGGGATCCTGGAACCTCAGTGGAGGTGGTGGTTCTATCGCAGTCTGACCGCCACACTCTGAATACTGCGGGTGGATCCGCAGAAGTGGCGGTGCCGGACTTCCACCGGGAGTATAGCAGTCCTGTGGACCACCGTACTCGTAATAAGGCCCTTAATCTTCTCACACGAATATAACCATGATCCACTCACATTGTTTCAGGGGTAAAGAGATTTACAATGAAGTAGACCACTATGCAAATGGAAAGCTATACCTTACTACACTATTGTAAACATTAGTGGTTCCATAATGTGGCTACTCCTCATGAATGTGTTGATCAAGGCTCTTTGTTTGGAGGTAGTGTGTGCCTCATCTCAGAGGCATTGAAGCAAGCCCTGATTACAACTACAGAGATATTGAATAAGTAATTGGGTAGTAGAGAAGGGTAATGCTCTATTGCTCTTTGCCTGACCAAGTCACATATCCAATAGATCTAATTATATACCTGAAGGAACTAGGGTAGGGTGACTGCACTGATGGCCAATAACAAGTACTACCTGCTGACTCCTCAGCCCCCTTACAGTAATGCTGCACCATCCTGGGCCCTAGAATGCTCTAGGGCACTCCAATCATGCACACTAGCACTGTAGACACCAACGAGTTGTGGACAATCCCAAACGATGACCCGCCATCCCCGAGAGCAGATTTAGCCAGCCGTGAGCCTGCAGCCAGAAAAAAATAATGGCCCAGACGGCATGAGATGCTTGGCTTGTGAAGCTGGGGTGGATAGGGAGTGGCGGAGAAAGGTTGTCAGGGCACATGGCCTAAGAGGACCCAGGGGTGACATGACAAGCAAGAGCCGGCTCCCAGGCATGGCCGGACCAGCTAGAGAGCTGCAAAAGCCTCAGGAGGTGAGCGGGGATGGCTGGGGTCCCTCCTAGACTCCCGGTGAGGAGGAGAGCTGAGGGGCTTTTACTGGGACAGTGTGGCTCTACTACTTGGTATGGAGGTAGCCTGCACTATGGGCCAGCAGGACGCGTCGGGCCCTGTTGGAGGACCATGGGGGCAAGAGTTGTGGAGATCCACCTTCCCAGACCAACGGGCAAAAAGGCAAGCAGTGCATATGGGGGTTTTGAATCCCATGCCCGACCCTACAGAGGTCCCAGATGGAGAGGCTGGGCGAGTAGGGGCTAGCAGAAGGCTGACTGGGCCCCTGATCCATAGTGACCTGTGGGAGCTGCAGTCAGGAAGTGCCGACTCAGCCCCTGGAGAGAAGGAGGGTGCATTGCTGGTGCCATCTTGCCCTACTGTTGGAAGCAGTGGTAGCCTACACATAGAGGCTGTGTGAGACAGAGTATCCTGAGCCCCCTGAGTGCTGCAAGTCACTGGAAGCTGGACCCCTACCCCACCTCAGAGGACAGTAACAAGCGGGTGAGGTGAAGGGGGGCATGCGGGTTGAGCCCTGCTAAGAGTTTGGACACCATGACTAGAAATCTGGGTGGAGGGGTTCCCTCTTCACACTTGGGCAGGCAAGAAAAGGCCTCCAGAATCATCCTGGTGGAGCAGCGGTGACTGATCTGAGAGAGGAGGCTATATACAAAGAAGGGACAAGGAGCGCATGAAGGTCTAGCATACGTGCTCCAATTAGAAACTAAGAAACAACAAGGAGTATGCAGTTCCTAAAGAAATGAAGAAAAAGAACAAGAACAGGTCAGTGCTAAAGAGCTCAGGACCCAGATGGGGGGCATCTGAAAGCTCAGGAGCAAGAGCCTTCACACAGGACCTGAATTCCTAATATACACAGTGATTGGGAATATTATCTTGATATAAGTGATATTTTATCCAATTACTACCATCACATTTTAGCAAAAAAGATTATACCTTCAGTAGTGTTAAAACAGCGACCTTCAGTCGTGGTAAAACAACAACCCAATTAGGGAAAACAGAGGACCCCCCAAGCTAAATATATTTTAGCTGTCTGGAAACACAACTTGTGTCCTGATGTGATGCTAAGTTGAGATTCTATCCCATTTCTGCCACCTCAGAGGTCAGAGACGGGGTAGGTTCTCATGCCAATTTCACACCAGGACACAAGCTGTGCTTCCAGCTGGCTACAATCACTGTGTAGGTTAGGAATTAAGGTCCTGATGAAGTTCCCTTGTTTGATTTCAGCTACTATAGCAAGAAACATGTCGACCAACCTATGCACCATTTTATGAGCTGATACAGACCATCACTTCTGGTTACAGCCATTACTTTTGATTTGAACCTAAACCAGGGGTCCCACTAAATAAAAATATTATTATGGTACTCCTTAGCCTATTTTAACTCACTCACTTCTACACCAAGCTACACCTGAGAGCCCCTACCCATACACCCTCACTTCACAGACGACAAAAATCAAAAGATCTCTGGCAGAGAGCCCCCTTGTGGGTGTCCGTTGAGCATTGCAGCTCCAGCCCGCTTAAAACTATGATGAAATACGACTCCCATCTGTGTGTATGAGGGCTCTTGCTCCTGAGCATTCAGATGCGCCCCCCACCATCTGGGTCCTCAGCTCTTTAACAATGACCTATTCTTGTTATTTTCTTCATTTCATTAGGAACTGCATAACCCCTTGTTGTTATTGAGAGAGGAGGCACCAGGTGACAAACATCTGTGGACCCAGTGGAGGGGTGTAGAGATGTCCGGGCTGTCAGAGCAGTGAACTCCCTGTCAAACACTGCCTGCAAGAGCAGATATCCTTAGGGAAGCATCCTGGGCCCATCATCCCATGGACAAATATGAGGAAGGACAGACAGCTCAGAAGCACCCAATAGACCAAGATGGACTAATTCACTGCACCTGGCCCGGAGCAAGGGGCCCCCTTCAGCACCAGACCCCTCAGGGGCCCAAATCCTTTCAGCAATTGAGCATTCCAGGTCTCTGCTTGAAAATATTATTGACACCATCCACCCAGAGGTTAACCTCCTGTAGGCGGACCTATGCAAAGTTCCAGGGAGATTGCAGGAAATGGAACAGACAGTATCGCTCTTGCAGTATGAAATAATTTCAACACTGTTGGAGACAACTAGACACCTGGAAGACTGGGCTGAGGTTGCAGAGGAACGGTCAAGGAGTGGAAACCTGAGATTTGTCGGGTTTCCCCGAGGGAGTTGAGGCGACCCCCCTGAAATCCTTCTGAAAATATGGATTATGTCGACCATTGCCCTGTCATCTCTGTTCATCATGGAGGGGGCGCACGTGGTACTGGCCCCCAAGCAGCCTCTGCGAGTCCCACCGAGAGTAATGTAACAATTGAGGGTCATGCTATATGCTACTGTTCCCAGCCTGCCTAAAGGTTATCCATGGGTGTCAGGTCCATTTCTATAGTACCCCGATGCGGTGTGGTGCTGGGTGGAAGCAGACCTGGGGAGTGGGGCCTCAGCTGCCACTGCAGGCTCGCGGTCGGCCTGGAGACAGAGAAAGCACAGGCCAAGATTGCAGGGGCAATGAGCCCGGGGTGACACAGAGGCCCTCACGCTGCAGAATGGATCATTGTGCTGCAGGATGGAACACTTGATTTTGAAAATTGTAATGCAGAAACAAAATAAGCCAGGGCTCTTATGATAGGAGTGATGACATGAGCAACGGACGACTTGACTGCAAAGCCTGGGTATGGAGCTTCTGAATACACCTAGCAGTGACACTTGTCGGGTGGTATTGGGCACTAGTGCCATGAACGTCTGGACCTCTGGGTGGGACAACAGGATGCCTTCCAGCCAGAGCAGTGTAAAGCTTTTGTGGCAGCAGGGCCGGCACCACTGGGAGCCCCAGGGATCCCAGCTACTACAAGAACTGTGATGAAGAAGGGGGCATGGACAGTTAGCAGGTGACCATTTTCCACTTTCTTCTGCTGTGGCCCCCTGCAAACAGCACTGTTTCCAAACTCACATATTCTCTATACAGTAGCCCACTTCCTGGGCTCACTGTCGTGTACACCTATATTTCCATCTTTCTATACTGTTCAAAGTTTACTACACACACTGCACATTGCAGAAATTAAGGGATCAGGAGTTAGTGTGGTCTCCAGGGTGGCTCTAAGCCCTGCCACTGCATGCTCTCCAGCTGCAGTCATAGGACCTAACCAGTAACCACCAATATAGGAACACAATAGTTACTTGAAAACCACAACATTTGTTCATGGAACATTTAGGCAAGGGAGGAGGCTCAACCACATGGATACATGATTGGGAAGACACAGTTGGGCATGACAAGTGTTTACACGGAGGGAGGTAGGTGGGAAGGGATGTTTAAATGTTTGATCATTCAGCGTCAGGGGCAGATGTTGGCGACTGATGGAGAGCAGAGCAAGGGTGAAGTCTGGGGGAGCAAATGGGGGGGTTTTCTCAACCGAACCAGATGGGAGGTCCTAAGACTGAGGTACAATGCAGAATGAAGAACCCCATAAAATGGTTATGTGGAATGTGTGGGCCTAAACACATTTGTAAAGAGATATAGAATAGATACATTTCTCAGACACCAGAATATCAGCATTGCTTTCCTACAGAAAAACGTACCTGCTAGACAGGGAGTCCCAGAGGTTGGGAAAGAAGTGACAAAGTCAAATGTACTCATCTATTACTCCAAACTACATGAGCAGGGGTGGCAATTTGGATTGCCCCTGGCATCCCATTTAAGATGGCCTATTGTAAGGCTGACATAAAGGGGAGGTATGTCCTTCTCCAGGGGACACTGGGTGACAGCAAACTGTTTATTGAACATCAACGTTCCTAACAACACTGACAGAGAGTTCTACACCATTATCGGTACTCCCACACTCTGGGTGGAAGACTTCAACAGTATTCTAGATGGACAGAAGGACAGACACCCTCCAAAAATGGGTATGAATCCACTGATGACAGCTGAACTGAGAGACTCTATGGCACAACTCAATTGCAAAGACATTTGGAGAGTCCAGCACCCCGAGAGAGTTTTCATGTCACACGCAGGTGCATGATACTTAGAGCAGACTAGGTTCCTGGTGACTGAGGAGATGGCGAACAAGGTGGGGGAAATGCGGTACTTGGTGTGTTACCTTTTGAACCATGCCCCTCTGTTCATGGAATGGGGAAGCACACTGAGGCGTAAGGTGACGCTCTGGAGACTCCAAAAAGAACTGCTCCTAGATGAAGCATTCTGTGAGGGCTTGGGGGGGCTGATCAAGGGATACTATTGGACAAACTGTCACTCTGCAGGTACTCTCAGAAGGGAATGGGAGGTGCTCAAATTGGTGACTCATGGGGAATGATTCTCCAAGGTATATGGCACCCGACGCCAGCTCAACTTGAAATAGACCTGGGGGAGCGAGAGAAATGACTGAAAACACCACAGCGAACTGCCTCAGTGCGAGATAAGAAAGATACCTAAATACTGGAGGCTAGGCAAGTGCTACAAGAC
Source organism: Calotriton arnoldi (assembly GCA_963921515.1). Classification (NCBI taxonomy): domain Eukaryota; kingdom Metazoa; phylum Chordata; class Amphibia; order Caudata; family Salamandridae; genus Calotriton; species Calotriton arnoldi. Next base: position 238,833 of record CAWUFW010002152.1, read on the forward strand.
ATCTAGAACGGACTAGTTAGCTTTACACAATGAGACTTTAGACAGAAGCTATGCAGAGAGGGGACAGATTCGGAAGGCTTCTGGCCTCGTTACTAAAGACAGGAACGTCCCCATTCCTTGATACTGGGCCCCAGTAAAAACGATGGCATGCACACAAGTGAGCATAAGCACATCGCTTCATGATCACTTGACAGACATATACAAGCAACCCAAATCTCTAACCCCCACAGGGATATAGGCGTTCCTGAACCAGGTGGAGGTACCCAGACTCATAGATGAACATTATGCGCAATTGGAAGTAGACCTCCAGGGAGAGGAACTAGCTGAGGCCTTAAGGAAAATGGCTAAGGTACAGAGCCCCAGAGCCTGATGGCCTACCAGTAGAATGGTATCAACAAGACCGGGCACAACTAGTCCCTAAACTCCTGAAGACATTCCAGGAAGCAAACTGCTTCTTACCTCAATCCATGTGGGAAGTGCTGTTTGTAATGATCCCAAAAGCGGACAAGGACCCCATGGACCCAGGGTCATATTAACCTTTGTCAGTGATGAATATCAACACAAAAATCCTCTCAAAAGCCCTGGCTCCAAGACTAAGCAGTGTGGTAATGTCTTCTTGCCCAAGGACCAATGTGGGTTTCTTCCGGGCATGAGGCATGCATATGAACCTATGAAAACTATCCCATGTAATGCATACAAACAGGGGAGAACAGATGGACGGGGCACTGGTGGCCTTCAACATCGAAAAAGTATTTGACTCTCTGAACTGGGAGCATTTGTGTGAGGTCCTTCAAAGGATGGACTTTGAGCCACAGTTCAGTCAATGAGCGCATCTCCTCTGTGAGGCACCATTAGCTAGGGTACGCACTGGGAAAATCATGTCAGGACAAATAGAGATAGTAAAGGGCACAAGGCAAGGCTGCCAGCTGTCCACACCAACGGTTTGCCCTGGCGGTGAAGTCACTAGCAATCTACCTTAGGGCCTGAATGGGCAGATGGACCATACAGATTGGCCACCAAGCATATGTTATGTTGCTGTATGCGGATGACACCCTGTGCACCTAAGACAGCGCAGAACTTTGGTGACCCTATTAATGCAGGTGGCGTAAACATTCTGAGCTGCATCCAGGCTCCGGGTAAACAAACAAAAAACTGTGTTTTCCCACTGGCAGGATTGGTGGGCCTAGGTCGGGAGGAGCTTCCAGAAGTGGACCTGCTCTGGGAGGTGAGTGCATTCCGTCACCTGGGGCACCAAGTGACCCATACCCCGGAACAGCAATATGAATACAATATGGGTAGGTTGATGCTAGGGCTTATGAGTTCAATCACAGTTTGGAACACCCTGCCAATATCCATCATGGGAAGGGTGGCACTGAGTAAAATGGTACTCCTGCCAAGATGCCTTTTTGTCTTACAAAACACCCCATACACTGAGCTACGTTTGCAGAATTCAACAGCCTCCTAATCTCTTTGGTATGGGCGGGAAAGAAGAGCAGGATTAAGCTGGAAGTCCTGAAGCTGAACTTGGACAAATAGGGACAGGGAGTGCTCAACTTACTCCTATACTATATAGCGGGACGTACAAAATATGCAGCACCATGGTGCGATGAGGGTCAAAACTGTGAAAAATAGCTGCTGAATGGTTTACTTGAGGAGTTGTTTCTTCCGAGGTATCTTATGAGGGGCTCCCGAATCTGATGGACTGCCCACATATTGTGTGGTAGGTGACAGAGACATGGGACCTAGTGACATATAGTCTGCCAGCCATATGCCTGACTCTTGCCAGTGTGGTTGTGGGGCCCGCTGCAATAGAAGCACAACATGATAGATGTGAAGGATGGGCTGTCAGCTCCTAGGGAAACTTCACCAGGGGAAGTCTTAGCCTCCTTTGTAGAGGAGGTAATTTAATCTTAGCCCAGGCCAATTTTTGCAGTATGCAAAAATATCCCGAATGGTCCGGAGGTTATGGCTTAAATTTGCGGTGCAACCTCTGGAATCCCAGACACTGCAGCTTATGCTGGACATTGGGTCCAGCAGGAACATAGTCTTGCACCTATATACAGCGCTATTTGTGGATCGATGCAGCGATCGGATAAGGGCACAACATCCATGGGATGATGACTTAGAGGACCCATTGACGGATAGAGAATGGAGCAGAGCCTGCGCACATGTAAAGGAGGTGACAACCAATGCCAGATTCAAAGTGACCCAATCCCACTTCCTGTACTGAACATACCTCACTCCCCAGAGAATACACACACTTTTCACTACGTGACTTGGGGGATGCCTGAGATGCATTGCCAACCCAGTAACCTTTTTACTTATGACATGGAGCTGTCCTGCTTTGGAATATTACTGTCAAGTAGTAGTGGAGATGCTTGAGGGGATAACAGAGACTAAACCTGAGCTCACACCCAGTGTCTTCTCTGACAGATCCCACCCGCAAAAGCCAGCATAAGGATCTGAACCTTTTGTTGCCGTAGGACACCTTCTAGTGAGGAGATGCATAGTGATACATTAAAGTGCACCCAGACTCCCACAGATGCACAAATAGAGGGAGGATATGCAGCAATGGATTCTGGCAGAGGAGAAGAGGTTACACATACTCAAAACAGCTGGCAATGCAGAATGAGACTTAGAAAGATGGGTGGAGATGGTTACCAGACTGAATGCCCCAGCAGGCAGTAACTACCCGAGCTTGCCAGGCTGGTGGTGGGCTCTCTGGTAGTCCCCTGGGCCTGTCCGAGACATGCTGCTTGGGGGAGATGCGAGAGGGTGGAGGGGAGACTAGGCAGACAGAGCGGCAGGCGGAACAGATCGTGGGATACTGCGCACAATATGTAAATACATCTGGGGATGGCCCCCACTGACCCTCTGGAATTAGGGCCTCCTTCCTATCGAGGCAAAGACACCCTGGTGCTCCTATGTGCCCTCAGTTTATGACTGAAGATCACTCCAGCGCCTCACCTCACTAAGTAATGAATCGCCTTGTATGACAATGGCCCAAAGTTCTTTTTGAATTTGTTTGATGAACTGTATCTCACAAAATGAATAAAGTAAAGAAAATACATCTGAAGGAACTGGGATTAGAGGTTTCAACTCACTTTGATCTCTAGATATTGATTAAGAAAAAAAATGCCGTAGGTATAGTGTTGTGTAGAACAATTTTCCATTGTTGGAAGGTGTCCGATCATAATTGCTTAATCAACCTGTTCAGGCTATTCTGATTGTAATCCAACCAATCAGAATTTGTTCCTATGTTACACAATTCATCTTGGTTGCTGTGTACCCTATATGAATAGCTTGGGCACCCTATGACCCTTTGAATCATTTCAAAGTGATCCTGAAAACAAGAAGTTTTCAGAGTTCAAGCACAGAATACACCTGCTCATTTTATTCTGAATGAAGAGCAGAATGTGGCGACCTCTTCGTACTGAAACCACTACATATGCAGACTAAAATAAAAAAGTTATTTGAGCACTTCTGATTGGCTACTCTTCAACCAGTCAGAATAGGTTGCTGTGTTTTTCAGTAGTGATTTGAGCTAAGCTACAGAGGGGTTTTAGGCAGTTTTTTCCCTTTTCTTTTCCTCTTTTTAGGTCGAGCCTAGATAGCGCTTGCGCTGTCTGGAAGATCTGGTGTATGTACTTTGTGGGATCTGGAGATCAGCCCTAGGACTTGTCTGCTTCTGCCTTTGCTTAGGGACTTTCTTTTCTGTTCAACTGTCTCTATTTAACTGTCTTTATATAAAACGACCAGTAGAGGTCAGTAAAATACCAGAATTGCTTTCTGCTTGTTCAACTGCCTTTCATTAACTGTCTTGCTAGAAAATGACCAGTAGAGGTCAGTAAAATACCAGAATTGCTTTCTGCTTAGGGACTTTCTTTTTTTATTTTTCGGGCAACTGCCTCTATTTAACTTTCTTGATAGAAAATGACCAGTAGAGGTCAGTAAAATTCCAGAATCACTTTTGCATTCCATAGATTCCAGGTCATAGAAACTTGTATTCAACGAGCACCCGTAGACAACAATATTTTTTTCAAATCTTATATTCTCAATGACATGACAACCGAAGGGGCTGATTTTATATTAAAAACAGAGCTTTGGACAATACAATTTCCCGCTGATAGGCAGTATTTCTCTCCATGTGTTCCCATACCTGGCATGTTCCTCAGTTTGGTGCTTACTTTACCTCCATGTTAAAGAACAGTAGATGTTTCAGCACCCAGGCTAATGTGCTGCATAGCTAAATACATATAAGGTCCCAGAGGCGAGACCGATTGCATTCCAAACGCTTGTTTTGTTTATTGGTTCGGAAGAACTGCTAACCAGTGTAAATTTACTTAAAATTAAATTCATCTTAAGACTGTAGCATATTATATTTTTGACAAATCAGTTGAATAAATGTTAGTTGTACACTCCTGTGTGAAATGTAATACTTTTTGAAATTCAGCCTTTGTAAGCAGACTCTTTTAAAAGTATCATGTTGTTTAAGCTAACTATCTTATCAGCCTTTGCAAAGCAGACTCATTTAAAAGTATCATGTTGTTTAAGCTAACTATACATAGGCCTCCAAAGATTTTTGACTGCATATAACCTTTATGACATTTTGCATAACAAACAGCTTTTCTGTTTCGTAAGTATGCAGATATGTGTTCTACCATTGTACTACTGAATGGATCCATCAATGGGTTATACGTATCCGAGCTGTCACAATGGTGATAAACAAAAGATCTTGATCTTCTTTATATTCTTGTATGAATATCCAACAAATAACAGTAAGCACTAATCATCACTTCCTGTCCTATTATATGTGCCCCATCAGGGCCGGTTTAGGGCAGTGTGACCGGTTCAGCTTCACCTGGCGTCCAGCATTTTTCAGGCAACAATAAAAATGTCAAGAAAACTCTGGTGATTAATGTTTCTACTGGCGAGAGATCAGAATTTTGTCTAGTGGCAGTTTTGACTCATTATAAAGTAGTACAAAGGATCAGTGTGCCTGCTGCAAAGAGCATGGGGAGAGTTTTGGTTTGAATGCTAGAGCAGTCAACCTCGAAGTTGGGGAACCCAGTTTGTGCCTCGGCAGGGACGCTCAACATCCTGTAATTCTGGACAAGTCACTTAATGTCTCTGTGCCTAACAAAAAGAACATGTCCTTCTGTAATGCAGCAGGTGCTCATGTAAAGCACTCTGATACCTTTGGGTCGGGTTCGCGCTATATAAAACTCCAAAACATAAATTACAAAAAGTTACAAAACAAATAATGTACCATTCATATCACAGAACTGAGTGTGAGTGAACTATGAGTAGCACTATAAAAAAAATGAAATGTACGTCAGAGAGAGTGTTAGTAAGGAAGTTTATGGAGAAGGAGGTCATGGACTGGCACCAAAAAAAGGTTGTCGCACTGGGCGCTGCCAGTGCTAAAGCTGACCCTGTCCCCCAAATTATGTGATATGGAATTCCAAACTCCTTCAGTTCTTGATGGTTAAACAACATGTGACTATATCATCAGCTTCTTCTGCATTATATCTAGTACATTTTGAGTACAATTTGATTTTCCATTTATAATACACTTGTAAGAAATAGTTTAATTAGTTCAGAGGGCTGGAAGCCCCACTCAAACAATAAACACAATCCTTGTCAGGGAGAACAACAACAATCTTTAAATAAACCTGTTCTTTAAGCTCTGGTATCTTTGCATGAAAGCAGTGAGGCTTAAATTAGAGGCAATGTACAGAGTATTTCTGCAGCACTCAAACATTAATAAAGTAACAAAAACAACAAGAGAAAAATAGAGTAAAATCTAATGAATAAAATGATGATGGCAAAATGACAGAAATCCACCCATTAGAACAGGCGATATAAGTTATTAAAGTTTAAGGTGAAAATAGCTCCAAAAAGTACAAAGTGCTGCTTGCGATAATCTGGTTGCACTGGGGAAAGTCAGGAGCTCAGGTTGGCCACGATGAAAGTTGGGTTTGATACAGGGAGCAAGTTCGTTCCGCCGAAGAGTTACCTTCGCAAGTCCCCCAAAAAAGTGCTATTTGCATTGGCTAGGGCTGCATGGAAGTTGCTGCTGGGCCGGGGAGCAGGTCGGGTGTGATAGCCTGGTTTTCGTTGGAGATTCACATTGGTGGTTGATGTGGGCTGTCACTGTCTGCGTGAGGAGCAGGCCTCGCTGGAGCTTTGCATTGGTGGTTGACAAAGGCTTTCGTTGTTGGCATGATGAGCAGGTTTTGAAGGAGCTTAGCATTGATGGTCATCATAGATAGTTGCTTCTCTGCAAAAAGAGATCACTTTGTGGTCATAAGGAGCCCAAAGTGTACAGGATCTGGGGAGGCCTCTCTTTCGGTATCATGACTCTCTCCAGCAGAGGCCAGCAGCAGGGCTCAGGCAGGTCCAATTAGAGCTGGTCAGCTGGGCAGTTGCAGGGAGGCCTCTGGAAGATTGTTGTGTCCCTGTAGCTCAAACAAGAGGTCAGCCAACTGACCATCAGAGTCACAAATGAGGAGCCTGGGTTCAAGCAAGTGGGTCCAATCTTTCTTCTTCAGACAGCAGGACAGTCCTTCTTCTGAATCTTCCACAGGACCAGGAGTGTTCTGATGAGTGGTTCCAGAGATGTCGCTTTTATACCTGTAAACACAAAGAGATGATGGACGAAGTGCTGAAACTTTTCGGACATTCATCCCCAGTCACAGATCTGGGTTGAATCCATCATCGTTCTTTATCTCAATTCGCCACCCCAGTTCAGACACAGCCATATGCAAATCAGTCTTGACCCTGTTCCTCATGGGAACAGTCCAGCCCGAACTGCCAAGCAAGGACTTCCCAGGACCGGAAACAGGCATCCTGGGACCAGTTTCGTGGTAACACGCCTCATCAGCGGGGCTAGCTTGAATCTAATGGCAAAGTCAGCAAGGGACCCACGTCTGGGCATACCCTACCAACTTAAATGTCCGCTCCAGAATTATAGGCCAGAGCCAAAAACTTTTTTATTTAATAATTCTATAAATGGATTGATAACTATGTATAATGGCTCCAGTAGATCTTTGTTTAGATATGCCCGAATCGCAAGGTGGTAAAGTAACCGTGTTTAAGGAGGGTCATATTTTTTCTGCAGTCTGGCTATGCATCGTGATTACCTTTTTGGAAGTATTTCCACAACCAAATCTGCTAAAAAAGTAGGTTTAAAAAACAGAAATTAAAAAAAACAGTTTGCTCTCTTTACTTTAGTTACATCAATTGATGACAGTTCTGACACTAAGGGCCTCATTATGACGTCGGTCGTAAAGCATTCGACCGACTCCTTGTCGGAATCCTTTCCGACCAACTCTGGTTCGGGGAGTCCGACCGACTGATTACGATGTTTCCGAACACCGTTCGGTCTGACTCCCATTGACTTCAATGGGAGCCTGTGTTCCGACCGACAACACAGGCTCCCATTGGAAAAATAGGTGTTTGCGGGAAACCTTGTACCCTGTGGCAGACACCCCAAGGTGCCTGCCACACTGTGCATGGTTGTAAAGAGGGGTCCCATGGGTTCCCCCACGGGCCCCAACCGGAAGCCTCCGGGTGAAGGGGGTCTGCTATGGGCCCCAAAAGTCAGTTTCCAACAGCCGTTTCATGTCGGTCAGAACGATTTGGAAAGGCTGTCCGAATCGTGCATCGTAATACGTCAGTCGGAAACACAGTCCATAGACCTGTACGATTTGGTTCCAACCAACTCGGCGTCTCCGAATGCCGGTCGGAACCGAGTCGGAAAGACCGAACGGTTACCTTCCCATCGTAATCGGTCAGTCGCAAATGTTTCTGAGTCGGTCGGAAACATAGGTTCCGATACAGGTAAGGAAAATCTGAATCTCGTTCGGAGCCTTTCCGACCGACATCATAATCAGCCCCTAAATCCAGTAGGTATTACTCCATCATCGGGAGGCAACTTTGCTGCAAACATGGAAAGTTTATCAGGATAACAGTTTAACTCGCCAATTCCTCATCCACAAATGTGTACCCAGCCTCGAGCCCTATATGGACCGAATGCAACCTTATCATTCAAAATGTCTATATGTGCAATTTAGGTGCAGAGTACTGCCTCTGAGAACCCACACTGTGAAATGGGATAAGGCACCTATAAAATCTATGCTTTGCCCAAATTGTCCTAATATTGTGGAATCGGTAGAGCACTTTATGTTTTTCTGTCCCCAATATAAAAATGCACGTAATAAATGGTTGATAGCGGCACTTAAATCTATGGGAGTGAGACACTGTAGGGTAGCAGGAAGGCTTATTAAGAGTGATACCAGGGAATTATTCGCCTTGGCAGCTTTGCGCCTGGAACCAGAGAAAGAAGGCATTAGATAATTCCCATCTATGTTAGCCAGCCTGTAGAAAAAGCTTCAGAAGGCCCATTCAGTGTCTTATTTTCTCCTTTCTTTTTATATTACTACTATAGACAGTGGGGACTATGTTATATGCACGCTTCATTTAAGAAATCTCTTATTTAAATATGAATTTTTACCTTTATGATGGATACTTGCGAAATAGGACAATTCAGTTTCTTCTAGTAAAAGAATATTGTATATATACCAGTGATAAGAACTGTATTAATGAACAATTATCATTTTTAAATTATTACTGCTTTTAAATTCACTGTGAAAAGGAAGCCTGTATGATGTTTTCATAGATACTGAATGTTATGTTTTACGTTTGTAGCTTTGTATGGCTGACAGCCGAAATAAAAGATTTGATTGATACAGATTGATTGATTGATACTCCATCATCATGCAGAGTCATCAGAGTAGTTAATAGTATTCAAGATACACGTCTGACAAGTGGACCAAAACCTAAAGCTGAACTTTGGTTCTACAGAACTTTTACCAGTTTTTCCCTGCAAAGGGGGGCACGCTGGTAACATCAGACGTTTGTCAGGAACTGCGACTGCATGAATTTAGGTGGTCAGGTTTATCACTAGTAAACAGCATATTGTGACCAGGTGCTTGTGTTACAGCTCTTGCTGGTATATTTTAAATCTCACAGATTTCTTGCAGCACTGCCATCAAGTATCCAGTCCACTACATGTTTAGACTGACAGCCATATTACTGATAGAGCGAAATGTTCTTGTGAATTGTAGGGGTGCATCATAATCATTGATAGGCCGCATCCACATGTATTCAGACATATATTCGTATATTCAGTTTCATATTCATGTATGTTTAGTAAAGAATGAATAGTTCGCTGAGACAAAGTGAACCCAGTAGCATAATGGTGTTAGGATATTGATGTAATGTAATGCTTATTAAATTGTGTGAACATAATGCATAGAGAAATTAGTTCGTGGATGTAATGTAATTGCAGTAGTTTAAACGTGCACCATATTAAAGTTGCACATGTAATTCATTGTTTGCATATGAAGTGTAATGAAAATGCTTATAGGGAAACATAAGATGTGTGTTTAAAAGTTATATGTAAAGGCCTGACTACATATATGCTTAGGGAAGGCCTGGTTAATTCTTATGTTAGCTTATTTTTGTAGGCAGTAAAAAGATTCTCTTGGTAAGGCTCTCTGGGCACAAACGGTAGATTTAATTTGCACAGTAGAAGGTTTCTGTTGAAAGTATCTTTTGTTGCAGGTGCAAGGACACATGTCTCGTTAGTAAGACTAACTCTTTGTTTTCGAAGCTAGAGAGAGGGGAGGCATGGTACGGGGAGTGAAAAGGAATGTAGGGATGATACTTTCGGCGGAGAAGGTGCCTGGGACTCAAGGTCAACGCAACCGTCCAGGATGAAGTCACCGTTTCAGTGGAAAAGCACAAGAAAGAAGACCTGGCCAAGGAGGCGGGACAAAGGCGTGTACAATTGTATTGGGGTTTTTGTATTAGGGATAGTGCCCTGAGGGAGGAGGCCAGAGAAGAGGTAGGGGAGACCTGAGAGAAGGACAGAGCTGAGCTTAGGTACTATGTGATTGCACTTCTTAGGAAGTCTTCACAGCTGACACCTTTATTCTTTCTTGCCTGGAAAAATCGTTATGCAGGGATGCCACTTAGCGTTAGTGTAGGGACAGCAATTGATTTTAAGCTTGTTTAGGCCAATGAAGAGCAACTTAGAAATAGGAGCAATCATAGTCTGGTTGGTCCTCCTAGAACTTTCTATTCTTCTTATCCTGAGTCGGATGAGATTCTTGCGTAGATTATTATTTTTATTAGTGCCCATCTATTTCTTTAACCTCGTGTTGAGGTGCTTGCACGTTCAGTTATTTTTGGCGATAATAAATTCTCAAACTTGAATTCGGAGTCAGTGGTCCTTTCAGACAAAATGAATGCTGTTATATAACCAGATGAGATTCTCTCCTTTACACTATTCAACAGGTAAAAGATCTTGGCGACCAGAAGGTTCTTATAGATAATTAGATAAGAATCGGCGTTATCATTACTACAGCATGACGAATAAAATGATAGATAAAAAGATTAAATGAATGGATAAAAATGATTAAAGGATTGGATAAAAATGATTAAATGGATTTAACTCACTATTACTTCAAATGAGCTGTATGCCATTTTCAGCTTTCAACGTTGATACATACAGAATAATAGTGTGTAAGTCACAATCGGCCACCCACAAAAGGGACAGTTTTGTTAATGCTGCTAAGTATTTGAATGTTTCTAGCAATTTTAGGTCCCTTAGCACTCCTTGGCCTTGTGCAAATGTCGAGCCTTCCTTTAACAGAAATGCTGATTTACCAATACAGCAAAACAGAGTTGCGAAACAATTCTTAAAGTCTTAACAACGGGTAATTAATAACATGAAAATCTGTGTTTTTCTGAATTCACTCCTTGGATTTCCTAATGAGTTGAGGACTTACGAATTGTTATGCTTGCGGTGTACAGCAACGCACATTTTATTTATGAAAAGAAACAACTGCCGAAAGCGAGCACTTCAAAAATATCGCTAACCGTCTCCCATTCCCAATTAAATAGAAAAAGGATTTGCTCATGTGACACAAAAATAGAAAAATAATTTCTTTTTAAAGTGCATCCATAAAAGTGTGAGTGCTCATATGGGAAACATATAAAAGAGACTCATGGCAAGCGCCGACATGCCATATTTAAATTAGGGCATAGTTAGTGTGGTATGTATTACATTGTATTTCATGTTCTCTGTACCTTTAATGTTCTGTCAGAACCTTTATGTCTTTAGGTTCTGACTATTGGAATTTGGAGCTCTGGTTGAGGAGCTGAGTGTCAGTTACTCTCAGCTCGTCTGCCTGCCTGATGTGTTGCCGTGGGTTCTTCCTTCTAAGCTTTTCTTCGACTAATAAAAGCTTACAACTACAAGAAACGGTCTTGGACTTATTTACAGCGTAACCCTGTACCACATATTAGTACCAGGAGTGGGGTGAGCTGTTCCTGTCCTTGACCGCAACTTCGTCACTGCTGTTCTCCTGGGACTCTCAGCCTGAACCCACTGGCTGTGTCTGCTGTCCCGGATTCGCCCAATTCCTCAAAGAAGATCAAGGTGGGATCCTTTTTATTTGCTCTAGCGCGTTGTTTTCCCTTCAACTGCTGCCTTACATCGTGCGACTGTCCCGCGCCAGCCACGCGCTACCTACTTGACTTTTCCATTGTTGTGCCTCGAGCTCGGCATTCTTCCATCTCGAGCGGGATCCTCGCGCCTCTGTGGCAACCTTTCTCGTCCTCGACGCTTCAGCCTTTGACGTCACACAGCTGTAGGAGCTTGCGCGCTGTGTATTCGTGGATTTCCTCTGCACGCTGACGTCGCACGCTGGCGGCCATCTTAAGTGAGGATTACTTTCCATTTCTACGGTGATCCACACACCTGTTTGGGCAAAATACTTAGTGGAAATTCAACGCAGTTTCTACTGTGATCCACACACCTGTTTTGGCTAAATCCTTTGTGGATATTCAACGCATATTTACCACTTTTCGGGGATTTGCACACCTTACGGGCAGATATTTATTTTGTAAAAATTCAACACATAGTTACCATTTCTTGGTGATTTACACACCTTGCGTGCAGGCATTTATTCTGTGGATATCCAAAGCATGTTTACTGTTTTCGGTGATTTGCACACCCTACCTGCAGATATTTACTATATTACGTGCAGATTTTCATTTCATTACTTATATCTGCAGTTTAACATTTGTTCCTTCACACATCTACTCTGCCGGACTTTGTTAATTAATTTGTGGTGTTCCATGGCCACTAATCAGGGTCTCACTCAACCACCTCCCTTCCTACAAAAAGCGGGTAATCGTGATAATAAATGGCTAGAATGGCTTCGCATTTTTGAAAACTACTTGGCAGCTATTGATGCTGAAGGTTACACTCCTTCCAGAAAAATGGCTATGTTGTTCAACCATTTAGGAATTGCAGGACAAAGGGTTTTTCACAATCTTCCTCGTTCTCCGGCTCCAGTTTCTGAGGGTACTCCTTGGAACGTTTATTTGGAAGCAAAGGAACGCATGAGGAAGCAGTATCCTGATGTGTCAAACGTTTTGTTGGAAAGGTTCAACTTTGCTATGTGCAAAACAATCGTGTGATGAATCTGTTGAGGATTACATTGCTACTCTCAGAGTTCTAGCTGAGAAATGCGAGTTTGGTATTAACATTGACACTCACATTAGGGATCAGTTTGTTTTTTACTGTTTTTCGAAAAAAATCCAAGAACGGCTACTAGCTTGCCACAATCCTACTCTAGCTGAAGTTTTAGATATTGCTATGAGTATTGAAAGGTCCATTGTCACCTCTAAAGCCTTAATCAGTCATTCTGCTATCTCTTCTCCTACTGTCAGTGCATTGTCTGACGACGATCTTGTTTGTGCTGTTAGCAGTAAGCAAACCGTCGACAGAACCAATCATAGAGTACAAACTACCCGCAAACAGCTTGTTTGTTTTTGCTGTGGTTCTAGGAATCATATTGGAAACAATCCTACATGTCCTGCCATTGGCAAGAAGTGCAATGGTTGCAACAAGTTTGCCCACTTCCAAAGTGTTTGTAGAAGTGGGGCTAGTTCCTCCTTAAGTAAAGTCAAAGTTTCAAATGTTTCTGTAGATGATACTGACTTAGAAGTTAAACAATGTGAGAAGAAATTTTCAAATGTATTTCTTTCTGCGGATACCAATGATGACTCCAATGTTTCCTCTATTAAAGGTCCTATTGTTGTTGCCATCGTTGATGGGGGATCCATTTCTGTCATGGCTGATTCTGGTGCCCCTATTACTATTCCTGATGACCGTACAATCTATGAGTTATGGTCACTTGGTACTTCTCTATTGTCCCCTGATATCAATTCTAAGGCTTTCGGTGAGCAAGATATTGACCTTTTAGGTTTATTTCGGGGTGTTATAGAATGTTTGGGCAGATCCATTAAAACCAAGATATATGTAGCTGTAAATGGAAGGGATATTGTTGGGTGGAAGGACCATGCTAGTCTAGGTATTATTTTGTGTCCTGGGCAAGATCCTCCTATTACTTTAGGTCCTCTCCCTAAGGACGTCTTGCTGCTTGACTCAGAAGATAATATTGTTTCCAACCTGGTTGACGCTTTCCCTGGTGTGTTCAAAGATGCTGTGGGTTCTGTAAAGGGTTTTGAACATTGCATCAAACTAAAGAAGGATGCTGTCCCTGTTGTCCACAAAGTCAGGCCTGTCCCTCTCAGTATTAGGGATGATCTTAAAGTTTTATTGAATAAACTTCAGTTGGAGGGTATCATTGCACCCATTGATGCTTCAGAATCGGTTTCTCTCGTTGCCTTGGCCAACAAAAAAGACTGGGGATCTCAGATTATGTGTTGATTTGAGATCTCTCAATTGCAACATTCTTGTGGATTGCCATCCACTCCCTCATATTCAAGAGATGTTGGCTAATATTGGCAATGGCAAATTTTTCTCCACCATTGACCTGCATTCGGCATATCACCAGATTCTTCTTTCTGAAGGATCTCAATCTCTTACCGTGTTTGTAACTCCATTTGGAGCTTTTAAATATCTCAGGCTTCCATTTGGACTTGCATTCGTGGCAAGTGTTTTTAAAAACTCATGGACAGGTTATTTGGTGATATGCCGCATGTCCAGGCATTCCAAGATGACATTCTTGTTTTTACCAAAACCAAGGATGAACATATTCAAATTTTACGAAATGTACTTAATGTTCTTAATTTCACTGGAATGACTGTCAAACCCAACAAATGTAAGCTTCTTGTTGACAAGGTTGAGTATTTAGGTCACTTCATCTCTGCAGAAGGGATCAAGCCTAAATTCTGCAACATTGAGGCTATTAAAAATGCTCCTGCACATGTTCATAAGGACACTTTACGTTCTTTCCTTGGCCTTTGCGAATACTACGACAGGTTTGTTCCTGGTTATTCCCTTGTTGTTCAACCTTTCAGAGATCTACTTAAAAAAGGTGTGAAATTTGCCTGGAATGACTCTTTGTCCACAGTTTTTGAGAAACTGAAATCCTTGGTTATTAATGCCCCTGCATTACGCTCTTTTAACCCCTCTAGTGATTCTTTTATCACTGTTGATGCTAGTCTGAAAGGTTTAGGAGCTGTTTTTGGTCAGTCGATAGATGGACATGAAAAAACCATAGCATTTGCCTCTATATCTCTTTCCGATGCTGAATGCCACTATAGTACCATTGAGAGGGAGGCCCTGGGTATTGTTTGGGCTGTCAAAAATTCAAGACAAACATTTGGGGGAAGAAATGTGACATTTTCACGGATCACAAACCTTTGGTTTTTCTATTGGCTGGAAATGGTCTGGGTAAGGCTTCTGCTCGCCTTGTCAGACTTCTTTCCAAACTACAAGAGTTTAATCTGGATATAAAATATATACAAGGGGGTAAGAATGTCCGTGCTGATTGCTTGTCGTGCATTCCTTTACCGTGTAATTTTTCTGCTTTAGATGATCTTGATGATGACTGTGTGGTTGGTGTCATTGATGTTGTTTCTGCTAGTGGTGGTAAGTTTTCTCATGAGGATTGGATCCTGGCTAAGGAGAAAGATGAGAATTTGAAGAAAGTTTAATTTTTTGTTGGAAATAAGTGGCCTTCCAGTAAAGTGCTATCTAGTGAATTAAGGTCTTTTGCTCAATTCAGTGAGGAGTTATCTTTTGAAAATGGTGTTTGCATTCGTAATGGTTCCTGCTCAGCAAATTGAGGACAAAAATTGCTCTTGATTTTTGTGGACCTTTCTATCTTCTTCCATCTCGGATGAGGTACTTGCTTGTTGCAATAGACTACTTTTCCAAGTGGTTGTATTACTCTTTTGTTGAAGTGGCTAATTCTGCTTCGGTTGTTTCTTTTTTGGAAAACATTTTTAAGATTGATGGTGCACCTTGTTCCATTGTTACGGACAATGGTGTTTCCTTTGTTTCTAAACAGATGAATAATTTCTTGGAAATGTTTGATATTAAACACTTACAAGTCACTTTGTACAGACCCTCTGCTAATGGTTTAGTTGAGAGGGCTAATCGTATCCTCAAAGAAGGCATTCAAACTGCTGTGGCTGCCAATGTTGATGTTGCTGACTTCTTGCGAGAGAAGGTTTGGGCGTATCTTACTTCACCCCATTCCACTACTGGTGTCACTCCTTTCAAAGCTCTTAGGGGTAGGGAGGCAAGATCAAAGTTGATTCCTGAGTGGTTTTCTAATCTTAGTGCTGGTTCTTCTCTAATTAGTAAAAGGTTTGTGAGTGATGATTGCAATGTTGTAAAGTCTAGAGTTTTATCTAAACAAATCAAACAAAAAGAGTCATATGACACCCACTCTAGTGTCAAACCTCAGAATTTTTCCGTTAACGATTGGGTTCTCATTAAAAAACCTTTCAAAGTGTCCAAGGGTCAATCCACTTTTTCTCTTCCTGTAAGTGTTGTGAGGGTTAGTAAACCTTCTTTGCTGTTGGATGGGAGGGGATGGTGGAATAAGGATAGAGTTGTTAAACTCACTAATGAGCAAGCGGAACTTTTTAAACAAATGTATACTGGTAGAGATGAGTATAGTGAATGTTTTTCGACTTTTGATATTCATTCTAGCATTCCATGTGCATCTTTTGTTTCTGGAGATGTTTCTATTGTTCCTCCAGTTTCTGATTCTGTTTGTACTTCTCCTACATGTGTTCCTGGAAGTTCTTCTCCCACACCTTTTCAAAATGTTGGTGTTGAAGGACAAATTTCTCGCAGTCATCGTGCTGTCAAACTGCCATCTAAATTGATAGATTATGTTTTGGATTAGTTGTTCTTTTTTTTTTCATTATGGGGAAAGGAGGGTGTTGTGGTATGTATTACATTGTATTTCATGTTCTCTGTACCTTTACTGTTCTGTCAGAACCTTTATGTCTTTAGGTTCTGACTATTGGAATTTGGAGCTCTGGTTGACGAGCTGAGTGTCAGTTACTCTCAGCTCGTCTGCCTGCCTGATGTGTTGCTGTGGGTTCTTCCTTCTAAGCTTTTCTTCTACTAATAAAAGGTTACAACTACAAGAAACGGTCTTGGACTTATTTACAGCGTAACCCTGTACCACAGTATCATTACATTGAGTGACAGTAATACCTGTTATTTACAATACTTACAAATGACAGAAACAGTGGTGTTAGATACTATACATTCATTCTGGCATGCATAGGGTTCAAGTGAGCAAAGCTATGGGCATCTTACCGTGATCTAACCCAAGTGAATCAGAAAACCTCATTCCTCTCTTCAATAAGCCGACATGTGAAGTGCATGGATATGAAGTCACGACCAAGAACAAACCCCATCAATTCCTGACATCAATATACCTACTCAACAGTAGTCTGATGTATTATATAATTGCTTTCTACGTGGAATAGATTCTTAAGAACAAAAGGTACTGTTGCTTTTAAAACAGTTTAGTGAGAGAGACTCAGTTAGTGAGACTCAATCATATAAAATCCAAAAAATGGGTATTACAACAGCAACAAATAAAGGGGTTAAGTGTTTGTCACTTTGCTTTTTTCCCCATTGTTGCCTCTTACAACGTTCTTGTTGACCTGATCTCCATTTGGCACTATGTTCAGTGTTGAATGTGCATTAAGTCCTCCTTAAGCTACCATTTATTTAACCTAAAACCGAAGTCAAGTCCATCAATTATATAAAAGCTTTGGGGGGGCGTTTTCCTCTTAATATGTAGTTTTCCTAGGATCACACTCACTAAATTCATAGATATTGCCGTCACTCGCTGACAAGGTCAATCCCCAAAAAACATAAGTTTTTCTTCCTCAGATAACACAAAGAACCTTAAGGAAAAGGGTCGACACATCTACCCCTTAAAATCACAACACTGATGCCATGCCAGAGCTACTATGTAATCCGCTTCATAGTATGGATGGCCACAGGGCAGCCTCCCAAATGATCCGCCCCCCGTGGGCAACACCAAGAGAAGGCAGGGACCCAGACTCCAAAGCCTTCTTGCATTAATATTGCAAAGAGGTCATAGGGAATTCAGACTCATAACCACAATTGATGAATACTGATTGAAAGTGTGACATTTGGACACCATTTATTTTTTAATTTATTCTGTTAAGGTCTGACAGTACTGTCATGTCATTTTAGAGGGAAGTAGTTTTTTTTAGGGAGGACACAACTAATAGTTATCTAGAGGAGTCAGACAATAACTAAATGTCATAAGCGGCAGTGTACACACATCTAAAAAGCTATTTTGAACTTAAATTGATCTAGCACCAGTCTGAGATGTAAAGGAGGTGGGCGCCAGAGGGCTAATCTGTGAAGAGGAAACATAAATCCCCAAAAAGTTAATGGTAATGGCCTAGTGATTTTAAGAGGTAGGCCTAAGGTGGCTTGTTAACTGGTAAATGTGGTATCAATCAATGAAGTATCTTGCCAAGGAGCCATTGTCTGCCTTATGAGTAAGGCATCTCATCTTGAATTCAATTGATTGCTTCATTGGCAGTCATGCAAAGTCTCGATGGCTGAGCCATGTGGTTTAAGTTTGTAAAGCCGTGGCTAATTTGGGGTCAATCTGAGATGGCCACCGTTTAGCCAGTTCCGCTGCAGCCACAGCTGGGAGACGGGACTTTAGCATTGTGATGAGTTTTTTGAGTAAGGTGGAGCATGGCTGCCGATGAAGATGGTCGCCTGATTCTGTAGCTCCGTTGCACTGGAAGGCCCCGGGGAGCAAGATGCTGATAACAGTGGTCCTCAGTCATCAGGGCAGCTGTTAAAACATCCTCCCGTGTGAGGACTACTGAGAACTTGCCCTGAGGGTTCTGTTCATACCTCATTAAGCTCTGATGGTGACGCAGAGTCACTGGCCTTGTTGTCACAAGGAGCCTGCTCTGGGTCATTTTCTAGTAAGGCCTCACATGCAGCATTTTCTGTACCATGGACAGAAGCTCTCAACTGCTCTCAGCCTCTGTAGTTCCTCAACAGGGCTGTAGGTGTTGGCAGTGCTTTTACCATTTTATAACTGAACTTGCCTGACAATTAGAATAACTGCTACACAAAAATAAAGCAGCATTGAAGCATAGTCTCCTGCTCATTAAGTTCCGGCTGTAACGGAGTCACAGAGCCTGATCTGCTCAGAAAAACAGGGAGCTTATTAGTACTATGGACAGCTGCTAGTAACTCCTTAAACTCCTTAAAATCCTGCAGGGCTAGAGTTGCCAGTGTTTTTACTGTTTATCCTCGTCTCACTTGACAGCTGCAAGCTGCATTGGAAATACAGCGTAACAGCCTTAATGTGGCGCAGTGAAATTCCATTTTGTCAGTCTGTGATCCAAAGGCACAGGGAACATTTCATGAGGAGGTGATCATTTAATATAAGAACTAACTATAATGGTATGCAGTTAGGAAATTATGAGCCATATGTATGAACACATTTTCCCATAGACAAAGAATGGGTAAAACCCTTTGATACATCTGGCTCTATATGTTGTGTTTGCACTGGGGATGTTTTGGGAAATGAGGACACATGGATACTTTGAGATGATGGCTCCATTAACTCTGAAGCGTGGATGTACTAGGAGGTCAGGAGACCCAAAGCTAACTGTACTGAAACTCTACGTGGAGAAATATACATATGACAACACATCACTTGAAATACACTACAGTGCAGAAACACATCTGATAAAAGGAAATGCTTGTTTATCACACGCATACCCTCACGAGCTTGCATATCAAAGAGGTCCGTTGCACTAAAAACAAAGCATACCTGATGCCAAATAAAGCATGTGTTTCAATCTATGGCAGCCCATATGTACTTAAATACAGAACAAAATTAAAATAAATATATCACAACTGCTACAAAAAGTAAACATACATTACAGCAAATCACCAATTGTAGTATAGTGCCACCGCAGCAATTGACCTCTCCTGAAATCTAGGGGGAAGAATTGGAATTGGGTCCCTGCAACTGGAGGCAGCCTGACTCTCGTCCATGACATTGGATACCTCCACAGAGGGGACATGGGTTCCTTGCTTTTAGGCAATTGCTGGCTAGTATAAATTAGCGCATCATCTGTGCCATTCCAGAGGGCTGAGGTACTGCTGATAAACCCTGGACCCTTTGTCCAACACAGATCTGCATCCTGTTAGGCACGGGTGGACATCACCAAAGAGTTCTGCACTACATTGATAATCCTGATGTCCCCCGGTGACAAGGAGGAGATACAGATTGTCCGTACTTGAGGTCACCGGCTGCATCAGCATGCTCTCTCCTTGGATATTAACTGTTGCCATCCCAGAATGGCATCTGGGAAATAAACGAGGCAGCTGCTCATCACAGAGGTGGCCTCCCAAAGTAAGTCTTCATCCTCTTCGCAAGGTCCTTCAGAGACCACAATGGTCAGATCCTCAGCGAGGTAAGTTCTGTGGGTCATAGACTGGAGGCGATGGATGCAAAAATGATGGCCCTCACCACTGAGACCAAGTCAATTCGTGCTCAGATCTCTGATTTCCAAGACAAGATGGAGGCACTAGATCACCGTTTATCCTCTCTCAAATCCAGCATTGAGATCCTGCCAGACAGAGACCTGGAACTTTGCACCTTGAGCAGCACAAGGACCTGGAACATTGCACCTTGCACAACACAATTGTGGACCTAGAGGACCGAGGTCATAGAGATAATGAACGTTTCTTTGGGATCCCTGAAAAAGGCAGAAGATGTGGGTGTTAAAGCCTTACTTTGCGATTTCCTGCTACCCTTCCTTGGGGTCTCGTCTCACCTCCACTTGAGATGCAAAGAGCACATAGAATAAGACCACAGCGAACCGCGGCCTCATCTGGTCCAAGACCTAACATTGTCTGCTTCCTTTGACATGAGCAGGTGCATCAGATCCTGACAGCGGCGAGGGCTCACAGGCTCTACGACTTTGATGGTCACAAGAATCAGATTGCAGCAGACTTCTTTAAAGAGACGAGTGATCAGAAGAATGCTTTTCTCTCTCTTCAACCACTCCTCTGCAAATGGGACATCAAATTTGGCCTCTTTGAACCAGCGTGCATGTGGATCAGAATGAATGGCAAATCCAAGAGCTTCTTTGATCCAGGGGAACTGCAGGCCTTTTTGGAAGGATTCGAAAAAAGGGTAAAATACTCTTCTCAATGCCCTCTTGATCTTCCTGCTGTGGAGAAGGACCCTGAAACATATACTAGAGGGCCCTGGAACAAGGACAAACATTAACACATGCAGATGATGACAGAGCTGCACCACTGCTCAGAGAAGTGCCTTCTGCAGCCCTATGACCTCAGAGCCCACCTGACTAACCCTGCACAAGGAAGAGGGCCTGCAAATTACTGAAGTCCACCAGTGATACCAAAGCCTGCCTGCAGGGCAGACTTTGGGTAGCAGCCTCTGCAGCTGCTGTTCCATGGATGAGACCAGAGTGCCCCCACATTCACAGCCCACACATCTGCCTCCCAGAAGAGGGGGGAGTGACCTTATGCCTGTTGAAGGCCCCATCTGAGACCATATGGAAGGACTCAAATTTAAAAGATTTACATACTGGGACTAAGACTGTAAAACTCAGTGCATGAACTTTGAAATAGAACGGTAGCACTGCATTGTGCCTTAAGCCTGCTGTACCATGTCAAACCACATCATACACCATAATGCTAGGAAAAAGTGGAAGGGGAATGGCAGAATGTCTGAGCTAGTCCAATTGTATTGAAAAGTTGTAATGCATTTTCAAAATTTCTGTGATGTGGGAAAACACAGAAAGCAGGTTGCAGCAAAACACATATATGAGGACCTTACAACAGAGATAATGTAGCATTAAATATAGTGGCAAAAAGTCTATTGATACTGGTAATAATAAAGAGATTTACTCTCATTCGTTTTATCAGGGGATGAGATGAACACTTTTAATGTGGATCTTGGCAGCTCCCATAAAGTTCTTAAAATTTCCTTGGATGAATTATGATTTTTATTAATATGATCAGGGACAGCTTACTGTGCTCACTACTGAAAAAGCTTTGAAACTTTCACCAACATCTTTCTAGAACACTACCATAACGTTTCCTATCTCCATGCCTTTGATGTTTTACTCTTCCTTCTTATTTTAATACGTATCTAAAATAACATGGCGTGTAATATTAAGGGCACAGCAAATATTCTATTCTCGCATGCTCTGCAATGTCAGAGGTCAACCTGGCGTAGAATCAATTTATGGAAATCTGAGTTACACTGTGATGGCTAGCAAGTTGGTGATGGTGCAGATTATCTAAACTATCTGGAAAATGATTAGGAAACCGACCTTGTGAGTAGGCTAAAAATATTTATGATCATGTTGAGATATATGGAGAATAGAAGGTCCATGATGTGGCTGGCAACTTACCTGGGTTCAGTGAGTATTTTTGTGAAACTGAGAACATCTTTGTACAGCACCCATTTCCTATGCCAAGTCTGCCCCATTTTCCTATGCTTAAGCCAAAGATATATCAATGTGCGTAACATAACATGTAATGGCAAAAGTCTCACTCTTGGTTTCTTAAATAGACTTGAATTGTTTTAGAGCCTGATAGTCAGCATAAAGGAGAATAATATAGCCATTATATAACGTAACAATGAGTAACAACATTTAATACAATTTAAATATTAAGAGTGCCTTTACTCCACCACATTATTTATTGAAGCCATTGGCCTGGTGTACAGACAGGTCACAAATAGTGGTTGCACATTGTGCACTGAATATTTAAGAACCAACTTTCATTTTGATATTTGACTATGTACTCAAGCACCACATTGCAAAATCTCCAAGCGCAGGGGATCACAGAATGACTTGCCTTTTAATTTGTGGCTACAAATGCAGGGATTCCAGGACATTCCAGTGTTTGTATTCCCAAATAGAAAACTTACTAAAGCAGCCTGTGTTTCTTAAAGGAGCCAGTGCTGCATTAAAGAAAAATGTTTCCAGTTAATGAAAACTTCTGAGAGATCAGACAGTGGTCCACTACCTGCTCCCCTCGAGGTCACAGATCACATTTCCCCAAGAGGAATCTGTACAAATAGGCGATTTTCCCTTTGCAAATGGGTTACTACATGCTGATGAGGAGTCATTAACATTTCAAATGGTTTGAGACAGCAATGGCAGTCTTTTTGTAAACACCCCTTTCATGCCCCTTCCTAAGTGCTAATTGGTATTATTATTTCAGACCATTTTACAATTTCAAAAGGTTCTACTAAATCATAAAATATTTTTCGTTAGTAGCCGAAAGGCACATTTTTTATTTTAAATCCTGTAATTTTGCACAACACAGACCTTGCAACTCAAAATGTATTTGCACATCAAGCCTTAGATAAGATGGGTCAAGTCATTCTAACATAGCTAGCAGAATAAAATATAAAATGAAGCTATGAATAATACTATCAATTCCTGAATAATAAATTCATAGAAAGACAATCTATTAAAAGAAGCCCACGCTAAATGCCTCCAAACCAGAGAGCTTCCGCCCTATCTCCCTCCTCCTGTTGGTCTCCAAGATCACCGAAGCCCATATCAATGCCACCCTTCCGAAGTTTTTAGAAGACAACAATCTGCTTGACCCATCCCAGGACGGATTCCGGCCTCGTCATAGCACTGAGTCCGCCCTTCTAGCTGTAGCGGAACATCTGAGGGGAACGTTAGATGTCAGTCGCACCTCAGCTTTAATTTTATTGGATCCGAGTGCTGCGTTCGACACTGTGTCCCATCGAAATCTGCTGCAGCGCTTGGAGGACAAGGGTGTTGGTGGTTCTGCCCTGGGCTGGCTCATTTCCTTCCTATTAGAGCGCACCTTCCAGGTGTCCACCAAGGGGTTCCACAGGGCTCGGCTCTCAGCCCAACCCTTTTTAACATCCATATCCAACCTCTGGCAGCAGTGGCCAGGAACAAAGGATTAGCTGTGGTATCCTACGCGGATGACACACAGCTGGTGGTGGCACTATCTGACGACTCTGGGCAGGGTGCACTCAAGTTCAAGGAAGATCTAACAGCCATCGCAGATTGGATGACGGCCAATTGTCTTCAACTCAATGCCAACAAATCGGAGATCTTGGTGGTGGGCAAAGACATCCATCTGTGGAGTGACCTCTGATGGCCGTCCTCTCTGGGCCCTCCGCTGGCTCCTAAACCGGCAGTAAAAAATCTAGGAGTCTTTATAGACTACGCTCTTTCCTTTCACACCCAGACTAAGGTAGTAGCCGGGGTATGTTTCAGGCTCCTACATAGGCTCAAACCTTTGCTGGGTTTCTTTGACTCTACCACCCGTCAGGTGATCATTCAGGCCACAGTCCTCTCTAGACTGGACTATGCAAGCTCCCTATATAACGGGCCAATAGGGCAGAGATACTGCGTCTACAAAGGGCACAAAATGCTGCAGCCTGGGCTCTCCTTGGTCTGCCGAGAATCTGTTCCATCGCTAGCTCCATCCGCAAACTACATTGGCTGCCAGTGGAGAAATGTATTCAATTTAAGACTCTCTGTACAGCCCACAGAATCATGTTTCTCCAATCTTCCGCTATTCTGGCTAGCCTCAGGGCGCCCTACAGACCCACCGCCAGTTACGCTCCATGGACCAGCATCTGGCTGTTGTTCCCCGGTTTAAGAGAGTACGGGCCGGAGGACGCGCCTTCCGCGTTTGTGCTCCTAAGCTTTGGAACTCTCTTCCCGCACATATCAGAAACATGCAAAATCATTCTCTCTTCCGTAAAGCCATCAAAACTTACCTCTTCCCCGCATAACTGCCTTCTGTGTGTTTTTGGCTTGCTTATGACAGTTGCATCATAGCACTGGGACGCCCCGTTGCTGGGGCAGCTGCGCGCTCTATAAAACCCCATAACATAACATAACATTTAATAAAAAAGTATTATAAACATTGTAGCAACTGTTTCATGAAGATGAACATTCACTTAAATAACGTATTGCTTCTATACAAATCTCTCTTTAGTAAATATGATAATAAATAAAAAACTACCCCATTCACTTGGTTCATTAAGAGTTTTGTACAATAAACAATGCTTGAAGATGGAGATTTTTATTTAAGTAAAAGGTTAGTGATTGTGTGGACTTCACAAGTGACACATTGCAAATAAGTTTCATGATTGCACTGAGTCATGATTGAATCTGGATAGTACAATTCACTGGTGATATCAGGAGAAACCCAGATTTCAGCAGATTACATTTTAAATGATGATACAATATGCAACTCTGAACATCCTTGGTTATATTTGCCATGTGTTTCATGTCTTCTGGGGAGGTGTTTCTCAAATATAACTGGGAGCCATCAGGCTCGAAATGGTATGGCATACTTGCACTGCTAAGTACAGAGCCAAGCTGCTCCATGTATGAAGTGAAAACCTAGTAGAGATGATACATCGATTTAGAGCACCATGAATATTAATTACACGGTTGGAAAGGACATTTGCAAGTTTAATGCAGTATCTTCAGTTGTTCAGGTATGGGCAGAACCCGTTAAGGACAGTACCACTCAGCCCTGAAAACAGGATGAAGCTCATCAATTTGTGCTTCATGGGTGTTATGTTGCATCAGGGTAACTTTCTTCTTTGTTCTTGAGAATACTTGATGTGCTTGCAAAAATAGCATGTATTGATTTGAAGATTACTTAACTTCTTTTTTCAGACTGGCTTCATACTGACTTTATTGTTATTCTTCCAAGCATTGTCAGATGTTTTGTTATAGGGATTACATTTTGTCTCCATTTTAGTTTTCCCTTTTAACTTAGCATCTTTTTGAGATGGTGGTTTGAACATATTTTTCACTAACTCAACAAAATGCCATACACACATTTATTATCGTTAAACATTTTTGTTCTGTAGTCGCCACTGTTAGTTTCAGTGACACATAGTTGAACGCAATAGTCTTCTATTATTTTGTGCTCATCAAGACGACTTTCTTGCCCAGACTAAGTAAAGATGTTTTTCTGCATCTCTTGCAGAATGAGATAAGGCAGGTGTTTTATTATTTAAACAGCGCCCGTTTGGAATTTGGTGAGAGGCACTTCACACTGGAGTTATCATGGACGCTGCTGAGAGCTGTGAATGAAATGCAGCTTTCCAGGCCTGACATCCATTCTAAGAAGGAAGATAGCTGCACAGCCAGTTGTGCATAGGCTTGCACACTCAGACGGGGTCCAATTGTTAATGCACTGAGGCTGGCTTCCTGAGACATTACATAGAGGTATGGGGTTAGATTATTACAACTGGGTCTAGCAGAAGGGTACTCCCATCATGCTCTTGCTAGTGTAGGGATATTAGTGATAGATAGGAATAATATGAGTAACAATTAAAATGGTTGAATTGCTTGTGTTTTTCTACATTCTAATAAAGCGTTTAACAATGATGTGTCTCATCTGTCTAATATCTGCAGTTCATGTTTTACTTACATGGATTAGATGTTTTCAATAAACATTTGAAAATATATTGTTGTCTCTTCTCTTTGTGAAACCTTGGGCTTGCAAAAGTGAGAAACGAAAGGGTTAGATCTGTTTCCATGAATTCCTTGGGAATAGGAGTGGTCATGTTTGTGGTTGCAGACATCATCTATAACTCTGAAGGTTTAGTGGTATAGATGCAGTACTGTGAGCTAGCCGAACCAACATTTACTGATGATATAAGAAGTCTCAGTCCGTATATTATGAAGTATTGTTGATCCAATCCACAGTACTACTAAATACATTGGAACTGTGTAACAGTTTGCTCTTCCTGAGATGTTGGATGCTATATGTCTACAATCACTCAATCAAATACTTCTTTTCCATAGAAATTTTTAGATGTACATGTTTATATAGGGGTTTTCAGTTGTTATTAATAACAGAGAAAATGGGGTAGGGTACCAAATCGAACTTCCTATGTATTGTTCTCCATGGATGTAATATCAGCTCTATCCTTTTCTTGACCCTCAATAATGGGGCTAACATAGCTGAGCAGACCATAGCAGCTCTACAGAATTTGTCGTGCCATTATTGATTGGTGAACTCTACCAATACTCATCAGTGGAAATACAATCTCTTTTGGTACTAAGCACCGTCCTGAACTTCTGCCTCTCTAGCAAATGTATTCTCCCTTCGGAGTCTCACCTTAGACTCTCCAAGTTTCATTGACAATGTCTCTCTAGTCATGCTTTTTAACATTACTTGGAATGTCCACAATTGAAGTAGAAAGGTACAATTGATTTACAGTGTTACCCTCTTGAACTAGAAATAATGGCAAATCAAAGCATTATGAATCAACTTGCCAAATATCTAAACATGGGATAAGACAAAGCACCTAACAAATATCCTTTTAATCAATATGCTGAACAGAATGAAATTGTATTTTTGAACATGTGCATCAATTATTTGAGAAATCACATACTAAGAATATATATAAAAAAGCTAAGAGAGTAAGAATATACATTCAATGTAGACTATAGATCTCTAAGAAAATACTTAATTTGCCACTTGTTAGTGTGTCATAAAATTATGTGAGTCACACCAGTCCTCAAGAGTACAGGAGCCATTAAATATTTACTCGCCTGAAACTCATAAACCAGTACCTTTTTAAGATTCTAAAAATTAACAATTTTTAAATGATGAATATATGGAGTTTCTAAACCACAAAATAAAGGCCTGGGTCTAATAGAGAGATGAAAGTAAGAAGGAGAGGAAAGAGAATTGGTGTCACTCAACCATATGGGGTATTCCCTTTTAAGGACGAATTCCCTCACCCACCATAGGTGGCATGCTTCATCATAGGGAACCTCCTCACACCGTGATGCCTACTCATGCTGTGGGCTACAACCCCCTCACTTGAGGGAGGAGCTCAGGGATGTTTTCAGAGGCATGATAAATACCTTACTAATGAGCACAAAGTGGTGAGGGAACAGCAGGGCTTGAGTGAAGGGTGTGTGATCTAAAACTGACTGCAAGGTACGCAATATGATTTATTCATGTGTCCTTGGGTCAGGATTAAAATTAAGTAGAGGGCCAGGTGGGCGTAGTTACGTCCACTGGATCTTTCCAAAAGGGTAGGTGGAAATTTTTCTACCTATGACCCTCCTTAGAGGTTTTACGGCATTCTTCAGGACCTATATAGTGAATGCTCCTGTTTAAGTGCTCAAATGATATGACAGAAATTGTATCAAAATGCAAAAATACAAAACCAGTGGTCCAAATATTTGTCCAAAGTAGGGATCCACTGGTAGTCTCCTGCAAAAGATACTGTAAATAGTATTAGCCAATTCTCAGTCAACAGTTCACGATCTGTTTGGTAGTCGTAGCATTATTCTCTATATACATTTTCTATATACATCACCCATGCAAACCCTATGCCCTGTACCAAGCTAAGGAAACAGGTAAAGCATAACATGGGGATAGGTCATGGCTTACCCGCCATTGTTGGAATTGAGGCCTCAACTCAAGCCCTGGCGTGAGGGTCAGAGCATAATCTCCCCAATAATTATATCGTTAGAGGGAAGGAAAACACAAACAGAAGTAGTGTAAGAGCAATTAAAAAACGCAGAGAGGAAATGACTGCAAAAGTATTAAAAACCACAGCTAGTAGTAGGGGCGTGTCTTGGAGCGTCAAGATGGCGGTCGCACTCTAAGAGTGCTCCGGACCCCTCTGTCATCCGCTCCAACATCCATCGCCATCGGCAGTCACCTCTTCCCCTAACCCACCGGCAGTGCCTGAACAGTATCCAGACTACCTACCAGAGCTGAGGAACCGATGCAAAGCCCACTGCGACGGCGGTGCTGTCCCTTGGTCTCTGAGCCGTCCATAGACAAAATGGTGGTGCCCGTCGGGCCGTGACCTGGGCCTCAACGCTGGACCCAGCCACCTGACAATCCTTTGCAGCAACTGACCACCTCTGCCAGACTCTGCTGACATGTGGGGGCATCGAACACCTTGCTGGGGGTGAGTGGTCTCTGGAGTCGCGGGCCTGCGCAGTGTTCCGGGTTCCCGGCGGCCAGAGGAGGAGAAACCCGAGGCGGGACCCCCCTCCCCCCGCTTGGACCTCCGAGTCTGGTGAGCGAGCCTGGACCTGCGGCGCTGTACCTGGCCAGAACGGAGGTCGGGATATCGGCTGCTGTTTCAGGCGGCAGGGCCCTGGGAGGGCCCTCCCCTCCTCTGCCACGGTAATCCTGAGAACTCGGGACGATCACCGGTCTCTGTGGCAATCGAGGGAGACCTGGGCGTGGAGTCGAGCCCTGCAATCACTCATCAGCCTGACTACGTAGGAGATCCGTCGGAGCAGTGAGTCAGGCAGGCTGCGCCGCATGGGGGTGAAGAGACCCATGCCTGCCAGTAGTTAACGGTCTTGGTGCTGGCGCGATTGGAGCCTCCCAGACTTGCAAGTGTCTGTGCTCACAGAGGGTTGGGGATCACCAGGGGGGGGATCGGCTGTCGTGGTCGGACAGCAGGGACCCCAGACGGGGCTCCCCCATCCCCCCACCACCCTCTCCTGCCACCTGCAGAGGTCTCCTATACTGATTCATGACGCCGCGACACCCTACATTCTCGGATCCCATCTGATCAGCGGTGCGCTCAGCCTAGCGCTGTGGTGGCCGGGCTGGCAGTGGGAAGGGGCGAGCCCAACGCATACACTAAAACTGGAGGCATTAAATATTGCTGGATGGGAGAGATCCAATACGACTCCCTGAACGAACTGGCACAACCACATCCAAGTGGCTACAGAAGGGGGATCGACCGCGAGACCGCGCGATGGGCTGTGACCCCCCCTCACCCTGTTGGACCCCCCAGTGCTCTGATCTTGGTCCACTCGGTGGTGGAGACCACCTCCCCCATCTGCCCCGGTTGTGTAGGTGGTGAACAGATCCTATACGGGATCCAGAGTAACCTCCTGGGGTACAAAACTGCCCACCACTGTCCCGACTGCGACACAACCCAGTTGTGGAGAGGGTCTGGCCTACCTGCCTCTGCAAGCCTAGTGAACGCTTGTCCCGGGACCCCACAGACAAGGGGTTCGGCTGTAGTCCCTGTGGCCCACCACCCCCACTGCCGGCCTGGTCCAGCAGCCTCAGGTGTGAATCACTTCCCCCCAAGAAACAATCACTGATTCTCCATTTGAATGCAAGTATGGAATCATCAAGTACCGCGTCCTTCTTCTGGCTCCCATAGCACATCACCCATACTACTAAGTAGCAATCAGCCCTCCCAACGAAACCGGCTGTTGAGCGGAGCGGACCATCTCGGGTCCTGGCTGTGGCACAGCTACGCAGGGCAGGATTGCCCCCTTCACCTGTGGTAAACTCACCAAGCCACCACGGCAACTCCAATCAAACAACACGCAGTGGCCCCCTCATCGCTGAGAACCACAAAGGACCCATGGAGGTGCGACAGCCATCGACGCATATCGACCATTACTCTCCAAGTGGCACCATCTAACGATTAATCAAGCCACTACCTCCCAGTGATCTTCCCCACACCTCCCAGCCTTGGGGAAAGACCGGACTGCAAAACCACCCGTGGCACAAACTAAAATGGACCAATACACCGTCAATGAGACCGGGACTCGGTCCGAAGCTATAGAAGGGAGTACTCTGACGGGTGGGGACCTCAACAAGATCCTGCAAGCCATTTCCACCTCTCAAGCCTCAGTCGAAAATAAGATAGGGGCGGTACGTGTCGATATGGCCCTGCTCCGACAGGACCTCCCCAATGCAACGGCCAGGATCGCCGAAACTGAATCTCGCATCTCCTCCGTTGAAGATGATGTAACAAGCTTGAAGGAACAAATGACCCATCTGCAGACCCAGGCCAGAGAGTTTCACAAGAGGGCAGAAGAGGCCGAAAACAGGTATAGGCGCAACAACCTATGTTTTGTGGGATTCCCGGAGGGCGCAGAACAAGGTCCGATGGAGTCATTTATTGAGAATTGGATCAATTTGTGGATGCCCAAGGACAGGCTCTCGGCCTGGTTTGCGGTGGAATGAGCACAACGCTCCCTGGCTCCAAACCCCCCCCCGGCGCCGCTTACCGACCCAATATAGCACAGATCCTCAACTTTAGAGACAGAGACCTAATCCTGCAGCAAGCCCGTGCCCAGAAAACCGTCACTTATCAAAATCACACCATCATGATATTTCCGGACTACACTAGGGAGGTTCAAGCCCACAGGTGTTCCTACAGGGAGGTGAAAAAAAACTCAGCGCCCTCAACGTACAATACAGGTTACTCTTCCCAGCGAGACTGCGTGTGGTCTTCCAAGGCAAACACTCTTCTTTGATAGTCCCGAGGCGGCTTGGCTCTGGCTGACGAAGGAGCGCCCCCTCCGACTCCAATCCACTACTTCGACCCAGGAGCCCAAACTACAGCTACACATAACCCTGCTCCACGAAGGAGGCGCACGCAGTCCCGCAGAGGCTGGAAGACAGGTAGGGCCAAGTCAGGCTCGCCAACATCACATATATTCATCCTCCCAACACCGGGCTTTGTCATCGGAGCCCCACCATCGACGGAGCTCTGGATCCCGAGATCACTCACCTGCTGTGGACATTCCCTCCAGAGTCATGGCCATAGACTCCGCGGACTCCGACCTCTCCCGCAGCCCAGCCATCCCTAGCTGAACCTCCCACAGAACGCCGCGGACAGAGCTGTCACACCAGTCAAAGTCCAATTGTGCACTAACGAACTCTCCATTAATCAGATACTTTTGCCGATGTACATTCTGATCCTGTAACGAGAGGGGTCCACCACGCTTCATTGACTCAAAACGTTATAGTTTAGTTCATTTCAAGAGTTAAGGGGCAACAGATGCTTCCGTTTCTGAAGTATAGGGTGGGGGGGAGGGTTTGGGCCGTTGCCCCGAGTTTCTAGTTGTTCAACAATCGTAGGTTTACAGCATCTCAGCTCCTTTATATTAAGACACAACACCGCAAACACATTTCAACAGATGACAAACACGCCTCATGTACTGCAGCCTCCGGGGCACCCACCGCACAACAGCCCCCTGAGTCACACCAGGCTTCCTACACTACCCACGACGCAATGACATCTTAGGGGAACTCCCTCCGTATTATGACGTGGAACATAAATGGCCTACTAGATCAGATCAAACAGACCACAGTCCTGAGACAGGCCCAAAGACATGCCCCCGACATTCTCATGCTCCAAGAGACCCACCTTTTGGGCAATCTCTGCCCCTTCATTGCAAGATATGGCTTTGATAGAACCTGGCACTCAGGTTTCACACGGGACTCAAGTGGGGTCGCAATTCTCTTGAAGCGTAACCTTCTCTTTGTACCAACCCAAATTGGTAAAGATCCAAATGGCTGCTTTGTAGCCCTCTCTGGCACACTGGGCGAGGAAACCC
This sequence comes from Calotriton arnoldi, assembly GCA_963921515.1. Classification (NCBI taxonomy): domain Eukaryota; kingdom Metazoa; phylum Chordata; class Amphibia; order Caudata; family Salamandridae; genus Calotriton; species Calotriton arnoldi. Next base: position 270,636 of record CAWUFW010002152.1, read on the forward strand.
TTAATGTCCTCTCCATCTACATTCCTGATGCCACTCACGCACAGACCCTAAACCACATAGGTAACATACTCTCCTCCCTTCCTCCTGGTGCAACGGTGGTGGGGGGTGACTTCAACGCTGTCATGTAGCCCGAACGCGACACCTCGGGGGCCCCCTCCGCCTCATGCATCTCACAAGCCATACAACTGGTGACTTGGGCTGAAGCCATGGGTATTTGTGACGTATGGCACACCTGGAATCCACAGGAAACCCAATACACACCCACTTCAGCTGCGCATGGTAGCCACTCTCGCATCAACATGATATTCATGCCGGTGCCGGAGAGTCGTAAAGTCAGGGACATACAAATCCTCCCCCGGGGCATCTTGGACCACTCGCCGGTCCTCTTGACCCTAGGCGACCCAGCCACTGCTCTTCGTCAAGTGTGGCGGATGAACGCCTGGTTTCTCCAGGACAGGGAGTTCAAAGAAACACTCAAAACTGAAGTCAAGCAGTACTTCCTCCCGAACCAAGGCTCCGTCTCATCCCCAGGCACCCTGTGTTAGGCAAGTAAAGCCACGATTCGTTGCCTCACCAAAAGCTACCTCAAAGCACAACGAGAGGCATGGGACAGAAGGCTCGCCCTCCTTGAATCCCAGGCGTCCCAGCTTGAGAGAGACGCAGCTAGATCAACAGATGAAAACCAACCGCGCCAGCTGACACTGGTGCATGACGAATTGAGGCAAGAGTCTCTTAACTTTCCGAAAATCCTATGGCGATCCTCCATTGCCCGGGTGTACGGCTGGGGCAATAAGAACGGGAAAATGTTGCATATATTGGTGTCCTACCCCTTAGCAAACTGGATAATGCCGGAGATCCTCGACCCAGGAGGTAACACCCATCGCTCTCCTCAAGTGATGGCCCAAACGTTTGCAGACTACTATTCCAACCTATACTCCGCCCGACACCGGAGTTTTCACTGATCGAGATGATCGCTCTAGAGGACCTTCACCTTCCCCGACTCATGGTGACTGAGTCAGACGGCATGGAAAGCCCGATCACCTGCAAAGAGATACAGGGTGCCCGGTTGCTGGTCGCTGCTGGTAAAACTCCCAGCCCAGACGACTTCCCACAGGAATATTACTCTGCCTACCATGACACACTTGTTCCTCATCTTGCGGCCCTGTATGAAGAAGCCATAGGAAAGGGCTCTTTCCCCCGGAGACTGACACAGCCACAATAGTCATTATTCCCAAAACACAACCGCCCTCGCCAGCTTGTGCTGTTTACCAACCCATCTCCCTAATTAACACTGAAGTCAAAATATATGCCACAATCCTGGCGCAACGTCTTAAGCCATACCTCAGCAAGTTAGTCCATCCCGACCAGTGTGGCTTCATGCCCGCACGAGGCACCAGACACTGCCTGAGGCATCTGCATCTGGCCTTAGTCAACCGTCAACTGCTTACCCCATACTTGGCGTTCCTCCTAGTTGATTTTGAGAAAGCATTTGACTCGGTGGACTGGGGTTACCTGGAGGACGTATTGCTGACCATGGGTATGGGCCCTAAATTTCGCCGTATCGTTCACATCCTATACTCCAAGCCAACTGCATGGGTGCTTGTTAATGGAACTCTCTTGAGGACCTTTCCAATCAGAAGGGGAACGAGACAAGGTTTGTTGTATTCCTCTTAGGGTGTCCATACACGGGATTTCCTGTATCATGTCCTTATATAGGCACAATTCGCCCTGCCCTTATATAGGCATAAAATCCCAGTCCTTATTTAGGCATTAAACCGTGCACTCCAAATACAGGCATGGTCTCTGACATCCGTCCATCCTAACGTCACAACGAGTTCTTGAAGAACAGACCCTTAGGCTTCGGGAGTTTCCCTAGCACAGGACTATTGATTTCTTCAAGGACTCATCTATTATGCATGAACCGTTATACCTTAGGGGTTCATTCATGACGTCTTCCGCTGTCCGATTCACGTCAATGCTAACATTCTGAGGTACCTCTCAGGTATAAATATACCTTCCCTAGCCCTTGTAAATCAGAGGAGACCTCGACTTCAGAGGAGCCCGTTTCCCGGCCTGACGCACTGAGAAGACGCTGTCATGCCTGCACGCAGAGAGTCCAGCTTCCAGTAATCTGACTTCCCTCGCGGGGTGTTGGAGTTCGAGTCTGGCAAGAGATTCCCACCTCTCTCATTCTTAAGGTATGGAGCTGACTAGAAACCTAGAGGGACTCTTGGCATACTAGGCATACTAGGCTTAACATACTCTTAGTATACCATAGTAAGGAATACTCCACCTACTTCATACCTCTCCCTACACCTAGGTTAGGTTAGGCACATTGGGGTAGAACTAGCTTAGAAACGCATCGTATGAGTACTCGCATTTTTAGCTCATGCTACTTATGTATGTGAATATATGCTAAAAGATAATGCTATTGCAGTATTATTTATTTCTACTGCTTACGCTGTACATTATTTATCTTGCATACTGTCTTGTGATCGTAACAGCACATTTTTCTTACACGAGAAACAAGACTGTTCAATAAATTTTTTATTGAAACACCCGTCTGTTCTTTCTGTGTAACTTTGGGGAAAACTAAGCATGCACGATTGAGCTGAATGAAATAGTTATCTATTGTTTCCACGACTCTGGGACACGTTCTGATTCTATAAGGGAAACAAAGTTGTCATGTTTTGCGGCTGCCAGAAACTACTCCCTTCTTGTTTATCAAGGAGTTTCTAGTGGCCTCTGAGCTAGCTGGCACAAGTAATTAAGTTTAATATACTCGATAGGGACATACCGACCTTAGTCCTATGTCAAACCTATAGGGTTTATTATTCCAATGCGCAGAGCCTATTAGGGAAATAGGAGCTACACTACAGGTTGCCCCCTCTCCCCCCTCCTTTTCGCTTTAGCGATGGAACCTCTGGCTAATCTCATCTGGTCGGATAACCGGGTCCAAGACTGGAACTGGGTGGGATCGCACAAGGACAAAATTGCCCTCTACGCCGACGACGTTCTGCTGTATCTCGCGGACCCTGCCCAATCCGGTCCCAGATGCCTACATATACTGCACTCCTTTGAACGGGTCTCAGGCCTACGCCTGAACTCGGCTAAGTCAACATTAGTCCCCCTACATCTCTCATTGGAATGCTTTGACTGGCAGTTCACTATCCCCATTAGAAGGCAATCCTTCATATACTTAGGTATTTGGATTGCCCTACTCCCTGACCTTGCCTGGGCACTCAATGTGACTCCCCTAATCACCAAAACTAAACTGGACTTGCAGAAATGGCAAAAACTACAGCTTAATCCACTAGGGAAGATTGCATTATTTAAAATGATGATCCTCCCTCGATTCCTCTACATTATTCAGAATACCCCGCTCCACTTTCCACGAACATGGTTCAGAGAAATAGACGGCCTTATCACAAAGTTCCTCTGGAATGGCCTACGGCCTCGTCTGGCACTCTCGTGCTGCCAGATCCCTCCCTTTGACGGCGGAATGAGTGTCACAAACCTATACCTCCACTATCTTGCAACCCGCCTCCTGGTCTTACACGATTGGTTTAATGGGGGGTGGTCTGACCTGGCGTACAGGACCGAACTTAAGGACTTGGGTCTCTCACAAATTCAAGGCATGATGTATGGATCGCCCATTCCCCGAGATCTCCCCACGGTGACTCGCGCAATCCTGTTAGCATGGAACACCTCCCTACGGCACACCCAATGGAAAGGCAAATTGGCACAGCAAACAAACCTATGGCAAGGCACATGGTTGCGGGAGGTGGGCGGCCTAGAGGGATGTAGGAGTTGGGATCTCATTGGTATCACACTGCTTAGAGACGTGTGGGTCAGCGACCATATCCTCTCATTTTCATATCTGCAACTCAGACATTCGCTTCATCCGTCCCAGTTTTACAGGTACTTGCAACTCCGTCATGCACTAGAAATACATATACAAGCTGGCACATCCCTGCCAGAACACAGCCCCCTTGAAGCTCAGATTACAATGGGTAACCTTGGGAGAGGAGGAGTCTCACGTACATACCGCTCCCTAACAAACAGTGGTCCTACTTCCTCGACCCGTTGAGGGCCAGATGGGAGGTTTGGTTGGGCCTTCTGGCAGAGGAGGATTGGAGAGATGCTCTGATGGCCCCCAGGAGCATCACAACCTCAGCTAGGCTTCACCTGGTTCATCTCTACTATCTCCACACCTCCTACCTCACCCCAACTAGCTTACATAGGGCAGGCCTCATTTCGAGCCCCACATGTACAAGATGTGGGGCCGAACATGCAGATTTTTTCCACATGGTATGGTCCTGCCCACTTATAACCTCATACTGGAATACCCTGGAAACTGAACTCACAGGGGTGCAGGGGTGTGAACTCCCACACAACTCACTAAATATATTACTGGGTGTCACAGATGGGTTAGTCGGATCGAGAGCGGACAAGACGTTCCTTGGGACCGCCCTGGTAGTAGCCAAACACGACATAGCAATGGCATGGAAGAATCCCGCTCCACCCACGGTTCCTAAATGGCGCAGGGGGGTGGACTGGTGTGCCACACAGGAACTCCCTCTATACGAGGCCAGGGGCTGCCCGGCCAGGCATCGCAAGGTGTGGGGTAAATGGCTGGGTGTGATGAATTGATTGTCGCCCTTGTCTCTCCAAAGATCATTCCAGGGGCTGTTGAGGTTCCAGATGTAACAAAGTATAACGTCACAAGAGTGTTTGCTTACAGGATGTCACATGTTATGGTGCTGATGGTCATGCTGTACCATTTGTATTATGTTTTCACCTTAGTTCTTTTGCAAAATCAATAAAATTGACTATCAAAAAAAAACCACACAGGTAGATATCAAACAAGAGACCTGCGCTTATGTCGGGTCCCCAGGTTGCCTAATGTATGTGTTGCCATATTGGTGTTGATTAATAACCACTTGATGTATCAATAGTGATGGTCAGAACACTCTTCTGTTCTCAGTGCTCTAGAGCATTACATGGCTTTTCCAGACAGAAGTCTAAACATCCGTAATTACAGGGCCCCCCCCTCCCGAGTCTAATTCGGTGTACTGACTGGCCAGAACGCAAATTTAAGCATTAATGTCCTCCCGTTGCTCCGCAAGTGTGGCACAATCTTTTAATTGTGGCATTAACTGGGAGGTCACTGTGATCGCTCACGACTTCCAGTTCAGTTTGAAAAAAGTAAATACATTCAAATAATCACTAGCCGTAACTGTACACGGGCTTTGAAAACACGCTGAGTCTTAAGGAAATGGCTGCCGTGCTACATGTGATTTTATCATTAGAGAAAAGCTGGCATCTTTTGTTTCCTGTTTACGATCACGTAAAAACAGACTACAGAGGCACTAGGCCTCACCGGGGTAGTAGTCTTAAATATGGATCGCTTGCAGTGATTCACCTGATGGCCTAGTTACAAGGGGATTGTAGAGCCTAAGGCGATCTTACTGATATAATAGTATAATGGTTCAGTGTGATGTTATGGAGCAACTTTCTTTGTCGTGAAACTTGAGTGTCAATTTACATAAACTATGTTTTGTTATACTGAATCATAGTCTGCAAGTGACTTCAAATTTCATTAGCCTCATGGGAATAGTAGTCTACAGTGGGCAGAGGATCTTGTGACAGAATGACTTCATTCAATGTAATGAATTATTCTGATGCTGTTTAAAACTCTTTATTTGCCATGAATGTTTTTATTTTAGGGCCATAAATGTTTATAGGCCAGTTTGAATAAAGCTTTGCTAATTACATGTCCCTGGTTCACAAGTAACTACGAAATATCTTAAAGCTCATGGGAAATGCAGTCTATGATGAGCAGAGGAAACACAAGAGGGAGACGGTAATAGTGAGACCTCTGTCTTATCAGAAAATCAGTGTATTTCTTATTCTAGCAAATTTGCCCAATGATGAAATCAAGGGATAGATAGGCATGGAATCTCCTCATTAAGGCCATGGATATGGCTACGTATCTTGAAAGACCATTTCTGTGTTCCTTGCAAATAAGAACTGGGAAATGTTTGTGTTGGTCGGGGTTATGTATGGTTTTTCAAGCACAGTCCATCACAGATCATCAGCTGAGTGCCCCTTCTCAATGAAATGATTTGTCATCTTTGTTGTTTGTCTTTTGCATCTTATTGTGCTGTTATGTTCTGTGATGTGTGTTTTGATCCTCTGCGTTGTCATCCCCACGTATCTGAAGCCACACAGGCATGTAATCAGGTAAATTACTTTCTCACTGTTGCAATTTGTGTGTTGACATTGTTCCCACTGTGTTTTTAGGCCAATGTCCATTTGTGTGGAGTGTGAGTTCTGGGCACACACTCCACAGGAACCGCAAGGGAAGTGCCCCTGCACTGGTGGTAATCCCCACTAGGTTTCTTGCCTTCTGTTGCCGGCCGTGGTCGGTCTAGTGTGTTCCAAACTGTCTTTAAGGTTGCTGCTCATTTTGAAAGCGAACATCGGATGTGGAATCAGTTTATTTCCTTAGTTTAAAATATGTCAACTCTTGCATATTGTCTTCTTTATCAGGCCAGAGAAATTACTGTAGGTGTTTACACTAACCTTCCTGTTGGGGGTTTAGGTGGGTTAATGTCAAGTAGAGCTTCTCTGTTATTATTCCTGGCTCTTTTGAATGACTGGCGTACAAGTTGTGCAGGATATTGCCTGCCTAGAAGTTGACTTGTCAGTGTCAGCATGCTCTTTGTATTTTTGACCCCACCATGCGCAGTTTTGTCATAAATGATGTCATTTCAAATGTTGCAGTGATGTTATGAGTGTTTGAATTTGCGAGATAATTAGCTGCGCGTAGGGAGGGCGTGAGTTATCATAGTTAAGATTTTATTACCATCGAATAGTAATCAAGACAAACTTCACCTACACAAACTTAATAGAATTTACAAGTCACAAATCAAAAAAGCTAAAAAAAGGTACTATACAGACAGAAATCAAAATGCTGAATGTGTAGGATTTCGTAAACCTAAATGCACAGAAAGAACTCATCCCACGACTCAAGAATTTACTAACAACCTGGCAAATCATTACACAACCAAAAGAGAAATATTGGACTACTATTTAAAACAAAGGAAAACAACCAGCACCCACTCATTTCCAACAATCACCTCCAAGAGTAGGCTATCCCAGCCTATTCATTCCTTCAAACAACTTTCACAAAGTGAATTTATGGATCTTCTCAAAGCAAATAGGTCAGCTATCTGCCCTTCCGAACCTTGTCCACCACAAATCTTCAAGAACATTCTTTTAACTACCTCTGCTACCACACCAATAAGAAACATCATTAATAATTATTTAACTACAGGACTCTTTCCAGAAGACTCAAAAAAGGCATCCATACACCCATTATTAAAGAAAAACCTGGACCCACATGACCCAAACAACTGCAGACTGATTACAAATGGACCTTTTCTAGGCAAACTGATAGAAAGATCAGCGTTCACCCAGATTTTGCAATTCATTGAAGATAATTCCATACTTTCCGACTCCACAGAGGATTCCATCCAGGAAGAGGCACAGAATCTGTCCTCATCACCATCTAGCATGACCTTAAAAACAAAGTAGACCGTAACTGGGTCACTGCACTTCTTCGTTTTTGACCTTTCAGCTGCTTTCAACACAGTTGACCATGACACTATAATCCATGTCTCTACGAAGGTAGCATAGAGGGTACTGATATCGACTGGATCAGATCCTACCTTCAAAACAAGATGAATATCATCCATATTCTCCCTTTCTTATCTAAACCATACTTCACAAAAGCAGGGGACCCTCAAAGCTCTATCATCCCACCCATGCTTTTTAACATCTACATGAATTCATTACTGGCGATGATCATTGATTTTCAGCTCACATGCTATAATTATGCAGATGACACACAAATACTTCTTAAACTGGAACGCCCCAAAGACATTGGAAACTCAAAAAATTCCGTTTCTTCAGAGCCGTTGATCAGTGGATGACATGGAACCACCTCACATTGAAAGCTTGGAAAACTGAAATACTCACATGTGGCGATTAGGAAAATTATGACCCACTCTGCGCTTGGCCTGACGATCTGGGACCACCTCTTAAAGTATCTAACGTCTCACACTGGCTTCTTAGTTGCTTAATACAGCCTCCGCGGAATACAGCTGACACTGTGCCACAGTCCCCTTAATTAAGCTGTGCAGCAAGATCTCCTTGTAATTACCTCCAGTGCTCCCGCATTGCACATGGCAACTTTCTCGGCCGGTTTTACCTTAATTGGAATCCTCCCACTCAATTACATACGGAGCCTTAGGCTAGATAGCAGCCACTACAGTCCATTCCCCTCTGGCCAGCTGCCCATGAGGACCCACGTAATTCTTAGTAACTCTTTTTGCACTCCAGTCTACTCACTTGGGAGTGCAGTACCTTTGGATTCTCATCCTACAGGGCACGTTTTGATGCCCTGGCCGCACATCCTTATTGACTGAAGGGTTGACCAATGTGATTAACTCACTTTGTTACCAGATACTGGGCGCTCTTGCTCCTGTCCTGATGATGACCTCACATTAAAAGAGGTCGAAAAGTCATTGAGAGCAGACCTATATAGATTCCAATCACATTGTAAAAATGTGTGTAAAATGGAGTCATATGTCTTTTTAGCATTGATGCTTTTTGCCTTTGTATTTTCCATCACCCTTCACCGCACCTCTCCTTCACTTAAAGCATGAGCACCTGATCTCTTTTATGAAAAAAAGTATAACATTGTACATAAAATGCAATGAATAAATTAATTGCAAGAGAACATTGTTCTTTCAGCCTGTTTATTATACGTCTTGGTAATTTAAAATAGTGTATATTTTCTGCCTTTAACTACAGAAAACGTTTTGTTTCGTTATAGAGATTTAAATCCAAGTGAATCATTGTTTCTTTGGTACTAAAGTAACTATAACTCACACCCTCCCTCCCCATGCACAGTCTTGTCATCAATGATCTCATTTCAAATGTTGTAGTGATGTTATTAATCATGTCATAGAACCTGGCATGAGTGATGTAATTTGTGGGGCAATTAGCTGTGCATGGCGAGGGTGCGAGTTATAATTAACTTAGGGCATGAGTCACATTTACTAGAGATAACTATAACTGGTTAATTTCTGTGTGTGTGGCCTCCCTCCCCAAGCCTTTAGGGCCCCAGGAACCCCATCTCCGGGGGGTATTATATTTAATTAAGGGGAGGGGGGCATGAAGCCACTCTCCCTGAGCCTCTAATGGCCCCAGGAACTCCATCCTTTAGGTCCTTCTTTTTTTATAAAGGGGAGGGGTACTTGGCCCCCCATCCCCAGCCAGTATAGTCCCCGTGGGCAGAAATCTCCAGAGCTGAACAATATATTATTAGGGGAGGGGGGTAAGTGGCCACCTCTCCAAGCCTGAAGAATTCCCTGGCACCCCATCCCCTTTGGGTCAAAAGAAGTTATATTGGGAAAGGGGGGCTCGTAGCCTTAGTTCCATGAGAATATTGCTAGCCCTCAAGTCCCTAAGTCTCCTGCTTACATTACATTCCCTGTGGTCCCTCCTAACACTCAGGATGCCAGAGGGCTTTGATTATAGATGGGCAAGTCAACTTCAGGTCAGTACTGAAGATCAATGGGATAGCTGTTTTTCACCTCTTATGGGCAGGTGGAGACTGAGGTGTATAGTCAAAAATATTTTGATAGTTTAGAATTAGGGTATACTGGTAGTTCTAGTTAGGGGTTGACGTGTATTGATATGGCTGTAGGTATTTTCAGGTTGAGATTGAGGTGCATTTATGGAAATTTGGAATCTGCAGATAAGTTATGAATTTTAGTGGCCGAGCTGTGCCCACATGAATATGTATAATATGACTGAAGTGCATTGACTGATCTATGTGTGTGTACAGGGGGTGTTCAGACCATGATTGAAATACAGTGGCAGAGCTGGGATTGTACAGAGGACCTGCAGGTCATGCATGAAGATCACTGGCATGTTTATGTTTGCAGATCATTATGGGCAGGGCATGGTGGAGGTATTCTGGCAGAGCTGAGTGCTTCTAATGTGCAGGTTACAGCCAGGTTATGGGACCAGAGCTGTGCATGCACAGGGTATGTGCAAGTGAGTGTTGTAATGCCTTAGCACACCTGTAGGAGTAGTGTCTGACCAGTTTGTTGTTTATGTACACTAGCAGAATTGTATGTGTACAGGGTATATGCAAGTCAGGGTTGAGGTGCACTGGCACACCTATGTGCACTGAAACTTGCTGGTCATGCTTATTGTATGCCAGTAAAGCTGTGCACCCACTGGAAATGTGTAGGTCAAGGTTGGCTCACAAAGACGAACATAAAAATGCTACGAACAAAACTTGCTGTTCTTTAAAAAAAACAAAATGTCAAATTAATAAAAATGATTAGGGCAATGTTTAGGACTAGGAAGCAAGAGGACTCTGTCTAGTGTGAGACCACTGTAGATTTCTATTGTGACTTGAGTTACCTCTCTGTGAAAAATGGGGGCTCGTTTACTGGAAGGAGGAGTTACTTTAAAGGAAAAGATGCAGTCTCTCTACAAGAAAGAAAGAGTGTGGTATGGGGAGTGAAAGGTCACTTTTTGATCTCATGACCCCTGTGAGAGTAGTGCTACCTTACCTATTATGCTGTTTCCTCCATTTCTGAAGGTTCCGAGAACTGCACCGTGGGGAATAAATAAAACATGAGAAACGTCTAGCCAGCTACCTCCTTCCCTCACTAAGCTCTCACCAAAGGCTTTGCCCATCTCGCCCACCTCACCCCCAACTTTCCCTCCCCTGACAAGTGCTACTTTGTGATCTGTTAGGGTACTTCAGTGCAGAAACTCTCTGAGGTCTACCTATTGTGTCTCTGTGGAGGGGGGGCGTACCTCATGCTATGGCATTTCTGGCTGGCCCATTGTCATTAAACCGGGTTAGCTTTCTGTGCTTCAGACTAACACTGTGTCAATGTGTGCTGCTCAGACTGAAAGGCTGCCACCTTTTAGTTTGTGCACCATCAACCGAGCCAGCCCAGGAGGTGGAGTGGTCACTTCATCAATTAAAAATAAACTATCGGGGGCGTGGCCAACCATCAAGGCCGACCGGACGTAACTCCGATCGGCTCAGCGCCAGGACAAGCCGCTCTTAAAGTTTGGAAGGCACTTACTACCCCTAAACCAGGTCGCCTGATTTCCTCAGGCACCCGGAGCTGCGGGGGCTCCCCGGCAGCGAGTTAGGACCCCCTGGTGATGCGTGAGGGGTGAGGTTGTTCCTGCCGCAGGAGCCCGCGGCGCGAGCCAAGATGGCGGCTCTCACCACGCTATGTCACAGAGGCATTCTCTGCGGCACCGGGACCTGCGGGGACATTGAAGAGGATGAAGGCTCCGACGATCCCGCCCAATTAGCCCCGGGGGGCGGTCTCAGCCGAAGAAAAGACAGCGCCCGGTTACAGTGGAGCTCACGACGTAAGCCGCGGTCTCCCAGCTGCGGCCCCCGTTTACAGAGGGGAACCCCCGGTCGAGCGGAGGCACATGAGGGCCTCCTCTGTTGACAACGCCAGGTACGGAGAGGAGCGGGGGGGCTCCCCCTACACTGCAGTGGGCCACCAGGAGTCAGCCTGAACGATCGGTGCCTGACCTTAAGATGGCGTCGATCAGGCACCTCTGCACAACCTCGTGAGGAGGCCCCGGTTGGAGACTGCGTATCCCTGTTGGCTCTCCCTTCTTCACCAACCTGTCATCACCCCTGAGGGGGCCCTGAGCTAAATACCAGCCCACCCCACAGTGGCTTATCGTGGGTGGCCCCGGACGGAGTGAGCATCCTGGCATTAGGTCCGAGAGGAGTGGAGGCGCCAATCGGCGAGGCCCCCACAAGGCCCTGGGTGAGGCGCTGCCTTGGTGAAGCTGACCCCGAGATGCTGTCAGGACACAGTGCTGAGTAAAGGGTCGATCAGTGAGGACCCTCAATATCCCTGCGAGCAGTGAGGGGCAGATAGGAGAAAAGCGGGGGTCCCAAGGCCCTGTGGGGCCTGTTCTCAGTGCTGAGCATTCCGGACTCCGATCCGTCGCCTTAGGCCGTGGTCCCTGGATGACAGTCCCAAGAGGATGCAGGACATCCTAACTAGGCGCCTGCAGTAAGGCGATCTCTAGGCCCCATGGTGCCTGACTTCAACGTCACTGACTACCCATCACCCGATACGGAGAGATCTTTTGGCCACCGCGGGTGTGCAGAGTTGGGATGTCAGGAAGTGTCCGGATCCCCCTGCTTTATTCTGCTGCGGGGAGGCCCCGAACCAGCGGTGGGCGCGGGTCCCTATGCCACCCAAAAAGGCGCAGCCCACGAAAGTCTCCAGTGTTTTCTCCCACGCTGCCAAGGGGACATTCAGTGAACAGCCAACGCAGACTGACGACAACATGGTGCTCACACATGAAGACCTGATGGCCTCACTTCGAGAATTTAAACAAGGACTCAGAGGCGATATCAAGGCTGATATGGGGGCCTCTTTTGATGCGTTTGAGGCTGAAGTGGGGGGCCGGCTGGTGGCCCTGCAATCCGATGTCGACTCAGTTGGGGGCCGCGCTCTCGCGGCAAAAGATCAGGAGCTGGAAAACCACGTGCCGACCCTTGGAGAACCAATCCGGTGACCTACAGGCCCAGCTGAAAGCCACAGTGCTCAGATGCGAAGATCTTGAGAATCGCTCCCGTCGGGATAACATATGCGTGAGGGGCCTGGAAGAGGGATGCAAAGGCCCAGATCTGGAGGCCTTTATGGTGGAGCTTTTTTCAACAGTGCTCGGAGACTCTGACCCGGAGGTTTGTCTGGAGCGGGTTCACAGGGTGGGGCCACGAGCTCTGGGAGATCCCAGAAATCCCAGGGACGTCCAGAAGGCGCGGGCTCTCGACAAAGTGTCATTCCAGAACACAACATGTTCACTATACCAAGATGTAGCCCAAGCCACGCTTGCTCGGCGCCAGCAGTTCCGACCCACCACTACAGCCTTAAGAGACCGCAAGGTGAAATATCGCTGGACTTATCCCTTTGGTTTAGCTTTTACACTAGACAACAAGAACTATCACTGCACAGAATTAGAAAAGACGGCGGCTATACTAGGTATCGAGGTGCCAGCCCCAACGCCGGTGGCGGAAACAAGAGGTGTGAAGCGACGACAAGCTCGAAGAAGCAGGGGGGGGCCCTGGCTACAGCAGCGGAGAGCAGGCAAGAACACTACGGGATGAGGTGGTCCTTGATCTTTGTCACCCAGAGGCTTTGCTCCGCTTGTGGCCAGTATGACTGGTGGTTGGCGGGCCTTGGCCTTGGGGACATGCCAGTCCGTCTTCAGACACTCAGACTCTTTTGATGAGGAGGTGGGGGGGAAAGGTTAGAAGTTGTCTTGCAGTCTGAAACGCTCAAAGTCACTGTTAGCCAATATCTTATTTGTGCCTAAGTTGCTGTTCTATTGGACTTGAAGGCGGAATTTGAACAGCCCCAGTTATTGCTCAAAATGAGGTTCTCCTCTGTGATTGAGAATCCCCGAGCTCAAAATTATGGTTTGTATTTGTTAAGGTTCACTTTGTTTTGGTGTCACAGTACTTCTTGTGCTTTTTTTACATTGCGTTGGTGGGATGCGAGAGAGGGGGAGGGGTGCTGAAGGCAACGGCTCAGGAGCGAAATTGGAGGGACAAGCTGACAAACTTTATGTTGACTGATGGGGTTAACTGCTTAACTTGGAACGTAAAGGGGCTTAGCTCCCCTAACAAGAGGCAACGGATTTGGAAATTCCTAAATGACCACCAGATAAAAATAGCTGCCCTGCAAGAGACACACCTCTCACGCAAAGAGGAACAATGATTGACACATAGGGCCTATCCACAGATCTTTCGCTTCTCGGCACACACTAAACACAATGGGGTGGCACTTCTCTTTCACGCATCAATTCCATTTCTCCACCACAACACTAAAACGGACAAAGAAGGGAGGATTTTGATGGTTAGGGGTGAAATACGGGGTAGATTGTGCACTATTGCCACGATCTATGCTCCCAACACAGGGCAATATGTTTTCCTGTGCTCTTTCCTGGCCTTGCTGGAGGGCTTCACAAGAGGCGACATCATACTGCTTGGAGACTTCAATCTGATATGGGACCCGGCCCTGGACACCACACATTCCCATAGAGTGGCAGGGGGGTATTTAGCAAATCACTTAAGGCTGCATTGCAGGGGTTGGGGCTAATAGATGCTTGGAGGGACGCCCATCCCGCGACTCGGGACTATTCCTTCTTCTCACATTCACATAGGACATACACCAGGATCGATCACGCATTCATTAGTCAGTCCCTTCTCCACACAATAGCAGGTTCCCAGTTTCACCCAATCTGCCTATCTGACCACGCTCCCCTAGAGCTAGTCCTTGATTGGCCTGCCCCGCGTTCTAAGCTTGTCAGGTGGTATTTTCCCAACTTCCTTTGCAGAGATCGGCTTCTTAGGGATGAGTTAAGAAAGGCAATCACAGAGTTTTTTAATCTTAACGACCCGGCACAAACCTCCCTGACCAACAATTGGGACGCCTTTAAGCCAGTTATTCGGGGAAAGTGTATCGAACTAGACCCCACCCTCAAAGTACAACGTAAGGGGGAACATCTTCTTCTCGAGGGGGAACTCTGAAAGGCCGAATCAGACCACAAGTCTAATCCCTCGATTCAATCCCTCCGTAAGGTTACGCAGGTTAAGGGGAAGCTCCAGGCTATTTACACTAATGGGGCTGAAAAGACCCTTCTACGCTTACAAGCCCACAGTTACGAGGGTGGAAACAAGGTTGGATCACTATTGGCACGCCAACTGCGAGTGAGATAGGAAAAGGAGTACATTAAACACATAATCGATAGGAAGGGGATCTCTCCACCATAGCGAAATAGGGAAAGCCAAGGCCTTTGGAGAATTCTATTGTTCCTTGTATACTGCAGACTCGCTGGATGCACAGGTTCAGGACCACTACCTAGAGGCTCTGGACCTACCCCAGGCTTCTATCTCCACAAATGAAGACTTAAGTAGCCCCATTTCCACAGATGAGGTCCAAAAGGCGATAGACTCCCTGAAGCTCCAACAAGCGCCCGGCCCTGATGGTCTCAATGCCCACTTCTATCGTACCTTTGCGCCAGAATTAGCCCCCATCTTGTGCTGCTATTCAATGATATAGCTGATAGACAAAAGGTGACCCCGTCTATGGGAGAGGCTCTGATCTCCGTCATCCCCAAGCCGGGGAAGGACCCCACTAGCTGAGCCTCTTACAGGCCTATAGCGCTCCTGAACTTGGATGCCAAGTTATACTCTAAAATACTGGCCTCACGCCTGGAACATGTTATGCCGCTGCTTGTGCAGCCAGACCAGGCGGGCTTCATTAAAGGGAGGCAAACTCATGATAACCTTCGGAGGGTGGTCCACATTATTGAGAAGGCACAGAGGAAGGCTATACCTACGGTACTTCTCTCGCTAGATGCGGAGAAGGCCTTTGACCAGGTGGACTGGGACTTTCTGACCCGTACACTACGATGGTTTGGCTTTAACGAGACCTTCATTGGTATGATACGGGCGAATTATTCCGCTCCGAGATCCAGAGTCTTAGTAAATGGGGTTGCCTCAGAACCATTTCACCTTTCCTGGGAAACAAGGCAGGGGTGCCCATTGTCCCCCCTGCTCTTTGCGCTCAGCAAGGAACCTTTCGCAGAGCGCATTCGGTCCAATCCAGACATAGGGGGGGGTCCCGTTTGGCACGGATGAACACAAGATCTCTCTCTTTGCAGACGATGTGTTACTCCCCGTCACAAAGCCGCAATCTTCTCTCCCAGCGATTAAATCTGAGCTTGCCTCATATGAACAGGCCTCGGGATTTAAGGTGAACCTCTCGAAATCCTACCTTCTTAACCTAACCATGCCTAAGGAGTCCATGCGGACTATTGAAAGAGCGCCCCCTTTTCAGAGCGTGCACAGAGACATCACATATCTAGGCATCAAACTCACCCCCAAGCTAGAGCATCTCTACGGAGCTAACTATCCGCCCTTGCTGCGCCAGCTTAAAGCTGATCTGTCTAGGTGGAGGACTGCCTATCTCTCTTGGATAGGGTGAGTCAATGCCATCAAAATAATCGTTCTCCAGCGCTTGCTGTATCTCTTTCAGGGCCTCCCTATTCCAGTGGATCGGGCACTTGTTTCTGAGCTGAAAACAATGATTACCAAGTTTATTTGGCAAGGGCAGAGAGCGCGACTTTCTAATCAAGTGCTAACCAGGTGTAGAGAAGAGGGGGGTTTGGCCCTACCAGACTTCTTGGGGTATTATAGAGCAGCTCAACTTAGAGTGATTACAGAATGGTCCCTCCAAGAATCGGAAAAACATTGGCTTCACATGGGCCGACAAATAGTGGGTAGGACGATCTGGGACCTCCTGTGGAAACAGAAACACAATCACCCACGCAATGCCTATATTAGTACCCCTACGGCTACCACCTTAAAGGTCTGGGATGAGCTAGCTAGATCCACACCCATTACCACCTTCCCTTCCCCCTACACGCCCATCCACTTCAACCCCGAGTTTCCTCCGGCGTTGCAGGAGGGGTCATTCGAGGCTTGGCGGGAGGGTGGCTGTCTCATGCTCTCTCATCTGTTTGAACGGGGTAAATTGATGACCTTCGCGGAATGCGTTAAAGCTCTTCTCCTTCAGCCCTCGGAAGAATATCATAACATGCAACTTAAGCATTGGGTTCTACAACCACAGATACGGCAGGCAGCCACTAGGCATCTACTTCCAATCAAAAAGTTCGCACAGTCGGGAGCCTCTACGAGGGAGACCATCTCTTTCCTTTATTCACTCATACAGTCTCTGGGATCGCACCACACCCCTAGGCACCTAAGGTTTTGGGATTCAATCTTAGCTGCCCCACTGGACAGGAAACACTGGACCTCACTATATAGGGACATTCCCAAGTATAATCACTCCATGTTTTTAAGGGAGGCTCATTATAAAATTATGTACGAATGGTACCTGCACCCTCAGAGGCTACACACTATCTTCCCTAACTCTTCTGATAGGTGCTGGAAGGGCTGTGGGCTACTGGGGGACTTCAAACATATCTGGTGGGACTGCCCGGGCATCAAGCCCTTCTGGAAGGAGGTACTTTCCCAAATCAAAGTGATTCTGGGATATCCGATTCCGGACACATTAGAACACACTCTCCTGGGGATTAGGATCCCAACCTGAAGCGCCAAACACAGGGGGATCGTTCCGTGATGTGGCTGTGCCTCGGGCCGCTAAGATGGCTGTGGCGGCTGCATGGAAGAAAGCGGAGGCCCCCTCTCTTACCCAATGGCATGCCAGGTTATGGCGCGCACTGGCGGTGGAAAGAATGGCAGACATTGTGGAAGATTCAAAGAAGGGGTTCGACTATGTGTGGGCCCCACTGGTGGAATATCTTTCGGCGTGGCTGCCCCTGTTTGCATGTGGGCCACGGCTGCGAGCTCTCCATCTCTTCCACATCTAGAGCTTCCGTTGGCTCCCCTGATTTGCCGAAGGGAGTTCTGGGGGGCATGGGGACCCCCTATCTTCATAACCCTCCCTTCACCCGCAACAGCATCCGATAATTTTTTTTTTCTTTTTGACCGTGACACCATAGTTTGTGTTTTTGTGTTTATTGTTTGGGAAATAGGGGGGGAGGGGGGAAGGGAGGGATGAAAGCCAAAGACTTCGCTGACTGTCCATGAGAACTTGTTGACTTGTGCGATGTGCGGGGTTCGTTGGAGACCTGGGAGATTTATGATGAATATATTAAGGGCTTGCCGAGTCCTAGTACACAAACTGTATGATACTTTAGCTTTCTGTAACTCTTGGCATATTCGATGCATTGGTGTCTCCTTCCAAAGCGTGGTTTTTTGTGTACAGTCTTATCTTTGAAACCAATAAAAATATTTTTGACAAAAATAAACTATCCCACCAGCTGACTATGCCATAGGCCAGTCGGGAAACAGCTGATTGCCCGTATTGCGTATCCGGCCCGGAAGAAATGTGTTGATGTTGGAGAACCAGGATGTTTATTCTTAGTCATAAATGGTGTATACCTTGTCTAAAATTTAGGGCCTCATTCTTTGGTATCTTGCTGTAGGGCAGTGCAGCAGGCCTTGCTGCTGCGCTGCCCTATGGCAAAAGAAAAGGGCAGGGATGCGCCATATCTATTAGATATTGCACATTCCTGTCCTTTTACCCTGTGCCAGTGCACAATGGGCTGCTGTGCGCCAACGGAGGCACTTTGCACCATGGTGTAAGGGTGCCTGTGTTGCGAGGATGATTATTTTTGTGCAGGAAGGGAAAACTTCCTGCACACAAAAAAATCGCAAGAGGCTTTTTTTTCTTTCTATGAAGAATGCAGCACATATAGAAAGAGGAAAATGAGTACAAATAAAGATATTTCTCCTCGTTGTGCCTCCCTTACACCTCCCCTGGGGTGGCGTAAGTTTTTGGCGCTGCCTCAGACTTACAATTTCTTGTAACGCTGGGGCTGTGTCAAAAAGCCTTAGATGTTGCTGGGAACGCCCCCAGCAACACCCATGGAATGCCCCTTTCACACAGTTTTCTACATGAAAGGAGCACATTTTTATGAGGCCATGGAAACCACGTAACCTGTCTTTACGTGGCCTTATAAATATGCCAGTGGCACATTGCACCTCCGAAACGTCAAAAAGTGACGTGCTGGCAGCGCAATAGTGCCGGTAGGGCCTCAAAAATGAGCCCCACAGTATGGGCTGGATTCACAATGGTAAACTTGCACTTTAGTGCAAGTTTAAGATTTCTTTTGCGATCTACAAATAGGCCTATCTTTTTATGTGAGAAGTCCCTGCCATGAGTGCGAAAACACCACAGTCATAAAGATACTATCCGTAAACTTTGTGAATAGAAAAAAAAATTGTAAACTTACACTAAAATGTAACTTTTCCTTGTTGAATCAGGCCCAAAATGTATGCATGTGCTTGGTTTCCCTTGTGAGAAAAAAAAACCATTACATTGGTGGAGTATATACCTTAAAATAGAGACGGTAACGTTGCATCGAATAACTCAACTCAAGCTCTTTTAAAGTCCAAATACGAGTAAAGAAACCATTAGTATTGCGGTTGGGGGAACAGAATTAATCATCCCATTAGCGCTATTGACATTTGCCAAAGCATGATTATAGAGTACACAATGACAAACATCAGGAATGATGAATTAACCTGATCGCCATTTCAAAATGTGTTCTCAGCAATTAGTATCAGTGAGATTGACACAATAATTAAAAAGCATTGGCAATAATTAAAACGCTATGTACATACACCCTTTGAAAAATAAATACATTTATATAACAGAGGACATGTAAATTATACTTTACTGGCTCCCTTTTTTATTTCTGTTCTGTGTAAAGTAATAGACACTGCATTCCCTCATGACATACATGCCTTCGCATGATGAATACTCATATTGACCTTCTATACTGCGCACACGGCAAGCTTAATTGTTTCTTATTGATACCTAATCAATGACACTCATTTTATAGACTCCACGTACATGAAGTCGGAGTGGTCCTGCCCAGATGCAAAACTGATCGATGGGCTAATTTATTTATTCATTTTACTTATTTAAGATTGTATATGGAGCAAACCATTGCCAGCAGGATAGCACATAACAGCATGATAATTCACCAGATATATTTTAACGTTGCAAAGTGCACAGCAATCAAGAATGGGATTTAGCACAACTAAAAACAAGTAAAAAATGTGTGTTGTAAACAGGGTGACTCATATTTAGGGTTTGAGGAATGGATGAAGTAGCTTATTGACTTAGGGACGAGTGCCCCCCTCATGGGGGTCCTTAACAAGATTATGGAATTGGTTTTTAAATTGTGGCCATAGCCGTTCGAGGTAAACTATATAAGAAAAAATTATGAAAGTGAATCCGTTTTATACTTCACAGTTCAACGCCATGATCAGACTTAGCAATTAAGGCCAATGTGAATCCGGTTGCAATTGAGAATGACAGTAGGATGGAAAGCTCTTTCAGATCTTTCTGCAGTCGCCCAGTAAGGGTTCAATTAGTTCGCAATGATTTAGAGTTCCACTCGTTTAGACCACTTCGTGATAAAGCCTGCTTCAATGTTTTTTAGTTTTTTGAAGAAAAGTCTTTTCAAATGAAGAGGTCCTGCACCTCTATGTGCACGTGTCCCTCCAGGGATGGTACGTTTCAGAGTCGAGTAGTTTGTTGTGTTCCCATGCACAGCTCTGTATTTTATACAGGCCACCATGAGTAAGATTCTGGCTTCAATGGAGGGCCATTCAAGGGGGATTACGTCTGGTATGGTATTATATGATCTTCTGGCACCGGATACAAATCACAATGAATAACTATGGACTGCTTTCAAATGGACCAATTGGATACTGAGGGGCCGATTCCGATTCCGGCCGGAAATCTCTCCGACCGAGCCGGACCCAGAGAGATTTCGGACCGAATCGGACTCTGGCAGTCCGACCGAACGAGTACGATGCGCACGCATGCCATCGGACTCGAGTCGGTCGGACTCCCATTGAAGTCAATGGGAGCCTGTCGTACAACGCGTACGTGGGCTCCCATTGACTCAATGGGTGCGAGGCGGACAAGGGCGCCCCTACAGTGTGTACGCGTCCATGCGCATCGCGGCGTACATGCACAGGTAGGGGGACCCATGGGTCCCCCTGTGTGCAACTCACGCGCATACGCGTACAGGGGGGTCCGACGCGGACCCCCAAAGTCCGGCTCCGACAGCTTTTTCGAGCCGGACGGCGCGAGTCGATCGGACTGCTCGCGGCGCGCATCGTACTTACCCGGCCGGGAAACGTCTCCAGAGCGCGGTGCGAGTCGTGTCCATGCGAGTCGGTCGGAGCGTGTTGAAGCCGCGTTCGAGTCGGTCGGCGATTTCGCGGGTGCTTGCATCGTACTCGCTCGGCCGGACCCGCGTACGATTCGGTCGGGAAACAGGGCTCCGAATCGGATCCGGTGAATCCGAATCCGATTCGGAGCACTACCGGCCGAGATCGGAATCGGCCCCTGAGTGTGCTGAAAATAAGGAGGTCTATTGCTGACCAATGAGAGGACCAATAATTGAGCAACCCTTTTGAAGTCTTCCTTTGGGATAAGAGGTTTAATTACCTAGAGGAGTTGTCATTGATAGTTTGTCCCTTTAGCAATGACATTTCTTGCTGCCTGAAGACTGAGGTTTTTATTCAAAGTGGAGCTCAGGATTCCTGATCTTTCAACAATGGTTGGTTTGCAATCAAGAATGTTAATTACATTATCCTAGGCTTGCACCAGCTCAATGAGGAGGTGATAAAGGCAAGAATACTATTTTAAAAGATTGTTTTAGATAGTGTATTGCCATCCATGCCAAAGGTCCTTGATTTTCTCTGCTAGGTCAGCTATATCATTCAGTGAGGAGACTTTTATATATAGCTAAATATTGTTGCTTTGTAGATTAAATGAACTGTTGGTTTGTTTCAAGGAGCATCTATGGGATTCATGGAGCCAAGAGAGTCTCGTTATGCTGTGGGCAGGGGGCTAGAGAAACAATTTGAGAATTTAAGTTGTTATGATTGACCAGCACAGAAGTTTCACACTGATCCCTATCAGTTCTTTCGGGATTTGTAGGATGGAATTGTGCTTACTGTGTCAACGACTGTTGAAAGGTCAAGGAGAGAGAGGAGGCAGGATTAACCATTGCCAATGGTTCAACTCCACTGATGGTGCTGCCATCTTTGCGCATAGGAAGCCCCAATGTAAAATCCAAAAAGAAAAGAGTGAGACATACACTGTACTGTAGATAATTGTGAGAAATTGGGTTGCTGGTTGAGGGGTGGATACCGCACACAGTCATCAAGCTCAATCCTTGTCAGGATGATCCAAAAAGTCACTAAATTAACCTGTGCTTTAGCCTGTTGTAGCCTGGCACAAAATCAGTCAGGCTTTAACTTGAAGGCTAAGTGTAAAGTATTTTTGCAGCACACAAACAATAATAAAGGGGAAATGCAATACAAGAAAAATCCCAAACCATTTTAGAAAAATAGAATTAACATTTAATGAATAAAACCGAAACACCAAAAAAATGAAATCTGGTCAGTAGACCCAGAGTATATGGTTTGATTTTGTGTAAAATAGCACAAGATCAAAACGCAAATTGCAAAAATCTGGTCTCATTAGGAGGCAAGTCAAAAAGGTAAGGTGATGGAGCACAGGTTGGATACACAATGTGGATTGGTCTCAACTTAGCTTCTGATTTAGAAGACATTTGAAGAAAAGTTAATTAGAAGGTAGAGTTTAGTGGGGCAAGGCAGCAGGCAGTGTCTGAGGAGAAGGAATAGTCAGGGAACCACTGGACGAGGTCGCATTGAAGATTTTTATCTTCAGACTTTGTCACTTTATTTGGAAGTCAAAAATCTCCAGCATCTAGCGGAGGCTTCCAACGGGCTTAATGAGGGCGGTGCCCCCCTAAACATCCCTGCACCATGTGGCAGGCCACGCATAGTGCCTGCCACATCGTGCAGGGATGTTTTTAATGTGTTTATTTTCTATTGGGGCGTGTGCTGCTTACTGTGAAAGCGGTCGCATTGTAATCAGGGCAGCAAGACAGCCGACTTCTAGTCGGGCGGTTCTGCTTCCACCACAGTGCCGGTCGGACGAGAGTCCAACCGACATCTTAATCAGGCCCTTGGTAATTTTGGATTAGGAATAATTTATTTGGAGGGTTTAGTGTCTAGCACTTTCACTGAATTTAGTTATATTGGAGTAGGAATAATTGAGGGGCTGATTATACCTTTGGCGCAGTTGTTCCAGCTCTCCGCTGGCACGGCTGCTCCAAAGCCGCGCAAGAACCACTCACCATTACGAGTTGAACTCATGTAAGGCAGACTTTCCTTCCCCTTTCCTATGGCGGTGCCTGGAAAACAGACACCACAATGGGAACAGCAAAAAAGTTACAGCACAGCATTGACAGTGGTGTCCATGCCATGCTGCAACGTTGGGAAATACAGACAGGTGGGCACATGTTGTGCCCTCCTGAATGTATCTCCATGGTGGGGTGGTATGGGGGCCCTGTAGTGCCCCCGTTCCTGCACCGCCAGCTTTTTCATGACGGGGCTCACGCCATGAAATGGCTGGCAGTGGTAGAACTCGAAATATGCTCAACGGGACTGCGCCAGTCCCACTGAGCATATTACATTGTGGCACAGCTCCGCCTCCATGAGGGAATGACTTTTCCCTGGCGCAACCAGTGGTCAACCGCCTCTACAATTTTTGAAGCTGAAATCTGGCAGTTGGTGGACCGCCACTGCTGTGCCCCCATTCATGTGGCGGTCAGAAGACTGCCCGCAGTCGTAATCAGCTCCTAAGTTGTAGGTTTTAGTGTCCAGCACTTTCCCTAAATTTAGCGATATTGGAGTAGGAATAGTAATGTTTTGGGGTTTAGTGTCTAGCACTTACTTTGAATTTAGTGATTTTAGAGTAGCAATAGTAATTGTTTAGGGTTTAGTGTCCAACACTTCCCTTGAATTTAGTTATATTGGAGCAGGAATAATTAATTTGTAGGGTTTAGTGTTTAGTAATTTCCCTGAATGTAGTTTTCATGTAGTTGGAATATTTAATTTTTAAAGTGTAGTGTTTAGAAGTTTGTGTTCCTTATGTTTTATTACAGTATATTAAAAGAGAAGTAAATACTATTTTCATTTAATAGTATATGTTTTTCTTAAACACAAATTTTTTATTGAATATAAAATATTGTATACATTTTTAAATATTAGAAATTTGTTTTAAACATTTTATGTTGGAATCATTACAAAAATAATATTTTGTCATTTTTACATTTTAGTAGAAATAGAAAAAATAATAATATGACATACATTTGTATATGTTTGCATGTTTTTAAAATGGTACATATTTTTAACATATGTTATAAAATAATATATTTGAAAACATTTTTATTTTTACATTTTTGGAGAGTATTTACTTTTTGTATGTAGAAAATAGTATTTGTTTTACATTTTTTTAATAAACATATTTTTGGGGGATAACATATATTTTTCAACAAAATGGAAACATTTTTATTAGTAATTTTTGATAATTCAGTAACATATTTTTAATACACATTAAATAATTTTATAGAAATAATAATATTATTTTATAAGTATTTTACAATGTAAAATAATATTATACAGTCACTTTTGTAATGCTTTTCTATTTATATTAAATAATATTATATATTTCATAATATAATTAATTTTTTAACATTTTTAAAGTATGTTGAAAAACAAAAAATATTTTTGTAAACAATATTTTGAAGTAATTATTCATTAGTATATTTTTGCAGAGCATATATAAACATTACACATTGCTTATGTATTCAACATATTGGGTTTGTGGCTTTCTGGCGTGCTTCCTGAACGCCGGTGCTAGGATAAAGGCGAATACCACACACACCCTTTACAACTTCAAAACTCCTTGCTCCTTATCAAGAGAGAAGCCGGCACTCCAATCCTTAGGAAATTCCATTTTATTAAAAGGCAGCATTAGCATATAGCAAAGGTCTTCAAACTATGGGGTGCGCCCCTCTGGAGGGCCATGGAAGTGTTCCCAGGTGGGCTAAAATGGGTCTGCAATTATATGTAAATGAAGACAGCTTGGAAGCGCAAAAGGCGCCTTTCTAGGTTGTCTTCATTTATATGCAGCAGTTAAAGCCCATAAAAACGGGTAAGGACAGTAATTCTGAGTAACGTCGAGCAGGGTCAGTGAGTGTGAATTCGGGGTCCAAGACAGACGCGCACCCCCCCTACCCCGGTCAAGTTCTGTGGCCTGGGCTGTCAGGGCTGAGGCTACTGGCTTGACCTTCAGTTACATCTAAAGTGTTCCCTACAATGACAGCGGGAGTCAAACATGCCATTATCACACCCCACACCCATCAATAAGTAGATAGCAGGAGTATCGACCAGCATGCACTTCCACTTCAACATACCAGCCACAATAAATACCCATCACATGGCGGTTAAAAGGCTGTGCTATGCCAAAAGAAATTTGCTTTCCACAGAAAAGTCCATACATTTAGACCAGTGTATTGAATTATAACATAAATCTTTATAGAGTTTTAATTATTTCTTGGTGCTGTTAAGCCAGTGATATTGCACAGCACTATTAGAAGTAAAATGCACAAAAGAAAGATTATGTTTTGACATCAAATATAAAAATAAACCTTCCATATATAAACCTGCTTACTGCTCATTATATACAGATGGGTGTATGTAGGTAGGTATATATGCCATTTTTGTGTCTTCTACAGATATCTATGAGCAACGTGAAGAGATTTGGAATTCAAGCAAGGCTGTCCAACCTTTCACCTTTCACAGGCTGATAAAGTGGCTATCACTGAGTTAAGGTTAGAACATGTTGTTCACAGAGATGCAAAAATTGGAGCATGGCTGGTCCCTGTCAGAGATGGCCTGGCGAGCAAAAAAATGATGGATTGGAATGCAGCCTCAAGCTGTTACCAGTGGTAGAGAGTAATTCAAGCTTTTCACCCATTCCTTTTGTGCTTTCTTCAGCGCCACGCTGTATGGGCCTAGACTTGGGTCCTGTGCTCGGTCCATCATAGGACTCAATCACCTGACTGACCAGGGAAAATGGGCCAAAACAGGTTTAGGGCTGCTTGTGCTCTTGTTCTGATGGCTCTGGCTCGCAGACTCAGCAGGACCATACCTATTGAAGCAGGGCCAAGGCTAATTCTCTTGTTTCTGTCTGGGTGGTATGGTGGGCAAAATAATCATGCACTGGAATGGGGTCCTGAATACTTACCACTGGTTGAGATTAACTCAAACATTCCACACAGTACTTTTCTACTTTTTGCAAAATCTGCTGTAGCACTCACTACGTAGAACACAACATTATATTTGATAAATGAAAAAGAAGGGTTCCATGGAGTTTGCTGGAGTTTGTACCCTGGCCTTCATGGTGCATGTGGGACTATCGTGACATCCTGGCCTTTTACATATTCTGGCCTCTGTTCCACTCCTAACACACGTGAGAAATCTGTGCTGATTGGAGAGTATTTACCATCTGCTATGGGCTGGGTGTTTTAGCTCCTACCTTGTTGCTTTCTCTGGGGCTCGAAACCTTCACACCCTGACTGCCTTTACCAGCTTGACTATCTGCCATCTTACAGCCTTCTTTTGTTTTCCTCTGATGGGATTTACTACCACACCTCCCAGGTGGCAGATGGTCTCCTAGTGACCCGAAGAAAAATAAATTAGTGGGCTGGGTGGATTGCAGATCAACACTATGGGAAGACAGAGGAGTTCTGGGAGATGACAGAGGCATCAGCAGGAGACCACTGACCCAACACTCTGAGCTGGCATCCACCCCTACTCTCCTCTTCGGCATATATTGCTGGGGACCTCGAAGCAGACTTCTGCACAAACCCTATCTTCAAACACAGACTTTAATGCAGGGATGATCCTCATGGCATAACCCTGCCCCTCTCACCAGCCTTCATACAATGTTGGTGTCACCGGGGGCCCTGGGTTCCTCTTTCTGCTGCCCATGCTGTACCTGTTCTGTCTTTGAGGTAAGCGTCTATTGCTATTGCCAATGATGTACATGTTTTGTGTGGGAGAAAAACATGCATAAATGGTACTTATACTCTGCCTGTTTAGTGTGTCTTTTGGAAGGTGCAGTGCTGCGTCTGCCTTTGAAGTAACATTTCATGTTTGGAAGGTGGAGTGGGATAATGTACCACATAATATTGTGGCTGTACTACTAACTTTGATTTTAGACCCAACTGCTGGCAGGGGGCATGGTGGCCATCTGGCAACATGCATCCACTCAAGTTGACCTGTCCAAGATTCTACCTTTGTGAGTCGTCTGTTCTATGCAAATATCACTTGCAGCTCACCTGGGAGAAACCTTCTCCTATGATTTTTTGTCAAAGGCCCATTAGGCCAATGTGGTGGAGGTCTGAGGGAGAATTTGATGAAGAGAGCAAAATAATTTTGCAATGGGGAAGCGGGTGGAGAAAAGTAAGAGGGAAGATGAGTACAAGGGACTGTGGTGAGGAAGGAAAAGTGAAGAAGTTGCTAAGGATGTTGATAGTGATGGGATGAAAAGAGTTGGAGGAGGAAAGACTCTTTGGTGGATCTAAAGAAAGAAGGCAGAATAGGCCTATGGATAAGTCGGGATTGAAAAGGGAGAGGAAGTGCTATGTGGTTGCAGGATGATGAGCAGAGGAGGAACTCAGAAGGATGAGGGGGTAAAAGAGAACAACAGAATGAGAAAGAGAGAGAAAGAGAAAGACTGAAAAAGTTCCAAGAAAGAGTGATCCAGGAGAGCATCAAAAATCTAGAGGAAATGCAAGACCACAACAAAGTTACAGAGAGGGGAAGAGAGAGAGAGAGAGAAAACATTGGGTAAAATTCAACAGACTTCAGGCTGAAGAATTTCCTATTCTTGCACTGTTACTATTTTTAGAAATCACTACTATTTATTACTCCCCTTATACTAATATACATAGATGTGATGCATGCTTGGGTGTTCGTCCTGTGCTGTCATGGACTTCAAACAATTAAAGTACCAAAATGAACCTGACATTTCATGCCCTTTAACCATGAATGGCAATACATAGTTGATCATCTGACACACCTTAGGCCTCTCAGACCTCCTTTTGATCGATCAGTGCAGGACTTTCAGAGCCATGATTAGTTTCTGATCCAGTAACTACCTTGAACCCCAAAAGCAGCAATGCCAAAGACACTACCAGGGATAAAAAATGTCCAGATAGCTGTAGCAGCTGTTACCGCTGGATAATTCTAATCTTTGTGCTGTAGATGCATCATGGATAATCATACTTTATGCTCAGTTTCTATGCTTTATCATGTGCTGTTAGCACCAACATCTTTCCAATAGGAGTTGTTTTCATGAGGCTGTGTTACTTGCCAAGAATATCAAAAGCATGAATACACACTGGAAGCTAGAATTAAGGGTTACCATGTAGTACTACTAAATACAGCATCAACAATCTGTGTGTTATGATGCTGTTCAACTTATGTAGCATACCACAATAGTAAAGGGAGCCTCAACTAGCCATTGTGACTCAGGTTCTGAAAATGGTCATGCCGCCATTGATCAAAGTGATAGCCCCCCTCGAACTCGGAGTCTAGTTGCTCCCCTGGTCCAAGACATGGCTAAAAAGTTTACATTTTATTGTTTTTCGTTAAACTTTGGGTAACTGCATATAAATACATGCACACACCTCAAATAAAAAAATAAATGCAAGTTAAACTAATCAAGGGGGAAAATGCTATTTTACCTTATGAAACCTCTGTTGGCTATTGTGATCACCGCAGATGGCTTCGTGTGTGACCACACAGAGAGTCACAGAATTACATCCTGATTGATGCAATGAGGAATAGTGATTTGTTTATAGCGCTACGAGGTCCCATTCTGTGACAGAAAGCACTATGAATGCCATTATTTAAAAATTGTATTACACTGTATAAAACAGGCTGCTACAAAATACTGTTTAAGGAAAAACAAGTGCTTTAAAAAAACACATTTCAGTGATAAGCATTCAAACTATATCTAATGTAAATATATGTATATGTGTCCATTACAAAATGTGCACTCCTTTTAATGGATACATATATTACCTCTCAAAAAGAATAAATGTTTGTCACCATGTAGCTGACTGACTCCTTTAATAAAAAGCTACACTGACTCCAAAGCAGCCTTTATATTTGGTCATTAACCACTGCACACATTTCCATTTCTTTTAGGTGGCAGGCACCTTTGTGATAAGGCATGCTTCTTCTTTAGTTCACTACTATCTGTTTCACAGCACAGGACCCCCCTCTCACCCGCTGTGAGTGGGTACTGGAACCCAGTTATGGCAGTCTTACTATTAATAAAAACACAGAGAGCATTTTGCTTACTAGCATTAGGGCTCAAGTCACTATTGTTGCGCACTGAACAGGGCCCAAGCAACAGGGGAGGTGGGAGGGCTAAATGTGCTTTTTTGTTGCTGTTTATTACACAAAGTGGCAGAAAGCCTGTTTGGGCACCTGGCCTAGAAGTAATGGCCCTGTTGAGTGGGCAGAGTGGACAGCCTGAAGCTGTAGATATTATTGGTGCAGCATTTGCATTAGAGAGCCAGGGCATACTTGCTATGCCAGTGCTTCTTTGAAGCCTTGGAGAAATGAACCTAAGGGAGAGGAAAAATTAGTGCAGAGGAGACACCTTGATTTGGACATCAGAGAGATGAGAGCTATGCAGCGAGATGGGAGGGAGAGGGATAGTGTGAGATAGGAGCCTTTGTTGTTAACAAACGTCTGTACCTATCATTAGTGAAACAGGTGCAGTGACACTTTTTCCCAGGGTTCCACTGCATCACAAGTTTGAATGTTTTACAATAAAAAGGGTGCATGGGGGCTCATTTTCCTTGCTAGCATTATGACAGATGGTGCCCTTGGAGCAAAAAAGGTGGGTAGCATGCAGTAGCTCATTTTCTTACAGAAAGAGCCTAGGCTTGTTTCAAGATTGAATTGACAGTCAGACATGGTGGTGAAGGAGTGAAAGAAGAAGAGATTGCCTGCTTTTCAGGGCTACAGCCATCATTAGTGCGGCAGATGAAGTGCATTGAGGCCCACAGCACCCCAATTATGGGCAGTAGTGTTTTGGGTCAATTCAATTCTTGTTTGTTGCATTTTTATAAGTCCCACATTTAGTGTGGATTACAAGCTACAGAAAAGCAATCCTGAAATGAAGACATGATCCCCGCCCCCTGTGATCATCCCTCCCTAAATCCTTGCCATATAGTTTTGGAGGGGGGCCCAACTTCAAAACATTTTGCTTAGGGGGGGCTCAGAGCAAAAAAGTTTGAAGACCTCTGGCATATAGGAATGCGTTTTGGCTGTATTCACAGCCTTTGTCATGTTTATGTATTGTAATCTTTTTTTAATTGTATTTTACAATATATAATATATATTGAATATTATTATATATGATATAATAATATTTCAAATACATTTTAGATTTATTTATGCAATATACATTTTTTAAACATTTTTAAAACATGTCTATTTTCTTTTTTTTTTTAAAGTAAGCATATTTTGCTAATTTCTCTTTTTCCCTATTCATTTCTATGGGGAAATAGTCTTTTTTCTAGTTCAATTAAGCTGCCATTTTTTTTGTTTCTTTGTTTTGTTATCTATCTATATCGTTCTTTGGTTAGTTTTGCAGAGGGAAGCTTGCGGTTGGGAGCTGCGTCTCTTCGTTTAAGGTAAGTTTGTTTTAAACTATTTGTTAGGTCATTTAAGGGTGGGGGAGTTAGTAGAGATGTATTTAGAGTACATAGGGGGTCATTACGATGGTGGTCGGATGGCCACCGCCCGAGTGGCGGTGGGACCGCCGTGCCGGCGGTGGACATCCACCCGCAACCGCGAGCCAGAAAACCGCTGGTCAAATTAAGATGGTGGTGGAGACCGCGGCAGTGGGAAATTCCGACCGCCGTTTTACCGCCGGTTGCCTTCCGCACTCCCGCGCGGGCGGATCAGGACCGGGATAATGACGGCGGTGCAGAGCAAGCTCCGCCGGCAGGATTATGATGCCGGCGGTAGCCAGCCTTTCCTCAGCGGTCAGACCGCCATTGGAAGGCAAGCGGTGATTGTCTACCGGGGGCCCGTTGTGGCCCCCCAATGTTTTGGGGGGGTGTGGGTGCTCTGGGGGGGTACCCGTGGGCCCCCCCTACATTTCCCTTTACCAGGTGACAGGCACTGTGCAGTGCCTGCCACGCAGTGCAGGGACATGCAGAACATGCTCCTTTTGGCATCGTGGCGGTGCTGCGGACAACAGCTACCGCCGCAATGTTGATGCCTGCGATCCGACCGCTGCGGTCAGATTTCTACCGCGGGCATCGTAATCCGACCGGCGGTTTTCCCGCGGTCCATGTGGGCGGTCTTTTCCCGCTACCATGGCGGTCGGGGAGGTTTTCCGACCGCCATCGTAATGGGCCCCATAGTTTGTTATTATACATTTTATTGTGTAGTGTCGCATAGTTTTTGTGGTGCAGTATTTAGTGCTAGCTTTGTGTTTCGTTACTGGTGGACAGTGTAGTGGATTATTAGTTATGTGTTATTAATTATGTTATGATTTGTAATTTATGTTTATTGTATTAAATTACAATGTGGGAATGTATTTGTTTTTGCAAAGGTTGTTGTGTTTATTTTTTGCAGGTTTACATTCTGGAGTTATGGTGGGGATGAAGATGCTTTTTTTTTTTAAAAAGGATATTTTATATAGTTTCATTGAAACTATTATTTTTAAATACATTTCCATTTATCTTTTGGGTTTCCTGGAGTGTTTATTTTTTTAAATCTATTTTTCGGGTTTTTGATAGGTCGACTACAGAGGGGATTTCAACGTTGGATCCCTATTTCTACAGTTGTGTTTTTTCATTTTTGGGGGGGATTTTGTGTTTTTATGGAATTGGATTTGGATCGTTTTCATTTGGGGTTTCCACCAGTTTAACCCTTTTGCTGCTAGGCTTCCCCCCTCCCCCCTCGGTGCTAAGCCTTTTTTTGTGTATTTGGGGTAGTTTGCGCTAAGG
Source organism: Calotriton arnoldi (assembly GCA_963921515.1). Taxonomy (NCBI): domain Eukaryota; kingdom Metazoa; phylum Chordata; class Amphibia; order Caudata; family Salamandridae; genus Calotriton; species Calotriton arnoldi. The sequence continues at coordinate 302,331 of CAWUFW010002152.1, forward strand.
CTCCTATAACTTTTTATCCACATAAGGCATCCGAGCCAAATTTGCCTCCTTTTCTTCTAACATCATGGGGATTTTAAAGGTACCCAGGGTTTATAGATTCCCCTAGAGGGGACCCAGAAATTAGCCATCATACAGCTAAATGTTGTGGTTTTTTGAAAAATGGGGAAAAGGTACTGCAGAACAAAGTGTCTGTTTTTTTCTCTGCAAATGGTATCACCAAGGGGTTTGTGGTGCTGAAATCACCATTTTCCTAGCATTCAGGGATAGGCAGACTTTTGTCAGAAAACCAAAACATTTTACACGGTTTTGGCATTTTACTGAGACATAGCCTATTTTTGCTACTTTTTGTGCTTTCAACCTCCTTCCAGTTAGTGGTAGAAATGGGTGTGAAAGCAATAAAGGATCCTGGAAAGCTATACATTTCTGAAAAGTAGACAACATTCTAAATTCAGTAAAGGGTCATTTGTGTAGATCCTTCAAGGTTTTTTTATAGAAACTACCAGTTGAATATAAGAAAAATTGAAAATGAGTTGAAAAAACCAGCCATTTATGTCAACGTTTTCACCTGTAACGTCTCCTAAGTATGACAGATTTTTTAAATCAATATACAATTACATCAGTTGGACCCTTCTGGTTGTGGGGATGTGTAGGACTTGTAGGTTCACCAAAAGCCCAAGGAACCCAGAGCCAATAACTGAGCTGCAGCTTGCAATGTTTTTTCATTGTGTACCGGGTATATAGCAATTCATTTGGTGAAAAATAGGTATCAAGGACACATATGTATTTCCGAAAATAGGAACAAAATATAGAGTTTAGAAGCAGTAGCTATTTGCACATCTCTGAAATTTTGGGTACCCATACTAGCATGTGAATTATAGGACATTTTTCAAAGTGACTTCTTTTTTACACATTGTCTTACATTTGGAAGGAAGAAATGCAAAGAAAGTCAATAGGTAATAACAGTTGCTCTACAATACTGTGTTTCCCTAAGTCTCCCAATAAAAATGGTGCTTCACATGTGTGGGTAGGCCTAGTGCCTGTGACAGGAAACGGCCCAAAACGCAACGTGGACACACCACATTTGTACAGTGAAAACAGACCCTTTTTTTGCAAAGAGCCTAGTTGTGGATTTTGAATCCTAGCTCAGTCGGCACCTAGGGAAACCTAGCAGACCAATACATTTTTTAAAACTAGACACCCAGAGAAATCCTGCATGAGGTGACTTGAGTGGCTCACATCAGGTTCTGTTACCCAGAATCCCTTGCAAACCTCAAACTTTGTAAAAAACAAAACACATTATAGTCACATTTCTGTGATGGACAATTCTAGAAACTCTGTGGATCCATAAAATTCCACCCACCCTGCATTCCCCGATGTCGTCAAATAAAAATGGTACCTCACTTGTGTGTGTAAGCTTAGTGCCCGTGACATGAAAAGATGCCAAAATACAACATATATACACCACATTTTTAGAGTAAAAACTGACCCTTTTTTTTTCAAAGTGCCTAGCTGTGGATTTTGAACACTATCTCTGCCGGCACCTAGGGAAACCTAGTAAACCTATACATTTTTGAAGACTATACACCCAGAGAAATCCAGGAGGGGGTGACTTGTGTGGCTCTCACGAGGTTCTGTTAAGCAGAATCCCTTGCAAACCTCAAACTTTGTCACAAAAAACATATTTTCCTCACATTTCTATGATGGAAAGTTCTGGAATCTGTGCATATCCACAAAATTCCACCCACCCCCCACTCCCCAAAGTCTTTCGATAAAATTGTTACCTCACTTGTGTGGGTAGGCCTAGTGCCTGCGACATGAAACGGCCCAAAATACAACGTGGACACACCACCTTTTTACTGTGAAAACTCACCCTTTTTTGGAAAGTGCCTAGCTGTGTATTTTCATCCCTAGCTCTGCTGGCACCTAGGGAAACCTAGCAAACCTAAATATTTTTTAAAACTAGACACACAGGGGAATCCAGCAGGGGTGACTTGTGTGGCTCTCACTAGGTTTTGTTACCCAGAATCCCTTGCAAACCTCAAACTTTGTAAAAAAACACATTATAGTCACATTTCTGTAATGGACAATTCTAGAAACTCTGTGGATCCACAAAATTCTACCCACCCCGAATTCCCCAAAGTCTGTCAATAAAAATGGTACCTCACTTGTGTGGGTCAGCCTAGTGCCCGTGACAAGAAACGGGCCAAAACGCAACGTGGACACACCAAATTTCTACAGTGAAAACTGACCCATTTTTTTCAAAGTGCCTAGATGTGGATTTTGAACCCTAGCTCTACTGGCACCTAGGTAAACCTAGCAAACCTATACATTTATGAAAACTACACACCCAGGGAAATCCAGGATGGGGTGACTTGTGTGGCTTTCAACAGGTTCTGTTACCCAGAATCCCTTGCAAACCTCAAACTTTGTAAAAAAAAAAAAAAAATCCTCACATTTCTGTGATGGAAAGTGCTGGAATCTGCCTAGGTCCACGAACTTCCACCCACCCCGCATTATTTAAAGTCTCCAGATAATAATGGTACCTCACTTGTGTGGATGGGCCATGTACCGCGGCATGGAAGGACCCAAAACTTATTGTGGAGACATCAAAATTACCTAGCACAAAACGAACTGGTTTTGCAAAGGGGCTCACCTGGGTTTTTGGCCCTGTGCTCGGCGGCCATCAAGGGAAACCCACAAAAACCAGACATCTTTAAAAACTAGACAGCTGGGGGAGTCCAGGGAGGTATGGCTTGTGTGGATTCCCCAACGTTTTCCTACCCAGAATCCCCTGCAAACCTCAGATTTAGCTGAAAAAAATCACATTTTTCTCAAATTTCAGTGGCAAAAGCTGTGGGATTACCAGGCTGACACAAATTTCCTACCACCAAGCGTTCCCCCAGGTCATCCAATTAAAGTGGTACCTCACTCTTGTGGGTGGGCCAAGTGCCCGCGACAGGCAAGGGCCCAAAATGTATTGTGGAGACAGCAAAATTACCAATAGCAAAACGACCTGGGTTTGCAAGGGGGGCACTTTGGTTTTTGGCCCCGGGCTCAGCGGCCAGCTAGGGATACCTACCAAACCCACACATTTCTGAAAACTAGACACCCTGGGGAGTCCAGTGAGGTATGGCTTGCGTGGATCATCCAAAGTTTTCCTACCAAGAATCCACGCAGATTCCAGAACTTTCCATCACAGAAATGTGAGGAACATGTGTTTTTTTTTACATAGTTTGAGTTTGCAAGGCATTCTGGGTAACAGAATCTAGTGAGATTCATACAAGTCACCCTATTCTGGATTCCCCTTGGTGTCTAGTTTTCAAAAATGTACAGGTTTACTAGGTTTCCATAAGAGCCGGCTGGTCTACGGCCCAAAATCCACAGCTAGGCACATTGTGAAAAAAAGGGCCTTCTGCCGTCCTCAGGGGGCAGATCAGGGGCTATTGCCCCGATATGCCCCCAAGGGGGGAATAAAGACTGTGACTATTTTTTGGGGGGTGGGGGCATTGGTATGCCCATTCTGGGCAGCCCCCACCCCTACGTACAAAAAAGCCAGCGTAATCCCTGGCGCCTAATGGGCCCTCTGTCCCCCTTGGCGGGGCAGATCAGGGGCTATTGTCCCAACTGCCTCCTGGGGGGGCATAACGTCTGTGGCATTTTGTGATGGGGTGGGGGCATTGGCATGCCCATTCTGTGCAGCCCCCATCCTGAACTTTGAAAAAAAAAATCCTAGGTGCCTAGTGGTCTTTCTGCACCCTTAGGGGGGCTGATAAGTGGCTATTGCCCCATCTGCCTCCTGGGGGGGGGGCAGAAAGACTGTGGCCATTTTTTTTGGGGGGGTGGGGGTATTGGCATGCCCATTCTGGGCAGCCCCCACCTCTTCTTATAAAAAAAAAAAATCCCTGGTGCCTAGTGGGCTTTCTGCCCCCCGTGGGGCAGATCAGAGGCTATTGCTCCCATCTACCTCCTGGGGATTGACAGAAAGTCTTTTGCCTTATTTAGGGGGGGAGGTGGTTGTAGCGTAAAAAAATGGGGGGAGCAATTGCCCTTGCCCAAGGGGCCACTCCCACCTCCCTGGTGGCTAGTGGGTGGATCCCTGATTGGAGAGCTCCCTCCTGGGGCAATCCCCAAGCTGGGATCCACTAGGGAAGGGTACCATTGGAAAGGGGAGATTCTCCCCTTTCCAACGAGACCTCTCCCATGTATTTCGGTGCTGGGGTCCACAAGCAGCAAACCTGTGAAACTGAAACTAAGTTTCAGTTTTGTTTTCATTGCAATGATGTCAGCGCGCCATGCATGTGATCGTCATTACAAGGAAAACCAAAAATATGCCTCAGGAGGTTGGGGAAGCTCTTCCCCACCTCCAAAAGCAACAAAAAAAAAAATAGGAAATCCCTCTGCTGTTTACAGGAGAGGGATTTTGTGCAAGTGTGCTCATGATGGAATGGTTCCGTCATGAGCACACTTACACTTGTGCTCATGACGGAACCATTCCGTCATGAGCACAGAAGGGGTTAAGGATGATCTACTGCAAAAAAAATAAATATGGGTGGAAAATTATATGTTTTTCACTGAGTTTTGCCGTTAATACATTTTATGTACTAATTTATGTGCAAATGATTTATTCTTATTGCTTGTTTATTTACTTTGTTTCTTTTTTTATTCAGTTAATTGGTAGTCATTAAAAAATGTAATAATATTATTATGTCAATCATTATGGTTAAAATATTATTTTATTTTTGACATAATAAATATATTTGAAATTACAAATTATATAAATTAGTTATTGTGGTAGGTAGTTTTTGTGTTGGTAATAAGTACAGATTTTGCTATTGTTTCTAAGTATTCTAGTCTTTGGCTGTTTGGGTATACTCTTGTTATATATTACAAATGTTCATACATTGTTTTGGTTTGTTTGCCTAGTTTAGGGCCCATTTTAAGTAAAGATTGGACTAGTCAAAGAGCCTGATTATGAGTTTGGTGCAGCAACGCCGGCTCAGCACCGGTGCTGCTGCACCAAACCTGTGCATGGACCGCTGGCCTTATTACGACTTGTAAAAATACAACTCGTAATACTATCTGCAGTCCTTTGGCCTTCCCCATGGCGATGCCTTGAAAACAGGCACCGCAATGGGAACGACTAAAAAGTTCCAGCATGCATGGTCGGTGATGTCCATGCCATGCTGGAACTGCGGGGAAACAGACAGTTCCTGTAGGATTCCCTTTGTTCCTGTACTGCCAGCCTTTTCATTGTGGGGCTCCACCATGAAAAGGTTGGGGGTCCATGAACTCAAAATTTGCAGTCCCTGCTCAGCATAATGCACAGCCAGCGGTCCACCGCCAATACGACTTACAATGTATTTATCAGCAAAACGGTGGACCGCCACTCCTGCACCACCGCATGTCGTTTGGTCCTAAGATGGCCAGAATCGGAATAAGGCCCTAAGTTCCTGGTAGCTTTGTTCTTTGTGTATAGCTTTCAGTATTTTGTGTAGGATTGGTTGTGTTATTCCTAATGTGAATTGGAAGGTATTATGCCATCCTTTGACTGCGTTGTTGGTTTTAGATTTTTGGGCTAGGGTACTGTCATACACATTCCACCATGGAATGTGGAACTTTGGCTGCCATCTGTGTCCTGATCTGTGTAGTTGCCCTACCAATGTATCTTCGAACTAGTCAAGTAGGGGGGTTAATTTGTTTCATTTGCTTGGTAGAAGGGAATTTCAATTAGTAGGTTGTAGTGGTTTGCTACTTCGGTTATGAGAACATAGGCTACGGCTCTTAATTTTTTTATTTGATATGCAAAATTACTATTTGTTGCATATCATACACTTAAGGTAAACTTTTGTAGATGGTGCCAATAATTTGGTTAAAGTGATAGTAGCATGCTTGTATTGCTTGTGTGGGGGTACATTTTTAAAATACCTTGTATCATTGCTTATTCGAAGTCAATGATAATATTTTAGGGGTAGTAATTATTAGTTTGTTCTTTAATTTGTGTTATCAGCTCTTTATAAGTCGTAGATTGTTTATTAGGTAGTAATATGTATATAAAAGGAAGATTGGTGTTGTGGTATTCCCCATGGATGATGTATAGTTGGTAAAATGGTTTGTGACATATTACATTTTTTGGTTTGGGCTATTAGGTGTTTTAGTGTTGATATGACAGATAACTGGACAGTAATGTGCTCTGGAACATGGGTTAAGATATTTCTGTACTTGGTTCTTGGGAGCTAGTGCTTGCTTCTTTAAAATTTTATAAAATGTCTCTGACTTCTATTTCAGTGACGTGGGGGGGTAGTTATGTTCTTTTACATATCACTGTAGTTTCCCTAATTGTTGTGCTTCCATAGCAGGAATTAAAGTAGTATTGGATACATTTCCAATGAACATGGTTAGGTGATGTTCTTTCCTGGTTGTAAGTGTAGCCCATGTAACAGAGCAAAGTTTCTCTTTTTGAGAGGATAGGAATGTAGCCCCTTCTGTCATTTTCTGGGTTATACTGTAAATGTATATATAAATATAAATTAGTAAATGCAATGGCTATATTTTCACTATTACATTTTTATTTCTTTAAATACTTACATATATGCTGTGCTTGTGTTTTCTTTATTTTCTTTGAGGTTATTTTTTCTTTTTTCCTACTTTCACATGTTGTTTGGACCTGTTGGGGGGGGGATATATTTATTTTTCAGAGTTAAATGTTATTTAGGTCAAGTTTATTTATGGGTAGTTGGCGTTTGTTAGCTTTTTTTTAAAGTTAATTGAAAATAACACTTACTATTTTAGGTCGCTGTTTCTGTTCATTTAGGCCCTCATTACAATATCAGTCGGAAAGACTGTCCGACTGACTGGACTGTGACCTCTCTGACCGCCATACTATGATGCATAGCAGGTAAAACTCTGACCACATCGGTCAGAAACCATTCCGCCCGACCGCGTCGGACAGAAACAAGTCCAAAGCGGCCAAGAAAGTTGAAAAGGCTGTCAGATAGACATTCCAGTTACGAACAAGCATCGGTTTTCCCACTGAACAGATTAGGATGCATCTGACGGTGGTCGCAGAACCGTGTCTGTTTGTGTTCCACATGACACGTGTAAAATACAAAAATCACTCACAACATCAAGCATAGGCAGCGTAAAAAAATAAAATAATATTGGGCACGTCCACCAATCCACCTATATAAAGACCAAAAAAATGACCATGATCCTTTGCTCACAGAATACTGTTGCTAGCCCAAGAGAGGAGTCCTTGTCCATTCCCTGCTCTCAGCCTTTCACACACTCACGCACCGCATTCACACCACTACTTGCACATGTCACTTTTTTCAAATTCCTTTTCTTAAACACACCCTCTATTTCACATTCACACTCACCCTCACCCTCACCATGCCCAAGAAGAAGCACCCACGTTTCAAAGATAAGGAGTTGATAGTGCTTGTTGATGAAATCATCAAAGTAGAGCCACATTTAGGGGCCGATTACGATGCCGTTAGGAATGGCTCTGGATGGGATTCGGTATTGCAGAATCCGATTCGGAACCCTTGTTTTCTACTGAATTGTACAGTTTTCCCAACAACGGATTATAATGCCCGAAAACTGTAGGAGCAGTCCGAATCGGTTCTGAAAGACATTGGGTCAGTCAGAGTCTTTCGGAGCCGAATCATTCAGCTCAATGGGCACGGTTTCCGGACGAGCTCTGACGATGACCGATTTGGTCAGCCGTTCTGACACGGTTTGCCCGAGATGAAACAGCTTTCGGAATCTGTTTTGGGGGCCTGTTGTGGGCCTCCCTTCATCCGGAGGCATCCGAATGTGGCCCGTAGGGGTACCCAAGGGACCCCTCTTCCCAACCATGCACAATGTGGCAGGCACCATGGGGTGCCCGCCACAGGGTGTAAAGTTTTCCCCAACCACGACTTTTTCCAATGTGAGCCTGTGTTCTCGGTCAGAACACAGCCTCCCATTGGAATCAATGTGAGTCCGACCGAACGATGTTGGGAAGCATCGTTATCGGTCATCTGGACTAGCAGGACACGCGTCGGTAGGAAACGAGTCCGGAACCAATTTGTTTGCAAAAGTTTCCTAACGACATCGTAATCGTCCAATTATTCGGAAACCTAGTCCAACAGACCCCCATCACACAGAAAAATAGGATGTGGGACAGGATAGTCAACAAGGTGAACACTGAAGCACCTGTCCTGCGCTCACTGGATAATATCAAGAGAAGGTGGTATGATGCGAGAAGGAGGGTTAAAAAACTGTGCGCTGCAGAACATGAGTGTAGGAGAGTAGGATCTGCTTCACATGGGTACCCCCACTTTTTGCTGATGCTTCACTGTTTTTCGACTTTAGTCTGGCTGGGGCCCTGCTAATCAGAACCCCAGCCTAGCTGCTTCCTCTCTAAAAATGGTTTCCATGTGCCTTAGGCACATCTCTGATTGGAATCTGGAGTGCCCTTGTAAGTCCCTAGTATATGGTATACTATGTACCCAGGGCATAGGTACCTCAGAGGCCTGCCAGGGGCTGAAGCATGTATTGTGCCACCCCTGGAAGGCCAGCCAAAAGGACACCACAGGTCTGCTACTGCAGCCTGGGTAAGGTGGTGCAGGCACCCCTTACTGTGATATAGGTTACCTATATCACTACATACATACACACATATAAACCTATAAGTCACTCCTATGGCAGGCCTTATCAATCCTGAAGGCAGAGTGCTTGGTTCCTATGTGAGAGGGTGCCTCTGCATGAGCAGAGCCCCTCTGCAGCGTTTGGAGACCCTTCTCTGATGCTGTTTGTAGTGCAGCCTGACCATATACTCTTAAGCGCATTATAACTCCGCGTTAAATGCTAACTTTGGGATGGCTGCACGGAAACATGTCGTGTTTGGTGTCAAAAATCTTAGAATACTACCCCCCCGCCAGTTCTGGCGGCGGGGGTAGCATTCCACCCTTCTAGAGGGAGAGACATGTACACACCGGCCTGCCCGGTAACTTCTTTCCAAGCCCTGGCATCACAAAATGGATGCCGCTGCCACAGACACGGGTCTGGCCTCCTGCTGCTGACTGAAACTCCGGCAGGGGAGGCCTGGACAATAGGGGTCCTGTCCCAGGGAGGTGTAACCACCTCCCCAGACAGGATAATGTGTATTGGGGCTGGGCGGGAGCACTCTCTGGTGCTTTGAAGTCCTGCACTGGGGGCACACTTGGTGTCCCTGTGCATACCCCAGTTCAAACTGGTTCAGGGGCTTCCAGCCCCTGCTATGGCGCGAAACTGGACAAAGGGAATGGGTGTAACCACCCCTCTTCCCTGACCCTCCCATAGGTGGGTCCCCAGAGTATGTCCAACCCCCTAACTTGGTATAAGTATGGGACCCCAGTCCTTAGGACTTTAGATTTACCTGGACGAAACTCTGATACAGAATCCTGGACCTTCGACGCTCTACTTTAATATTAGAGGACTGAAGAATCTCCCTTGGGGTCAAGGAGTGACTCCCCTGCTTGGCAGGCACCAACGAAGCAATTGTCTGGTCTGCATCGCTGAAGCTCCAGCCGGACGCCGAAGTCTTTGCATCACCAGAGGTAGATTTCCAAACTTCTCCGAGGCTGCCCTGAGTCCCCAGCAAAGCTGAGGCCCGTAGCTGTCGTGGGTAACGTGGAACCGTGACCCCTGGACACCAAGTGCATTTGCAAGTGCATCCTCTTCCTGGTCTCCCACGAAGTTGTGCTTTGGGCTCCGAGTATCCCCCGCCTCCAACACCGACTGCACCGAAGATCACTGGCCTCCACTCCTTGAGTGTCCCGTGAGCCAGCTCTAGGTGCGTCCACTCAAGGCTCCTTCGTGGTCGCTAGTCCATTGGCTAGTGGGCCCTTCCGAAGGCCAATCTTCTTCTGCTTGGGCTTCCCTGGTTGCTCCAGGCGTGCCCTGACTTACCCTCGCTGGGTGAGTCCCTCAGACCTTGCTGGTCTGCATCAACGTCCTTCTTCTATTTCCAAGAGACTTGCTGTTGCCAAGGCTTGTTGGGTCCAATCCGGTCGCCGACACCCCTGCAATCGACAAACATCGTGGAACAGCTCGAATCCAGCTCCTGGTTGTCGTCGACACCTCCTGGACCTCGTGGCTGAAGAGTCAAGACGACCATCAACCTACCTGAAGCACCCGACATCGGTGGGCATCCGCTCATCGCCTTCCTGGTCACTGGCTAGTGACCCGGACTCTGTCCCCTCTGCTTTCAGGTTCTTCAGATCTTCGATCCACCTTTGGACCCACCCGAACACTTTCGACTTGGCCGCCAGCAGCACTTTGCAGCAGATCGCCATTGAAAACGACAACGAAACCCGAACCCGAAAGACACCTATGCACCCGGCTTCCCTGGGTGAGGTAACTCGAGTACTCCGGTGCTCCCGTGGGTATAGACTCTAGAACACCCCAGTTCTAAAGGGGTTTGCTCCAAGTCCTCCTCTAAGTGTCCCTTTTCTTTAAAATTCCAACCGCGACTTTCCCCATAGAAGTCAACGGCGATTTGCGGCTGTGTTCTCACACTGCACGCGTCCCCCATGGGTCCCTTGTGTCACTACCTTGGGTGGTTCCTTGTGGTCCAAGCACTTCTACAGGCTCTAGGCCTTGTGTCTGGCTCAGTCGTGGTTCTTATACCACTTTATTGGTATATGGTTTGGTACGCCCCTAGGGCTCAAACGTGTATTTGTGCTATTACTGTTGATAACTAACTTATAACTTATGTACTTCGAACTCTAGCCTCATAAAGAGACTAGAGGGGTGTGTTTAGCAATAAATACATATATTTTGAATATATACCTGGTGTGGTCCTCTTTCATTTGGTCACTCAAGAGATTATAGACTGGTAAAACAAGCTGCTTTACATTCCTTCAAGACTTAGCCTGAAGGCTGCTCTCCATAGCTACCACTAGGATAGCTTTCAATAAAGGTTGTCTTTAACCTATCTCCAATAAGGGGTTGTTTGGACTGGTGCAAGGTGCCCACTATAATTAGTGGACAGCATATACCAGGCCAACTTCTCACAATGAGAACGTACACTGGACTGGTGGTGGCCCTCCTGCACCACCTGTGCACTTTACTTCCTGGGAGGAGAAGGTGCGTGCCATCCTTCTGCCCGACAGCTTGCATGGAATCGCAGAAGGAACGGAGTCTGGTAAGTAGGTACTCCACATTCCACTCAAGTTAGCAATTACACTTCCGCAGACATCTCCATAATGGACCCAGATAACTAAATGACCATTCTTAGAGTTAAACAAACGATAGTCAATGAGCATGTGATGTGTATGTAATACAGATAAACCACATACCTGCATTAAAAATGAAAAGGCTCAAAACTATTGCCTTGTACACACTTCTCCAAAACTCACAGCAAGGCTTGGTGCTCCAAACACCAGTCCCCAGTGTCAGACTTCTTGCCAGTACATTTCCACTCACTGTCATGAAAGCCACATATGCTGGTAGGGATGGGTGGGAATGTGCGTGGAGGACAGAGCCTGATGGGAATTTTAGTCATTGCAAATGTTCCTCCACCCACCCAGTCCAACCAGCCCACCTGGAACTATGCTTACCTGACAGTGATGTGAAAGGTACTGCCAAAATGGCTGACATTGTGGACTGGTATTTGCAGCACAAGGCCTGGATGGGAGTTTTGGTCATAATCAAACACCAGGCACCAGTGTCAGCCACCTTGATAGTCCATTTCCACTCACTGTCATGAAAGCAGAGTTCCAGGTGGCTTGTTTGGGCTGGGTGGGAAGAGTGTGTGTAGGACAGAGCCTGATGGGAGTTGGAGTAATGGTAACCACTCCTCCTGCCACCAAGCCCAACCAGCCCACCTGAAACTGTGTTTCCCTGACAGTGACCATTCTCCCTGGTGGATTTGTTGAGCAGGGTGGGAAGAGTGTGTGTAGTGCAGGACCTGATGGGCGATGTGGCCATTGCAAATACTCCTCCTCCCACCCAGCACCAAAAGCCTACCTGGAACTATGCTTTACTGACAGTGAGTGGAAATGTACTTGCAAGATGTCTGACACTGGGGACTGTTGTTTGGTTTGGCCACAACTTTCAGCAGGCCCACCCAGCCCAACCAGCCCATCAGGAACCATGCTTTCCTCACAGTGGTTCGAAATGTACTAGCAGGATAGCTGACAATGGTGACTGGTGTTTTACCTGTCCTCAACTCCCATCAAGGCCTGTGCTCCAAACACCAGTACCCAGTGTCTGCCATCTTGCTGGTACATTTCCACTCACTGTCAGGTAAGCATAGTTCCTTGTGGGTTGTTTGGGCTGGGTATCTAGGACAAGCCCTGATGGGATTGGTAGCCATTGCAAACACTCCTTCTCCCACCCAGCCCAGCTATCTCCTCTGGGCCTATGGCTACCTGACAGTTAGAGGAAGTGTACTATCAAGATGACTGACACTGGTGCATGGTGTTTGGAGCACAAGGCCTTGATGGAAGTTGTGGTCAAGTCAAACACCAGGCACTAGTGGCAGACATCTTGATAGTCCAGCTCCACTCATTGTAAGGAAACCATTCTGCCAGGTGGTCAGGTTTGTATGGGTGGGAAGAGTGTGTGTAGGACAGGGCCTGATGGGAGATGGAGTAATTGCAAATACTCCTCACCCCACCTTTCACAAACAGCCCACTTGGAACTATGCATCTATGACAGTCAGTGGAAATGTACTAGCAGATGGCTGACACTGGGGAATGGTGTTTGACGCGACCACAACTCCCATCAAGGCCTTGTGCCACAAACACCAGGCACCAGTGACAGCCATCTTGCAAGTACACTTCCCATCAGTGTCTAGACAACACTCTTTCTGGTGGCCTGGTTGGGCTGGGTGAGAGGAAGAGTTTACGTTTCCCAAACAGCCCTTCATCATTCGAACCCCAGAATATGAAATTAGTTATCTATAATTTAGAAAAAAGAAAATTTGAGATCTAACTAAGGAGACACAATTTAAAAACCAATGAGCTGTGTATGCACAAAGCTAAGCAGTCACACGTTTGCCTCCTTAGAGTTGTTCAATCGAGGATAATGAGATGAGAACAATTAGCACCTCACTCACACCATGATCACAAAATTCCTGGGAAAGCAACACTGTGAGTGTGTCGGCACCCACACCTAGGTGACTTGTGAGACATGGACTAAGTCCAGCACACAGTCCTGACAAACTCTAACATTAGGATATAAAGATTACGTATGTCATTGTTATCCTACAGATGTGGAGCACACTAAGCCACCAGTGTCATCTACAGAGTGTCAGGTACAAGTCAATGTCAGTGGACATGTCATAAGCACTAAACAGAACATGACCATTTCTGCACATAGGTGGAGCTGATTACCAATACACATGTTTTCAAACTTGCTTTGTTCATCCCAAATATAGGTGACCATCATGAATAAAGGAGACCAATCTATCAGCATAAACTGATTTATTTTGTCCAGTCATTTACGTAATGGGTATCATTTGACGTGCATTGGACATTCAGATAATTGGTTGTGTGATTTCTATACCCACAGGGCGAGCTGGGAACACGCCAGGCAAAATGATGACAGCAAGTCCCAGACTCCAGCCGACCAGGAGCGCTCCGGCATAGAAGACTCTCACACATCCTCGTACGAGCAGGAGCACTCTGGCCCATCCGGTTTGGGTCGGCACACAGCAGCAGGAGCATCAGCAGGATCCAATGCGACAACTCCTGCCTCAGCTAACAACACCCAGCTGACCCCAACCCTGATGGACACAGCAGCCAGGGACAATGGTAATGACACAGCAACACAGAGCACTCTGGAGTTGACCGACGGCAACACCCCCGTCAATGAGGAAGAGGCTCAAAGTTGACTGTGCCACCACCAAATGTGCATGCTCATGTGGGTAGGCGTGGTGGGAGGGGTTGTGTGGATCTACGGCGTCAAGCAGCTGGTGCTGCCGATGATCACCCAAACCTCTCTCATGTGATCAATGCTTATGAGGGTTATCAAGGAGAAATGTGACAGGTAATAGAAATCCTCAGGAACATCGAGCAGCTGCAGGCAGACCAAAACCAACATCTGGACAGGTTTAACAACAAAATGGATGACATGACTGGGGTGCTGCGTTATATTGGTACAAGCCTCCACCAGATTGTTAGTCACCTGACTACACCTCCCTGTGTGCCCACAACATCTGTTGCCTCAACATCTGCACAAGCCACAGGGAGGGACGTGGAGTCTGGCAGAGAGTCCCCAGTACCCTAGGAGCCTGCAGCTACGGGTCCCCACCCGAACGTGGAAAGGGGCATCCAAGGAAACATCACTGAGAGTCGGATGGCAATGCACCACCCCAGGAAGTGAAAAGGTGCAATTGATATCATCCAGTGTCAGCCAAGCTTTCACTTTGTTGACTGTCATAAAAAACTGTCCCACACTGATGGAGGGTCAAAGTTGGACTTTGGACTCAAATAACTGTGGCTTGTCTTCGGTGGATTTCATCTAGAAACACTATCAACTCCAATCTGCATGCTCTATTTCTGTTGTGAGCAAACCACCATTGTGTGGCTTTATTTTAGCACTCTATGTAACAAAATAAACCACTTTACACAGCAATACTTGCTCATGTTGTGACTTTGAATTCAAAATGTACATATTATAATCACCCTCTAATCACAATGAAGAAAGTGTCAGCAACATAGGTAGCCAATTACTTGTAAGTAGTAAGCTAAATTAACTTTTGTGCAGCATGATAGATATACACCACTAGAGTATTAGACAGACTGTAGTGCATGGTACATATTCACAGGAAGTCAATTGTCTACACAACTATCACTATTTGCCAGCCCAATCAACAATTATTGTTAGCCAACTAGTTCATTATGGTCAAACTTTGATTAGAACTTGTTTGGATGAGTGATATCAGACAAGGCACACCTCAATGTGGAATACATTTCTATTGTCCAGACACAACCTGGTGCCTGAATAAAAAGTACAATCACATCACACAGCACTGAAAGGCACTAAAAACAAAATTACCAGACTATCAGGTCTGAAGGACGTTCATGCCAAGGAGTTCTGCAACATTTCCATGATGTCTGTCACAGCATCATATGTCTGGTGAGGTCACAACTTGCAAGTGCAATCTGTAAATGACATGGAAAGGTACCCTGGTAAAAAAAAACACAAAGGACAGAGTCAGGAAATCAAGAATAAGGTAGCACAATTCAGCAAAGTATGTTATCTAAAGCACAGAAATGTCATTGTGAACACTAACTAGGCTTCATGGTAACAGTATACATGTTAATCTGACCATTTCAATGACCACTCTTTAAAAAAATGTCAGGGCGCTTATCATACACTCACAAGCATACATACACATTGTCCACCAGCAACACAACAACAAACAATTGTGGTTAGTCAGCTCCTCTCATTGCATACTTACAGTCATGTGAAAAAGTTGTGGATAAGCTGTTGTCTCAAATCAACTCCATCATCATCACCACTGTCATCATGGCCCACTCCTGGATTCTCTATCGGTGGCACCTGCTGGTCTCCATCATCCACTATCAGAAGTATGCCACTATGTATTTCTAGGTTGTGTAGCATGCAGCAAGCTGTGATTATCTGGTACACCTTTTCTGGGGCATGTTGGAGGGCTACACCCGTCTTATTCAAACACCGGAATCTGGAATTCAGAAGGCCAAATGTCCGCTCCACTATCCGCCTGGTCCGGCCATGGTCCTCATTAAAGCACACTTCAGCTGGGGTGTGCAGTGGTGTCAGTAACAATGGCAGGTTGGGGTATCCAGAGTCTCCTACATTGAACACAGAAAATACTTCAGTTGTCTGAAAACAGATCACTATCTGACATACAATCAACACACACTACAACATACACATACAACATCACCTACAAACAAGCCAGGCCCTGTCAAGTTGCAGTTGAGTTATCAAATGGGGGATGATGCTCTTACGATATATGTGTCATGTGCAGAGCCAGGGAAATTGGCACAGACGTGTGAGTTGTACATGTCAGCCAAACACACCACCTGGACATTTATGGAGTGGTAATGTTTGCTGTTGCGATACACCTGTTCATTGTCCTATAGTGATATCAACGCAACATGGGTGCCATCAATAGATACAATTGCATGGGATATCCGTCCTAAGGCATAGAAATCACGATTAATGTCAGATAACTCTCCTGGTTTAGGAAACTTTATGTAGTGGTCCAGGTAACGGATCAATGCCTGCAACCCATCTCAAAGGACGTTACTCAACATGGGCTGGGACATTCCAGCCAATGTTGCCACTGTGTACTGAAATGTTCCTGTGGCAATTAAATGCAATGCTGCCATCACCTTCACCTTGGGGTTTAGTGATGTTGGATAAGTGCGCTGCAGCTGCAAATGAGGTGACAACTGCTGGCACAACTTATCAATTGTTGCCCTTGTAAAATGGTATTTCTTGATGATGTCTCTTTCTTCCAATGTTTGTAGGTCTGGAATGGGCCTGTACACAGGAGGCTGTCTGCTGCCTCCTCTGCGATACCTATGTGTAGAGTGTTTACACAGTTGGTGTTAGTTCACAATGTACCAAGCAACATGCACTTAGACCAACAGCAAAGAGAAATTAAACACACATAAAACTAGATGTCAAGGATAATATACATTTCAATAAATAACGTTGACCTTAGATACATACCACAGCATTCAAATCATTGCTAGACATGTTTTAAAGGTTTGGTGACACAGCAATTCGTGTAAAGTAGTGTACACTTCACTAGTGTCTGTGATTGTTCATGTAAAGTAAGCAGGACATACTCCACAACTCACAACAAAAAAAAAACCTAGATTTAGGTTTGTGAGAACAATCATATGGCTCATGTGTAAACACAATAGGATCATGTAATGCATGATAAGTGGGACACCACATACACAGAGCATATCACAATGTGAATTATGCTCTCTATTGTCACAGGGTGGACACTGTCATGTTATCATGTCTGCATTACACAAACAATGACATACATAAACCATTTACTAAGTAGAAGTTCCATAAAAAGCAGTTGTCCACTTAAGTGTAGCACACAAAGATACATTAGAAAATCACATATCGAAGCTAAGCATATGTGGCTGTTTAATGTCACGGTGTATTCATTCCTTGGAAAATCAAAGTCACTCGCGGTCCAATTATATTTTTTAACCGGGCGGTAATCATGTCATCAGTAAGCAATGGAATGCATTGGATTGATTCAGAAAATGCAGCCGACACGGACCTATCGCTTTGGCCGCATGGACTGAAGACTGCCTCTGTGGTTTAGATTTAAGTCTGTTGTTTCCCTAGAGAGCCCACTTGCCTGCACTAACTGCATGATTCCAGGACCTCACCATCTCTCTGCTGCTGCCCACATCCTCTGGGAGCTACAATGGCACGCTGTTGAGAGTGCAGTGCGCCAGCATTCGCAGCTGACGAGAACAAAATGCTGCTGGACATGCTCCTGCCTCTCTACATCCAGCTCTATGGCAAACCTGTGGAGCAGGTGAGTGATGATTACATAGCATTGTCATTTGACATATGCAATAGCCATGCCCTACTGGCATTAGGAATCTTATAGACATGCATATAAACTGTTGTTTGAAAAGTTTCAAAGTGTGTATATAACTGTTCTGGGCCAATACAGTGCTGTAGAATTGTATGTACTAGTGTAAACATCATGTTACTGTTCTCATGGGAGAGAGTCATCATTGGACACTGGTGAAGTGCACTGAATGCCACTTTGCACACCTTTAGATACTGTGGGCAAGCTGCTCTTGACCTATGTGTACCAGTATTTGTCTCTGTACATGTTGCTTGTAAACTAAGGGCCTGTCACCATGTCATCCTTACAGGTCAACTCCCATCAGAAGGCCAAGCTCTGAAGGACCATCGCTCGGAAGGTGCGCTCTGTTGGGGTCACCCATCGGTGCAGTGCCCACTGCAGGAAACAGTGGCATAACTTGAGAGGCTGGACCAAGAAGATCGCGAGAGTCCAGCTGGGCCTGTCACCTCCAGGCAAGAGGGCGTGCACTGCACCCTGACCCCTCTAATGCTCCGCATCCTTGCGGTGGTCTTCCCTGACCTGGATGGGCAGTTGAGAGCCGGACAGCAGCAAGGAGGGGGTGAGTATGTGCCTGTTGCACAACATTTTGCATATTGACCTATGTATGTGCAAGTATCTTAGCCTGTGGGACGTTTTTCAAGTTGTAAGACACACCAAACCACTGTTCAGTGTTAAACGATGCATATGCACAAGGCTAAGTAGATGCATGGTTTTGCCCCTTTCATCTGGGACATGTGAGCATAAAATGGTCAGGGTATTGACAGTTGTGCCATTCAATTGTGATCTGAATGCATGCAAACAACATGTGCATGGAGATAACCTTCAGAACTATTGTAAATGCTCAACATGTGTCAGCTCTTTGACAAATGTCTGGACTGTTTCCTGTGTGGTCACACCAACTCTGTGAAGTATGTTGATGTTGGAGCACTCAACAATGAAATCCCATTCAAAATAATCCAGGTAGCAAGTAAAGTCTATTTTGAGGGCTTGGTGAGTACTGATAGGTCAGTGCACTAAAGTCAGGTCCCAGCACTGGTTCCCAGTGTACTTAATTGTATCCCACGGGCACATTACTGCTTTGGTAAATCATGTCACCTGTCACACTGGCCTTTCAAATGATTGGTTTTTTGATTCCATCCTCCCCATTCCAAAGAGTGAGTCCATGTTTCAGGCTCTGTAATAGTGACAACATATGCCATTTAGTGGCTAACAAAGTAGGTCACTGGTGGAAACAGGGTTTTGCTTGTTAGAGATGATGTCAGATACACATTCACAATGGTTCACATGTGTGTAAATGCTCTTGACTGGTCATACCTGATGCTTTGTAAACCATGCTTTGGTTGCCTTATTGTTAGATTAAGAGATGCCATATGAGCATCCTTCGGAAGTACTTTACGAAACTGAGATGAAAAGCAGTAGCATTTAAGGAGTACAAATTATGCACTATGGCAAAAAGAAATGAGGGACATTCAGATTTGGCCTTTACGATTGTGGACTTCTCTAGTCTTGACAAAATGGTAGAAAGTGTTGAATACGAATTTACAAGTAAGATGTTCAGGACTAATGATCTGTACAGACGATGCACCCGGACAGCCCAGTGGCATAGTGCTCCACATGAAGCATGGGGAAGATGTAGTCAATGGACTTGGCAGTGTGCTGACCTGTGTTTACATGGGAAACTGGAGAAATGTTTCCAGTTTGGACAAAAATCTGATTCATTTTCCTAACACTGCATAAATGACACAAGCCTTTGGCCCACATAGCTTTCATCTTAGCTATGCCTACTACCTTGGTGTCTCCATGATAAGAGTTAGATGTGTGACTTGGCAAACAACTACTTAAGCTACAGGACAGATGAGCACAATCAATATGATCTGTGTAATATGGCCTATGCAATGACTTCACCAGCTTGATTTATGACAAGAAAGGTATGTGACCAGTAACACTAGACACAATGGTTCTCAAGTAGATGAATAGGGATTGCAGAATGGATACCATGTCTCAAATCAATTGTGTAACTCCTATTCCCATTGTGAGGTCTAAACTACCTTGTACTAGATGAAACTGGTATGTTATGACACAAGGCTGTCAGTACCGAAAGACAATTCATCAGCTGGTACATAGTGATGTAATCGACATTGTGGATGTGGAATCAGATTTTGCTACACACAATGTCACTGACATCATCATGTGTGAGGGAGCATTGGTTTACTTGCGTACCAACATGTGGTATTTACAGAACAGTGTCAAATATTTCACTCACAAGTCCAATTGATGTAATTGTGTAATCTTGATGAAACTCATGTGTCACGAACATTTGGATGACTCATGTGATTAATTTTACTTCTTGTTCACAGCATCCAAACTGGCCAGAGGAAGAGACAGTGCCATGGCACTTGGGGAAGCAGCTAGCCAGAGTGCTTCCAGTGCTGAGACTGAGCAAGAGGGACCAAGTGGCACAGAGGGTGAGGGGAACCTCACTGAGGACAAGCTCCAGCTCCAGTGAGGACTCCCATGTGGTGATGGATGACCCAGGGACTGGATCCTTTATATCAGAGTCCACCACCACCCCTACCATCTCCACCCTCCCAGCTGCTCCCCTGTCCTGTGTCCGTGGCCACTCCCCTAGAAGGGGAGTCATCTCCTTTGCCCCAGGCACCTCACCCCTGCCTCTGCCTTCCCTGCTGCCCTGAGGTTGGAGGCCATCGACATCTTGAGGCATGTATCTGTGGGGTAGACAGCAGTATGGAATGTCCTCCAGGTACATACCAATCACCTAACACACATGATATAATTCCTAGAGGGCATTCACTCTGACATGTCTGCCCTACTGAGACCCAATCAGGCTTTAGCCTCCACACTGACAGCAGCAGTGTCCTTGATCCAGCTGTCCCACCCCCTCCTGCCTCTTCCCCATCCACAGTCCTGACTACCCTCCCTGACCCAAGCACAAGCAAACATAGGCATGCATCCATCTCAACAGCCACACGCAGCACACAAACACACAGAGAGAAGGGCAAACACACATGCACGCTCACTCACAAAACAGATATCACACTCACCACCATAGACATGCCAACAGACACCACACCAGCATCCACAGACATGCTGCAAACCTCACAACCCTCTGCCTCCACAAACCCTACCCTTGCCTCTCCTCTTACCCACTCTGCCCAGAAACTCCACCTCTTTGCCTTTGATCTCTTCCCTACCCAAACTGACCCACCCCCTCCCAAAAAGAAAAAAATACCCTGCCGCCCCTGCCATTCACTTCAGCCCCCATCCCCCTGCCCACCAAAAAAACAGCTAACCCCAAAGCTTCACCCAAAAGAAAATCCCCCGGTCCAAAAAGTCCCAACCCACTCCTGAAACCCAGACTTCAACTTCTCAGCTCAGTACCTCTACACCCAAGAAATCCCACCCCAAGAAAGAACCTGCCCTCCCCTATTCCCTTGCAGACACTTACCCACTGTAGGATCCCAAAACTTGTCAATCCCAGCCCAACCCTCCTCCATCTAGCTCTCCCACTGCAGTTCACCTATCCCCCGCCATCTGACCCTCCCACTACAGTTGACCCACCCCCAATCCATCTAACCCTCCCACTGCAGTTGACCCATGTTAGAAATGGGATTTCTGGTTGGCTAAGGCTTGCGCCAAAGCCAAGCAGAAACCACCACTCTAGTCAGGGCAAGAGAGTTACACACCCAAGATAACCCCTGCTCACCCCCTTGGTAGCTTGGCACGAGCAGTCAGGCCTATCCCGGAGGCAATGTGTAAAGCGTTTGCGCAACACACACACAGCACAACACCCAAGGCACACTACAAAAGGAACTCCACACAAGGTTATAAATAAAAATAGCCTTTGTATTATCAGAAACACATTAGAATAGTACTCACATACAATACACTGTGCCAACTGGCACGGGACAATATTTACAGGGGATTATGTACACATGACAGGGCCACGTTGACCACTGTCAGAACCATCACTTAGTGAAAGGTAATAGATGTAGAACACATAATAAATGTAGGACATGTCAGAAACGTACAACCAGTAATCACTGGCAACCACTGTACTTAGCATCAGCCTGTAACATAAACCATATTATGCACAGCATCACATTAGGCGCAAAACCTTATGCGCCAACCTCACCAGCATAAACACATTATGCAATTATCTCTCCAGTCAAAACGCATTAGACAATAACATCCTAAGTATGAATCACATTAGGAAATAATCTCAGGGGAAAATAACTCACAACCTAAAAGCATTAGGAAGTAATGACCTCACAAGCATAGAAACCACATTTTAGAGGTAACTGAAACAGGGTGCGTAAAACATACTACATGCCTTACATTTCCTAGCACCACATACTCACAGTAGCACATAACCTCATAGAAGAAAGAGCCATAGCAGAGGTATAAATCACATTAGCCTATAACTCATAGGAGAGAAGCTTGCTAACACACAAATCACATTAGGGCCTGGCGCCCTAAAAACCTAGCAGTCCCCTTGGCCAACTGGCCATCTCACTAGGGGCTCAAATGCCCTATGTCCAAAAGTCAGGCGCGCTGCAAGGGCAGCGAGAGTCAAGGGTGCGCAATCTGCGCCAACCTAAACGTAGCAGCTGCCCACTACTTGCTGGGCCGCTGGGAAAGAAAAGTACTGGGGCAAGGGAGTGCATCTCATTCCTAACTTATAAGGCATGCCCCCAAAGGAAGGTTGGCCTAAACGTTGCAGCTGCCCACTACTTGCTGGGCAGCTGTGAAATTCACGGTAGGCCTGGGCACTCGCTGTGCCCTCTGGGTGGGTCCCCCATTGGGACTACGCAAAACACATATGCGCCAAACAATGCAGCTGCCCTCTGTCAAGCGGGGCAGCTGTGAGACCACCAAACACGGGCACCGCTGTGCCCATGGACCCCCACTGGGGCCCTGAAAGCCAAGGTGGCCGCGTTGCAGCTGTCCGCTACGGCGGTGCAGCTGGGAATACATCACTAGGCCCTGCTCTGGGGCTCTCTTCACAAATATGCCATTGTTGCAGCTGCCCTCTGTCAGGCGGGGCAGCTGTGGGCGAGATGAGGCACGGGCACCTTGGTGCCCCCGGGGCCCCCACTGGGGCCCTCAAAACAAATATGCCCCCTTTGTTGGAGCCACACGGGCTCTGGAAATAAACATGCTCCTCTCCTGGGAGCGGTAGCCCAATGCGGCCGTGTCCCCTGCCCAGCCATCACTCACCGGTTCAGCAGGAGGACTCCTCCGGCCAGTCTCCGCCTCGTGGCACTCTGCGCTGCTCGGCTACAGGGTGGCTGCACGCGGGGCTCCCTCTTCACCACGGGAGCCCCGTCTGGCATCGGCGGACTCTTCTCTTCACCCGGGCCCCCTCCTGGGACCCAGGACTCTACAGCTGTGCCGGTGGAGGCGGGGTAGGCTCCCGTCCTCCATCCTTCCTTCCCCGGACGGCTTCTCCTCACTTCACCCGGGCCCCCTCCTGGGACCCGGGACTTCTCCTCGGACGGGCAGTTTCGCTTGCGGGGCTCTCCCATGCTCACGGGAGCCCCGCACGGCCGCCAGCACTTCTCTCTCCTCACTTCACCCGGGCCCCCTCCTGGGACCCGGGACTTCTTGGTGGAGCCTGCGAGGCTCCGGGAGCCTTTTCTGGGCGGGCGGGACTTCCTCTCCGGCCGCGCTGCAATTGGCCGGTCCACTAGCTCCGCCCATGTCCCAGGCAGACGTGCCTGACTTCCTGTTTGCGGCGCGGGCCGCAGCGGTGATTTCTCTCGGGTTGCGGCGGTGATGAGGGGCGGGCTCCCTCATATTTTAAAATATAAAGCGGGGTGGGCACCCGCTCAATTAATAAAATATAAAGCGGACAATGAGGGGTAGGCTCCCTCCTGATTTAAAATATAGAGCGGGGTGGGCACCCGCATCTAAGGCATAACAAGGGAATCCCTCACGCCAGGATTCCCTTTCCCACGTGCAGCGCTGTGCTGCGACAGCCCACGCTCTCCTCTCAGCTGGGCAAATCAAAAATGAAAATGAAGCGCTCACCAGGCGCTAGATGCAGCCAAAGGTCCTGGAGGCTGCAAGAAGTAAAAATGGTCCCAAAAAGTCCTTTCAGGCATACAGGGGCAATGCAGGGCCCAGGGAGGCAAGCCCTCATGGCAGCCCCCTGGGCCCCAGCAGCAGCACGCCCGCAGGAACAGCACCAAACACTGAACCGGAACTGAACATTTTCATGGGGTCACAGCCCCTATATTTATACAGCATTTTCCTTTGTCACCCAGCACAGGGCTGGGGAAAACCAGATGCAACTGGTTTGGGGGAGCTTTGGAGCACTTTGTTTTGCTCAGCTCCTCTCTCCTTTCACAGGACAGGCTAGGGACATCAGACGCACCACAGGGGGTGGAGCCAGCATTGTGGAGGGAAGGCACAGCCCTATTCAGGTCCCAGGTGCAACTCCTCCCACCACTCTCAGCTCAGGTGTCCCATTCAGCCTAGCGCTGACTCACTCTGCCCCTCCTGGAGCCACACACACCTCCCAGCCCCTGTCACTCACAAGCCAGACATGCAATCCACATCAGGCAGGCAGACACAGAGCACACAGAAATGCCAACTTCTAGAAGTGGCATTTCTCTGCCAATCCACAGAGTGGGGGGCAGTAACCCCTGGCATACAATAGCCATTCTCCACTCTCCCTCAGTGTAGTTCCAAACTACCACTGATCCTCCAGCCTAGGGTCCGCACCCTCAGGCTGACCAGAGATGACGGGCAATCTCAATAAAAATAGGAGAAAACTTCTCAACAAAATGTATGCGGGTAACAATCACCGGCAATATCAAAAATAAAAAAATAGGCTTGCCCGTTGTAACAATCATGGGAAATATCAATCAATAATAGAATCAAAGAACTCTCAAAAATATATGCGGGTAGGAACAATCACCGGCAATATCAATCAACAATAGAATCAAAAGAACTCTCAAAAATATAGGCGGGTAGTAACAATCACCGGCCATATCAATCAACAATAGAATCAAAAGAACTCTCAAAAATATATGCGGGTAGTAACAATCACCGGCCATATCAATCAACAATAGAATCAAAAGAACTCTCAAAAATATATGCGGGTAGTAACAATCACCGGCAATATCAATCAACAATAGAATCAAAAGAACTCTCAAAAATATAGGCGGGTAGTAACAATCACCGGCCATATCAATCAACAATAGAATCAAAAGAACTCTCAAAAATATATGCGGGTAGTAACAATCACCGGCAATATCAATAAGCAATAGGCTTGCCCATTGTAACAATCATGGGCAGTATCAATAAAGGACAGAAGAAAACTTCTCAAAAATGTAAGCGGGTGAAAAATCACCGTCTATATCAATCACAATATCGATCCTAAAAACTCTCAAATGTGCGTGGGTGAAAAATCACCAGCAATATCAATCACAATAGGGGATCAAAAAACTTTCAATAAATGGGCGCGGGTGAAAAATCACCGGCAATATCAATCACAATATAGGATCCCAAAAACTCTCAGAAATGTGCGTGGGTGAAAAATCACCAGCAATATCAATCACAATAGGGGATCAAAAACTTTCAATAAATGGGCGCGGGTGAAAAATCACCGGCAATATCAATCACAATATAGGATCCCAAAAACTCTCAGAAATGTGCGTGGGTGAAAAATCACCAGCAATATCAATCACAATAGGGGATCAAAAACTTTCAATAAATGTGCGCGGATGAAAAATCACCGGCAATATCAATCACAATATAGGAGCAAAAAAAAAAAATTCTCAAAAAATGTATGCGGTACATTATGGTCTGCACTCACTAGTAGTGTACACTATAATTACTGTATGCGATCATAAATGCAAGTCCAGATCCGGAAACACCGGCTACTGGCTCCCCAACCCGGGGACGTACCTCTTGGGTCAGACGCCGGGAAAACCAGGACTTCACAAGGGTGACACATCCCTAGCGTGTCGTGTGACAGTCTGCCTGGCGCAGAGCTCACGACCTCCTGTCCCTCTGACAGGGCGTGAAGTTGTGCCAGGACAGAAGTGGTGCACACCATGGCCAATCATTGGCGACTCAGCCCTTCTGGCTGGTCCCTGACCCACTGGTTCCCACTGGGGACTCTTTCCCCCTCTCACCCTCAAAACTGGACCTCTGCACCCTCCCAACTGGAGCGGTACTGCCAGACACTAGAACTGCTGGAGGTCTGATTACAGGCACTCCCAGCTCACCTAAAACGGGAAAAACCACCTTGAAGAACGGTCCAACAGGACAGACTAGACCCCCTACCTGGTGCTCCCTCATGGAACCAACCAGTACTGGAAACTGAGGTGCAGGCACTTTGGGACACAGCCCAATCTCACTCCTCCTCCTGCGAGACAGGATGTGAGTCCCTACAACCGCCTCACAATAAGGGTACCCAACTGGGCTACTCTGAACCATCTTAAACCGCGAGGGTTATCGAGACACCTGCACCATTCTTCTAGGGTCACTCCCCAATGCTAGTTCCTTACAATCAAAGAACTCACACACTAACACCATTTACTCAAACGTCCAGTGCATCACAACATTCATCCACACTCCCCCATAAGACTGGTGAGACAGCATCTTACTGCCCCTGAAACACAACCTGTACCCCTCTCAACCGGGAACTAGGTACCATACTATGGGAACCGGGAATGGGACTTCCTACACTGGACTACATATTGCTGCCACCACTGGATCCCACCCATCTGGGGATTCCAGAAAACTTACACTGCAACAAGAACACATATTTCAAAAATGAAATAACACTTAAAAAAATCTTAGACCAATAATCCCCAACATGTGACTATCTAAAATGCAGAGTTTTGTAGTGCAGCCAGTTGTCGCTGCGGTACTGCGCAAACGCAAGTCCTATCCCACCGCTGATCCACCAATGTTAGAAATGGGATTTCTGGTTGGCTAAGGCTTGCGCCAAAGCCAAGCAGAAACCACCACTCTAGTCAGGGCAAGAGAGTTACACACCCAAGATAACCCCTGCTCACCCCCTTGGTAGCTTGGCACGAGCAGTCAGGCCTATCCCGGAGGCAATGTGTAAAGCGTTTGCGCAACACACACACAGCACAACACCCAAGGCACACTACAAAAGGAACTCCACACAAGGTTATAAATAAAAATAGCCTTTGTATTATCAGAAACACATTAGAATAGTACTCACATACAATACACTGTGCCAACTGGCACGGGACAATATTTACAGGGGATTATGTACACATGACAGGGCCACGTGGACCACTGTCAGAACCATCACTTAGTGAAAGGTAATAGATGTAGAACACATAATAAATGTAGGACATGTCAGAAACGTACAACCAGTAATCACTGGCAACCACTGTACTTAGCATCAGCCTGTAACATAAACCATATTATGCACAGCATCACATTAGGCGCAAAACCTTATGCGCCAACCTCACCAGCATAAACACATTATGCAATTATCTCTCCAGTCAAAACGCATTAGACAATAACATCCTAATTATGAATCACATTAGGAAATAATCTCAGGGGAAAATAACTCACAACCTAAAAGCATTAGGAAGTAATGACCTCACAAGCATAGAAACCACATTTTAGAGGTAACCGAAACAGGGTGCGTAAAACATACTACATGCCTTACATTTCCTAGCACCACATACTCACAGTAGCACATAACCTCATAGAAGAAAGAGCCATAGCAGAGGTATAAATCACATTAGCCTATAACTCATAGGAGAGAAGCTTGCTAACACACAAATCACATTAGGGCCTGGCGCCCTAAAAACCTAGCAGTCCCCTTGGCCAACTGGCCATCTCACTAGGGGCTCAAATGCCCTATGTCCAAAAGTCAGGCGCGCTGCAAGGGCAGCGAGAGTCAAGGGTGCGCAATCTGCGCCAACCTAAACGTAGCAGCTGCCCACTACTTGCTGGGCCGCTGGGAAAGAAAAGTACTGGGGCAAGGGAGTGCATCTCATTCCTAACTTATAAGGCATGCCCCCAAAGGAAGGTTGGCCTAAACATTGCAGCTGCCCACTACTTGCTGGGCAGCTGTGAAATTCACGGTAGGCCTGGGCACTCGCTGTGCCCTCTGGGTGGGTCCCCCATTGGGACTACGCAAAACACATCTGCGCCAAACAATGCAGCTGCCCTCTGTCAAGCGGGGCAGCTGTGAGACCACCAAACACGGGCACCGCTGTGCCCATGGACCCCCACTGGAGCCCTGAAAGCCAAGGTGGCCGCGTTGCAGCTGTCCTCTACGGCGGTGCAGCTGGGAATACATCACTAGGCCCTGCTCTGGGGCTCTCTTCACAAATATGCCATCGTTGCAGCTGCCCTCTGTCAGGCGGGGCAGCTGTGGGCGAGATGAGGCACGGGCACCTTGGTGCCCCCGGGGCCCCCGCTGGGGCCCTCAAAACAAATATGACCCCTTTGTTGGAGCCACACGGGCTCTGGAAATAAACATGCTCCTCTCCTGGGAGCGGTAGCCCAATGCGGCCGTGTCCCCTGCCCAGCCATCACTCACCGGTTCAGCAGGAGGACTCCTCCGGCCAGTCTCCGCCTCGTGGCACTCTGCGCTGCTCGGCTACAGGGTGGCTGCACGCGGGCTCCCTCTTCACCACGGGAGCCCCGTCTGGCATCGGCGGACTCTTCTCTTCACCCGGGCCCCCTCCTGGGACCCAGGACTCTACAGCTGTGCCGGTGGAGGCGGGGTAGGCTCCCGTCCTCCATCCTTCCTTCCCCGGACGGCTTCTCCTCACTTCACCCGGGCCCCCTCCTGGGACCCGGGACTTCTCCTCGGACGGGCAGTTTCGCTTGCGGGGCTCTCCCATGCTCACGGGAGCCCCGCATGGCCGCCAGCACTTCTCTCTCCTCACTTCACCCGGGCCCCCTCCTGGGACCCGGGACTTCTTGGTGGAGCCTGCGAGGCTCCGGGAGCCTTTTCTGGGCGGGCGGGACTTCCTCTCCGGCCGCGCTGCAATTGGCCGGTCCACTAGCTCCGCCCATGTCCCAGGCAGACGTGCCTGACTTCCTGTTTGCGGCGCGGGCCGCAGCGGTGATTTCTCTCGGGTTGCGGCGGTGATGAGGGGCGGGCTCCCTCATATTTTAAAATATAAAGCGGGGTGGGCACCCGCTCAATTAATAAAATATAAAGCGGACAATGAGGGGTAGGCTCCCTCCTGATTTAAAATATAGAGCGGGGTGGGCACCCGCATCTAAGGCATAACAAGGGAATCCCTCACGCCAGGATTCCCTTTCCCACGTGCAGCGCTGTGCTGCGACAGCCCACGCTCTCCTCTCAGCTGGGCAAATCAAAAATGAAAATGAAGCGCTCACCAGGCGCTAGATGCAGCCAAAGGTCCTGGAGGCTGCAAGAAGTAAAAATGGTCCCAAAAAGTCCTTTCAGGCATACAGGGGCAATGCAGGGCCCAGGGAGGCAAGCCCTCATGGCAGCCCCCTGGGCCCCAGCAGCAGCACGCCCCGCAGGAACAGCACCAAACACTGAACCGGAACTGAACATTTTCATGGGGTCACAGCCCCTATATTTATACAGCATTTTCCTTTGTCACCCAGCACAGGGCTGGGGAAAACCAGATGCAACTGGTTTGGGGGAGCTTTGGAGCACTTTGTTTTGCTCAGCTCCTCTCTCCTTTCACAGGACAGGCTAGGGACATCAGACGCACCACAGGGGGTGGAGCCAGCATTGTGGAGGGAAGGCACAGCCCTATTCAGGTCCCAGGTGCAACTCCTCCCACCACTCTCAGCTCAGGTGTCCCATTCAGCCTAGCGCTGACTCACCCTGCCCCTCCTGGAGCCACACACACCTCCCAGCCCCTGTCACTCACAAGCCAGACATGCAATCCACATCAGGCAGGCAGACACAGAGCACACAGAAATGCCAACTTCTAGAAGTGGCATTTCTCTACCAGTCACCATAAATCTGCGCACACCATTGCGCAGCATTTATTCTCACGAATTCAGACCTACTAGACTTGACCACACTGCTCCTCACATAACAGGAATTACCACTGACACACTCATCCTCAATGCATTCCTATGGGAGGGCAGGCCAGTCTCACCACACACGCACACAGCGCGCACGCACTTTACACTGGGCCACAGTGCTAAAGTGCCCAGAGGTCTAAAATCACCAACACTACACAGGGAATGATCTAAGGGACAGGCAAAAAGTTCAGGGGTGAACCTGCCAAAAAGGGCCAGGTCCAACAACCCATATCCCCTCCATCTGACCCTCCCACCGTAGTTGACCCCCCTCCATCTGACCCCACCACTCCAGTTGACCCACCCCCTCCTGATTTCATCCCTCCTAAAACTCAAACAACTCCTCCTTAGTCTTGTCCCCTTGGTGACAGGCCTGCCCCCTAGATGCCCCTCCCATGGGAGGTGTCCCTTTGCAGGAGCAGTGCAGGCAAGCAACGATGGCCAAGAACTTTGTGGGCCATATGCAGAACTCATTTGGACTTGCCATTGGCCTTTTTCCTTCATTTACAAGAAACGTATTTGCTGAATAAAGCTTCTTCTGTTTTCATTTCATATGTTCGTGTCCCCAAAATGGATTTGTGGTTAACTGTCATTCATGTGTAATTTGTGATGTAAATATACAATGATGTCAGTATGGCATGGATTGCATATGGTCCATGGAGTACAAGCACTTGGTTAGTATGTAACCTAGATTTTTTTCTGCCTCCTTTGCCTAGATGTCAATGTTAACATTGGTTTTGTCTGTGAGTGTGACATGAAGTCACAAACCTTAGTTTAGTAAAACACACTTCCACAGGGTTCATGTACAACAGTTTAGGAGATGCATGCTGCATATGTTTGTAATGTGCTGAAAGACAATTGTCTCATCAATACACCTGGATACATATGGACTTTGCCTACACTGTAGTGACTTTTGACACACAGATGTACACAAAGTAATGGAACATTTGTTATATATGACATGATAGTGGTGGCCCCATGTCTGTGCCTTCTATAGATCTGGTAAACTAGTGGCAATGACAACCTTGCCACAGGTGGGATGCCACTGTAGGACAATACCCTTCAAGGCTGTGAACCTATATGACACATTTCCTGTGCCCATGGTGAGTGTAAGGTAAGGTATTCATTGTTCTGACAGTGTGTCGATCCTGTTGCCTTCCAGGCAATATTCCTGTTAGGCAAGGGGTTTGTGGTCTGTATAGTCCAGGGTCTTTACAATTAGATGTCAGTCGTGACATCCTGATATTGTTTTTGTACATCATATGGATGGTGTGTGTGTCCAGGACATGTCTCAAGAAGTTACATTGTTTTACTATGTTAACAGGGACACAATTGTTGTATGTGTTAGTTGGATGTGTACACAGCGTATGGTACATGAATGGTTATCACACAATAAAAACTGCTAGTGATGACATGCTGTGATTGTAGAGTTGTAACAAAGAACGGGGGTGGCCCTAGTAACTCTACTTCTCAAGGGCTAGTTATATACTGGAAAACAGAAAAAAATTGAGAAGCAGGAAAAGATACAGCTAATATTGATTCTAATGATTACATCAATTAATCATAGACACAGCTCGAACATTTAGAGATCTTTCTTTTATTGGATCTCTCCAAGTATTCATATTTTATCCAGATTGAAATAGAGTTACTACAAATTGTAGTACATAAAACATACAAATTCCACTATGTGCAGAAATTCAACAAAATGGAACAAAACATTACAAAGCTCAATACAATGCCAAATATGGTCCCTATAAAGAAGACTCCTATCTTTCCACACATCTACTTGTGGGAGGCTGTGCATAAGATTCTTGTACAATCACTCTAAGCGATAGTCTCTGGGGTCCGTGTGTATTTGCAGAGAAAAAATCTTGGATCTTAACGCAACACACAGTGTATACATTCAACGGTCGAGGCCTTACAGAGACTTCAGAAATGGGGTGTCAACGTGTTTCGGCCTTTAGATTATAGGCTTGTTCAGGACATAATGAAAGAAGGAGCACTTATCCAGAAAATATATAGAAAGATATGTACGGGTACATACAAATTAAGATAGTCCCTCCTGTGGGAAACCAATTAACAGGTGTCTATATTAAAATGATCAGAAATGCCATAATTACTGAAACGTGTCCAACCAGTGCTCAAAAATGAAAGATGTTACATCATTATTACACCACAGGAACGGGTAGTCACAGAGTCGGTGAGAAACCCAGTCAGAGAGGAGGTAAAGCAGACGTGAAAGAATACCCACATCGACCGGAAAACAGTGCCGGAATCATGCATCTAAATTTGAGTGCACCACAAAGACAATCACGTATATAGCCTCAAAAAAGCCCTAGGTTCATAGGAGGGAATGCCTGTCAACTTACAAAAATATCTCAAACTTGGAACATGCCAAGCGAGAAAGGTTCCAAATCCTCAGCTGCAGGGAAAGCGGGGAAATATTACAAGGCCCGTTGGCTACCTACAAGGAAATATAAATTGAATTGAAAAAGAAGTCTCATTGGTGTGAACAAACCAGACGGAGTGCAAACACTCAAACGGCCCTCCCCCCAACTAAGTATGATGGCAAGAAGCCATTTTATTAAAGGAGTAACGCTAAACCCGGGATGGTCTCAGGCCGAGTGGTTAGGTGCTTACTGAAAAGCCGTTCTCCCAGGAAGGCCGTTGCGGGCAGGGTGTGAAAGTAGGTACCCCTTTAATGGGGAGCTCTGCTCCTTACAGGACAGTCCACTACTCCACTGACTGTCAGCGCTTTCGGCGCAAAGGTCCGAATCCGGGGTACTAGGTGCAGCGTGTCACCTTCGCATCATTAGATTTCTAGACACGTTAAGGCATAGAATGCGGCTGTGGTGCGGGGTGGCCCATAAAGGGCTTCCGGGTGAGGGGGCAGGCTTCCCTCGTCAAACGTGTCATCATCCTGCCCCAACCTCTGGGAGGAAGTAAGCCGGCAGCCCCGCCCTGAGAGTTCAAGAACAATCGGGGCGGCCATCTTAACTTGATGGCAAAAACTCGAAGAATTAGAACCCCATCCCAGAAATAGTAAAGTACCACAAAGTGTCAAGTCACGCAACTAGGAAATTAAAACGAATGAAGAAGAGAAGCGTAGACTCACCGTCCTGTGGGTATAAGAAAAAGTAATAAGTGTATGAAACCAAAGTAGTCGGACTTTATATGAAAACCGACAAATCTGAGTATTTTAGCATGCTATGTGGTTTCACTGGCCAACTGTGATAGAAGTGTCCGTATTATCATACACCTCATGCCCTCATTCGGACATGGTTTTAATCAGCGAGATAATCTATCACAGCATATGGTATTATAGAACACAGCATTATGTGAACACAGGTCAAGGCATGTAAAAGATGAGACATACAAATTCAAAGAAGCCACCCTCCGGGGCATCTAATCGATAAAGTCCCACATTTCATCTTGGTAAAAGCATGCAGGGGAAGACATACACAATCAAAGAAGCCACCCTCTGGGGCATCTATTCAATTAAGGCCCACATTTCATCCAGGTCATTTAGACCTATTCTCGCAGTTCCAAAACGTTCGATTAGTTCCGCCTCTATTTTTTTCACCTTGTGAACTGGGTACTACATATACCACGTACCACTGCAATTCTTCTGCCGTATGGTTCTGTTCTCTGTAGTGGTCGACTAAGGGAGCTCTATTTACATTACATCTAATCCGTGACATATGCTGTATCACTCTGTTTTTTCAGCTTGCGTTGTCTGTCCAATGTAAACTAAATTACATGGACATCTTATGCAATATAATGTATTTTCGGTGTTACAATTAGAGAACCTTAATGTATTGTACATCTTGCCATTAAGCACAACCGTCTTGGTGTCTGATGTATAGTTACATGCAATACAGTTGTGGCACCTGTAGTGTCTAACTACAGGTGGAAGAGTCAACATCTCCCTGAGATCTTTCCTGCCTGCTACTGGACGTTTGGATCTTACTAGATGGCTTGAAAGATTTTTGCCCATCCTAAACGAAAACAGGGGTTTAGGGATAGCAAGTGGAGCTAGAATCTTCCAATTCTTCAGAATTATATTCCTTATTCTGTTGGATTTGGGATTGAATGTCGTAACTAGGGGTGGGCGGAATTTGCATAGTCGCGCTACGCAAAGCTGCGCGAAACGGTAAAAAATCTCCGCGAGCACGCAAAAGTTCCGCAAAGACGCGGAATTGCTTGTTCCGCCCGTTCGCGATGCTTTTTTCCTGTTCGCGAACGCTGTTTGCGTGCTCGGGGAGAAATATCTTGCAAACACGCATTTTGAAAGCACGAACACGCAAAAAATTCCGCAAAGCCGCGGATCGCGGAAACTTTGGCAATTCCGCGTTCTCCGCGGAACGCCTAATTACCCAAATTCCGCAAATTCCGCGAGCGGAATGGAATTTACCGCCCAGGCCTAGTCGTAACACACGTCAAGGGGTTGTGATCAGGCTTTTTTTTAGGTGTCAAGAGGGTTTCTCTAGGAGTGAACCATGCTCTTTTGGCTGCTGCTTTTACCACTTTTTTAGGGTAGCCACAGTTCTTGAGTTTATTAACCAGGATATCTGCATTGGTAAAATAGTCCTCTTTACTTGAACAATTCCTTCGGATCCGGAGAAATTGTCCATATAGCAGATTCTCCTTAAGGGCTCTGGGGTGTCCACTAGTGAAGTGTATTAAAGTGTTACGGTCGGTATGCTTAACAAATAAACTCACTTGTATGCTCCCATGGTTGATATAAATCCAAAGATCAAGAAAATTGATCTTATTTTTACCCATAGTCATGGTCTGGTGTTCTATTATTTAGGTCGCCACCCCATAGTGCAAAGATATCGCCAATGTAACGATACCAATGCACTATGTGAGGCCGGTAAGGATTGTGGGTACAATATATCCATTTGTCTTCAAAATAGGACATTACTAGGTTGGCAATTTCCGGGGCGAAACTACATCCCATTGCCACACCATTAACCTGAAGGTACAAGTCGTCCTTAAACTGGAAGAAGCTGTTTTTGAGGCAAAGAGACACCAGCGCGACAAAAAATTCAGTTGGAACAATGTGCGGCTCTAGTCTGGTCTCTAGGATGTTTCTAATCACCTCTAATGCCTCATCCTGAGGGACGTTTGTATACAGCGCCTCGATGTCAAATGTTGCAAATACATGTTTAGTTTCATCGAACTGCGCTTCTTCTACCTTGTTAATGATTTCCATCGTATCTCTAACATAGGCTCTGGTCTTAGATACAAATGGTTTCAGAAAAGTATCAATATATTGGGCCAATGGCTCC
The DNA here is from genome assembly GCA_963921515.1 of Calotriton arnoldi. Taxonomy (NCBI): domain Eukaryota; kingdom Metazoa; phylum Chordata; class Amphibia; order Caudata; family Salamandridae; genus Calotriton; species Calotriton arnoldi. Next base: position 337,266 of record CAWUFW010002152.1, read on the forward strand.
AATATGGACCCACAGTCTGAGATGATAGGTCGACCCAGTGGATTAATGGGGTCTTTAGGAATTTTGGGCAGAATGTATAAGGAAGAGATCCAACCTTCCCTTACATCCTCTGTTATCAATTCCTTGATTTTTTTAGATAATGTACAAGTGGGATCTTCTTGTAGCTGGCGGTAATGGGTGGGGATACTTAGTTGTCTCAAAACTTCCTGATCGTAAGCCTCACTATTCATGATCACTATGCCGCCGCCCTTATCTGGATGGCTTAGTTACAATGTTGGTGTTTTCGGACAGATTTTTAATGGCTCTAGTCTCTTCTCTTGAGCAATTCTGATTGAAATATAGTTTTCTGATATTGATGGCATCTATTTCTCTGAGTACATTATCTTCAAAGATCCATACTTCTATTGGCAAACTCTCCCTCTCAGGACAGAATGTAGATTTGCACTTTAGGCCACTGATATTAGTCTCAGTGGACTCTATTTGATCTTCAATTTCGTTAAAGAAAGCCTTTAGTCTAACTTTCCGTAGAAATTGTAAGATTTCTACTTTGGTCTCTACTGGATCTTAAACCGTTGAATGTATTAAATACACTGTGTGTTGAGTTAAGATCCAAGATTTTTTCTCTGCAAATTCACACGGACCCCAGAGACTATCGCTTAGAGTGATTGTACAAGAATCTTATGCAAAGCCTCCCACAAGTAGATGTGTGGAAGATAGGAGTCTTCTTTATAGGGACAAATGCTAATGACTACAGAGCCCAGCTATGGAGCACTGACTTTAGTAGCCTGTCACTGTTACGAGCTACAGGAGGACTGACCGCACCCTTGGGTTTACATCCATAGTGCATCAGGCTGATGCACAATCAACGTACAACACCCCTCACCTGGGACTCTTAAGAATGGGCTTAGATGTTAATGTGTGTGGCACGAACAGCCCTTCAGTTTACAGACTTGAATGAGAATGTTTAATCTGAGTTTCTTTTCATGCCACACTTGACTTGCTCTCACCCCTCAGTCAGCGTACACAATGCATTGTCATCATTACGGCATGTGGCTACCTCACTTGAGGGTGCTATGGATGTGGCTGCAACCTGCCCCTGCCTGGATAAACATCGGGGAATCCTATTGTACGCCCACACAACTGAAGTCTGACAGCCATCATGGCATCGTAGCACAATAAACAATGTTCAACAGGGATGAGGGCTGAGTGAGAAGAGTGGAGAATGGATGAGATTTTGGATGTTTGCACACTTTACCACTGACAATAGTTTTGTCTGTACAAGCTAGGACTATCCAGTTTTACCCACACATCATTTGTAGTTGAGCAAATGATATGTGTGTATGTTGTCATTTGTATATAGATGACAATGGAGTACTTTTGAGCTATGCTTGATGCTGGGCAAGATCACACAGAGATGAACTTGGAGAGCTGTTACGTCTAGTGGATTGCCCTGTGCTACATGCGGTAAGCCAAGTGGACTGTGAGTGCACAGACGTTTTGTGGGCCTGTCTGCTGTGCAGGTGCTACAGGAGCCTGTGTGACACCATGCTCTAAATTGACAGACAGGGGAGGATGTAGATGTTGGTATGTGAGGCCTAGCTGCACATGTGTTTTGCAAGGTTGATGTTGCATGGGATGAGCTTGCTTAACATGGGTAGAGGTGAGAGTGAATTGTGTTTTCATTTTGGAATTGGAGTGGTGTTACAACCCCAATGTACCCCAATATAGGCCTAGGTAGTTACACAACCTTTTACCTACATCTGTCCTTCTGTTGTTCTACATAACGGGTCTGGGTATGACCTTTTACCTAGTTAGGTGCTACGTGACTGTCGTGTGGTTTTCTCCGAAAACTAGCCTCATGTATTATGCATGAGGATTCTCAGTATCTCAGCAGGATTACCATCTTCTGCATAATAACTCTGTATAAGGGTCACCTCTATCATCATCCTTGCCCGACATTCCCATAGTACTCTTCTAGGTACAATCCCTGAGGGTACCTTTCGGGAATATAAGCACTACATCTTCGCTGGGCAAACCAGAGGAGAAAAAGACTTCCATGCTGACACGCTGACGCAAGATGCTGAGATTCCTGCACGCAGACACTCCAGCACGCAGTGGTCTGACATCCCTTTCGGGGTGTCCATCTCAAGATTAAGACGGGGTCCTTTGCTCTCCCATATCAGGTAATGGGGTTGGCTCTATCCTAAGGGGATTCTTGGCTCTACACCTTCATACATGCTAGGTACACTTAGGTATATCTAGTTAAGGTTGCATCGTAGGAGTACGTATTATGATTGCCATGTATCTATATGCCTGCATATATCCATTGGTTTAGCACTTTGGTAAAATTCTACCTCTTCTTTACTCTGTTGGTGCTAATAACTGTATATATCTAGTTCTGTCTTATGATTGTCGCAGCACACGTATTTTATACTAGAATGACTCTGGCTCAATAAATGCTTACTGAAAAGGTCCCCATTGTTTATTCTGTATAGCTCTCTGAGACAAAGTGGGCACGAGTGACTGAGCGAAACGTACTGTACTGATTCCATGATCTCTGAGGGGTCAGGGTTGTCATGTTCGAAAGTTGCCAGAGGCTATTCGCTCCTTGGTAAGAGGGACTCATAGTGGCACTGTGAGCTAGCTGGACTAACAGACTAACATATCCTTCGGGGTGTCTGGAATCAGTCTGGACTCCAATTCCTCAGTTTATGTTGTCTAAATGTGCAGATCCTAAATAGATTTGTAGTAACTATACGACAGTGGAGCCTCAAACATAATAGGGGCAGAACAAGTGAGACATTTTATGAGAGGGGAAGAGAGGAGTTATGGTCAAATGCAGTTCTTGGGTAGGATACGTGAAGTATCTGCATTGTTTCAAGGTGTACTTTGGTAAATGCTGGGGTGTGGGAATCAGAGTGTGGGACCTTGTAAAACTGGTTGAAGTCTGGGTGAGGTATGCTAGAAATAGGTAGATGTGACTGAGGTAGAACCAGTAAGACAAGGTTAGAGGCTGGCAGGAGATGAGAGCTGTAGTCTAAAGGGACAGCGGTGAGAGATGACTGTGATAGGGCAGTGTCATTGATAAAGGTAGTTGTTACTATGCAGAAGTCAATGGGGGTATGCAGCATGGAACTGAGATGTGGATGTGACAGAGTCACAATGAGACACGATTAAAGTGTTTATGTAAAACAAAGTGGATAGGTGTTTGTTAAGGGTGAACACCAGTTGTGTAAGTTAGTGTGCTGGATGGGGAGATGGAAGGTTTTGGCCAGTAGATGGATGTTGTGTTAGAATCTGTGGATGCACTAGTTTGTCAAATAAATATTATTAGTCTGTAAGCAGAGTAGAGTGAGTGAATGGTGAGAGGCAAATGAATGAGGACAGATTAATTGAACAATGTAAGTGTCGGATAAGAGATGTGGTGAGGTGTTAAGTGTGAATGTCAGAGTTGGAGGTGATGCTGCACCTTTTGGAAAAAGTACAGTCAAAGCTATTAGTGAAGGTCCAAATGGGGATGAGAGGTGTGTACATTTGACATGATAAGGTTATCGTATGCCGAGGAGGTGATGAGTACAGTACATTGTGTACATAGTATGAATGGAAGAGGTGTTGTGTACATAGGGATGAAGAGTGGTGCTGGGAATGTAAGTGTGGATGTAAGAGGTGCAGCACCAGAATGTGAATGTGAGAGTCTGGGTGGAAGAGTTAGAGTACAAGAGTGGAGCTTGGAGGAAAGAAATGTCAGCAGCAGAGGGTAATTGTGAAGAACTTGTGTATGATGGATAGGTTGAGAGATGAGCATGTACTTTGAGGTGGATGTGAGAGGTGTCAGACCAGCACAAGTAGAGATTATGCAGGCCAAGAGGTAATGGGTTTTAAACGCTGAAAGAATCACAGAATCCAAAAATCACAAGTATTTAGGTGTTTTATTCAACAACAACGGAAGATACAAAAGCCACCTGGGAGAGCAAAAAAAGAAAGGAATAGCGCTAGCTTTTGCTCTCAGCTGCCTCCATAAGAAACTGCTTGGGCCAACATTCACTCCAACACTAAAGGTGGCGCAGGCAAAAGTCATTCCAACTTTAACATATGGAAGCGAGGTGCTCAAAGGACTAGACAGCGGTCATTTAGACACAATCATAACAAACATTTTTAGAACAGTCTTCCAGTTACCATCTTCCACGTCGCCGGCACAAATCAGGCTGGAACTGGGCATTTGCAAACAAACATTGGGCAAACTTTCTAACGTGCTGCCATAAGCTAAGGCTATCAAAAGAGGGCAGTTTAGCGGAACATCTATGGTCCAATCTGAGTACAAAACGATGGCAAGCGGGGCATCGATACCTGTCGAGTGGGCTACAAACCCTCGGCATGAAGGATGTATGGGACCTATACGTCAGCCAAAATGAGTTTAAAAGGCTAGCAAAATCAAGCGCAAAAAAGCTCTCCTCAATGGAAGACAAGGCGAGCCTCGCGAAAAGAAGCCATGGTTGGATGACCCTCAGTTCATATGCTCAGCTGACACCTCAGAGTTACCTAACTTGCACCTTCAATGCACGCACTAAACTTTGCTTTTTAAAATTAAGATTGGGGGTGATCAATTTGTCCTGCCACCTTCCCAAATGGAAAAGAGAGCAAGTCCAAGAGATATGTCGATTTTGCGGCAACCAAAGGGAAGACATAATTCATGTTGTGTGCCTATGGCCAAGCCTCTTGAAAGAAAGAAGGTCCCTCCTACGGAAGGCCTGGAACAACAAGGAAGTTAGATCATGTAGATCGGCAGTATTGGCCTGTTTCGACTCACGGAACACAACCTTAAATTGCGCACTGGTGAGGTTTATGGACTGCGCAGCCAAAAAAAATAAAAAATTAGGAAAGGGGATATGTTGATCGTTACCCCAGCTAGAGGCGCAGATCCAAGGACCGCGATAACAATGAGAACTTCTGCTTTGAAGACACCCGGAAATATGGAAATCCGCCAGAACTGCAAAAGGGAAGCGTGCACAGAATGGATACCTTGGGTCATAAAATATAAACTTGATCTCAACAGCTTTGAAAGGATTGTCCTCAATGGTATTGGAGGTGCCGGACATAAATAAGAGATCTCGGCTATGTGGAGGGCTAGGCATATTTTATCACTGCAACTGGAATCGCATTTTTAGTCAATTTAATAAGCGTCAAATTTTTATCTATTTATTCGTATCAATTTAACAAGGATCAAAAAAAAAAATATATATATATATATATATATTTTCTTATCTCATGCTTGTATTAATTCAATACGCATCAAAAAGTTTTAATGACATGTTCCCTGCAAAGGTTTTTTAAATCATGCAATAAAGACTTCTTTCTTTCTTTCTTTCTTTCAAGAGGTAATGTTGAAATGTGAACATGGAGAGGATAGGTGGATGTGAGTACACCAACACATTTGTCATATGAAAGTTTAGGATGCAGTATGTGTTAGCTGCAGCATACTGTCTGCCACTGATTGTCCGTGGAAGATTGTTGACATGGTCACTAGGAGAACACTGGCATATGCAATACCTATTGACATCACAGGACACATTCCCTCCAGTTAGCCTTGCCTTGGCTGAGTTATGTGTGGGAATAACTGCCAAGTTATTTTTTGTGGGTAGATGTTGTCACTGATTGCTCCATTTTCCCCTTGGATACTGCCCTGGGATGGAGTTGTTGCGGGTTCATGTTTACTTTCATGGGGCAGAACAATTTAATGGCAGTCCACTGATTGAAGGGCCATAGCCCCCCAAGTGAAAACTCAAGGATGAGTGTTAGTGGGCCACCTGGGGGAAGACTACTCCTGAACTGCCTCCCCACACTTCCCAGTACACTACACACACATGGGTACTCATTGCTTTCTGTCTTTGAATGTGGGAGGTATGGGGACACCTAGGGAGAGACTCTGTATGTGCTGGGATAAAAACATTGCACTGTTACAAAAGACACATGTGACGCCGGAACATTAGACCCAGTTCCAGAAGTGATGGCATTGCCAATATTTTTGCCTCCTCTACTCTGGTTTGACAAGGGTAGCCCTTGTGTGGGTCCATATGAGGATCCCATTTAGCCTATTAGACACTTCCATGGAGCCAGAGGTAAATATGTCTTTGTAGAGGGTCTCCTTCATGTTTTCCAAGATTAGGGGGCAGTGTTTCTGTGCCGAATGTGGACAAACCAGACTTCATTCTGCACCTATCCCTCATCCTCACAAGGTGTATCCATATCCCCTTGCTTGAGGATGGCAATGTCAATTGTGTCAAAGAGCCACAGATTACCCCCCCGGCATACTCTCCAGTGCTGGCAGCGTGCCTTACACAATGGGCTACACACCGGTCCCTCCAACACTGTTGGTGGATCCTACGTCCTGAGACCCATGAGTACTCCTACTACTCTGCAGTACACAATCTGTACATTCTGAATGGAATAATTTGTTAGCATCTCGCAGTACAGTCTGAGGAGCAAGATGTTGAATATCTGTGAAGAACATTCTCTGAACATAACCCAATACACATACACATTAGATGGCTGCATTCTACATTGTTGTTGGCCCAAGAATTTTGCTCAGTACTGATGGATTCCGTCTCAAAATATTTCACTGACAACTGGGACACAGCCACTTCAAGGTTGTTGGAGTGGGAAGCACTGAAAGCAGTAATGAGTAGCATATGCTTGGGTAGGGGCTAGGGCCAATATCCACAGGCCTTGGCTGTTAACAGAGGCACCACTAGGTCAGCAATAGACTGCGATCCCGGTGCAGACTGAGATGTTACCCACGCTGACAGATGCTCAACCACACCCATCTCATTGAGCAACTGCTTCGCTTTTGCTTAGCAACATGGCATGATGAAATGCACACAAAGGGAGATAAGTCAGGGCAAATCCTGTCCTGCCTTCTCTGTTGCATAACAACAACCCAGCAGCTGTTGATGATTAGGATCACCTTCTCCAGATCCACAATAGTCAGGCAGCCATCCATGAATCCTTCACGGTTTATTGTTGGGCCTATACATTCCCACCTAGTCCGAACACAAGGTAGACGTTTCATAATTCCTGACTGGATTGGATCTACCTTTACCTGATCTGGCAGCACGTGCAGTGATCAGCAACCCATTGGCTGTTACAAGAGATACCCAGCGTGATTATGCGCAATGCCACGTCGACAACTTATGCGTTGGACAGCCTCCTCTCCAGTCTCGACAAGGCCAATGAGCTTGTATTTGCCCACAGGTGACTGTAGCTCTCTCCAGCCACATTGAGTGATTGGAGACACCCACAATCCATGCGGAGATCTTTTTTGTGTTCATTGTTAAAAGCCAACAGTAACCTAGCTGAACTGACGTCCTAAAAATACATTGTCTATGCTTGCAAGGAATTTTTAATCCTTAGTAAAGTAGTGGTGCCTCGTCTGCTGGTACACATACAGCATCTGGTGCATGGTGTCCAATAGGTTTCTATCCCCGATAGGTCCACAACGTTTAACATTCATATTCAAAATAAGGTGCTGTAGCTGGTCCAGGGGAGGTGTCCCCACGTAGCCTGCTTAGTGCTTGAATTGGTGAAGGCATACAATACCGTTGATTGTGTATACATGTTTACCACTCTGTCAAAAGTGGACATTGCAGGGCATCTGCACCAACACATACGTCTTTTTCATACCAAGTCATGCTTTTTTAATAGAAATGTCACCCTCTTTTAGATTGTGCATAGGGACTCGTCAGGGCTGTTCCTTTTCCCCACTGCTCTTTGCCCTGACAATCTAGCCGGTAGCCCAGAAAATTTGTCAGGGTTGTTAAGCATGGTGAGTTCCACTGGGCGATAAGGTACATGTAGTATCCATTGATGCAGTCTACATGCAGAGTGTGTCGAGTTTGAGTGTTAACTGTGCCAAGTGTTGTGTTTTTCCCCTCTGTGTGGAGTATCCTCCAAAAGAGGTGATGGCGGTTGAGCAGAGTGTGATGCGTGAGGTTCGTGTTTTCTGGTACTTAGGGATCTGTCCACAGATTTTTTTTATCACTCTTCCAGTTATAGGCCAAGGCTGTTTTTTACTTTCTAAGAAGTTAATACTCCCCTGCATCTTGTGTTTTTGCCATCACCTAGCGGTGGCTGTGCCTCCTGCCACCTCATGGGATTTGGACACCATGCTGCGAGGGTTGATCTGCAATAGTGGCATGATAAGTGTGGCTCTGTGGAGGCTGCATCTGCCAGAGTGAAGGCTGTCCAAGCTGTGTATTTGGCATGACCACTGCAATGACCGGTGTGATGTTTGGCTGGGAGGCAGTTGTAAGAAGGGGGCATGTTCTCAACATGCAGGACACAGGAGATGGCAGGATGAATGTTGCTCCCTGAAGCACAGCTCCCCTGTGGAGCTGACAGCCTGTTGAAAGTGGCATTTTGGGTTAATAGGGCCTGTGGCTACTGAGGGACATGAGCCCGTACTCTCCATCTATTATTCTGCACTTCCTAGCACTTTTCCATAGAGGCATTGTTGGGAAGGACTGACATCATGGAGAGACACTGGATTGAGCTCAGTTGGGGACCTATTCCGGGTGTGGGAGCACATTACCTTTGGCCAGTTGCAGGAAGTTCCTGACATTCCAGGAGGCAATTTCTTGGTACATGGCACACTGATAGCTGAGATGGGACACCTTTGGAGAGTCACAGACACTGAAGTGGTGCATCGCCCCCTAACCCACACCTTGCACGCCATGGGTGGAGTTCAGAGACTGGTGACCTTATTTGTTGATGTGTTTGAACACATGAAGAATGACTGTTAGAACTGGGGGTCTCTAGTTGGCAGAGGTAGGTACCTTTGTTCAAATAGGGACCCTTGCTTCTAGTCAGGGTAAGGGGGATACACTACTAAAATAACCCCTGTTCACCCCCTTGGTAGCTTGGCACAAGCAGGCAGGCTTATCTCAGAGGCAGTGTGTAAAGCATTTGTGAACACATACAGTAACCCAGTGACAACACTACAGATGGACACCACACAGGTTGTAGTATAAAAATAAGTATTTTTATATAAACTTAACACAAGACCCAAACGACAAACATCCACAATACAATACGAAAAATATGACTGTCAAATGGTAGAAAATAGCTCAGTTCAATAAAGATGATAAATGCGACACTTTACTCTCAATGTACATTTGGATGCGTAACGCAAAACAAACAAAAGGGTCGCAGGGAAGGTGATGCTTCGATTCCTTACACGCAGAAAGGAGGATGTGTCGGTTTCTTACTGCGGCCCGGTTCCGATGCGTCGAGATGGCGCTCCGTTGCGATGACGATCCGGTGTGATGTGAGAAAATGGCGTCTTGCTTGCGGTGCGACAACGTAGATGGGTGCGTGCACGCCCGACGGCCGTGCGGCGACTCAGCGATCTTCTGAGCCGCGACAGGCCCTGCAACACGCTTCTCCGGTGATGCGCCGGAGTCCTCTGTGGCGGCGGCACGCTTCTCCGGTGATGCGAGGCGCTTCGGCGATGCGATGGCGACAGCAGCAGTGGCAGCACGCTTACTCCGTGATGCGATGACAACTGCTGCGGCGGCATGCTTCTCCGGTGATGCGGGGCGCTTCGGTGATGCAACAGCGGCAGCGGCGGCACGCTTACTCTGCGATGCGATAACACTGCTGCGGCGGCGACACGCTTCCTCTTCGTTGAGTCGCGCTTCCAGCTCCCAGCGACACGCAGTCTCTCAGAAGGCCCAACAGCAGTAGGCACTTCAATTCCCAGCAAGGGAATTCAGGAGGGGAGCTACGGGTGAAGTCTTGTATCCTTGAGACTTCAGGCAGGAGGCAAGCTCAATGTACAAGCCCTTGGAGATCTTCTTCAAGATGATGAAAGCACACTCAGTCCTTTTCTCCTTTCTTTGGCAATAAAGTAACCACTGCAGGCCAACCCCAACAACACGCAGCATAGGGGTAGTCTCCTCCTTCAGCTTCCTGGTTCCTCTCCTCAGCAAAGGTTCGTCTTGATTCCCAGAAGTGATCTAAAGTCTTGGGGTCTGGGCCCCAATATTTATCCTAGCAAATCCTTTGTCCTCTGAGGGCAGAGGGTCCTGTACCAAGTCCAAACCAGTTCTGGGTGCACTCTGCCAGTGCACAACTTCTTCCTTTGTCAGTGTGGGCCAGGGTCATCAGACACACCACAGGAGGGGGAGCCAGCATTGTGGAAGGCAGGCACAATCCTATTCAGGCCCAGGTGCTACTCCTCCCACCACTCCTCATGCAGATAGGTCTATTCAGCCCAGTGCTGACTCACCCTGTCTCCTGGAGTCCCCCAGCCCCTGCCACTCACAAACCCAGACATACAATACACAAGCTAGCAGACTCAGGCTGGATGGTTAGGCAAGAAAATGCCTACTTTCCAAAAGTGGTATTTCCAAACACAGAATGATAAGGCATACTAAATTCGTTTTTCTACCATGTTCCCTGGGTCAGTTAGGATTATAAGAGGTTATAATCAAACTGCCCATTCTGGCCTATGGGGACAGGTAGCCTTGCAATAGTGAAAAACGAAATTGGCTGTAGTTCACTATCAGGACATGCCACACACATCAGGGCATGTCCTACCTCTTACATACAATGCACCCTGCCCGCAGGCCTACTTTAGGGGTGACTAACATGCAGAAAAGGGAAGGTTTGGGGACTGGTAAGTGGGTACACTTACCAAGTCGACATGGCAGTACCAGGCTGCACAAAGGCTCTGCAATGACAGGCCTGAGACACGCTTTCCAAGCTGCTCCGGTGGGTGGCACAACCAGTGCTGCAAGCCCACCAGCAGCATTTGATTTACAGGCCCTGGGCACACGCGGTGCACTGTACTAGGGTCTGACAGTAAATCAAATAAGCAAATCATGTAGTCAGTAATCCACACATCAATTTATCATAGGGAGCACTTGCACTTTTGCACTAATTAGCAGTGGCAAAATGCCCAAAGCATCTAAACCAGCAAACAACAACACAGGAGGCATAGCGAAAAAATGGAAGGGAGACCCACGCCAATGGTACCAGGTCTAACAATGACCCACTGTCACCTGCTCGCTGGCTATGGGACACTGATATTTTACAAGCCCTCCACGGCCAACGAGTATGAATACACTAGGCACTACCAATGTACAGTGTCTTGTGATGCCAAATTCCAGTCCATTTAATTTGACATCTGGCACAGGGCATGTCTCACCTTAGCTGTCTGACCCTGAAAGTTTGTGTCCTGCCCTTTGTGCACACAATGTAATGCACCTATTTTGAATTTGATACAAATGTTCTAGACATGGCTGTATGATGCAAGTCTGTGTTCCGGAGTTACAGATGTACGTGGCCCAGTGAGGGGTCGTTTCAACCTCCTTCCATTGGAGGCGATGCAGAGAGGGATGTTCCTGCAGATGATGTTTTTAAAGGTATCCAATGGAAGGATGGTTTTGTAAACACTCATCACATGTCAGGCCATTTGCATGCATTGTTAGGCCACTGCAGTCCCAACACTGCAACACTTGGGTGCAGCAAATCGCTAATGGTGTAGGGCTGAGGCTACTGCGCAGCACAGGGAGTAAGTTGTGTGTATCCACAGGATTGCAATAGCTAGGCTTTAGGACAACTTGTCACAGGACTTACAGGATGCACAGGAAGAGCCACTGGATGAGTGTAGTATTTTTAATAGTGAGTATATTTAGTCAATATTTTTGTATGTGATATTAGTGTGTCAATATTTTTGTAGGTCGATATTGTGTCAGTGAACACTTTTCTTGCCAAAAGTGTACCACATTCTGAAAAAACAAAGGTATAGTTAGGTGAAAATGTCAGTTAAAAATTCATTTTAAACTAAACAAAAACTGCAATTCACCAGTTATAGTTTACTGAGCTAACTAGAACCTATGTACCTGTCATGCACTGCTTATGACTTCACCTATTAGATCATGACATGTTCCTTGACATAATTGATGACATCGCTGATGGCATCTCAAATGACATCATTAATGATATCAATGAGGATGTAATCTACCAGGAGGCTGTGGCCTAGAGGAGGTCGACCACACTGGATAGGTATCAGATAAGATTACAGTGGAGCAGCTGACTTTTGTTGGGAGAAATTCTAAATTTGCCCAATAGAAGCCACATCTCTCGCTGGATACTTTTGCCGCCTTCAGCCCGTGAAGATTTCTACGATCAGACTTAGTCCCTTTTTGGAGCTCGGATTCCTCCAGTGGGGCAAGGCTGAAAGCTGTAGCTGTACAAGGCTCCATGATGCCGGATAGCTTCTCCATGATGTCCCACTGAAATGTATTTGCTGCTGTGGAATAGTTTTATGCAGGAGCAACCTGAATCTTTGACTCAGTGGCAATGCAACTTCGTCAGATTGACCTAGTATGCTTGTCTTTTTTCATGCCGAGGGCTTTGGAGTTCTTTGCAAGTTTACACCTCATCAAGGGGTCTAGTTAGCTCCCAGGTGACAGTTGGAACTTTTGTAAAATGACTTCCAGAGACTTAAGGCAGGAAAACTGTACCTTTCTGAAAGTACCTTTTCCTTAATAGTTTTCACAAATTTGTTTTTTGCCATTACATTTGAATTGGAATAACTGTTAAAAATAAGTTCTTCATTATATAGCTAACTATTTCTGAACCAAAATTAACATTATAAAATGTAATTATGTAATCTATTACTAGCCTATGTGACAACTAGCCTTAGGAATATAGCATGTTACTATGCATGCTATAACATCGCGTTCTATTACAACGCGGTCGTTAGAACAACCGCGTTGTTAGAAGGCGATACCTTTACATCGCAAGTCATTAGATCGACTTGCTGTAGGGGGCGCGCTGGACTTAGGAATAGTATAATTTACTATTCCAACTCCAGCCCACGCAACAGTAGGGAAGGTGTTAGAATATTAAATTATACTATTCCTTAGGTTAGAGCACCCCCTACAGCAAGTCGATCTAATGACTTGCGATGTAAACGCTGTTTCCCCTTTTAAATATCTTTCACCCTGCCTTATGGATTATTAGGCCTACATAAAGGTGAAGTATTAATATTTAAAAGGAGGGTATTGACCTGTCAAAAGGATTGATTTTGACAGGTCAAATTGCAGTTTTCAAACAAACTACCACAGCCAGGCTACAGTAATAGGCCTGGATCCTTGTTTCCTATTGTCACTGTAGTAGCGGCATAATAGGTGCTGCAGTTCACTAGTGACACTCAACTTCCTGGCCATGTGTATACCTTGTACCATATACTAGGGACTTAGAGGTAAGTTAACTATGCCAACTAGGAATTCACCAATCCAGCATGTGTTAGTAGTAAGAGCACATGGGGCCAGGTTAGCAAGGTACAAGTGCACAGAGTTTAAAAAAGACAGCAGCTTCAGTCCATAAAAATTGTGGGAGATCCATCAAGTGAGGACCAAGAAAAAAGCGGGTCCCAAAATGCAAAATCCCAATTTGTTTTCTATAGATTTTCTTAGGAAGCACTACCGCAAAAACTGTTCAACAGAATTACACCAAATTTGGCAGAAAGCTATTTTTGGCCCAGAAAGTGTGTTATTTGGTGTAAATCTGTTCAGTAGTTTTTGAAACGTTAAGGATCAAATATATTTATATATCTGGACGGTTGGGTTCAGGGGACTCTTGTGCGAGAATTTTTAAAAATAGAGCATTCTGATTGGCCCAGGTGGCTTTTTTCCCCTTGGGCCAATTTACTCCCATGGGAGACATGCTCCTGCCAGAGCAAGTGCTCTTATTGGCTGCCTGAGACAGAAAGAAAAATGTTGCAGGCAGCCATTACAAGTCCCCTGTCCTGAAGTTACATTTAAAAACTAATACAAGGGGGGCAGGGTAGGAATACCCTGCCACCCCAGGCCCTGTGGAGGGGTCCAAGAGGACTCCCAGAGGGTCCAAAACATTTTTTATGAAAAAGCTCAGCAAGATCACAGCATCCCAAAAAACTCCAGAAATGGTGACCATGGACTGCTGTGAATTAGAAGGAAGAGGGGACCAGGCCCCCCAAAGAGCCTGATTGAGGCTCCTAATCCCCAATAATCAAAGTATAAACAAAAGGGAGGGTGCCAGTTTGGGGCCACTGCTTTATTAACCCATCCCTGGTGCCACTACTTTATTAAAAAGGGGACGGGGTGTGTGGTCCCCTTCCCCGAGCCGGGATAGGCCCTATGGACCCCATCCCACTGGACTGAAAACCTATAGGGGCAGGGGTGCACTGCCCCTTTTCTGAACCTCGAATGAGTACAGGGGCCCTCATTCCCCGGGGCCTTCACTTAAATATTGGGAAGGAGGGTAAGTGGTCCTCTTCCCTGAGCCTTACTAGGCTTTGGGGACCCCAACTCCTGGGGCAGATTGAAAAGTGAAGGGGAGGGAGACGTACATCCCCCTCCTTAAGCCTGCAAAATCCCTGGCGGGATGGGGCTGGCTCAAATACTGTGTCCTAGGGAGCCCACCCCGGTGACACAGTAGTCTCCCTACCCACACCTGCGCGGGCAGAGAAACATATGTCTGCTCCCACCTGGCCAGGAGCGTTTTGAAGCTCCTACCCGGTGGGCGCAGACATGTTTTGGGGTCGGCAAGTCTGCGCTCACTCAGCATGAACTATAAAAATGCTGCCACTGGATGGGAGCAAACTTTTGTTTTCCTGCCTGTGCTATTTGTGCGCAGGAAAAACTGCAGCCTCAGCCAGGTGGGAGGAATGCCGGCTCTTGCAGCACACAGGATGTGTGCATGCAGGGAGCCACCATGGTCCACAGGGGCCCTGGGGCTCACACCGGGTACCCAGTGTATTGTTTGGGAAAGCCCCTGGTGCCTGGTGGGCACTCTAGGACCCGTCCAGAAGGATAACTAGCCCAGTGGGATATGGTTCCATGAACTACTATAGGCCCAAACAGGGGGGGTCGCTTGCCCCCTCCCATTCAGGATAAGTGTGGCTCTAGGATATGGGGTTCCAGGGCCTATTAAGACTCTGGGAGGGGGGTCCACACAACCCTCCTCACCTTTTGTATGCAATTCATCTCAAGGAATGGGTTCTACATGGCCTACTAAGGCTCAAAAGAATCCCTTTCCCTTAATAAAAAAGGAAGCCCCCTGGAGATGGTGTCCATGGGCCCAAAATGTGTAGGGGAGGGGGGCTCTGTGCACCCTCTCCCATTAAAATATATGTTTTGGCCCAGGGGGATAGGGGAAGGGGTTCTGGGGCCACTATTGGCTCAGGGAGGGGGCCACATGCCCCCTCTCCTTAAAGGCCCATAGTAGCTCGGGGAAGGGTGGGGGAGTGGGGGGTTGACTTTAAATATGGTGATTATTACTTTACGTTACAAAACAGTCAACCTCTTTGTAACATTTTAAACTAAAAAAACATTGAAATTCACCAGTTATATTTATTGCTAGCAATTAAAACCCATGTCCTAAGGTAACTTTAACTCACGCCTTTGCCATGCACAGCTAATTACCCCAAATATTACATTTATCATGACATGCTCTATAACAACATTGATAACATCATTGTAACATTTGAAATGACATTATTGATGACAAGATTGTGCATGGCTAGTACACAAGTTATAGTACAAAACCATAGAGAGCTATATATTTGCTGAAAAAAACAAAAGTTAAGGGGGCGTTATAGTTAGGCTCATATTTGACACGTACAAAACCAGTGAAATTCAGCAGTTATAGTTACCTGAGCTAACTATAACTTACGCCCCTGCAATGCACTGCTTATGACCTCACATATTACATCATTCATGACATGGTCAGTGACAACACTGATGGCATCTCAATTGACATCACTGATGACATCAAGTGAGTGTAAGTGTTTTTAAGAGTTTAGAGGTATTAAACATGCATACTAACCTACTATAAAAGTGAAATCAGTATACTAGGTGCACTACTACGAGTGATACTACTTCTAACATATATTATGTGTGTGGCTGTGTAACTGTATGTATCCTTGCATGTATGGGCATGCAAGTGGCTGTATGGGTGCATACAAGGGTGTGTGAGTAGCTGTGTGGATGAGTGACATGCTGTGTGAGTGGCAGTATTGGTGAGTGAGTGGGTGTGTCAGTGGCTGTATGGGTGAGTGAATGACAGAGTGAGTGGCTCTATGGGTAGGTAAGTGGGTATGTAGTGACTGTATGAGTGAGTGAGTGGGTGTCTGAATAGCTGTATCAGTGAGTGGTTGGGTGTGTAAGTGGTTGTTTGGGTGAGTGAGTGGCTATTTGAGTGGGTGTTTTGTTAAGTGAGTTGGTGTGTGAGTGGCTGTATTGGAGAGTACAGGTCTGTGCGAATGGCTGTATGGGTGAGTGAGCGGATGTGTGAATGCTTGCATGGATGTGTGAATCAGTATGTAAGTGGTTGTGTGGGTGTGTGAATGAGTGTGTGAGTGCTTGTATGGGTACACGAGTGGCTGTGTTGAGAGGCTGTATGGCTGAGTGAGTGGGTGTATCAGTGACTGTGTATGTAAATACATGGGTGAGTGAGTAGCTGTATGGGTAAGTGTGTGGCTATGTGACTGGCTGTACAGGTGAGTGACTGGTTGTATAAGTGACTGTATGGGTGAGTGAATGGTTGTGTGAGTGGCTGTACAAGTGAGTGAGTGGGTGTGTGAGTACCTCTATGGAGGAGTGAGTGGGTATGTACTCATAAGATGAAAGTCAGTGAATCTTAATAGGGGTTGCCTGTATGTTGCATTTATTGATTTAAAAGAGGCTTTTGAAATGGTTCCCATAGAAAGATCGTGGTGCAACCTGAGAGAGTTAGGGCTCCCAGATCCTCTTCTTAATGTAATAGTCACCTATACACTGATAACTATGCACAAATCAGATGGGGTACAAATGGAGAAACAACGGAACAGATAAAAGAGTCCAAGAGGATCCGGCAAGGATGTGTGCTTGCCCCAAAATTATTTCTTCTTTTTATCAATGGATGTGTTGATTTTCTATTGAATCGTAATACCGATTTGCTAGTCTTAGGAGGTACAGAAATCCCAGCCTTATTATTTGCGGATAATACCCTATCAGTGTCCAAAACACCAAAAGGGATTGAGACCTTGCTAACGAGCTGTAAGTTATTTTGCAGTATTCATGGTGTTGAAGCAGGAATGAAGGACGACAGACACCATGGAGTCCAACGAAGGTAAGTTTATTGAGTCTCTTCAACAGGAGCGGGGATCCCAGCCTGCTACCTCCGTCAACCGCCTCACCGAGAATGCCAGGTCTCCCTGGAATCCCGATGGCATTCCACGGACACCACTGCAACCCCACTAGACACGCAGAAGAAGGAGAATAGGCTGAGTACACATCACAACACATGGTTTGGCAATGAACACTAGCAAAACCAAGTTTATGGCAATACGTCCGCATAGGCACTTCAAAGGGGTTTTAAGCCTAGAGGGCGTGGATCTTAAGAGAGTCCTAGATATTTACTACCTGGGAATCCGCCTATCCAGTAGTAATTTCTGGGCTAGCTCCTATTAAATCATAGGGCAGCAGCCACCCTGAGATTTGCTAAAACCATATCTCTCGATCCTGCATCTCCCTTGTTAGAAATATGGAGAGCTCAAGCAGTAGCGGCCGCAGTCTATGCGGCTAAGCTCTGGTGTCATTGTAGCATCAATGCACTAGGAGCAGTTGAAAAACAATTTATGAGGGCAGCACTTAAACTCCCCTAAAGCACCCCACTAGTCCTTAAACATGATCTGGATATGTAATCTATCATTCCTAAAGCGAGACTAAAACTAGTTTTATATTAGTTAAGGATTTGGTCTACTACTGAGCTGGAACCCTTTAGGGCTGGTTTGAAAGATGTTTTAAAGAGCCAAAATGACACGGTGACGCTCCCATGGCTAAAGTACATTAAAAAGGTGTTAATCACTTTGGCCCTATTTGATCTTTGGACTAATCCAGTATCGATCACCCCATCTTCACTCAAAATGGTGAAATCCATTTTTGGGTCAAACAAAGAGAGAACTTTGACCCAATCTCAAAATTGTGGCTCATTGAAAAGTATATTTCTTGGGATATAACCAATACCCAAATTTGAGTTTTATATGGATGAGATTGATCCACCCTTCACCATAGCTCTCTCTAGATAAGATTTAGATTACATGTCCTACCCCTTGCAACAAAGTTAGCCACAGGCAGCAAATCATGTCCTCACTCTCTTGACTGCCCAGATAAGAAGTTTGGACAATTGTTGGGTAGATGCCCTCAGAATATACTTCCTCATCTCTGGACTTTTCTTTTTGTCCTTGAATATTCTTCAGAATATGCATGAGGTCTGGCTGTGGTGTTTTGGGTTTGTCTTCTTTCCAGCTTGATGCCTCAATGCCCCTGCACTGCTCACAGTTTTGGGATCCAAATCTTTCTTACTTGACCCTTTCTCCTACACATGACTAAAGGATCTCCTGCATGTATTTTCCCTAGTCAGCCAGCTCCGGAGGTTTCTACAGTTTGTTAGATGTGTGTTTGGTAGTTCCATCCATATAGGAGCTCCGTTTCTTCTGCTTTTCACTCTACAGAGGCTCAGGTTTATGGCTTGGCTCTTAAAAAGCTTAGGCACTCATTGTGTGGGCTTTTCTAACATTAACACTTCTATCCAGGAATCTCACAGGTATTTTACTTTGAAGGCTTAAGACCAACTTTGGACCACTTTCAGAACTGGTGCATTGTTAGGGATAATTCCTAGGACTGTGAAAGGGGCCATGTTCTCCAAATATGTTGGATGAGTTTCACGAGGATCTGCCAGTTTCGACTGGGAGTTTTCCAATGAGGATGCCTGCCTGTTGGCTAAGGCTCAGGGGTGTTAATTTTGCTTAGTTGCCCCATCAGCTGTGCTCTTCATGTTCCTTCT
Organism: Calotriton arnoldi; assembly: GCA_963921515.1. NCBI lineage: Eukaryota > Metazoa > Chordata > Amphibia > Caudata > Salamandridae > Calotriton > Calotriton arnoldi. Next base: position 356,139 of record CAWUFW010002152.1, read on the forward strand.
ACATCTCTAGATAGGCGAGAGCACGGTGTTGTCTTCTTTGCCCTTAGATTGATTTATCTATTGTTACATTCAATTGCACGTGTTGGCAGTTTTTTGGCCTTACATTGGGGCATATTATCAAGAACGGCGTTAAAAATTATCACCAGTTTAGCGGCAGAAAACTGCCGCTAAAGCGGCGATAATGGGCTTGATAATATGCCCTTGAGAATTCCAATAGAAGTCCATTGTTAGAAATGGGATCTCTAGTTGGCAAGGGCTTGCACCTTTGTCCAAGTAGGGACCCTTCTTCCTAGTCAGGGTAAGGGAGTTACACTCCTAAAATAACCCCTGCTCACCCCCTTGGTAGCTTGGCACGAGCAGTCAGGCTTATCTTAGAGGCAGTGTGTAAAGCATTTGCACATAACCAACAGTAATACAGTGTAAGCACTACAAACTGACACCACACCAGTTTAGAAAAATATCCAATATTTTTATATACTCAAGACAAGACCAAATACGATAAAAATCCACAGTACAGTAGTTTGAAAGTGATTACGTTGCAAGATAACTTCTTCTTTGTAGGAATAACACAAAAGCAAAGTTCGTACGAGTCGGTAGCCCCGTCCGGGTCTACCGCGATGCTGAAATACAGAGTCCAACAGTTCCAGCTGACCGCGTCGCTACGGGCCAGCAGAGTCGTGAACAGACTCGGTCACAGTACCTTTTCTCGTTGTGGCGGGCACGGAGTGTGCGAGCCGGTCGGCGTTCGTCGCGGTTGCGGTGCAAAGCGGAGCGGTGCAAGATGCAGTGTCCCTCGATGCGGTGCAGGCAGCGGCTCGATGAGCATCGTGCAGACGGAGTCGGTGAGTCCAAGGCGTGCGGTGCAGGGCGAGACGGTGTACGATGCGGTGCTGACAGGTTGCGATGCAGGCGACCAAGCCGGAGTGCGGGAGCTGGCGTCGGACAGCGGTGCGAGTCGGAGCGGTGCGTCGCAAACGTGCGAGCGGTGCCCCAAATGCGATGCGGTCACGACTGTTGAGCCAGTTGCAGCGACAGCGTCGGTCTGGTCCAGCTGGCACAGTGAAGCGATGTGATGCGAACTGCGGTGCCCACAGGTCACGGTGCAAGCAGCGGCTCGGTGGCGATGGCGTCGGACGTCGTCGTCGGTGAGACCAGGGTTGCGGTGCGAGATGCGGACGGTGCGGTCTGCGGTGCAAACAGGACACCGGGCCAGCGATGGAGTCGGTTGACGGAGTCGGTTGCGGTTCCCTTCCTCTGTGGCAACTGAAACAGTGTTCCAGAAGCGGTACCCAGAGGCTTGTGAAGTCTTTGCAGTCCCTGAGACTTCTTAACAAGAGGCCAGCTCGGTTTCAGGCCCTTGGAGATACTCAGCACAAGTTTGTAGAAAGTTCAGTCCAGTCCTTTTACTGCCCAAGACAGAAGCAGCAACTGCAGGCCAACCCAACAAAGCAGTCACTCAGCAAAGGGGCAGTACTCCTCCTAGCAGCTCTCCAGCTCTTCTTCTTGGCAGGTTCCTTGATTCCAGCGAGATCTAAATTCATGGGGTCAGGGCCTCAATATTTATATCCCAAATTCCTTTGTTCTCTGAAGGCAGAGAGGCCTTTGCCTGGCCCAAACCAGTTCTGGTCAGTCTTGGAGCACTTTGTTGACAAGCCTCCGTATTTCCATTCAGGGTGCAGGCCAGGGACATCAGACGCACCACAGGAGGTGGAGCCAGCATTGTGGAGGGAAGGCCCAGCCCTATTCAGGTCCCAGGTGTACTCCTCCCACCCATCTACATGTAGATCTCGCTATTCAGCCCTGTGCTGACTCACCCTGTCTCCGGGCATCCCCCAGCCCGTGTCACTCACACTCCAGACAAGGAATACACAACCTAGCAGAGGCAGGCTTGGATGGTTAGACAAGAAAATACCCACTTTCTAAAAGTGGTATTTTCGAACATTGAATGTTAAAACCAACTTCACTAAAAGATGCATTTTATCATTCTGAGTCCAGGCATACTAAACTCGAATTTCTACCATGTTCCTGGGTCAGTTAGGATTATAAGTTGTAATAATCAAAACTGCCCATTCTGGCCTATGGGGAACAGGTAGCCTTGCAATAGTGAAAACGAAGTAGGCTGTATTTCACTATCAGGACATGCCACACACACCAGGGCATGTCCTACCTTTCACATACAATGCACCCTGCCCACAGGGGTACCTTGGGCCTACCTTAGGGGTGACTCACATGTAGAAAAGGGAAGGTTTAGGGACTTGCAAGTGTGTGCACTTGCCAAGTCGACATGGCAGCCCCAGGCTGCACGCAGGCTCTGCAATGGCAGGCCTGAGTTACACTTTACGGACTGTCTGCGTGGGTGGCACAATCCAGTGCTGCAGCCCACCAACAGCATTTGATCTGTAGGCCCTGGCACTCGCAGTGCACTTTACTAGGGACTGACACATAGATCAAATAGGCCAATCATGGAAATACCAATCCATACACATTTTATACGGGAGCACTTGCACTTTCCCACTGGACAGCAGTGAGGAAAGTGCGCAGAATCATTACAGCAGCAAAAACAGAGTCAAAAACCAGGAGGTCAGAAAGCAAAAAGTCAGGGGAAACACGCCAAAAGATGCCAAGTCCAACATCCATGTTCTGGTGTGAACATGGGCTTCTATTGGAAGTCTCCAGGGCATATTATCAAGCCCATTATCGCCGCTTTAGCTGCAGTTTTCTGCCGCAAAACCGGCGATAATTTTAACGCCGTTCTTGATAATATGCCCCATAGATTTTTCTTGCAGTTCTATGGATTGTTTCAATGGTGTTGGCTTGGTATATTTTACACATATTACGAAGGGGATGACTAAGCTACATAGGGGTATGTTCACAAGAACGTGTGCTAAACATCTCCAAAAAATGTTAACGCAACTTTACACATCGCAGCCTATCGCGGGAAAACAACCCTGTGTCAACGTGGAATTCACAACACAGCGGTACCATGCGATAGTCTCCCGAAACCGCGGCCAATGTCCGCGATACAACCACCTCGACGGAGATAAAAACACAAATTCCAACACCAAAAATCATGCAATGAGCCCATTCGCGAGGAGGAAAGTAGCGATAAGCAGTGCAAGGCCCGCGACACATATACGGCATGCGGGAATAAGCACAACAAAAGCAGGAAAAAGAAAGACAAACCACACAGAAAACAGCGACGCACAATGGAGGCAGTCGGAGCTAGCACACAACCCCACAAGCACCATTGGCAACAAAACATTAGACATGGCAGGCCATCGTGGACAAGGTGAATGCAGCCGGAGAGCGGAGGAGGACAATGGAAGAAAACCAGAACAGCTGGAATGATGCGAAACGCACAAACACGCCAAGAACCAGAAGGCAGCAATGCACACCGGAGGTGGGAGTCCAGCGCCACACCAGGAGCTGGATGACATGGAGGAAAAGGTGTCCACCACATCAGTCTGGAGCTGGTGGCAGGAGTCGGGGACCGGAAACTGCTCAAAATCAACAGACACAACAGCAACAGGGAGAGGAACGACCAGGGACTGAGGGGACGTGGGGAGATGGGCACAATGGCACACATGCACAATTAAGCACAGCACAACTGCAGACAAACCATGCCCAAGAGGAACAACACCAACCAAGAGCACAAGTCACACAAGTCGGCAATATCACACCACTGAACAAGCACAGAAGTGCAAACCACACTGCCTGAAAGGGAGAAGGGTGAGCCAAATCAGAGCTGAAGGGACATCTCACACACAATGCAGCACACACACATAGGAAGCAGAGCAGCCCAACATCCAACAGAATGTGGTACAAACACCAACATCTGCACAACCGAACACAGGACACAAGTGCACCCGCTTGTGGCCGGTAAATGGCCATACGCATCTGGCAAAGCACGAAACAGGGACATGATAATTTTTATTTTATTTTTATTTTTTTATTTGAATAGTTTTATATAGCGCTGGCTAGACCCGGAGGTATCAGAGCGCTTTACATGAGGATCATTAAGATACAAGTTACAAATTACATTCGTTACAAGAGCAAAGTAAAACACAAGAAAAAAAAAAACACAATGTTACGGTATTTTGTCGGAGGGAGGGGGAGGAAGGAGACACAGCGGGGAGACGGGAAGAACAATGTGCAATGTCCGGCTGGGTAGGTGACGGCCGAGGGGGTGACCCAGGGACCGATCTCCTCTATAGCTGTCTAGCAGCTCCACTGGGCATCAGCCACGTTGCTCAGGACTCCGCAGTCAGGAATAACAAGAATAACAGTTTTGCATAGTTACAGTTGCATAGTCAAACATAGAAGAACAAGTCCCCAATAGAGGATAGAGGGAATGGGGAGGGGAGTAGAAACAGGGGGCTGGGAAGCAGATCAGTTCTGAAAGATCGGGAGTGGAAGAAAAATACCTCAAGGGGCCCAAAAAGTTAGAGTAAGCGGGACCATCACCCAGGTAGGGGTCACATGGTCACTAAATCCAGTGCAAATTAAATCACCGCGTTGGGTCATCTCGGGGTGAAATCAGGGAGCCTCATTAGTGGCTATTCATGTCTGGGGGGAGAGAACGTCCCAGAGGGGGCCATCACGGTGCCCTTTCTCTTGTGGATGGTATTTCAGTCAATTCTAAGGCCTGTTATCACTTAGGTGGTTGGAATCACCAGTGCAGGGGCCTCTGTTCATTTCGCTCTGTTACCTTGGCCCGATAACCGCATCTTGGCCTCCGGAGGGGCCCCCTCCGTGCTCTGATGGGTGAGATGGAAGGGAACAGCGGTGCCAATGTGGTCGCTATTCCAAATGCCGTCGCGCTCATTGCCTCGCCGCAGCTAAGGCATTATCCACTGTTGCAGAGCTCCCCTGCTGGCCTTAACAGTCCGAGACTCTCTGCTCAAGTCATGGATCCTTCGCGCTGCTACACCCTGGGCAGAATCGCCCGGCCGCCATCTTGAAGTCAGGCAGTTTCACACGCTCTCCGAGATTGCTGTCGCTGGAGTCTGCCAGAGTCCGGTGCCCTTAGTCTGTTTGCAGCCTTGACATTGATAGTCTCGGAGGCCCGACTTGGAGCGGTCAAAATGGGCCCAGGAGGCCCCACAGTCAGCTACTTCTAGGGGAAGGGAGGGGGCTGGGAGGAAGCAGCGGTAGGCAGGTGGTCACTCTCCCACTGGGCCGATTCTCTCGCCCCTGCACCCTCGCCGCAGCTCGAGCACTCACCGGTTCAGCCAGTCACTGGGCGTGCACCCGCTCCCCAGCAGGACAGCTGATCCTCACCGCCTCTTGCCGTACTTTAGAGGAATCCAGCCGCCATCTTGCCACCGGGCCGGCAGTTTGTGTTAGCCATCTTGGCTCTGCCTGTGTGTCTCCATGCCGGGGTGAGTTTCGCCAAGAAGCTTTGTCACGCGGAGTCTGCTGAGGTTATCCCCAGGATCAGCACACTCCCCAGGTGTTCCGACGCATGGAATTAAGAAAAATATTGGTGCCCAGTGCTCAGTATTAGTAGCGACGGGGGATACTGCGGACGGAGCTCCGGAGTCCACTCCCGCTCCGGAGCCCCGCCCACCACCGACTGTGGGTGGGGTAATGCACAGGTACCAACCCACAGCCCTGATGGGGCAGCAATGCATGTAAGGCAGGGACCCAGATAGGCCGTGACACACACATTGGCATACAAATAAACACTCAACACAGTTGGAGACAAGTGAACGTGAGGAAACTTTATCAACAATTGCGTGTCAGTACGGCCAAGGGAAGTGCCACGGCATGCAGACCAATGCAGCAGCATGTCTGAATGAGGAACATTGGAAAGCGCCCATGTCCACCCCGGGGGAGTCCATCACCCACACGTCATTGCCAACCCGCGTATGTTGTCCGCGCATGGATCAGGAGTCCAGGCCAATGCAGCCATGTCCACTGTCTCCTAGGGACATGTCACCAGATCCCCAACATGCAACCAGGCGTCGGGACACGTGCAATGGGTCACATGCAGTCCTGGCTGCAGGTACCTTGTCACTCGTCCATGAACGTGAGTGCAGCAGCGTAGGCCAACATTTCCAATGCAAGATCGTTGTCCACCACATCTGACATGTCGGCGACGTAACCCATCAGCTGGCCCGGACAGATGTGCTCACCCCAACCCTTGGCCCCAATATGCACGAAAGCCCAATCAGGGAGCAGCTCAATGTGGTCACTGCACACGACGACTCCTGCAATCTCCCAGGTCCAGTTCCCAGCATGCATGCCAAACATCCAGGCATGCCATAAACGGGCATCACGGTGACACTCCTGGTCGTGGTCCAACAGGTGGTGCACACATACGTCGAAATCCAGGTCAGCTACCGTAACGTTGAAGAGGCAGACATCCATGGACCACTCGAATATGCACGAGCGACAGTGCAACACAGGCTGAACACAGGTGACGTTGGCAAGGCGGAAGCTCAGCCTGTAACTGATCCGCAGCACTGCCAATGGCAGTGCCCCCAGGACATGCAGCAGACGTGCACGGTACAGGTCCACGTGACTGGAGTAGAGCATGTGTCCGTGATGGTCTGCCATTGCGTCAGTGGCTCTGCTTGAAGCGGCACTGTGAGGACCTGCGCCAGTCCTGTGGATGAAACGCCACAGCTCGGAGCAATGAGCAGTCTGTGTGCAACAGGTGCAGGCCTGGGGTGTGGTGGGAGTACGAGTGAAGGCCATTTTATGCACGCAAACTACAAGGACTTCTGCGTGTGGGATGTGTACACGTTGGCCTCACGACTGGCAGTGCATAGTGTGGGAGTCGCCTGGAAATGCTATCCTATCTGTCAGGGGGTGCTGGGCACATGCAAGTCACATCTAGGAGTTGCAGATGTGCTACCGCCAGATAGTGCAGACAAAGGACCATTCATCCCTACAGTAACTACACCATCTGCATGCATTCAGGAGACGCACAGAGGCCTGCCGTGGGTGTGGCGGGATGTCTGCCACCCTGGGAATCATGGATGATATGCCCAGAACGTGGCACATGTGCGGCCTCACTGTGTGTTACGTTGCCTCACAGCTGCTCCACCCTCCCACGAGCCCCCACACTTGTGTGCCCTGCACGGTTGTATCACGTGCACTACTACGGCACACCATTGAAATGCCTGTCCGCGCATGTCCAGCGGCATGCCACCAACACCGTGACGCTGGCCTTTGAAGGTGTGCGGCCAAGTGAGTGTAGGCCAATGGTCTGGACAGGGCGGACACAAGTGTACAGTCCATGGCTGGCTGTGATCACGCTGCAAATGAGGCTAGGCAACTGACTCATGCAGCCACAGGACCGATACACATAACACTTGGCATGCATGTGCCAATACCCCGAGCGGTCTTGCGCTCCTACATTTCCCAGTCCATGCGGGCCCGCCCTCCTGGGGCATGCTACATTGCAACATCGTCTACTGTGACCCCAACACAGAGACACACTTACCGCACATCCTGCCCAAGGCCAGGTCCGAGCCACACCCTGCTCCCCCTGCCAATGCAGCACACCCCTGCGCTGAACTGACGTACGCCGGACCAGCACACGCCGCTTGTGCATGCAGAGGGGGCCGGGCGAAGCTACGTGTCCAAGGTCACTGCCAACGCTGAAGTTACATGGTATCGTCCGCTGAGGATAGCACACTGTGATGTTGCAGTGCCGTGCCCATCATGCTGACACAATGACCACACAGACACACTTGCTCAGATGGTGTGAATGGCTACGAGCACGTGCGCCCGGCCACATTTATTAGCAGGCACACATATCGAGTGACACCTGTGTTGGGTGTGTGTGGGGTGTGTGCACACCAGCTGGCAAGGGCTGCCTGGTGCAGTCAGAAATCGACAACAGTGTACATCGTAAAGGACACAACCATTCAACCGTAAAGGACCCATGACGTGAGCTGCACAGAGTTAGTGGCCCCGGATGCACAGCATCCTGCACGGGCCTACCGCCACGGGCCGCTGACTTGCGGTGCACTGAGGCAGGGTCACGAGAGCAGAGCAGGTTCCCACAGATGACTAGGGGGGTTATTGCGGAGTGTCTCGGTGGACAGTGGAAGGTGTACCCCCAGGGCATGATGCCGAGGGCAGAACCACGCTGAAACAGTCACCATGGTGGAGATGAGTGGAGCAAACACATGTCGGACACCAAGTCCGTCCCAGCCAGATGATGATGCAGACAACCCCCAGGCCATGGACTCAGACGCCACCAAATTTCAACCAGAGAGTGCCCATGAGTCATTGCGCACAGAGTTAGTGGCACCTGTGCTGTTAGGGGATGCTGCCTGCGATGAGGCGTGTCCAATGGCGTGGACTCCTCCATATCTTACCCAGGACACAGTTCCACATGTGTGGCCTACTGGACCACAGTGTAGGCCTGAGGCAGCGGCCAGCAGGGGCCATTCACCGAGTGTCGCCGGCTTAGGTTGGATGGTCCCACTGGCCTGCGTAGTTCAGGTTCAGTGGCACCACGGGACGCGGACTTGGTTGCACAGGGTTAGTGGCACCAGGTCAGTTGTTGCTAGTGTTCGGTCACCTCCGTAACGAGGATCCAGCTTTCATCCGGACTGAACTGCATCTTCCTCTTACTCCTCTCCGTGCGTTCACTGGTATGGACTCTGCCATCCATGAATCACGACTGGGTGCTGTATGTGGGGCCTACTGGACCGCAGTGTAGGCCGGGGGCAGCGGTCAGCACGGGCCCACAGACACGTGTTGTGTGCTTGTGATGCATTCGTTTGCTTCGCTGATAGCAGGGAGTTTAGTGATATCACCCCTGCAGTAGACATCTGGTCACTGCCATTCATCACTCAGGACACAGTTCCACATGTGGGACCCATTGGGCCGCTGTGTAGGCCTGTGCCCTCATCCACGTGGTGCAGGCTTGCGTTGAACAGGGTTAGTGGCACCACGTGTCGCCGGCTTGCATTGAACAGGGTTAGTGGCACCACGTGTCGCCGGCCTGCGATATGGAATTATGCCTCACTGATCGAAGAGAGTCTGGTGCTGTGGCCGCTGCCACAGACTTGGAGTCACTGCCATTCATGGCTCAGGACACAGTTCCACATGTGGCACCCACTGGGCCGAGGAGCACACCGGTGGAATATGTAAATGTAAAAGGAGTACTGTGGGCCTGCGCCGTGGAGGCCAGGGAGGGGCTGCGGAGGCTGCAAAGGTCGCGGGCCTGGGGCCTGGAGCTTGCACCGGCACATGGTGGGCCCTCTTTGACACACACCGGTGTTGGCAGGTGAGCGGAGCCTCGTTGGTGCGCTGGGGCAGGCATGACGGGTCTGGGGCCCAGCGGCCCGGGGTGCAGCAGGCGCACAGGGACGCAGGCCCCGCCGTGCTCGGCGCCAGACTCGTGGCGGGCTGAGAGGCGCCGCCCTGGCAGACGCGTTGTCCATTCTGAATGAGGACCACGCCCAGTGCGACGGGCTTTTTGTTCACACCCCTATGCAGGCCTGGTGTACGCATGTCCAACCCACTCCGCCCACGCATGCAGGGGGGACGTAATGTGCGACATTTCGGCATTCTGCATCACAGCCTGTGGGGACATGGTAGCGTCCACTGGCCACTACACTCTATGCACCAGCAGTTGATCTCCACATGGCCATTTCCGTGATTTGCACGCTGTGGTCTGTCCGGCATCTCCATGCCACATCTGGCATTGGGTAGGTTCACATTCCTTAGTCACTTGCCGCTCTTGCACATGCCTGCTCCATGCCTCTCCTCACATTCTGCTATTGTGTGTCTGTGGTGCCATGCCGTGGCTGGGTTGTGGGCATGGCAAGGCCAAGTTCCTAATGGAGTCGTGTTGTTGTGTCTGGTTGGTTGGCATGTTGTGTGGCATGTTGAATGTAGTTGTGCTGTGTGCCCATTGTCAGTGTTGTGAGTTGCATGACTGTGGGCTGGAGGTGTGTGGTGTGTTCATTTGGTACTTACCAACGAGCACTGCATTGCCATGGGTGCCATGCTGGGTGCTCTGGGTGATGATGGACTGTCGGGAGATGTGAGAATCAGGCACACTGCCTGGGGAGTTGGCCATGACATTGTTGAGGGGTCCCGGGCGGTTCACTATTGCCTGCACATTCATGGGATGCGTGTGCTTTCAGTTGTGGTAGTTGTGTGCAGTGTCGGCAGGGGGCATGAGGGGTACATGTGTACAGTTGGCACTGACACATGAGGGAATCCAGCTATGGCGTAGGGGCCTTGCTTGGTCTCCAGCCTCTCCTGCGCAGTGTGGGTGAAGTGGAGGGGCTGGGGTACCAGGCTGATGTTGGCATCCAGGACAGGTGTGATGAACTTGTATGGGGCTGGCTGTGTGACTCCTCCGACTCTGGCAGTTGTGGGTTGGATGGTACCAGAGGCCGACATGTGCTGTGCAGCCGGCAGATTTGTCTGCGGAGGGATGTTGGTTGTCCGCTGGGTTGGTACTGTCAGCAGGTAGGGGATGTGGGTCAGGATGCGGGGGTTGGTTGTCCTTTTGGGTCTGTAGTGGGCAATGCCTCCTCTGGCGTTGGGTCTGGGCGGCAGGTGCGTTTCAGGTGGGTCCGCTGTCTTTGTGTACGCTGCCTCTGTGGTGTTCCCGGGGGGGGCGGGATGGGTCCTGGGGGTGGTGGTGGGCCTGGGGGTGGTGGCGGTGGGTGTTGTGTGCCTCATGGGTCTCGGAGCTGCATGATCATTGTCTCCATGGCATCTGTGGGTCTTCCAATGTGGCTCTGTGCTGGGCTCCCTTTTGTACAGCAGGTAGTCGTCCTGCTTAACACCAGCAGAAGGCAGGTGTTAAATCCCTGGTGCTAAAGCGGCTTATCGCCTGTTTTGGTTCGCATCGCAGATCTGGCAGTTTGTTGTGAAAGTGGTGTTGTGGTTTTTTCGTGTGTTTTTGCATGGGAACGCCTACTCTGCATCTCATTAGGGTTAGTTGGTGGTGTCCACCGTGGAGATAAATTTTGGGGCAGTTATCTCGGGAATACTGGCGATGTCTGCAGTTTGCACCCGCTTGTGAATGGGGTGTTAAATCTATCTCCACTTTTGATGAGTTAAGGTAGAGATAAGTCCTTGGGAATATCCCCCATAATGTGGTAATGGACTGTTTGCTTAGCAGTAATCTGCAATACTCTTGGAGCCACCTATCCGATTCCATTCTGTGGTTTCCCTTTCTTTCTGCCTGGGTGAGTTTGCAGTGTGACTGGAATATGTGCCTTGATAAATAAAGGAAGTGACTCAAATTATAGCCCCCTTTAAGGCTGCATCATGGAAGACTGAGCAAGGTGGGGGTTCAGAGGAGTGCATTTAAGTAAAGTGCTAGGAAAAATCTGCTGTCAAAGTGAATTGTCTCACAGTGCTTGGAAAGGAAATTGGATGAGGAAGATAGATCAAGGTGTATTGAAGTTTGAAAGTAAGTAATAAAACCATTCCCGGGTGCCTTCCAAAAAGCTGACCATGACAGTATTTGCTGCAACCTCTAATGGCCCCACTATTCATGAAAATGCATGGAACTGCCATGGAAACTGCAAATTATTGAAGCATCTGCTTTTCATGTATAAATGAATTTCACAGCCATTTTTAGAATAGATTAGTGTTACTTAATGCCAGGCCTCAGATAGATGCAAGGGGCAGAATTGTCCATAGCGTCATCCTGTGTTTGTGAATGGCGTGTGGGACAAGGCAAGAATTGATGGTAAATGGACGCCTCAAATTGGTAGCAAAAAATGATAGCTCCAGTAAAATATCCGGGTTGTCTTGAAGGAAGCCGTCAGGTGTGGACTGATTTGAGTATGTTGATTTTCTGACCGACTGAATGAATACTGGACCAGGATAATAATGATAGACAGGGCCAGAGTAAAGAGAGCCAAGCAGGGCCTGGTCACCTTATATTTTTAGCTACGTCCCCCACCCCCAAACTAAGAGCCTTTAGTTTCTAAAGATGTTTACTTAGGTCACTTTCAGCTGAACAAACACAGCTAACAATAAGGATTTAAACTGTGCAGCTGCTCCCGATGAGTTCAAAAGGCTGGGTTAGCCCCTCTTCCTGGCTGGGTCAGGCTTAAAGGTTTTATGACTTGACCTGACATTGCAGAGTGCATGCCACAAGCAGAGTTTGTTTTACTTTCGCTGGTGTGAATCACACAGGGGCATATTCTCAAGGACTTATCGCCGATTTACCGGCACTTTAGCGCCACAAAAGATGGATTTATCGCCCTATTCTCAAGCTGGTGCAAACTGCAGGTTTTTTGCCAGTTTTCCAGCGATAGCTGCCGCAAAAAACATTGCCAGGGATGAGAGCGACAACTAACGCTAATGATATGCAGAGTAGGCGTTCCCGTGCAAAAACACACGAAAACACCACTTCGCAATATTCCCAACGAGCAGCCAGATCAGCGATGTGATCCGAAAACAGGCGATAATGCGCGTTAGCAGCAGGGATTCAACAACTGCCTGTTACTGGTGTTAAGCAGGACGACAACCTGCAGTATGAAAGGGAGCCCAGGCTAGAGCCACATCTGAGGACCAACAGATGCCATGGAGACAATGAGCATGCAGCCTGGAGACCCAAGAGGGCCACAACACCCACCACAAACACCCCCCGGACCCTCCCCCCCAGGTCATGAAGTCCAGTAGTCAATGGTAGTGGAAAAACAGAACTTTATTACAAATACATAAACAACAAGACGAAAAGCACAGCCAACGTGTTCCATTCCCAACAGGGAACTTCACCAGGGCAACTTGTGGATCCAATAAACTGCAAATGCTGCGGGAACTCCCTAATACCATTCCATATCCCGAAATCAGTAGTCAGAAACCTGTTGGAGAAATGGTAACAATGGTCAAGCGCCCACATAGTCACAAACGTAATCTGGTACAGTGTATTGCACTTGGACAAACCGGAATGCATACAGGTATGATGAATCCAGTCCAAACATACTGTAACAGAAGTCTGTGTGCCCGTAACCTCCGCAGGAAAGAAAAGGAAGGTTACGACCACACAAACAGTTGTTACGGTCTCATCATACAGGATTCATCATACCTGTAAACATCACGGTATGTATCATCTTGATACCCCTGCACCTTCACTTCCCCCACGTTGTGCATGAACAGCTGGAGACCATGCAAGGGAATCACGCCATAGCTGCCTTACCGCACGTGTCGGGGGCAATTGACTGTACACATGTACCACCTGTGCCCCCTGCCGCCCCGGCACACAATTACTGCTACAGAAAGCATACGCATTCCATCAATGTGCAGGCGATAGTGGACCACCGGGGACAGTTCACCAATGTCGTCGCCAACTTCACAGGCAGTGTGCATGATACATACATCTTCCGACAGTCCATCATCAACCAGCGCTTTCAGGATGGCACCCATGGCAATGCACTGCTCATTGGTAAGTACTAACTGAACACACCACACACCTCAACTCCACAATCACACAACTCACAACTGTGGGAGAGCACACGTAACAAAATCACATACAACATGCCAACCAACATGCCCAACTACCGGACACGACAACACAAGTAACCGTGGTAACAGGGGCCAGACATGTAGACAAACCATCCACAAAGGCAGAGCCCCCTGCCACACAATTGCAGAATGTGGGGAGAGGTGAGAACCAAGAATGTGCGAAGGAGGCAAGTGACCCAGCACAAAGAAAGGACACAATGCCAAGTGTTGCGGAGATGTGCTGGACAGACTGCAGTATGCAGAGCACAGACATGTCCATGTGGACATCTAACGGTGGTGTTTGCAGTGCAGTGGACAGTGGATGCAAACAGGTTACCCCAGGCAGTGTGGAAGCCCTTGGACATGTAGCCATGTGGTCCCCCTGTAAGCCTGAGCGGAGCAGCCTTGGCCGGCGTATGTCGTAAATGAATACTCCGAGGCCCTGGGCATGGTCCAGTTCCGGGATGGCCACCACAGTAACTACTGCGTGTTTCTATGTGTCTGCCATATCGTGACCATAGGCCTACACACACGTGCCCGACCACAATCAACGGCCGCATTCACACTGGAGACGAGGTGACTACGTCCCAAGCCAACCCGTGTACATCTCGTCAGCGCATGCAGGGACGTGTCTGCCAGGGCGGCGCCCCCCACCCAGCCACGAGGCTGCCGCCTTGTTGGGAGTGCCTGCGCGATCCTGTGCGCCTGCTGCACCCCAGTCCTGGTCCCCAGACCAGTCTGCCGCCCAGCGATGACTGTCCGCCCCTGCGCACCCAGGCCTCATTGCTCACCTGCCGCCACCGGCGTGTCTACAAGAAGGCCCTCTACGTGACGGTGCAATCTCCTCAGCCGATGGCTGGATCCAGCGCCACAGGCCCCCAGCTCACCCTGCGGCACCGCACTGCGGAGTCATGTGTGTGCTGACTGCTGCCTGTGCGTACACTGCGGTCCAGCAGGGCTCACAAATCAAATCGAGTCCTGAAATGCTGGACGCCGTATCGAGGCCAACGCATCATCGCAGGCTGCACACCCGCTCACCTCTTCAGCTGGGCCTAACTCAGTGCAACGCAAGTCATCGTCACGTGGCGGTAGGCCCGTGCCGGACCCAGGCCATCGGGTGCCACCAACTCAGTGCAACGCAAGTCATCGCCACGTGGCGGTAGGCCCGTGCCGGACCCAGGCCATCGGGTACCACCAACTCAGTGCATCGCAAGTCATCACCATGTGGCGGTAGGCCCGTGCCGGACCCAGGCCATCAGGTGCCACCAACTCAGGGCAACGCAAGTCACGGACCCTTTATGATTGTGTTCCGTGGATGCGGACACCATCATGTCACCTCCGGCAGTGGGGGATGTGCTGTGGTGGGCCCCTTTTATTGGCAGGGTCACATGTCCTGTGACGCCTGTGCTGGATGGGTGTGGTGTGGGTGTAAACCAGCCCTCAGGGAGTGGCTGTGGCATGCTGACGACTAGACCAGTGACCAGCAGATCACTACAGGGAAGACCTGGGACATGTAGCTGTGTCATCACCCCCTGTGAGCGTAAGCGGGGTGGGCTGGGCTGGCGTATGCCAGTCCAGCGTAGGGGTGTGAACAATGAGCCCGGGGCTCTGGGCGTGGTTCAGTTCTGGCCTGGACAAGGAATTAACCAATGCGTGTGTCTCCATTGTAGTGTCTGCGCCACCCGGACCGCAATCGGCAATGTTGCACCCTGTGACCCAAGCCCCACAACATGTGCAAAATGGACATGAGGGGGAATCAGTGACCCTACATTCATCCATACTGTCATACTTGAAGGATCATAGACATGACACATCTGTGTGAATTTGAATGTTTTATTCATATCCAGTGGAGTGTTGCAGCTGGAGCAGTACAGGGCCATGCACACCCCACTTGACATTGTTGCCCCGTGGAGGGCCAGCCAGAGTCCATTAGGGAAGGACAAGTTCATCAGAAGAGGAAGAGTTCAGTCCGCAGTCTGATTGCTGTGTCATTGGTAACCAAACAGAATATGGCAGTCCATGTCGAGGTCCAAGGTGAGTGCCGCAGAGTGTATCGGGGGACAGTGGAAGGTGATGATGCAAAGGGCCGAACCAAGCTGAAACTGGCCATATGGCGGTGATGAATGCTACCGCTTCCTCATTACCACAACGGCAGTCTCATCCACATCATCGTCCTCTGATGTGTGATGTGCCTCACCTGTGGGTGTTGGTGTTTCGGCTGCAGCACTGTGTGGCACTGACACATCAGGGGCCGGAGGTGGATTGCCAGCCGCACTGTGTGGCAGTGACACATCAGGTGCCAGAGGTGGAATGTCTGCCACACTGTGGGGCACTGACACATCAGGGGGCGGGGATGTGGATGGTGTAGGAGCAAAAGCATTCATCTGCGCCAGGCCATGTGCAGCAATGCCATGATGAGGATCTGCAGGGCATGGTAGATCCCAGCCACATCTCGCTGATGTGCAGCCGTGGCAGCCATCCTTTCCGCCTCCATCCGCACCGAGTCCTCCATGAGCCTCCGCATGTGTCCCAACTCACGGCTGAGATCGCTGGAGCCACTCTGACTAGACAGGTGTTCTTGTCTCCGAGTCATGACTCCAGCGATGTCAGCCATGGCTCGTTGGAGACCATGGAGCGGACTGTGGGTGTCCGTTAGGGACTGAAAGTGGTCCCTGATGGGACGTAGACACCCATGGATGGCATCAAGTTTGGCTGCCATGAGGTCGAACCCCACCCGCACCTGCTCAGCCATCTCCTTCTGGCCCTCCAACACACGGCGTTGAAATGTCATGTGTTTGTCGTGGGGATCCTGTGAGACAGCCAGGCTGGTGGGTGCTTCCTGCTGTGTGGTCTGTGCAGGGGGTGGGCTCTCCTTGATGCAGCTGGGCTGCCCTGCTCCTGGAGGTGGGGTGCTGAAGCTGTCCATGAGCTCTTGGAGGGCATCAGTGTCGAAGGTGGGGAGGTCCTCCTTGTCATCAGTGAGGAGGTGTTCGGTCTTCTCTGCAGAAGCTGATGATTCTCCCTCTGCAATGTAAAGGGGAGATGCAGTTTAACAGTGGGTTCCATGTATGTTCACGCATTGGCCAAGTTTCCAAACAGACTGCATGACAATGTACATTGTGACTGTTTAGGAGGAGCTGCCTATTTGGAGCGGGACAGTGGATATTTGTGCACCATCAGGGATGTGGGGTTGACCTTGTCCATTTTCATGTCACAGTTTCCTGCTACGCCAAACGTGATTGGCCAGTTTCTACACACAAGCGGCAGCAGTTGTGTCCTCTGTTCTGTTGGGAAAGTGTTGCAGTTTATACCACACTGTTGTCAATGTTGATGTGCTCTGATTCTTGTGTGTGTGCTGCATTGTGGGAGAGTCGCCCCTGCAGCTCAGACTTTGCTTGGCCATCTCCCTTTCAGGCGGTGTGCCTTTGACTTCTGTGCTTATGCAGTGCTGAGATGTTGCATACTTGGGTGAATTGGGCTCTTGGTGGGAGTTGGGACTCTTGAGCATGGTTTGTCCGCAGATGTCTTGTTGCCACCAGGGGTTGTTTGTGCATGTGGATGTGTCAGTGTGTGACCTGCTCCTTTCCGGATGTGGACCACACTCAGCCACCTCGGTGTCGTGGCGTGCAACATGTCATGATGAGTGGCCTGCAGATATGCTCATCGTCATGCAGTGTCACTTGCATTGTCAGTGTGGCTCACGGATCCACAGCTTTGCTGGGTTCAGCACATGTGCATGTGTTTGTTGTGAGATTGGTGATGTGTGGGGAGGGCCCCCTCTGGGCACATTGTGGACGGGGGACTACTTGCTGTTTCTATGTGTACTGCAGTATGGCAAGGGGATCAGGGACATGATCCAGAGTCATTGTGGTTGTGCAGTGTGTTATACTTCATTGTGCATGTGTGCCATTGTGCCCATCTCCCCCCGTCCCCCCAGTCCCTGGTGGTTACTCACCCTGTTGCTGTTGTGTCAGGTCATGTTAAACAGTGTCCGGTCCCCCGACTCCTGCCACCGTCTCCACACTGATGACTGTGGACACCATTTCCTTCATCTCATCGAGCTCCTCCTGTGGCGCAGGGCTCCCACCCCAGTCTGCATTGCTGCTTTGCGGTTGTTTGCGAGTTTCTGCTTGGTTTTGCGCTTCACATCATTCCAGCGCCTCTTGACCTCGTCCATTGTCCTCCTCAGCACTCTGCCTGCATTCACCTTGTCCACGATGGACTGCCATGTTCCATTTTTTGTTGCCATTGACACAGTGGAGGTGACGAACAGTTGTTGATGGTGTTCGACCACCTCCGTTATCAGGATCCTGTTTTCCTGCGGACTGAACCGCGTCTTCCTCTTCTTCTTCTCCTTGCCCTTCCCTGACCCCGAGGTCCCAGGCTGTTCCTCCGTGGGGCTTGTGGGGTTCGGGTTGTCCTCTGTACTTGCTCCGGCTGCCTCCATTGTGCTTCGCAGTTGTTATGTGTTTTTAAAAAAAAAGAATTTGCTGCTTTTATGGTGATTTTTCCCGCCTGACGTGGGAATTGCAAGCCTGGCGCTGCTTGTCGCCAATTTTTCTATCGCGGTTGGGCCCATCGCAACTTTTTTCGCGTTCTGGTTTCCTTTTTTATCGCCGTCGCGGTAGTTGTATCACGGACATTTGAGGCGTTATTGGGAAACGATTGCATGTTACCGCCGTGTTGTGAATACCACGTTGACACAGGGTTATTTCCCCGCGATAGACGACGATATGAAAAATTGCGTTAGCCTATTTTGGCGATGGTTATTGCACGTTCTTGTGAATATCCCCCTGAGTGTGCCTAGGCATCAAGGCAGAAGAAGTGGGTCCTGGGACTCTGCGTGTGCTCCTGCCTAACTCGGGCACGTGTATCAGGATTGCTGCATCCCTGCCCCTAGGCGCCTATGAATGACTGAGCATTTTGATAAATATATGTTTGTTTTTCCTACATTAAATATTTTTGGTAAGGGCAGCTGGAGGAACCCACTCAGATTTTGAGAAGTTCAATCATTAAGGCTGAACTTACACTGTGCATCTTTAAAAAGCATGGTTTTCATCCTGCAGCAGAGTATGTGAAAGATACCAGAAATCGTCTGCCTGACTTAAAACATACATCTGAAAAGTAAATACACTGCTTAACGCTGCATTTATGGTGCTTTCTCCTGAGGCCTGCCTCCCAAGCAGTAGCAGCCGCGTCTCTTTGCTCCCCATGTTCTATTCTGTGTCGTACCTCTTCTTCCCTTCTCTTTCAGTGTCAAGTGTCCAACCTCCTTCTCTTTTTCTCTTGAAAGGCACTTTGTATGTCTCTCTGCCTCAGTCATTGAGTGCCTCTGCAATGTATGTGCCCTTTTTTCCTCTTTCTCTTCTTTCTATTTGGTCTCATCACTCTCTGTTTTCTTGTAGTCTACTTCTCTTCACAGACTGCTCAATCGTATTCCAATGGCCTTTGACACAATTGACAGCCCTATTCTCAATTTCGAGTAATTTCTCACTCCCACTTTTTCTCTCCCATACACGTCCCTCCTTTGTGTCTCCATCTTCCATTGCCCTATTTTCACTTAGGGCCTGATTTAGAATTTTGGCAGACAGTGTTCTTTGATGTAAACGCAAAGGAGTACATAGTCAGCCAAACCCTTGTGTGCACACCACATTTAGAGAGAGACAAGCGTTAAGTTTCCGTTGACAGAGCTTCCATTGACTCCTTCGATTGAAAGCTTCCTCTGATGATCCGACGGATTAGGGGCCATCAGAGGAGAGACATTACAACATCTGTACCTGTTTATGGTGGATGGTGTAATGTCTTTTTTTCTGTCCGTGATTGCTAGCAAAACATGGCAATGAGGGACAAAAAAACAATAATGATCCCACACAGTCTGGCAGAAAGATCATTAGTATTTTATTTTTCCGCATTAGGAGTTTGATTCTGAAAATCAAATACATTGGTAAAGTTTGGTGAACGCCATCAAAGCTGATGGTGGCCATGCAGCAAACCTTTTTTACATTGACAGGAAGCACTGTGAAAGCAGTTCCTTTCAATGTACAGAGATGACCACTGGCCCGACGGTCATCTATAAATTTTGCAGACAAAAGTCCATCAGCTTGGCGGAGGTAATGTCCTCCACCAAAATGTCCTCCACCACCCTTTTGGATGGAGTATCCTCAGTCAAATCAAAATTCAGGCCCATGAACTCTTTCTTTACCTGCTTAGGTTTCTGACCCATCACATACTCCTATTGCTCTCGCATACATACACTCACACTGCTAATAAATGACTACCCCTCCTTTCCTGTTCACTTTGTCCTTATTGATTATACAACTATCCTACCTTTAATCTTCTTCTTAGTCTCCATTTCAGTCCTACACTGAATCTTTTGCCGTTCACGTTTCTGTGTCTCTTTCCAGCTTGCTTATCAGTTATAAACTTGTCTATGACTTATACACTAGTTTCCCTCACACTTTGACTGCACTTACTCTCTGGCTCTCTATTCCTTGATTGCCCTTCATCAATGGCATCAGTCTGACCTTGATGGTCTTTTCCTATATTAGTCTCCCGCTCTTTTATAACTGTTTCCTTTGGATTACAATTTTTCTCTGATATACCTATTCTTCCTTTCTCTGTTACCCCTTGGTTTTCAATATGTATTCTCTATTCCTTGTTTCCTTTGTTATTTTCATCTTGTCTGTTCTGATTTTATGGTTAGGAGTTGTCTGATTGAGTGTGTACAGGGTGTTGGTGTAATTTTGCCTGGTGCTTGGCAGGCAATAGAGTTGACTCTGTCTTCAATATACACAAATGCAGATGTTTTGGTAGTCACAGTTATGGCTGAAACATTTTTAGCACAATATCTGAATGATACTCTGATATACAACCCTGACAACGTTATCACTAACTTCACGCTGCCCCTTGCAGGGTAAATGGGCAAGCACACATCAGGGAGTACATGATCATGAGCTCCAAAATGTGCATAGATAGGACCTTTTTCTGAATCAGATTATAATGACTAATAATCCAAAGTTGAAAAGAGCTTGCACAAGTACAAATACAAATAAAAATGTTCATGCAATGGGCTGCATCACTTATCTTCCAGACTGGAATTTTTCAGGCAAAAGCATTGATTGCATTATTCCACACATAGGAGAGAAAGTAAAAATATATGAACTGTTAAAAAGAATGTTGCACAGCTTGAAATCTTGGGGCAAATTTAACAAAATTTTAGACGACTGAAAAGTCTTGCAAGTTGGACAAAGTCCTAATTCAGTATTTACTTTCCGGCGCCAATCTTCATTTTGCACTGAAAAGTGCTCTTTTAGCGCAGAATGTGGTAGGCTGCTTTGTACTACTTTGCCTCAAATAGGTGTTTCATAGGTGGTACTTGGACTTTCTAGCACAACCGCATATAGTTTGGGGCACAAAGTGCTGTGTACTAAAATAGTTAGACTGGGTGTGCACCCAAAAACAATTCCTACAGGCGTTAAGTAGGAGAAGTGTATATGTTTATTCTAACTTTTCTCACAATACTCGTGTGCTACACTTTGCATCACACATCCAGTGTTCAAAATATTTTGAAGTCCGTCTAGTCAGTGGATTTTGTACTACAATAATAACCTTCTAGTACAAACCCTGATAGACTTCACACACGCACTCACGCACACACACACACACACACAAATTTGCACCTCAGTCCAAAGTGCATGTGTGGCTCTGACAAGCCTGTTTGTATGCTAGAACAGGACAAGACAACAGATGTGTCCCCCCCCCCCACCTAGGGAAACGCAGGACAGCGAAGCAGTAATGAATATTTAGTAAATCTGCCCCTTCGAGTATGAAAAACGTAAAACGCCTGCAGTTTTGCAGCACGCTTGCTTTAAGCTGATATTGTTAAACAAACATTACTAATATACATTCCGACTTTTTAGCAACAATCCATGTCAAAGGACGGGTATTTGAGACGTGCCTCAACACCTCAAAGAAATTAATAATTATGGAAATGTTTTTAAAATATTGGTGAGCTTTGCTCTATGCTAGCAATTGCCTATTATTTGCATACATTAAATAACAACTTTGTTACATGTTCTGAGAATTGCTGAAGCAGACAGTAAGCTCCTTTAACCATCCATGCATTTTAATGAGTGAGGCAGCTTATTGTGCTGTTCATGCATTAAAAAAAGTAATTGTATTTTGACAGTGATGAAAACATTAATAACAATTGATCAAAAGAGACACAGCTCCATAAAATTCATATGATAATGGAATATAATGGCGTCTACTAATATGTGAATATCAACCATGCAGATTTTAAACCGTATTGTTAAGTTGTATTCATGCTCGAGTTTCTTATTTCTGTGATGAGGTTTATTGGGCTCTGCTATTGCAACATGATAAGTTATTTAAATACTTTGCTGATTTATTTAAGAAATCCTTCCCTATGTACAACGAAGGCAGAATGCAGTAAACTGTTTACTAAAATGGCACAGTTATTGATCAATGCAAACTTGCACAAGTAAAAGAGCAGATTACATTTCTGGAGTAGTTTTACACTTAGCGACTAGTTAGCAGTGGGTCCGTTTTCTGCCTTACATTCTTGCCACCCGCCATTACAGATATGCAATTCCGAGGGCAGAGTTATTAAACCTAGAATCTGGGATAATGGGGAATAAATGCAAAAGTTTGTTTCTACTCTGATTCCCACATTATTTGCCCCATTCTGAGCCATATTTGTTTGCATCAGGTGGCGTGTCCAAGTGAAGAAATCCTGGCCTGCAAAGTTCCTGCATTACTTGTAATCCAGATGAAAAAGGCTGCTGCTGTTACCAGCCCCATCAGGATTACCAGTACACTCATAATGATGCCCATATTTATGTTATGTTATGTTAGTCCGACTTGTATAGTGCAACAGCTGCCTCAGCAAAGAGGCGTCCCGGCGCTTACTACTGGCAGACAGCAAGAAACTAAAGCCTAAGCCGCGGGGAAGAGATGAGTTTTTATAGCCTTCCTGAACGTCAAGTAGTTATCCAGACTGCGAATATGAAGGGGGAAAGAATTCCAGAGCTTGGCCGCTAGATAGCGGAATGATCGTCCCCCGGCACGTAGACGTTTTACCCGCGGAACCAGAGCCAAGCATGACCCCATGGAGCGCAAAGAGCGCAAGGGTGTGTAAGGTACCACCACGTCGGACAGAATACAAGGGGAGGAGAACTTTAAGATTTTGAAGGCCAATGGAGAGGGCTTTAAATTCTATGCGCTTGGCCACAGGCAGCCAGTGTAATCGACGGATTACCCCCGAGATGTGGCGTCTTCGCGGGAGACCCAAAAGGGCTCTAGCAGTCGCATTTTGGACCCTTTGTAGGCGAATGACCTCAGCTTTATTCAACCCCAAAAAAAGTGAATTAGCATAGTCAAGCCTTGACAGTATGGCCGCCTGAACAATCAGGTGTCTGGTGGATGGGTCAAAATAGCCCAGAAGGGGTTTCAGTCCCTGTAGAAGGCCAAAGCACGTGCCTGCAATCTTCTTAGTGTGATCCTGAAGACTAAGGGTTGAGTCCATCCATACCCCTAGGTTTTTCACCACCGACTTAGGGGAGGGTGCGCTTCCCAGGGTGTTAGGCCACCAATTCTCGCTCCACAGCTTGATTTTTTTACCTACCAATAACACCTCCGATTTATTAGCATTAAGCTGGAGGCAGTTGGCGGTCATCCACTCCGCGACTGCCGCCAGACCGCTCCTAAATTTAGGGGCATCCTGTGTGGAGTCGTCGGGGGAGAACCACCACCAACTGCGTGTCATCGGCGTAAGAGACAATGGAGAGACCCTGTCCCTGGCTATCACTGCCAGAGGTTGGACGTACAGATTAAAAGTACGGGACTCAGGGCGGAGCCCTGTGGCACACCTTGTCCAACAGACTGGACACGTGAAAGGAAGGGGCGGAGCAGACACCTGAAAAGTCCTTTCAGAGAGGAAAGATCTGAACCATTCCAAGGCAGCACCACCGATTCCTGCCTCCTCCAGACGATTTAAAAAAATCTGGTGGGATACAGTGTCAAACGCGGCACTAAGATCTAACAAGATCAGTGCCGCAGTGTCACCCGCATCTAGAATGGTCCGCAGATGTTCGGTCACAGCAAGGAGCGCTGTCTCCGTACTGTGCCCTGGGCAGAAACCATTCTGCGTGGGATCCAGGATGCCTTTGGAATTCAGAAAAGCTGAAAGGATGGTGTTAATGTGTGCTTCAGCAATTTTAGCTGCCCAAGGTAACAGAGAGATTGGGCGGAAGTTTTCCAATTTTGCTGGATCTAGTGATGGCTTTTTGAGAAGGGGAACAACCATAGCCTGTTTCCATTGCCTTGAAACCGTTGTAGTGGAGAGAGAAGTATTAATCAACTGGCACAGAGGCGCCGCGACCACAGACAATGATTTTAAAAACTGGTCCGGCTTGAGAGGATCTGCAGGGGAGCCAGATTTGATTTTGCTGCAAAGCCGACGAAGCTCATCCTGATCAACAAGAGGAAACGCCTTCAGAGTGTGAACGGTGGGAGGCCTGGATACAGGACTATGACTGACAGGGGCCTGAGGAAAGGAATTATATATCGTCTCCACCTTTTTAATGAAAAAGGTGGCGAGATCCTCACATTGCTGCTTGGACGTGATTACAGAGGCAGTAGGGCTTTTACGCCAATGTTTGTGAACAGATGTCATTAATTCTCTAGCACCTTTTGCGCCACATACATCAGTAGGAAAAACGTAGGGGCATATTAGCAAGAACGGCGTTAAAATTATCGCCACTTTAGCGGCAGTTTCCTGCCGCCAAAGCGGCGATAATTTTAACGCCGTTCTTGCTAATATGCCCCGTAGTTCTCTGCTAAACAACACTGCCATGTTTTGAGCACCAAACACTTTTTAGGTTGAATTCACACTGAACACGCAGGGCTTATTTGAAATTCCAAAGCACAGTCATTCAAGAATGTGATATGTATCTGCTAAAGAAAAACTAGTTTCCATGTTTTTGGGTTTAAATCATTTGATTGTGAACTATTTATTTAGTTTTATAGAACTATTAAACGTTGTTTTAAATGCGGACTCAGATGTAATAATTATTCTCACAATGCAGTGCAGAATCCACATGTGTTATGTTGCATTGTGCAAGGGAGGGCGTTAGTGCAGAGGAAATCCGCTAAGATTAGCCCTGCTGCAGGCGTCATCTCTTGCGCTGGCAATTAAATAAGAGTGCGACGTGCATTGCGCAGCCTCGCACCATTGTGCAGACACACAAATAGACAGAAACTTGCAGTACAGATTCTAAGGCGAAGACAAATAGCTTGAGCTTCTTGTCAAAACCTATGGGGTTTGTGCTGATCTGGCCCAGTACACCTCCTTGATGCAAAGTGATGCAAAGCAGTACAAAACAATATTTTCTTGGAGAACATTGTACTTTACAGTGCAAAGCTTTTACTGGACATTCATGTTATTGCTCTCTATTTAAGTAGCTGTATCTTAATTTCTAAATAAAGAGCAAACTACTACCTGTAGAGACTGATAGCTGAAAAATATTGGCTTGAGGCCTGAGGGAGAAATCTGCACCTAATGTAGCCTGAAGCAAGTAAGTTACATTGTCATTAGCATTAGAAACTACCCAAAGATCATCTCAAGACACTTCAATATTCAAAAGTGTTTCTGCTTTTCCATGAAGACCTGCTGTCTATAACATGAAAGTCTCTGAGCCTGGAAGTGCTGCTGCAGGTCACACCACTCACAATACAATGGGTAAAGGTCGATTTTGCTTTTTATGGGCCTTTTTTATAGTGCCCAACTGCACGAAAGGAGAATTTCTGAGACTGTGGGCTGGCACAGATTTCACAAACCTCCTGTATGAACCACTGCAATCTGCTAGTTGTCCTGCATACTCTTTCTCCACTGTAGCATGAACACCTTTATCTTTACGGCTGTGTTGTTTTTGCAGGCCCTCTTACGCTCCCGCTCTCGATTCCCCACTTTTCTTTTCAAACATAAAGTTAAATACATCTATCAAGAGCATCCAGAGACCACACCCAAATCAGCATGGTTGATATGTTTAGCCTCATTCTAAACATGGACATGGATGCCACCTAAAGCTAGTGGTTCCTCCATTAACATCATTATCACATCTGAGCATGATTGCCTGAACCCAATGTGCCCCCATCTGCCAAGCAGACAAGAAAACCCAACACTTGTCTGTAAGATTTCCCAAAGAGGACATCTACTTTTTTGGCACGGAAATGTAATGCTTCTTCTAAACAAGTAGGTCAGGACAGAGGCTCTGTAACCACTGATTAACTCAACAACTTGTAAAGTGGGAGTCAAGTGAATGCTTTATTCAGGGCTCAATACATCAGAGTAAGCAAGCAATTGACATTCCTTATGCCTGTGACAAGGACAAACTATTACCAATCTAACATGAAATTAGCTCAGACATTTACTGGATTATTATTCCGATGAGAAGCAGTGAAAGGCAATCCCCTTAGGCGTATCCATTTGCTGTCAGTGGTCGGATGTATGATGTAAAGCTTATTATCTTTGAAGGATGAAACTACACAAGGGATATAGTCACCAGTCACAGTTGTCCACTAATTCCAATCAAAACACTGAAAAATAAAATCTTAATTAGGAATGAGGGCAAAATGAGGGAAAGGGTGTACACAGGAGACATCAGTTCTGAAGCAGTGCAAAAGGCAACCTCGAACCGTTACAGCTTGGTAATCACAGTGAAAACAAATACAGTACAAGACTACTAGAATGTTCTGTGATACAACAAATATATACATTTCACCACATGAATCAATGGAGTTAGCACATTACTTCTCACTTGATTAAGGAGGACTGCAACTAGTCGTAGTCCTACAAAGGTGTAGGGCCAGATCTGAAAAACACTGAGGAGAAGAGAGAAGTGATGTAAAGGTATTGTGGAGGAAGGATGTGGTTGGATGAATGACAACTAAAGATCCAATATTCAGTGAAGGAGAGACCGAGGGTGTGAAGTCTTGAGAAGTATGACCCACAGCATGAAGAGAGAAAAAATACTGGCGGGCAAACAGGAGCAGAGAAGAATGGCAATCAAGCAGGGAGAAAATAACAAAGGATTGGTGTGAGAAAGTCATCCTTTTTGCCCCAATCACCCCCATTGGTTTGCTTGGTACTGGTGGTAACTGACTCTGACTGCACCCTGGCATCTGTTTACCAGGCCAGTGTCTGATTATAAGGATATGCAAATTAGGTGTAATTAAAATGTGTACTGCCAGCCTAGCTCTAATGTATATAATAGGGTATGCAGATGTAGAAGCCCAGCAGACTGAAAACACTTAAGTGTGCACTAGTGTGGTGCCTGCTGTAATTCTTTAAAGGCAGCACTGCCTTTCAGGCTGCCTTTACCTTAAAATTATATGCAATTTCGACTTTGGGTTTAATGGTACTTCCAAAGTCTCAAAGTACCTTATATTTACATATGTCACCCCTAAGGTCTCCCCTTGGTGCCCCAGGGTTAGGGTGCTGTGCAACTATAAGTAGGGAGATTATAAATTATGTTTTATAAGCCCTTGTGAGGGGCAAACTGCGAAGTACATTTTTCCCCATTATACTGAATGGCTCCATGAGTTAACATTGAGTTATTTTATTTTAGTATAAATATTGACAGGGGCCACATAAAAATACACTTCAAGGTATCTAATAATATTTGGGGGCGTGGCTTGGCCGAGCAGCGAGATGGCCGCTTGTTGAGCGAGCTCCGCCGGCTGGGCTTTCTATTAACCCTGGGCGTAGTTCGCGTAGTCGCGCTACGCGTAGCTACGCGAAGTGCACTTCGCACTACGCAAGCTACGCGTAGCTACACGAACTGCGTAGGAAAAATGCTGTTTGCACTGATTGCACAGTGCCGGATGTTTGTCCGCACTGTGCAATCATTGCAAACGGCATCTTGCACAGTGCAAGCGGTCGTTTTCTGCCGCTCGAGTAGATTTGTACTCGAGCAGCAGTTTTCTCAATGCGGACTGGTAGTTTCGAGCATACGCGACCACTCGCAATGAGAAACCTGACCTCCCCGCATTGAGAATCTCGCCGGGAGGTTTATTTTCCACGCTCGCGATCGGCAACTTGATGTTGCTGATCGCGAACGAGGAAAAAGTCTCGCCGGGATGTCATTTTGCTCGCTTGCGGTCGCCAACTTGATGTTGAGGACCGCGAGCAAGCAAAAAATGCCCGCTACGCTACGCGTTTTTGCACTGTGCTACGTGCAATTCGCGTAGCGCGTAGTTGCGCAAACTACGCGAGCGTAGCATAGTCCTACGCCCAGGGTTACTTTCTATCCTCCTTCAGTATCCTCCTCACAGCGGAATAATCCTGCCCCAGAAAGACCGCAACCACACTCGTCAGACCACGCTGCATCATTTGCTACCGAACAGACGGCCCGAGGACGCTCATAGCGAGAGCAAACATACGGCTGCAATACACCCAGAGGCAAACATGGCGGACCGCGGCCTGTAATCGAGCGCCAGCCCCGCAGCTTGCAACTGAGGGCGCCATTTCGGTGAGCTCAAACTCCGACATCGATGAGATCGATGCATAGAAGGTGGGGGACCTAGCACCGAAACAGGAGAAGCCACGGACCTGTAACTGGATAGCGGTGTGGGCGGCCGGTAGACCCAGTCAATCCAATCGCCCTAGACCAGCCGGTCCCTCGTTGGGTGGAGAACCCGAGGCCGGCGCCCATCGCCACACTCAACGAGACCGCTGCGCCGAGTTGCGCGCCCTGGGCGGCTGTGTAAGCTGGGCGGCGCGGCGGAGGAAGCCGCAGTACTAGTCGAAGCCTAAGAGCGCCCACCTTGGGGACAAATACAGGCGGGCCTGGTCGAGCCACGCGCAGGCCACACCGGAGGACGCTGGTTGTGGGCGTTTGGCGATCTGCCGTGGAGCGCTGAATGGCATAGACACGGGGTTCGCACTCGCCTGGGGACGACGGCATCAGCGGCCATAAACATTGTGCAACACGGACACCTGCAGGCACTTTCGCGGGCTCCCTCCACCAGATTATAGATGAGGTGGGACAGACGGTGACTCCTGCTGCGGGCCTTCAACATGTTGCCGAGACTATGACTCGAGGGCCACCACCCCCACGGAGGTTGCTGGCGCCAACAGGAACGTGCTCACTGGACCATATTTCGAAAGCAGAAGCGGCACTCACCACTGAACAGAGCCCGGAGTGCCACCCTGTGCAGAGACCAATGACTGTAACCCCTTGAGACACGCAGGCAAGTGCCCAAAGGCCCCAGCGCCAGCACCGAGAAGAACGGCAGCGGCGAAGCGTCTGTCCATCACAGTGAGTACCAGATTGTGTGTGTGGGTTCTTGTGGCCTAGTGCTGGTGCGCACGTGCTCGCTGGTTCCCCGCTGGGCATGCTGCGGAGCCCGGTGGGGGGGTAGTGGGGGAGGCATGCGGGACGCTGGGTGGCGGGGCCTACATACCGGAGGTGGCTTAGGGGTCTGGGCGGGAGGGGCGGTGGGTGTGGGCTCGGGGTGCGTGGCGCAGCACAGCTCACAGTCCTCCGCCCTCGTGTCGCTCGGAGTCTGTGTTGGGCTGCGTATCGCGCTGCCTTTGGGCAGGTACTGGCGCCCACTCTGCCCAGAGACCCACCAGGCAGACCAGCACATCACCCTATGGGATTCTAGATGTGCTCAGCTACTCTTACGCCACAACAGACTGCATAGAGCACACTCCCAGTTATAAATATGGGGAAAAGCTACCCAAAACAGCCTACAATTACATTTGAAAACAAGAGACACACCCGTAACATGGACCCCGCCTCTGAACCTGACTCAGACTCTCAAGCGCTTGGCAATCCGCAGGAGGAGGATCTGCGCTCCATCATGCTAGATGTCCGATCTAACCTTAAATCCATTGACACTAAATTAGACGCTCTCACGTCCAGATTAGACTCCATGAAGCGTCAGGTAGACACGCATGAAACCAGACTTGCCGCCCTAGATAACAGAGCAATGGAAGCTAACGAATTCCAAGTTGAAGCCAAACAACATCTCCTGAGTATGGAGAAAGTCCTATCTGTTATACAGGCCAAGAATGACAATTTAGAGGCGCGCTCCTGGCGCAATAACCTCTGCATAGCGATATATCGGAAACCACTGCCATTTCCAAGATGGAGCCCTATGTTGAATCACTTATGCGCGAATTGTTCCCCCAGGCCCTGTCCACTGTATTTGTGGTAGAGAGAGCACACAGATCACTGGGTCCCAAGCCCCCCGTGGGCGGAACGCCAAGACCCATCATTGCCCGTATTCTGAACTATCAGGATAGGGACTCTATCCTTAAGGTTGCCAGGGAACATGGGCCCATTAATCATCAGGGAAACAACATCTCAATATTCCCTGACTTTACTCCACTGGTACAAGCTGCACGCAGGGAATTCCTTCCCACTAAAAGGCTACTACAGAAGGCTGAGATTCCCTATGCAATGTTATACTCGGCCAAACTCAAGATTTCATACGATGGTCAAGCGCATTTTTTTACGGATGCCAAGTCTGCTCATAAATATGCTAAACATATCTGCGCCGGGTAGAGATCACGCCGCTCCTCACAGCCTGTGGAGAAAGATGCTAATACCAGCGACAATGACTGAGGGACGACTGTAACTGCAAGGCGGCATGTTCAACTTTATATATACCCTTGATTCCGGCCGCTATACTTACAGTATCGATGCTTAAGACTCTATGGTTGATCCTTGATGCAGTCTTACACACACCATATGTAAGCTGATGTTATACTCTATAGCCCAGCCACCTTGCCACATGGCAGGGGTGTAAGCCGATAACTCATGCCCCCACTGGGAGAGCTCCCATGGTTCATTTTGTTTATTTTGTTTGTGGGGCTATTGGGGTGGAGGGTGGGGGGGTTTTCACAACCTGATTGGGGTATTGGTGTGGGTGGAGGGAGGACAATGGGGTTTAGTACCTGTTTAGTTTTCACAGAGGTGCACATGCAGCACTATCTGAGGCATTGCAGACACCTTCGCAGTAACATCCACTTTCATCACTCATGGACATCTAAATACGGCAGTCAGGGTTAGTACACTGCTTTATCCACTCTGCCTATCGCGGACGAAATCGGGGACTTGAAACACTAAATGCACACATGCCACTAGCCTCCCCGACTGTTTCTCACCACTTTTTAACCTGGAATGTTCGTGGCTTGAACAATCACAGAAAAGCTAGATTGGTCCATGCGTATTTGGCCCGCCAACGGTGGATGTGTGTTTTTTGCAGGAAACGCACCTACTACCGGCAGACAATGGCCGGCTGCGACATAGGCACTGGGGGTAGATATACTCCTCCACATTCTCTAGTTATGCCTGAGGGGTAGCTATACTCATCCGACGCGGAGTGGACTGGACGATGATACACTCTCACATAGACCCTGAGGGCAGATACGTAGTACTTAAAGGCTCTCTGGGCGGGACCCAACTGGTCCTTGCTGCCATATATGGACCCAACACGGATAGTCCAGACTTCTTCCATGAAGTGGCGGCAAAAATTACGGGCATGGGCTGTGACACCATTATTTGGGGGGAGACTTTAATGCCATCCTGCGCGATGACCGCGACCGAGCTGGAGCTTCCCGTACACTACATCCCAGATCTAGTCAGGCACTCAACTCGATTTTGATAGACTCTCAATTAGTGGATGTCTGGAGAGTCTTCAATCCACAGAAACGCGAGGGCACATACATTTCCACTCAACAGGGCTCCTGGTCCAGACTGGATTGGTGGCTACTGTCGGGAGAAGTGGCAGCTTGGACTGTAGATACACAGATTCTTCCGAGGACATTGTCAGATCACTCTCCATGTACCTGCAGAGTGGCCCTTCCGACCTCTGTACGGCAGGAGTTCACATGGAGATTGCCCCCTTACGCTCTTCTAGATTTGGCTTTTCAAGCTGAAATTAAAAATTATATTACCGAATACTTCACCCTAAACACTGGTTCCATCTCTTCCACATCGACATTCTGGGAAGCATTCAAAGTCGTTATCAGAGGGAAGTGCATTACACGCCAATCAGTGGTTTTGAAATCATTAAGAGGCACACTGAACAAATTAGAGACCGAACTTAAGTCCCTAGAATCGCAATATTTCCAACATAATGATCCCACTATACTGACCGTCATACGTTAGAAACTTTCCGAGTTCAATGAAGAGGCCGCAAGGGAACTTAAGTTTTTAGGGAAGTATGCTACTACTAGGAGATACGGGGAGGGAGACCGTCCTGGGAGGACACTCGCAAATCTGCTCAAACCCTCTCATTGTTCCCCATTTGTCACAGAAATCTTAGCCGATGACGGCACATTAATCAGAGGCCTCACTGAGGTACATGAACACCTCACGGAATTCTACTTCTCGTTATATGCCTCCACCGCCCCACAAGCAGACTCCGACCTCATTCCTTACCTAGACTCGATAGAACTTTTATGGCTCGCAAATGCCCATAGGGAATACCTGGACGAGCCCTTCTCTGAAGAGAACATAGTACGGGTAATTAGGAGTCTCCCGCAAGACAAAGCTCCAGGTCTCGATGGCCTCACCACCTCGTTCTACAAAACCTACGCCACTATACTAGCGCTGCACCTTGCGGAGATGTATTCCGAATCTCTGGAGACTGGCTCGCTTCCCCCAACGATGAGAGAGGCTGTTATCTCCACATTGCTCAAACCAGGTAAACCTCCCAATAAATGTGATTCGTACCGGCCCCTCTCTCTTCTTAATATAGATAACAAAATATATGCAAAGCTCCTCGCGAATCAGCTTCAGCCCTTGCTTCCTCATATCGCTCGGCCGGATCAGTCTGGCTTTATCCCGGGCCGCTCCACCTCCCACAATCTGCGAACATTTTTTCCCTCTTGCATCAATTGGACCCCCCACACTCCAGTGTTGGCCGCCTTCTTAGATGCCACCAAGGCATTTGACTCGCTCGAATGGCCATATCTTTTCGCTATCCTAACTCGACTGGGCCTCAGCCCCCTTTTTATTGCACAGGTCAAGTTATTATATTCACAGCTGACCGCGAGACTTCGAGGAAATGGAATGATCTCAGCCCCATTCGTAATTACGCACGGCACTAGACAGGGGTGCCCCCTTTCACCCCTATTGTTCGCCATTGCCATGGAACCCCTGGCAGCCAGAATCAGGCAACACCACAAAACAAGAGGTATTGACATCCCGATGAGAGACATTATAATATCACAATATGCCGATGACATCGCCCTTTACATTCGGGACCCACAGGATAACCTTAACCCAGTTCTTCACGAGCTCACAAGGTTCGGAGGGCTTTCAGGGGTACACATCAATTGGTCCAAATCCAGCTTACTCCCTCTCACTCCTAATTTTCCCATGTTTGAACCAGACTACCCTATTCAATGGGCGGATGGCCCCGTAAGATATTTGGGGATCTGGCTCAGCACCGACACTCAAGAACTTTGGAACACAAACTTCGGCCGCACCGTGACCTGGTTGGAAGGGAAAATAGCGGTCTGGTCTAGGCTTCCTATATCCCTGGCAGGCCGTATCGCCATAGCTAAGATGATTGTGCTTCCTAAACTCATACCTTTTCATTAACATACCTCTACAGCTCACACAATCATTCTTGAAAACATTACGTTCCTTGATGATCTCCCTTGTTTGGGCCGGAAAGCAGCCTCGCATTGCGTGTGAAATACTTACATTGCCACTAGCACAGGGCGGACTCGGAGCCCCAGATCTGGCACTCTACGCATATTGCACGCAAGCGCAATTCCTGCACTATTGGATGTTTCCCACCCCATTTCAACCACACACAGCTGTAGAAACCAATATAGTTGCCCCATTACCACTGACAGTTGCCCTGTATCAACCCTACAAACGACACCAAACCATTATACACATGCCAGACACGCTCCGATGGGCCTGGGATCAACTCCGAATCCGAGCACATCAGTCAGTTCTATATGCTCCATCAATCATATTGGCACAAAATCCACAGATCCCCGTAATGGAGGATAGGGGCAGTTCTGCACGTGCACGGGCCTTAGGATGGGAAACATTGGGAGACCTGTATCCAGGAGACTCTTTTTTGACTCCACCTATATCTTCGCCAGGCGGCACCACTAGCTTCTCCAATATGCTACTATATTACTCAATTAGGGGCACATGCCGTACATTACACGACACATTCCCAAGCCCACCCCCCTCGCTTCCAGCCCTGGAACTGATATTGACGAACACGTCCCCAAACAAACTGATTACCAAAATTTACAGTAGTATGCAACGTTCCTCACCGATCATACACCCACAGGCCTTGGCACGGTGGAATGACGATCTAGTTGACCCACTAACAGAGGCGCAGTGGAAATTTTGCTGCGGACAGTTGGAGATGCTGTCTCCCAATTATAAGCTCCGCCTTATACATTTTAAATACTTGCATCGTATATATAGAACACCCGTACAACTTTTGCGGATGGGGCTCCG
The DNA here is from genome assembly GCA_963921515.1 of Calotriton arnoldi. Lineage (NCBI taxonomy): Eukaryota > Metazoa > Chordata > Amphibia > Caudata > Salamandridae > Calotriton > Calotriton arnoldi. The sequence goes on from CAWUFW010002152.1 coordinate 390,119, forward strand.
TCCTGAGGTGAACTGCTGGAGAAGTGCAGCGCCGGATGCCTCCTTCTTACACATGGCCTGGAGTTGTCCCGGTGTCGAACGTTACTGGACCAAGATTCTCAACTTTATCAATGAGATCCTTGATACACAGCTGTCCCCGTCCCCTAAACTATGTCTTCTGGGCCTCGTACAAGACGTTATACCAGGGCGTCGTAGGCTTCTCGCCATGTTGCTCCTACTGGCCAAACGCCGGATTGCCATGCACTGGGGTAAACAGGGCACACCTACTACCAAACTTTGGGTTCTGGATGTCACATTCTGCCAAGAACAGCTTAGTACATATCGGGAGCTCCTGCCCCAGGCATCTCGACCTAAAGACATTTGGAGTCCTTTCCATACTTGGCTATCCTCTCGTAGCGCAGACACTACACAAACCCCGGGGGCCTCCGACGCAGCCCATTAACAGCCTTCCAACTCATATCTTCCTGCTGGCCACGCACCACCAAATGTCCATATTACATTTTATTGCGTCACTGGTGATTTCCCGATTCCAGTCCACAGTCATGTACACAACCGTCCAATGTATTGATTCCTTCTGCGTTTTCGGTGCTTGCATCTTTCGCAATTGACTAGATGCCTCTGTCTTGGATTGTTGTGTTATTTAAATGTAATTGTTTATGCTATATATTTGAGCAATCCTGATTTATATTATGTATCGCCTATTTCAAAATGCCAATAAACAAATTAATAATAACAAAAAAAGGTGTCTAATAATATTTAGGATAAATCCAACAACTTGTCACTGTTAAATTTATAATAACTATCACAGAAAATAAGTTATTAAACTTTATTTTCTGTGAGCCAAAATCCAGCTTTCCAGTTGCCCTCTCCTAATCGGCCAGCCTTTCCCAGGCTGAGCCAGAGCTGCTTGATGAGGTGTGAAGTGTCCTGTCAGAGTAGACAATGGATTTCCAGTGGGTGGAGAACTTTAGCTGCAGATGGCAAGAGGGAGGAAGAGGGCAGGGGGAGCCAAACTGGTCTTCCTAGAGAGAATGGCAGTTTGGGACCAGCACAAGCTGACCCCCACATCCTGCAGCCCCAGCCACTCAGACGCCTCAGTGATTAGATTAGTCTGGGGTGGAAGGGGTGTGTTAGTAAAACTTAGCCAAAACAGCGGTTTGGCTTAGCCAGAACTAACCCCAAAGGAGAGACTTTCTCCATGTTGGATTTTGAGAGAATAGTGCTTTCTGTGACAAGAATATGACACACTTTGGAGGAAGTGGTCAAACACCTGGGTGGCACCCTGTATCCCATTGATCAGAGGTGCCCCCCCATTTGACCCCCAGGAACTGTGAATAAATGTGGGAGATCTGCATAGCTCCTCAGATCTGCTGCCTGAAACTACAAGGAGAAGAAGGACTGCCCTGCTGGAATCTGGATCTGCACTCAAAGGGCTGAATTTGCAAGAAATGCACCTGCTGCTCAATCTGGTACTACAGCTCTAGGGACTTTCCTTGCTTCAAGAAGGATTAAGGAGTGGACTCCCTGCAAGCTACAGGTTTAACCTGCATCATCTCCACCAAGAGTCCCCATTATGGAATGCATCCTGTGGACTTTTGAGGATTTGGCCAGGTGCAGTGTAGAAATTGTAGTGCATGAACAACCAAACAGAGTCCACCCGTACTCAAAATAGCTATCTTTCCAGTGAACTTTAGAGTTTTAAAGGAAAACTCTGTTTGGTTGTTCATGTAAGAAAGGAGGTCGAGTCCACAGTAAACCTCACCTCTCTCTCCCCCTTTTGTTTGTTTCATGAAATTGTACTGCAGATATCCCAAGGACCATCTAGGAGATTCGTGAACCTTGGATTTGTGTTTTGGACAATTTGAACCCTCAAGGAGACCTTCTGGAAGAAGATCCAGAAGTATGGTGAAGTTTGGGAACTTTTTGTCAAAAATCTCCATAAGGTGACCATCTCGATGTCGAGAGTCAAGCCTGGCACCTTCAACTGTGACCCGGCCTGGATTTCAGGTTCATCCCGCTGAAAGCTCAAGAGCTCCATACTTCCAGGATTTGACTGAGGCCTCGCAGAGAAGCAATCAGATGACGTTGCATCAAAATCAGCCTGATGGATGGGACCACTCGGCATTGAGAGAAAATCCTCCAGAAAGGTTTCTAAGTCTGAAGATAAAATTTTGACTCAGGCCTCCTGCTTAGTGTATCCGACCAGGGCTCCATTGTAGTTGGCCTTAAACTTTGACCTTGTTCCGGTCAAACGTGACCAGATGTCGCAAAGTGGCACTACAGGTTTTTAAGCACTAGAAAGTGTTTATCCTTTAACAATTCATATCTCTGGTTCCCTACAATGAATTTTTGTCTTTTTGGATTCCATTTGTTCATATAAATATAGCCTATTTTTATTGTGTATTGTGTCTTATTTATCTAATGTATTTATAATTTACTGTATTGGTGTTTTTAAATGTTTTGCACACCAGTCTCCTAAGTTAAGCCTTCCTGCTTTTTGCAAGCTACCAAGGGTTAAGAAAGAGAATATCTTTTTTTATTTTTTTATTGGCATTTGCAAATACAAACGTTACATCTGAGCAAGGGAATAACTTATTGAGACCTTGACTGAACCTTTTATTGTGAATGTGGTCTTATTACTAGTGGTAAGTCCCTACTTATCCATACCAATAATCCACTTTCACAACAATTGGGATGCATGGCAGTATAAGCAACTGGTTCAAGAGTGAAAATGTTGAAATTACTAGGTATTTTGCCAGGCACCTTCCCAGTGTCCCAGAAACTCACAGAAAATCTTCTGTACTAATTCTGCACTAAATGCCCTGGATGTTCCGCCACTAACCTGAAACTTTGTCTATGTTATTTTTTTATGTTGGTTGCCATATTGCCATGTCTTTTAGGGTCAGAAAATTAGTTTTAAATATTGTGTTCCTAAAGTATCATAGCAAAAATACCAGTGACTATAATATCAACAAACTAACAATTAAAAGCTAACTCCACATGTATGTGCCTTGAAGAAATACATTTGTTCAAGATACATATAAGTGGAGTTAAACATAGTAAACATATACTTACTAATATATACTTACCTTGTTGATATATTGGTGGTCAGTACTTTTGCTATAATATCTAGGTAGTGATGAAGCAGGGCTTCCTGTAACTCAATCTTCGGGTGTAGTCATTGTAACGCCCCCCCCCCCCCATTGGTCGTATGGGCCTTTGATGGTTGACGAAGAGAAATGAGGAGCAATCATCTACATAAACAATACATCGTTAAAGATTCATATTGAGTCAATAGAGAGAGTTATTGTGAGTTAAATGGTTTTATTTTCATATCTTTTATGTTTTCATCTATTTATTTATTAGACATTAGTCTTTAGATATCAGCTATAAACGTTAATATAATCCATCAACCAATATTAGATTATAAAACAGAACAGAATGTTCGTCAAGATCACAGTCAAAATAGTAGTAATACAAGTGTGTTCCATAATGGAAACTATTCTAAATAGAATTTGGATTAAGAGAAGAAAGGTCCGTTCAGCAATCCATAAAGAGTTCTGATGAGAGAAAGATTAATGTGAAAGCATAAACACTTTTCATTACAGCAGGAAAGTATTCTCAGCTCTAAATAATATCAGACACTTCGAAAGAATAATCTAAGAAACTAGCCTCACATGAAGAAAGGCACTGTAAACTCAAAAGGTGAGCTTCCGCTCAGAAAGTCGGGAAAGGAATACATAAGATCTGTCTTACCTGCTCTCCAAACACACACTATTATAAACACACAAATTCTATGTTGCAACATTATTTTCTTTTGTCTTCTTCATCCACCAATAGAATATCAGCAGACTCCTGGGAACAGGCTCACTCCCCATGCTCTCACCAGAGCATAATAGACTTTCAGACATTAGGCCTAGGAAGGATACAAAGTTGTCCTTGTGGTCCAAAACTTCTTCCTATGTGAATCAGTCTTCCTGTTATCGGCTCCTCCTGATAAGAACCTCACTATAAGTTGTCTAATGTTAAACATGTGTGTATTCACTACCTAAAAGTAGGCTTCTAAAGTGGCAACATCTGCAGCAAAGAGAAGAAAAACATCATGCACAAACAACTAACCAATTAGAAAAACAGGCCTTTCCTTGTTAATACAGTATTTTCTAGTTAACGTGGCAATAGCAGTAAGCTAACTTAGTTCAGCACTTTATTTGCTTGCAGGCCTATAGTAGTCAAGTATGGTTACCTACTACAATTTTTTTTAAATTTTAGCATGTATTATTTGAAATGTAAACTTGCGCTCAAGTGCTGATTTACAGAGTCTACATGCCTGGCCTCTTTTGACCTTATATAAGGCTCTAAACCTTGGATACCTATGAGAATCTACTGCATCCGGTGTTTTTACTTCTCATGCATCCTTCCTTTTCCTTGTATCACATTCTTACATTTACCCTGATAAACATTAGGCATAGCGAAGAACCAGCCAACACGCAAGTGCCAAATGTTCTAAGAAACTGACAGATTTATGACCTTTTCAAACTTGGCCACAACCCTGCTGCACAAATTGCAAAGAATAAAGACCTATATTTAAATTCCTTTGCCTCTAACATATCAATAAATGTGACATGGCGCCAATTACTAAAAAGAAACAATGCTCAGAATAATTGAAGACCGTGCATATGTCACAATTATATCTGCTGCATTGCAAATTTTAACTCGCCTGTTTTAGAACATATTTGCAAATCCTTCCAGTAATTAGAGCAACATTATAAAAAGATTTTTAAAATAGAGCCTGATTCACAGAGTTTTTTTCCTATCCAGCAGAAAATGTGATTTATTCTGAGAAACAAGTGCAGTGTATTAAATCACATAATACCTGCAATTAAAAAAGACCAGAGTGTTTCCTATAAGAAAACTCAGAAATGTCTATCACTATTGTTTCTGCAAGAATATTAGATAGCCTACTCATTATTATGACATGAATAGATGTGATGGGATGACATTTCGAATGAGTGAAACAATGTCAAAAAGGGACTGCCAGTGAAATGAACAAAAAAAATAATCAATTTGACATTATGGATGATGGATATGGAGAGATATATAAACAAAAACGTAAAGGGGCCAAGACACAACCTTGCCTTCACACATTTTTTACTGGGTTTTCTCTGTTAAATTTCCCAACCCATTTAGATCAATCCTTCCCCAATTTTTCTCATGAGGCACCTGAATATTGGTTCATAGGTCCTTGGGAAAATTCCACCTTGTAAATTTTCCCCCTAGGATCCTGCAATCCATTTTATCAAATGCAGTTTTAAAGTCAACAAAGCAACAGCCAATTTTGCTTATTGCCTTGTTGGCAACACCCCAGAGTGCAAAACAGCGATCAGCGGTGGAGTATTTAGAATGAAACACTCCTTGATCTGTTGGAACTCTACCATTGTTAAACACCCATGACTCATGAATTTTACAAAGAGTCTGAGCATAGATTTTAGATGCTACACACAATAAAGAGATCAAACGATAATTTTCTGAATCACTCTAGGTGCCCTTTCTAGGGTCGAGCCTGCGAATGCATGCGCTAGCACATGCGTCTCGCTGCGAGACTCTGCTGTATTCAGTTAAGGGCTCGGAGTCCGCCTGTGACTTACCATTTGTTGTCTTCACTTCACTCTTCTATACTGGCTCTGTAATTGGCCAGTGCAGCCGCAACGTCACTTCCGACGCTGGCTGTGCAGCAGGGAGTAAGTACAGAATAATTAAAGTTTAATCCGTGCTCGTCCGCTGCTCCCAACGTAATTGAGGTACTATTTGATGCAACCTCTCACTCCCCCTCCCTGCTGCACCATCCATAGCGCTTGCACGCATTTCAGGTTGCTTCCCCACTCCTGTGATTTTTTTAGCCAAAGGATTGCCACAGTGTCGAGGCGGCGGTGGGCCAGTGCAAGTGTCTCCTTTTCTCGCCTTGGCATCGCATCTGCAGAGTTGTGACGTCACGACCATGCTGTGATCGTGGAAAGTAGTTAACTTATAAGATGAGGCAATCTGGGGCCTGGCAATGGTTGTAAACATATCTGTTAATCAGGGTGGAAGACATTTTTTTTTCTGTATGCCACCTTAACAAATAACTCCAGGAGACTTCACAGTAATTATTGGCAGTGTTTCAAAAGCACCTAAAAGCAACCTGTGAGCAGATACCGAATATACCGCGGACAGCTGCTTCATATATCCCAGGAAAAATGGCAGTCTAAAGTACCCCAAAGGAAGACTGACATTCGGTAGAAACAGTGTTAATTGGGAAAAAATTTCCAAAATGGTAAAAAATGTTTCAACATTTTCAGCTCGCTTGAGACTGGCTGCAGTGTAGTGCTTTCGCCTTGTGTTTTACAATTCATTAAAGGAGGTAAAAGTACGTCCGAGGTATCATTCAGATTTGGCACTCAATATGCCATCAAATGTGCAGCGTTTATTCACTTGCACCCCAGTTCCTGAGATCGTCAGCGCAGTTGTGGCCTCGAATGAAAGACAAACACTGGGCTGATTGAATTAGCTGATTTCCCCTCATTATCCAGGCAGTTCATTATCAAGCTGGGTGCCTTCGTGTTTGGTTACTATGAAAACAAGGGCCGAAGTTAATAAAGCTGCTGTCTTCAGTGGTAGGGGAGGGGGCAGCCGATGGAGCCGGCCGCAGGGATGACTTACTTTGCCCAACTGTGGATGCCCTCTGAGCAGCATCCCTATAAGGTTAATACAAGCGTCAGCTGGGCCCTTTTAGAATTACTCATTTACGGTGGCAAACGGCAGCCCGCAGGCCGGGAGACTTTGAAATCATGGGAACAGCCCGAAACCATAGAGGGAATGTTCAGCTTTGTTGTCAGTCTCTTGCGGTGACGTTTTGTAGATTTGTGCATTTCATAGATGCGATTAACGCAATTACTGACCAGTTCTACTCTTCATGCAAATGTTTTCTGCTCACTTCCGACTATTTAAATGGTGTTTTGAAATTAAAAAGTCAACTCCAGAACAGATTGCGCCACCCACTTTTATTTTTAAAACCGAAGCTTAACATCTCTCTGTATGTGTTATTTATTTTTATATATTCAGATCTTGCTATCGAGTGAACTTTGAAAAAGGGTAGTCAAATACTTTGCAGGGATTGAGCTTTCCATGAATATATGAGGCGTTACATTGCTCAGTTACTGTTTGGCCTGTCTTTAACAACAATGGGGCCGATTCACAGAACTAATCTGAGACAAAATCCTAAACTTACTGCTTCTGGTATTCACAGAAGGCACTTACGATTTTTGGTATTCACAGAAATCACTTACGACTCCTGGGCCCGATTCACAAAAGTAATCTGAGACAAAATCCTAACTTTACGACTTTCGGTATTCAAAGAAGGCATTTAGGAGTACTAAAGTTAGGATTCCTAACTTTACTACACCTAAACTGAGAAAAATCCTAACTTTATGACTCTCGGTATTCACAGAAGGCATTTAGGAGTACTAAAGTTAGGATTCCTAACTTTACTACTCCTAAACTGAGAAAAATCCTAACTTTACGACTTTCGGTATTCACAGAAGGCATTTAGGAGTACCCTAACTTTAGTACTCCTAAATGCACACACACACACACACACTCCAAGCTAGCACATATCACATGAATCACTCCACAATGCCACTTTCTCCACTCTGTGCCCTTCCATTCTACACTAATTCCACTCTCCACCACTCTACTCCACTCTACGGCCTCCACTGTACACCACTCCACTATATAACACTCTATTCCACTCTACACAACTCCACTCTATGAGATTTGACTCCACTCTATGCTACTTCACTCTAACACTCCACTCTACTTCACCCAATGCCACTCCACTCTATTACACTCCACACTACTTTACTCTACTATATGCCACTCCACTCAGTGACACTCTATTCTGCTCTCCTTCACTCTACTTCACTCCACTCTACAACAGTCTTCTCCACACTACTATACTTTACGCCATGCCACACCACTGTACTCTACTCTGCTCTACAACATTCCACTCCTCTCTATGTCAGTCTACTTTAAGACACTCTACTCCACTCTGTCACACTATTCCACTCTACGCCACTCCATTATATGCCACTCTACACCTCTCCACTTTTGGAAACTCTACTCCACCTAATGCCACTCCACTCTATCACACTCTACTCCACTTCATGCTAGTCCCCTCCTGCCACTCTAAACCACTTCACTTTACTTCACTCTACTTCACTGCACTCAACGTCACTCCACACTACACCTCTTTACTCTATAACACCCTACTCCACACCACTCTATGACACTGTACTCCACAACACTCTGCTCCACTCCACTCTACTCCAATCCACTTTACAACTCTGTCCTCTAATCTACGACACTCCATTCTCACAGTCCACTCTGATCCTCTACTCCATTCTATACCACTCCACTCCATTCTACAACACTCGACTCCACAACACTATACTTCACCCTATGCCACTCCACTTTACGCAACTCCACTCTACGACACTTTACTCCCTTCCTATGCCACTCCACTCACGGCATCCAAACTACCTTGCACTACTCTGTCACCACTCTACGCCACTCCACTCTACCCTACTCTACTCTAGGACACTCTACTCCACTCTACTCTATGCTACTCTACTCCACTCTACCACCCTCTACTCCACTCTAAGACACGCCACTCTATGCCACTCCACTCTATGCCATTCTACTCTATGCCACATTAATCTACTATATGCCACTCCCCAACACTTTATTCCACTCTACTCCACTCCACTCTACAACATTCTACTCCACTCTATGCCAATCCACTCTAAGACATTCTACTCCACTCTATGACAGTATTCCACTCTATGCCCTTCAACTGTACACCACTCTATACACCTCCACTCTAGAACATTCTACTCAAATCTATGCCACTCCACTCTCCCACACTCTACTGCACCCCACTCTACTCCACTCTATGCCACTCTACGCCACTCTACTTCACTCCACTCAATGTCACTGCACTCTAAACCACTTCACTTTATTACACTCTAGTCCACTCTACTCCACAACACTCTGCTCCACTCCAGTCTATGCCAATGAAATCTACAACTCTCTCCTTTAATCTCTAACGCTACACTCTATGACACTCCACTCCACTCCACTCTAGGATAATCTATTCTTCTACACTTCACTATACTCCTCTCTGCAACACTCTACTCCACTCTATGCCACTCCACTCTACGCCATTCTACTCTTTGCCAAATTAAGCCACTTTACTCCATTACTTCACTTCACAACACTCTATTTCGCTCTACTTCACTCTACTCCACTCTACTCTACAACACTCTTCTCCACTCTACTACACTATAAGCCATGCCAGGAGAGGAGTTGCCTTAACGGCTAGGGCGGTCGACCTCGAATCTAGGGAACCGGGTTCGAGTCTCGGCAATGACGCTGAACATCCTGTGATTCTGGGCAAATCACTTAATCTCCCCGTGCCTAACAAAAAAATGAATGTGTCCTCATGTAACACAACTGGTGTTATGTAGAGCGCTCTGATACCCGATACCTTCGGGTCAAGTTTGAGCTATATAAAACTTTGTAATAAAAAAAAAAGAAATTCTACGCCACTCTGCTCTACAACATTCCACTCCACTCCATGCCAATCCACTCTAAGACACCCCATTTCACTTTATGCCACTCCACTCTACACCGTTCTACACCAATTCACTCTACTCCAGCCTATGCCACTCCACTTTACCACACTCTACTGTACTCCGCTCTACTCGCCTCTATGCCGCTCTAAGCCACTCCACTCTCTGCCACTCCACTCTACTTTGCTTCACACCACTCAATGTCACTCTACTCTACATCACTTCACTCTGTGATGCTCTACTCCACAACATTCTGCTTCCCTCCAGTCTATGCTAATCCACTCTACAACTCTCTCCTCTAATCTGCGACACTCCACTTTATGACACTCGACTCTGAGACTCTACACCACTCTATGCCACTCCACTCTTCTCCATGCTACTTTACTCAACTCTATGCCACTCCACACCACTCCACTCTATGATGTTGTACTCCACTCCACTCTACAGCACTCTACTCCACTAAACAACACTGCACTCTACGACTCTCTACTCCACTATACGGCATCCATGCTACTTTACTCTATGCTACTACACTCCACTCCACTCCACTCTACTCGACTCGACTCTACTCCACTCTACTCTTCTCCACTCTACTCTACTCCTCTCTACAACACTCTGCTCTATGACACTCTACTCCACTCTACCACACTCTAATTTACTCTATGCCACTCCACTCTATTAAACTTCACTCTATGCCATTCTATTCCATGCCACATTAAGCAACTTTACTCCGCTATACACCACTTTACTCCACTACACTCTATTTCACTCTACTTCACTCTACTCCACTCCACTCTTCTCCACTTTACTACACTTTACGCCACGTCACTCATTGGCTCCCCTGCACCATGAGTCACAGCATTTTGCCAGATTACAAGTGAGAAGTAGTGCACTTCAGCACTAGGGCTTTAGGGCAAATCTCTCCTTTAAATTTTTTACTATTGTTTTTAGACTTATATTTTCTTTAATATAACTTGCGAAAAATGCATGTTTGCTAATCCTTGTTTTAACCCAGTCATTTCAAAATAAAGCGCTCAAAATGCAGTGCCTCCTTTTGCCAGAGAACTTTATCTAATAAATGGAAAAGGATACAATTTGGGAGAGTTAAAGCCATGTTATTCTTCAGGGGTGCTAATTCAGTCCTTTTGGACTACTTCGCACAACCCTTGCGAGCAGACTAACTTGATGGCTAGTCTTTTGAAAACATATTTTACTTTTATTTTTTATTTTAGTTGGTGGGTGGGGAGTTGTATGTAATTTCATAAAATAACAATTTCATGGAATAACATTACTGAGAAACACCTCAACTGTTTAATGGAAATTTGCAGGATTAAGAGCATTTACCATTTCATAGAAACAAATTCATAGAATGTTTTTTTTTTTAAATTGGCTTTTGCATGCTTATTTAAGGTGTGAATACAATGGTTTCAGGCCTTACTGACATTTTCATTGGAGGTATTTATTTCAGTGCTTTACTTCAGGGTACATTACTTAGAATTTATATTTTTTACATTGTCAAACAATTACTCAGATGCTCTTAGTTTGCTGATCCCCTCACTGCCACTAAACAGCATTAATCCCTGACCCCCTTCACAACCCATGAACACCTGCATCCCTAGAGCAGTGCTCTTCAAACTTCTTAATGCTGCACCCCCTAGGTAAAAAAAAAAAAATCCTCGGGCCACCCCTCAATTGTTCAACAATTAATCTGCTAAATTGGCAATGTATAGCTCTTCAATCCCTGGTTAGATTTCCCAAAGGGAATAATATATAGGGGGAATTCAACCCTATGTAATTGACACTGTTTTTGTGAAGCTTGTGCTTCTTATTGCTTTACTATAATATGGTATAGCGTGCAGTTTTTTCTGCATAATCACTCCACTCCAAACAAAAAAAACATAAGTGAAAACCATTGTCATTTACAATGCCAAGAGCTCTAACTTTCACAAATGCAAGACCGATTGCATTGCAAATGCTTGTTACATATAGGTTTGAATATAGCACCATAATGGGTTAGACTTATAGAGAACTGCTAGGAGACCATCTTGGCCAACAGCTTGTGAGGGTTTCAAACTTGAAATTATCTCCGCTGTTAACCCAGTCCCCTGTAATTGCAGTAGATTAGAGTTGGCTGCTTGTTGGTTAAGATGGACATTTTTTCACAAGTATTTTGTTTTTTTTATAAGGCCTCAAGATGAACTTTACCCAGTCTGGATCTGAGACCTGAACCTCCAAATCAGATGGACTTATTATGTGCTCCTTGTTTTCCAGACACCAGAAAAGTTTATTGTTACCCTTGCTGATGGCATCATGTATCTCACTCCAATTAGGCTCCTAGAATCCTCAGGCCACCCCTCAATTGTTTCACAATTATTCTGCTAAATTGGCAATGTATAGCTCTTCAATCCCTGGTTAGATTTCCCAACGGGAATAATATATAGGGGGAATTCAACCCTATGTAATTGACACTGTTTTTGTGAAGCTTGTGCTTCTTATTGCTTTACTATAATATGGTATAGCGTGCAGATTTTTCTACATAATCACTCCACTCCAAACAAAAAAAACATAAGTGAAAACCATTGTCATTTACAATGCCAAGAGCTCTAACTTTCACAAATGCAAGACCGATTGCATTGCAAATGCTTGTTATATATAGGTTTGAATATAGCACCATAATGGGTTAGACTTATAGAGCACTGCTAGGAGACCATCTTGGCCAACAGCTTGTGAGGGTTTCAAACTTGAAATTATCTCCGCTGTTAACCCAGTCCCCTGTAATTGCAGTAGATTAGAGTTGGCTGCTTGTTGGTTAAGATGGACATTTTTTCACAAGTATTTTGTTTTTTTTATAAGGCCTCAAGATTAACTTTACCCAGTCTGCGTCTGAGACCTGAACCTCCAAATCAGATGGACTTATTATGTGCTCCTTGTTTTCCAGACACCAGAAAAGTTTATTGTTACCCTGGATGATGGCATCATGTATCTCACTCCAATTAGGCTCCTAGAATCCTCAGGCCACCCCTCAATTGTTTCACAATTATTCTGCTAAATTGGCAATGTATAGCTCTTCAGTCCCTGGTTAGATTTCCCAAAGGGAGTAATATATATGGGGAAGTCAACTCTATGTAATTGACACTGTTTTTGTGAAGCTTGTGCTTCTTATTTTTTTACTATAATATGGTATAGCGTGCACTTTTTCTACATAATCACTCTACTCCAAACAAAAAAACATAAGTGAAAACCATTGTCATTTACAATGCCAATAGCTCTAACTTTTGCACATGCGAGACCGATTGCATTGCAAATGCTTGTTATATATAGGTTTGAATATAGCACAAAAATGGGTTAGACTTATAGAGAACTGCTAGGAGTCCATCTCAGCCACCGGCTTGCGATGGTTGTGATGTTAACCCAGTCTCCTGTAATTGCAGTAGATTAGAGTTGGCTGCTTGTTGGTTAAGATGGACATTTTTTCCCTTGTATTTTGTTTTTTTTACAAGGCCTCAAGATGAACTTTACCCAGTCTGCCTCTGAGACCTGAACCTCTAAATCAGATGGACATATTATGTGCTCCTTGTTTGCCAGACACCAGAAAAGTTTATTGTTACCCTTGCTGATGGCATCATGTATCTCACTCCAATTAGGCTCCTAGAATTCCCTCTTTTTTTAAGAGCAAACTGCTTGATATGCCTTTGTGCAATGTCTAAAGGCCTCCACTGCTTTAGCTTCTTTCTTGATGACAGTTTTATGCTTCAATCTATTGGTTTCCCTTCTAAGGGCTTGACACTCAGGGGCATATTTACAAGAAAAGTGACGGAGTGCGGCTGTAGCCTTCTTGGCTTAACGCCGCGCTCCGCCACTTTTTAAAAACGCTGGGCTGCACCGTATTTACAACAATACAGTGCAACCCTGCGTTTCCCCCTGCGCTGGCGCTAATTACAGCTGCCTCGCGCCAACGCAAGCACCCTTGCACCATAGTGCAAGGGTGTCTGTGTTGTGAGAATGATTGTTTATGTGCAGGAACGTCCCCCTTCCTGCACATAAACAATCTTAAATGTCGATTTGTAACTTCTATGTGTGCTGCTTTCTGCAGCACACATAGAAGTTACAACTCTTCATTTTTAAAATGATTGTTTATGTGCAAGAAGGGATACCTTCCTGCACATAAACAATCATGCACAGTGTTTTGCTGTTTTTATGTGTGCTGCACAATGCAGCACACATAGAAACATGAAAAACTCTAGCCACCTACAGTCTCCAGCCTCGTCCCACTGGAGATTTTCAACTTTCAAAGAAGAATCCGAACGAAGAAATCTTCACCTCGACTTCATCCAGCGACTCCCCTAAGAAGATGCTCCCTCCTTGGACACTGCCTGCAGCCTTGCACACTGAACTTTACCTTCTCAGACCTTTTTTCTTAGAAATTACTTCTAAGTATGAAGATAAACACCAACTGGGCGCCACCCACATTTGACTTTGGCCCGGACTGACATGATTAAATGTCCGCAGGTGGCGCTTTGATCTTTGAGGGGTTAGACTTTTCCTTAATATTAAAAAATTATAACTCTGGTTCTACTAATTGAATTTTTTCTGTTTTAGTGTCAAATAAATTATTAAAATATGCTCTATTTTTCTAAATTGGTGTGGGATTTCTTTAGTATTGTAGTTTCACTTTATCACTGTTTGTGTGCTGCATAAATACTTTACCCTTTGCCTCTAAGTTAACCCTGACTGCTTTTGTACCAAACTACCAGAGGGTTAAACACAGTTTAATTTAGTGACTTTATGATGCACCCTGACTAGGATTGTGTCTGGTTCTCGACCAGGATTTACATCCCAGTAAACCAGCAGTTCATTTTCTCACACCTAGAAACAATACATTCTGTATCAAACAGGGGTACAGTCATCTTTGTGAAAATAGGATGCTACATTATGGACAAGTGTCAGAAAGATGCTCATTCATTAGAACTTTTTAAGTGGTTTGATAAAGGCGTTAGGTGAGAAATGCCAGTTAAGGCTCATTTACAAGATAAAGGAAATGCTAATGAATTTTGAGAAGATTATTCCAACTCACTGTAACCTCTGTACATTCAAGAACAGGTCGATTAAATAATCAGCAATTGCACGTCACTGTCTATGGTGATATGGGATCAAGAAGGAAGTCAAAACTGTGCAGAGTGGAATACAGGAAGGGAATGAGAGAAAAGGTCAGGGGCACATCCCTTCGGCTACACTTCTAAGGTGTTTCATCTCTGTTAGATTATAAAATTCTCAACTTTCATCTAACACAATATAGCAACCTGGTGACCAAACACATTTCATGAGTGTTGTAATAATTCTCTGACTACAATATTAGCCCCTACTGCCCCTACTGCCCCTCTGTTGTATACTTCATAGGGTGTCCATAAACAGGCTTTCTAGAATCATGACCATATATAGGCACAATCCAACCTGCCCTTATATAGGCATAAAATCCCAGACCTTATTTAGGCATAAGCCATGCATACCAAATACAGGCATGGATTCCGACATCCGTCCACCCTAAGCGCCTCAACGAGTCCATGAAAAAACAGACCCTCAGGCTGCGGGAGTTTCCCTTGCCCAGGACTATTGATTTCTTCAAGGACTCATACATTATGCATGAACCTCTATTCCTTAAGGGATTCATTCATGACGTCTTTCGCTACCCAACTCACGTCAATGCTAACATTTTCAGGTATAAATATACCTTCCCAAACCCCTGTAAATCAGAGGAGACCTTGACTTCAGAGGAGCCCGATTCCCGGCCGGACGCACTAAGAAGACGCTGTCATTCCTGCACGCAGAGAGTCCAGCTTCCAGTGATCTAACTTCCCTTGCGGGTGTTGGAGTTCGAGTCCGGAAAAGAGATTCCTACCTCTCTCATTCTTCAGGTATGGAGCAGACTAGAACCTAGAGGGACTCTTGGCATACTAGACTCTAGGCGTAACTTACTCTTAGTATACTCTAGTCAGGAATACAGCACCTACTTCTACTTCTTCCTACACCTAGGACAGGTTAGGCACACTGGGTAGAACTAGGATAGAAACGCATCGTATGAGTACTCGCATTTTTAGGCTGTGTCATTTTATGTAAATGCATATATGCTGAAAAGATAATGCTAACGCAGTATTATTTATTTTTACTGCTCACCTTGTACATCATCTATCTCGCATACTGTCTTGTGATCGTAACAGCACATCTAACTTACAACAGAAACAAGACTGTTCAATAAACCTTTTATTGAAACGCCCGTCTGTTATTTCTGTGTAACTTTGAGGAGTAACTGAATCATGCACAACTGAGCTGAGTGAAATAGTTATCTATTGTTTCTACGACTCTGGGACACATCCTGATTCTGTAAGGGAAACACAGTGGTCATGTTTTGCGGTTGCCAGAAACTAATCCCTTCTTGTCGTCAAGAAGTTTCTAGTGGCCTCTGAGCTAGCTGGCACAAGTAATTAAGTTTAATATACTCGATAGGGACATACCGACCTTAGTCCTATGTCAAACCTATAGGATATATTATTCCAATGCGCAGAGCCTATAAGGGAAATAGGAGCTACACTACATGGCGCCCAACATTTGGTAAGGCAGTAATTCAACGTTAGATACTGAGTAACTCAGCTGTGCATATATTCTTTTTCTCTCAGAGACCCCTACCCATATACTCCAAAAGACGTCGGGAGTGGGCAGGGATAGTATCTGCCACGGCTACATAGGGAAGACCCCTATATATTAGCTGTTTGGTTTGTTCAACGTTGAAGGATACAGTGTTCCACAATATTGTGCACCTTATCTTTGTTTCCTTGAAATTTGTTTTACATTTTTCAAGCAGAAAAATGTCAGGCACTGACAATGACGCCGGAAACGGTGTAGCTGCGGCTGATCCAGCCCAAGCAGCACTTTTTAACTTCACCGGTTTAAATGAAACCGAGGAGGGTGTCATAGACATCGCTCCAAACTTAAGAAGAGCCATTACTCTAAAACTTATAAAACATGGCCTACCACCGAGAGGAGGTAGAGCAGTTTTCGTGATTGAGGCACATGAATCCTTTCAGACAGAGGTATTCTATTCATGGGTAATTCTTCCTGAATCCAATCCAGTAACACACTTGTTCCACTTCTACAAAGAAGATGAACCACCAGAGGAATACATTCCTTTCGAGTATATAGAGATTCCATTAACATACCAGGAGCATCAGCTCTGGTTTAAAGGCGCCCTAAAACATAACAAAAATATAACCAGGCTCGGTCCACTAGGTAGACCAGGAGCAACATGGCCGATTCTAGTCAGCTACACACCTCATCCAGACATCGAAATAATGTCAGACGAGGAAATACTTAATCAACTCACAGAGTTAATAAAAATCTACAGACAATTGGTTTAATATGTCATGCGGACTTTCACAGTCCAACAACCATTAACACTTCCAAATCAAACCCCTCAACAGGGGAACAATCTAAAAATTACACCACAGACTCTATACGCAGTCATGGGTAAAATGCCCACTAAGCGGGAGCAAATTCCATTTTGGATAGCTCAAAAAATTACTCAAATCGAAGCAGTATTTCCAAATACTAGCCCGCATGAGAAACACAGAATCCTAACCATTAGTTTACCAATGGGGATCACACCACACCTGGAAGACTGCACCACTTGGGGCCCAGTCTTTGCTGCCATCTACACTAAAACACACGGCATTCCGTCAATAGCGGTAAAACCAGATGTCCTAAAACAAATTCAAAACGAATATGGGGCAGAGCCTGCTTTAAATTTAGGTATGAAATTACTGAAAAATTTCGACCAGGTCTCAACAATAATATTGTCAAATATTAAAGGGGAGGCAGCAGCAGTGGCGATCCGACAAAATTAAGGGAATTTGATGTTACAGAACATCAAACAGAGCTACCCAGAATTATAGAGCAATCCTATGCAGAATTAGGCAGAGATAGTTTGGGTGGGAGACCAGTTAAACCAAAACTATCTGAAAGTCCTGAGAAGGACTCAATTAAACAAACTCCTACATCTTCTAAAAAGAAGTGGGAGTCTACTAAACAAAATTCAAATGAGAAAAGATCTCAATCCCGAGGTAGGTCTCCTCAAAAGGAGCCCTCTGAAAGGAGGTACAACCTCAGGAATAGGGATAATTTGAGAAAACCTGACAGGTATCAAGATAATGATACACGTTCCTCTCGTCCCTTTCAGGTCTCATCACAGACTTCGGAAAGAAGAGGACGAACAGAACATAGAGAAGAACGCGTGAAATCGAAAGACGACAAGCACGCAACAAAAACTAAAGCTAAACCTCAATTCTCCAAAAGAAAGTAGCAGGTCTAATAGTTAGACATGCCGAGAATTCTGAGAACGCAGCTCAGGAACGGAGAATGGGCTCAGACAATGCTGGACAGTGCAGCAGAAGTCACAATAGCTCGCCAGAACCTAATGGAACTTCTGGAGATAGTGGACTTGAATGAGTACATTACAGTAGAGACTGTAGATACCAGGGTTAGTACTCCACAAAGGTTATATGAAATAACACTCCGGATGGAGGGAGACAAACCTAGACAGGTTAAGGCACTTTTTTGGGGAAAACTATCAAAGGGTTATGACATACTTCTAGCAGAAAAAGACTGGCCACCACAATTTGTCAGGGAGTGCCCACACGGCGAGGACATGATTATGCCTGCCTTCTCCAATCACATACCAATTCACTTACAATATACATATGCCAGAAAATGGGCAGTGGCCCAGGCTCCAGCATTATATAAAAATCATGTAGGATGGGATGAGGACTCACCTCACCATAAAATAAATCTAAAACATGAACCTACTGCTCAGAGGCAGTATCCTATTAAGCAAGAAGCTAAAAAACAGGTCAGGGAGATTTTAAATCAACTTGAATACCAAGGGGTGATTGAAACATGCACCTCATCCATGAACAATCCTTTGTTTCCTGTCTCCAAACCAGACAATACATATCGTCTAGTTTTGGCAAATGATTTGCGAGTCTTTATCGGCACATACGCAATAGGCACGTTTCATTCTGACCAGGGTCCTGCGTTTAGCTCTAGGGCTTACAAAGAGGCCATGGCCAGTCTGGGCGTTGCCAGAAACTAATCCCTTCTTGTCGTCAAGAAGTTTCTAGTGGCCTCTGAGCTAGCTGGCACAAGTAATTAAGTTTAATATACTCGATAGGGACATACCGACCTTAGTCCTATGTCAAACCTATAGGATATATTATTCCAATGCGCAGAGCCTATAAGGGAAATAGGAGCTACACTACACCTCCACCGTGTAACTCCCATCAGCCTTTGTCTTTCACTCCATCTTCCCTTTTTGAAGGCCTAGATACCTATGTGCCTAAACTGCCACCCAGTCTCCCACTTTAAAGTTTAATTTCTCACTTGTACTTGAAATATTGTATACCTCACACTATGTTATAACACTCCATTGATTTGTGGGTACTTGTCAACATCTAATTGCACTTTCATTTTCATTAAATTTAGTTTTACTTAAGTTATCACCATAGTCTCCCATGAGGTAGGCAGATGTAAGGATAAAAGGATGGAAGGATGGAAGTCCTCAAATATTTCTACAGATATTTCACCACCACAACCTTTCCCTTTGTCCTTGGAGAAGCCGTGTAAGCCTGTAGGGACTTAAACATTGCAAAAGGTAAACACATCTGAAGATACAATTCACTCCTTTGTCACAGAGGCAAGATCAGTCAGGTTTTAATAATAAGATGCCGCTTGTCAACTTGTCAAACAGTTACCTTAGGACTTAAAAATGCTTAAAGAATGTAGAATGCTCATCAGGGCAATGTTGCAGGCTGAATCCGAAGATAAGGTTGTCAACAATAGGTTAGAGAAGGACGAGGTCTCAGTGAAGCCACGAATGGAGGGAAAAACTCAGAGCAAGAAAAGTCCGGGATTCGCATCTAGGAAGTCATCTACGTCGATTGGATGATTCTCGGTGTCCAACTCAGTGAAGATTTTTACCTTCAGATTTAGTCTCTTTTCCCAAAGTTAGATTCCTTCAGCAGAGCAAGGCTGCAGCTTGTAGCTGGACATGATTCAACTTCGTTGGATGTCGCTCTGCGTCAGGCCCACTAAATCATATTTACTGCTGTGGAGGAGAATGTAGTGGGAGCTGCAGCAAAGTCAGGCCCATCGGCGATGCAACCTCAGGAGATTGACTTGGCATATGATGGTCCTGGTCTTCTCTCTGTTCTCCAGGTAAAAATCGTTGAAAAATGTTCCAAGTCTTAGGTTGTAGGATTTGGTTTGGCAGGAGTAGTACACTCTGACAAGTATCTAGGGCTTACAGGACCTTTGGGACACCACTTAGAGATCAGGACTCTCACCAGTATACGCTACCAAAAGGGTCCACACCAAGTCCTGTTGGAACTACTTAGCTTGGTGATTTAGGAAAGTGGCCTTCTTGCAGCTTTTGTGTCCCTGTAGCTTAACAGTTGGTCAGGCAACTGACCTTTGGAGTCCACTTCTCAGTCCTGGGTACAAATGGGAGCAGGTCCAGCTCTTAGGGTTCTCCTCACAGAGCACAACAGCAGGTGCTGTCCTTATTCTGTCTTACACAGGATGATAGGTGTTCTGATCAGGGGGTGGTGCCACATTTATGCCACACTGTGCCTGGGGATACTCCTGGTCACTACCTAACCAATGGGGTGACATTTCCCAGGGGTGACTCTAACATCTTTTGCAGCACTTCCTATGTAATTTACCATAAAACATGACACAAAGCCCTTTTCTACCTAAAAACCAATATGGTGGAACCTTTCTTGCCCTGTGCATAGCTCCCCATGCCTCAGTGGTGTGGATATAATAATGGGAAAATCCTCCCTTGTTAGCACTGAAAACCGGCTCTGGGTGCAGCTCCTTACCCACTGGAAATCGTGCCTGGCATACTAGCAAGACAATTGAGGGGAGGCCCAGGTATGAGTTCATCTGCGTGTGGCCAAGTAGACATTGCTTAAAGTTATTCAAGCTCCTGGCCACTGCCCAGATGGTCATCCTGTCAGGGAAAGGTCATGCCCTCTCCCTGTGTCTCAGCCCTGGCAGCCATTTCATACCTAAACAAGAAGTTATTCAGCTCCTGGGTGACAGTAAACACTGGCAGAAAGGCACATTTGACTCAGGCAAGGGTAATTTTCAAGTAATATATAATGGGATATAACCATTAAGCTGGAATTTAAATTAATATTAAAATAAATCTTTGAAACATTTTTCTATCTTCTCCCAAACAGAATTTAAGCATTATAAGGTACTATAATGTTACCTGATGCTTTCCTATAGGAGAGCCAGCCTTTCCATGCCAGGTGAAACATAAAATACATGTCTTACTTTTTAAATGACCAGGAGACAGACACCCATCATAGTGTAATTCTCCTATTTCCCCCTTTTTAATAGTACCAGCTACAGGATTTAATAAAGTTTGGACTCTACGTAGCCAGGTATTTTTTAACTAACTCACCTAGTTTTTTGACCCTCCCACTCTCTTATCACCAAGCACTTGACCACCCAATAGTCAATACCTTGCAAAGTGCTCCCAAGTCTCCATCGGTTGTAGCATGCCCCGTCCCGTAGCCAGGCGGGAAGAACCCGATGATGAAGCATGCCACCATGGGACATCTTGGTGGGTGAGGGTTATTTTAAGAAAACTCACTGTTTTCCTTAAACTAGTAGTAAGATCCACGGTGGGACCGTTCTTCTAGGACGAGTGCACTTTTGTTGGTTGTTTACTTTTTAGATACAATGCACCCTCCCCTATGGCCATTTAGTGCTTTCCTGAGGGTTGGCTTAAAGGTCTTAAAAAGGAAGATTTACATCTGACAAAATGTTTATTTTGTCAGGTTAAATTGGCAGTTTTAAATATGCCTACTCAGGCTGCAGGGGCAGGCCTGGAGACAGGCTTTGCATTTTCACTTTAGTGGGGTGTGATATGTGCTGCAGTCCACTAATGACATTTAACTTATGGGCCCTGGATACACTTTTGTACCATATACTAGAGATGTATAAGTAAGTTAAATATGCCAATGAGGAATGTACCTAAATTTGACATTTCTATGGTCAGAGGAAATGCATCGGGCCTGTTTAGCAGCGTCTCAGTTGTGCAAAGTAAAAAAAAAATTGCGGCATCAGGGTTACCATAAAAAAGAGTCATTTTCTAACATGAAGATGTAAAATTTATCATGTGTGCATATGTTTCTAAGTTGTGAAACCTACATAGGTCATAGCTGCTATCCCCAAAGAGGTAGGCCTTCCAAGTGAGGTGAATCCTCACCAACTCTTAAACTTCTACAGCAACATTTCTGGATTCACATCCCAAACATATTTTAATTTCTGGCCATATAAATAAATAATGGAAGTCTAAAGCAGCACAGAAAATATTTTACACATGAATGATATAAGGCTATCATTACAATACATGGAGAAATTCTATCATGCAGACGTTTCAAACACTCATGGAAGCAACACTTTGGAAAAAGAAACTCCCAGGTAACTGCAAAAGTGGGTGGAACAGAAAATCTTCCTGAACAATTTCCAGTCTGGTTACCATCCATCTCAGTTCACAGCCTTGGTAATTGCTAACATCAAAGCAGACAGAGGAGATCACTTTATCACTCTTGATGAAGGGCATCAAGTGGCTCTGATCCCTTTTGATCTATCATTTCCTCAGCAGAAGCAAGAAATGGTCACAGGTATCAGGGATAGCCCTTAAATTGATTTAATTGTTTCTTACAACAGACTTAAACCAGCATGTCTATGTCCCTTTGTTTCGTCAGACCTTCAATTAGATATAAATCAGAGTTCTAGAGGGATTCTCACTCTCCTCAATTCTTTTCAATATTTATATGATTCCCTTAGCTCAAGCACTTGACCACTACCAGGTAAAATTCCAGATGTGCATTCATGGTACTCAGATGCATATCCGTTCAAAGAACATTGCAGAGTAAAATTCTAGCATTATAGAGTTCCTAGACTATGTTTGCTTTTTATTGAAGTAAATTTATCTTTGTCTGATTAAATAAAAGAAGGAAAATATTCTGGGAGTAGAGGTTGACTCATAGTCTCCTTCTGTCAAATGGGTCTCCATCCTAGATAGCCTTTCCACTTTTTTCCAGCCAGCAGATCATTTTTGACTAAGACCTCACCTTTACCCAACAATCAATGTTGTTTTCAGAAGAATTAATTTCCAGCCCACCATCCTCTGGAATTATCCTCTTTCCTCTTGTACAACTACAGGAAGCTTATATTTTCTTTGGGCATGGCCCCATTGTAATACTGTAATGTTGTCTACAGAATTTTCCACCCAAAAAACGAATTCCTAGACTGCAAACTCATGTAGATTGCCTGCATTTAAGGAGATGGGACCACATCAAGACAGCCCTGAAATCTTTTACGTGGCTTAAAGTCACGATGAAGTTCAAAACAGTGGCTATAATCATATTGCATATTGTTACCTTCTTTCACTGGTATAATACTATTCTCCAGCTAGAAACATTCGACCTTCCATGGATTGCTTAACCTAACAAACTTTAGGGTCAAAGGCAGAGTGAAATATCTTCAGATGTCCATATTCTAATTCTTTGGAATGACCTCAGGCCTCAATAACTATAGAATACTGTTACCTCCAACTCGGGCAACTCCTAAAAAGCACACTTTTGAAACAGTTGTCATTTAAGTCCACTATTGCTTTGGGAGTGACAGAAGGTGTCATATAGCTTTACTCAATTTTTTTAGCTTCCTAGTTTTCTTTCCTGTTGCACCACCCTGAAGTGTCCTAAGCAATAGCCAGCACACCCAAGTGACAGATTTGAATGAATAGCATACGTGTACACATGCAAATTCTGAATGTCAACGCATGAGAAAATTGTGTATGTTTTTGAATTGTGCACAGAGTCTTACATTTCAGTCTCTGCATCCGCCTGCAGACATTTGCAACTGTTCTCTTCATCCTTATAAATAATTGTAGCTAACATTAAACAAAGAATGGAAAACTTCACCCAAAAACAAGTTAACTTGAGGAGGCGTATGGGCAAGGAAATATTTACAATGCCTGTTTGCGCCTTGCTAAACAAAAAGACCCAACAAAGTCCACTGCACCAAAATAGAGGTGACTGCAATGTATCTCACATTGAGTTTTTTTGTCAGATGCTTTATCCATGATCTGCTCCAGCTTCATTTTACAATCAAAGAAATTTCCTTGCTTTCTTTTTTTTTCAGAATCTGGTTGGAACTTTTTGCTGTGACTATAGAATTTGTGAGCCTTAAGTGGAGCACAAGCATTCACATTTGTATCAGACTTTGGTTATATAATGTCTAGAAAGGTATATTGTAGGAAATGGACCTTTCTGCAGGGTCATCCCCAAACATTGTGGCTTCTACCTCCCCTTTCTACTGAATTTGTTTCTGTTGGCATAAGGACTCTATGCACTTTACTACTGATAACCCGTGCTAAAGTGCTTGTGCTCCCTAGTGGAATTGACTTTTACCCACTTGGCATATTTAATTTTCTTATATGTCCCTATGCAAGTGGGACTACTTGTGCCCAGGGCCTGTAGATCAAATGCTGCTAGTGGGCCTGCGGCACTGATTGTGCCACCCACATAAGTAGCCCTTTAAACATCTCAGGCCTACCATTGCAAAACATGTGTGTGCAGTTTTAAACTGCCATTTCAACCTGGCAAAAGAAACATGTTTCCAGGCCAAAACATTCCCTTTTTATACATATGTCACACCAACGGTAGGTCCTGGACATCCCAGAGGGCAGGGTGCAGTGTACTTAAAAGGTAAGACATGTACTCTTAAGTTTTACATGTCCTGGTAGTGAAAAGCTCTTAAATTCATTTTTCTCTACTATAATGCCTATCTCTCCCATAGGATAACATTGGGGTTGCCTTATTATATTTTGTAAGTGTAATTTCCAAATGGGAAAAGATGATTGTTTCATGTTTGGTGTCTCAGGAATCCTAATTTAAAATCTTAACATGTGGTGAAGTCGGAATTTTAATTGTAATTCTGAAAATGCCACTTTAGAAAGTTGGCATTTTCTTACCATAGCCATTTGGTGCCTGGTATGATCACATGACTGGGTGTAGTTGGCAGTTGGCTTTATGTATTCCTCCTAGACAGCCACACACAATGGGAGCTTATGTGTGACTGGATGTGCCATCACTGGTAGAATGGGAGAGAGGAGCTGGAGTCAGCCTCACTTACACCTGAATAGGCAGTGTCTTGCCTCAACACAAAGGACTGCATATCCCCTGCAGTGAGTCTGGAGCCAGTGCCAGGAAGGCAGGGCATTTGTGCACTTCAAACCCATGCCTCTAGAAGCTTCACCCACTTTAAAGGCACAACTTTGTATAAAAGAAAGACCTTAGACACCACCACTTCAGTACACTTGTGGACCTGTGGATACTCGGGTAGAAATAACAAATGTTGTGCTGCTACAAGGACTGCCACTCTGCTGGACAGCTACTCTAAAGGAGCTGCTGCCTTGCTGTGATGACCTATTGCCTGCTACCTTCTTGTCTGAAGAGGAAGAACTGAACCTGAAACCCATCTTGAAACCAGGACCCCAGAGTGACTCAAAAGGCCAGTCTGATAGCATCCTGGTCTGAGCCTCAGGGACATAACAGGCTCCCCAACAGCTTCAGGACTCCTCATCATCAAGCTCCTGACCCCAAAGTGGTGCCTCTTAGGTGCTGGACCCATGCAGTGGCTCAGCAGACTCTTAATTCAAATGTTTGGCTTCTTCACAAGTAGAAATTCAGTGTGAGCCACCATAAGCCCATCTTGTCACACATAAAGTATTGTTGACATGACTCCCAGTCTGATCTTCATGCCCTGCCGACCACCACCTGCGATGCTCTCCTTACTTGTGGCGATCTTCGATGCGAACGGGACTCTTAGCACAAAATTTGAGAAGATAAATCTTCTGCGGTACTAATCTAGGACTGTATCTGACCCACTATCCATCGCGTTTGACTTGAACTTTTGACTTTGACCCATTCCAGAGTGATTAGATAGTCGCAGTTTACACTTAATGCTTATATGCACTATATTGCAGTTTATTCTTTAAAAATTCATAGTTCCAATTCTACTGATTGGATGTTTGTTGTTTTGGCCTTCTTTTATTTATTACATTTCAAATACATTTTTCTACCTGGTGTGGGATCTTTTGTGTGGTGTTTTTACTGTTTTACTGTTTGAAGTGTTGCACAAATACTTTGCAAATTGCCTCTGAGTTAAGCCTGACTGCTATGTGCCAAGCAAACAGGGGGTTAAGCACAGGTTAATTTGGGGTTTGCTTGTGCCTTACCCTAACTAGGCTTGTGGTTGCTGTTTCTCCCTGGCTCATACCCCAGTCAACCAGTAACTGAATTTCTAACTAATATTAAATGCAGATATCAGGACAAATGAGTCTTAAGTTTTATGTTTTCAAATTTGCCCCTTGATCATACTTGTACATAACATTTTTATACAAAATAAAAAACTCTAAAGCCTGAATACGCTGTGAATAAATGCCAATCACTTAAATTAAATGGTGTATTTACTTGACAAAAATCATTGACTTCTTCAGCTAATCATGGTACTCTTTATTTTCAGACTCGGCAAAGAGATTCTGTTTGTGTGCATAGGAAAACTATCATTCATGGCATAGCAGGGCAGCTGAGGAGGTAGCTCTGTGATTCTAACTTGCCATTCATGAACCTAAAGTTAGATTTCCACCACAACTTCAATTCATTTTGATTGTATCGAGCACTATTGGCCTGTGGGTTTGACAAGCAGAGTGTTAATTAAGGTTTATTGAAGATAGACCTCCTCTGTGCATTTAACAAAAATGAATGCTGTTGCCTTCGACATTCTCTGTGAGGGCTGCACATCAGAGACTACCATAGTGCGCACCCTGGCAGATGCACACAGGTCACTGGCAGTTTTAAACTGCAAATTCAGCCTGTCAAAATAACCCCATTTGAAAGGCCTAAACCTTCCTTTTAAAGAGTAATAAGTCCCGGAATATTATTCTGATCCAGTCTCTATATGTACTATTACAAGAAAAGATCTTAAAACTAGCTGTTTATGTCTGCTTGAAGCAAACAGAAATAGCTGTACTCCAACCAAACCAACTGTCCAGGCGCACGGCCTAACTTTGACGTCAACTGGCATCCAGCCTTACTTAAGGGTTGTTACAGGAGAATATGACAGATTCCTGCTAGTGCGTTTTAGATTAAATATATTATTCACAGGGCAATAAGTTTCCCCGAGTTGAATGATTGGTCTAGATCTCTAAGTAATTGCCCATGTGACGATTTGGCACATCCGTCGACTTTGCACATATTCTTTTTTTGCAAATTTTATTCTGAACAGCGTAAGAGATGGATTTGTCCAAGCCTAAGGTCTCTTGGCCTTAGACAATGTCGGCCAGCTTTATTTAATCTTCAAATGTTGGAGAATGTATTTATTATTACTTCCATATTACAGTTTAAAAAAAATGTTTTTAAATGTAGGAATACAATATTGTTATGAGATTATCTTATGAGATACTGAGAAATAATGTGATTTTTTATTTTTTTTTATGTATAAAAGGATACTTTGGATTGTATATTTCTTTTACTATTGGGAGATTTTAATGAAGAAACATTTGGGATGAAATGAAACATATATAGCTATTATTGTTTAAGTGCTTTTATGATTATTTAACTGTAATCGAATAAAGCTTGATTTGATTTGATTTGAGTAATAAGTCACCCCTAAGTAGGCAATATTGGCCTTGGAGACAGAGTGAACAGTATTTAAATGTACAACATGTAAATTTTCATGTTCCACATGTTCATACAGTGCAATATCCCCAAAAGCTATTTTCGCTGTAACAAGGCTGACTGCCCCTACAGGGAAACACTGTGCTACAATTTGGATTGGTAACAGCTAGAGATATAATACAAGGACTCTTTTTTATAGTTATTTAAAATCCAACTTAATGGCAGAATCAAATTTTGTCTAACTATTAACCAACGGGTACTTAAAATTACCATTTCCTGACTAAAGCTTTTAAGTATTCAACTGTGACCTGGCAGCTGGATGGCTCCCCTGTGGTGTGGTTTGTTCCTAAACAGAGAATAAAGGGCTTGGGTGTGGGTTCGTGCTAGCCTTCTCTTGACAGGATAGCCTGAGGGCTATGTCCAAGGACTAGTTACACTTCAAAGCGGTCTACTCGATAACACGCATATGAACCTGGCACCAGCCTTTCACCCTTCCTTTGTCCCTCTAGCCAATTTGGCTCCAAAATCTGTGGGAGGGAAAGCTGCCCCAGAATTGGTTTGGAGGGACCACCTGGGACCCATTACCATAGCTATACCTCTCGGTGGGCCCAAAGAGCTCTGACCAGGGAAAGAAGGGTTCTGCCATATTGAATTGCCTCAGAATGCTGTGCAGGAGGATTGGGACAAGGGTGGAGGGATGATGTGACATTCTAGGACTGGCCAGGGTCGTATGGCTTCTAGAATGTTCCTCCCACACTTACAAACCCCTGCACAAGAGAGGGAAGGAGACCAAGACACTGGACAGTAACGAAAATAGAATTATGGACAGCTAGAAGGAGAAGTCACCTGATGCTCCTGAAAGACGAGGGACTTTCCCTACAGCTGACCGAAAGGACTTGATGGGGCTCTCCATGGCCCTTTGTGCCCCCTAATGACCAGTTGGAGGAATATCTGGACTCCTCTGCCACCCCAATTGCTCAGTAAGATAACTGGGAGGCTCTGGGGATTCGAGAGATTGGAAAGGACAGTGTTCAGTGGGCTAGTAGCAGAGGGACTGCACAAGATGTTCCCACCAGCAGGAGAGGAGCACCAGAAGAGGAGAAGACAGATGCAGGGAGACAGTAAAATCAGCTCCTCACAAAGTCTGCCCTTTCAAGACCAGGAGGCATGTGGAAAATGCTCCTGCTGGCACCATTGTGTCCTGAGTTATGCCCATCAGCCAATTTGACTTTTGACCCCAAAAGACGAGCGCCGAGTTTGTGGTGCTCTGCCATTTCAACCCCTGAAGTGAGCCAGGCCCAGGGGTCAGCATTACTGTTTTTTTTTTAAATCTCAGGGGAGGGGACGTTTATAGAGACCTCTCCAGAAGCTCTCATATGAACCCAGGGGCCCTATTCCCTGGCACCTGGTGCAGTTAAAATTATCCCGGGGGACCCCATCCCCGGGACCAAAGATATATCAGAGTCAAAGACCCCCTGAGTCAGGCACAAGAACAAGGAGCTCAACCGGTGGCCTCTTGGGCCCCCCCCACCCATGCCATGCCAATGTCTGGAGGGGGGGCAGGCTACTAGTAATCAGTTTCCGACCCACATAGAATGTGGGCGAGAGAATAAACATTCTGGACACAGGTGGTGTCAGCGAGCAGAGGAGCTAGGCAACGTGGGGTGGGCTAATCATGATGATCTTCAACCAACAAATGGCTAAATCTGTGGTTACCCCAGGTGGAACTGGGGCACCTAAGTGAAATAAAAGAAAAGAAAACAATGTGTAGCTTTGAAAACAGAGCAGAGAAACCGCTCTCTGCATATTCTTGGCTCCATGGATAGAGCACCCAAAAAATGCCCCATAAATGGACTTATTTGCATATCCCTCTTCTTTTTGGTGACGCAACTAGGGGATGAGGCACAACTAAATATCTACAAATGTATTGTGGACAGCTGCAGGAGTTGCAGCAACATTATGTAGGTTCCTCAAACTCCTGGAGCTGAACTTTTGCTCACGCTCTGGAGTGCAGGGATGACATTGTGGTTGGTCCTATGGCTGCACTATATGGCTTAAACAGTGTAAAGAAAGACTCTGACTCATGTTATTTTTATTGTCAATGCTTTTATGACATCTTGTTGACAATGACTATTGATTGACGCAAGGCTTATGTTATTTATTAAAGAATATATTTAAGTTTCCAATAGTGGTATACACATGTGCTTACTGCAATGTGAGGACCCCTTAAAAAAACAATTGCTTGCCTTACATAATAATGTTGTGACTCTCTGACAAATTCAATGTGCCTGCTTCATGTAGTGATGTTGTGGCCCCTTGACAAAGCCAATAAGCCTGCATATTTGTGATCTTGCAGTCATGATCAACTAGGGGGCAAATGTGGTTTGAGAATATCACCAAGGTAATTTCATCTACCTGATGTATATATCTGTAATTTAATACATAGCATTTAGTAGTGTGTGTGTAAAAAATATACTTTTCCTTTTTGAAGAAAAAATCACTCAAGAAACAATTCATTATTGAGTGTTCTTGTTGCATGCCTGCAAATGGAGATTACTACACCAAACCACCTCCCCTGAGTAGTCCTTCAACTGCTCTGTTTTGCTACCCTGTGGTAATCAAGTGCTACAGTGGGGTACTTGGTTCCCAGTAAGGAGACAATTGTGGATCTATTAATTGCGCGGACCTCACATCCTGCAGGACCAATTACCAAATTGATTACAGTGCTTATCAATTGTTTTGATTTGGTATAGTTGCCTCCTTATCTTTCCTCAAGATTCTTCCTTCAGGACCATAGTGAATATATGTTTATTTCATTTAAGTTGTTTTTGTTCAGTGGCTTTTCTGTGACAGAGGATGTTGCTGTGTTCATTGAAGAGCCCTTGATCAAAGACCCCATTAAGTACTCAGGGGTTCATGTTCTCATTTTAATATTTCTTACTGTAGCTATGTAAATGGAGATCATTTAAAATCTATATTAAAAGAAGGCAACATTTTCCTATGAAAATGTCTCTTAAAATTCAGAAGATTATATTACAATTTGATCTCTACAATGAAGCATGTTATACATATGAATAACACCTGAAAAAAGGGCGACCTTCGCCCCAACCTGTTGCACAACTTGGTTGCGCCATGTTGGCAGTCAATATTCCTCTTTCATCTATCTCTACTTTATAATCCATCTCTTTTGTTCATCAAATTTACATCCTTTTTTACTTTTGTGCATCCACACGTGGACTTTTGTTGCATTTTACCAAGTTTCTAATGTTCACAATGTGTCCATCCGGACCTCTATGCATGAACACGACTGAGGCAAAGTTCGTCGAAAAACCCAATGCATTTCGGGCTTAAGTCGCCCTTCGTCAGGGGTCACTAAAATCACAATAAAACAGTAATCAGTTTCAATCACAAAATCGACCATCTTACACTCTACATCATCCCATATTACTATGTACTCTCTTGTCATTACCATTTTTACGTCACGCTGTATTTTGGTATTACTTCCACTGTAAAGAATTTAAATAGTATCCCTCCTTTCATTTTGCAAAGCGATATTTTCATTTTCTTTAAACACATTGTTTCATCTATTTTTTTACAAAAACAATCGTCTTTGCCTTCTTGATACCATCATTCCTCGCTCACAGTACCCTTGCTCTCTTCTTTTCCTTCCCCCCACTTCCTCCTCCCCCCTTTCCAACCCCATTCCTACCCACCATGTTCTACACGAAAACAACTATCACCCACAGACTCTCCCACTGGCTGCCCGTTTTAATGCGTGGAACTCCATATATTTAAACGTTTAAGCAATGTCCTTAAATCGCCCGCTTACATATGAATAAGCCATCATATCATGCTCATACACTACACAATCTGAATCAAGTAGTTAACTGAAAGATTGGACACTAAGGCAACATGTTGATATATAAGTTAATAAATCATGGTTTACAAAATAAAATAATTATTTAAAGTAATTAGTATTATTAATTGCTGTATTGAACAATGGTACTCCTTGGTGCAGTGCACGGTGCGTGACTTTTCAGTGCTTTATTGTTTTTCTTCTTTTTTAGCCTTGTTAATGGTACTGGATTACTGACCTTTCAATAAGTGGCAGTTAGAAAGTGTTTTCAGGTTTGCCTTTATCTAAAGCATGGATACGATAACAAATATTTTATCCCCCAAGGCAGAGAAACCTTGCATTCATATAATCAATTTATATTATTCCATGGAAGTGTTTGTGATTAGGTGATGTAAAAAATGAATGGAAGTTTAACAGGGACAAAGAACAGACAATGTAACTGAGGAATATAGTTAACTGTAAAAATATAATATAGCTGTCTTGAATGGAAAAAGTAAAATAATTTCCTGCAAACATGTTATATTTTAATCTTGGGCAGAATTTTAATTACACTGGAGCAATCCAAGTAATTTTAGCAAATCTGTATTAGTCTTTGATGCAGAATCACTGACGATAACATGATTATGCCTGCTACCAGAATTAAGAGTAATTTGGGGGGAAAAATCATTTAGCGAGAGCACATTTAGCAAGTACGAGCAGCCACTTACACTTGTTGTTTGTGCTCTGTTGTATTTAGTGCTATTTCTTAGCACAAAGTGCATCCTGAGTGCATTTTGGACAAGAAGATGAATTTTGTGCTAAGAAATTAGCACTAAAAGCCAGGAGTAAATTGGGGGAAATCCCAACCCAAGTGCACATTTAGCGAGTGGCTACTTGTGTTCGCTATTCAGGTTCTCTTGCAATTAGCTGTATTTTTTTTAGCAAAATGCATCCTCACTTCGAATCTGGACAAAAGGAGGAATGTAGCATTAAGAAAACAGTGCTAAATGCACAATTACACTAATCACTTAATTCTGCGTAATCTTGTGGAATTTTTGGGTAATTTTGTGTGATTAGACAGCACAGAATAACACACGCTTTGCTCATCCCAAATTATAATCTGCATTATTGCAATACATGTTTGTTATTGGTATGGAGTAGTTAATTGTATAGAAAACATTCGCTGCCATCATTTATTGTGGCATTGTTTATGATGCCAGAGGAATTTAAGTTAAAATAATAAAGAAACATGCATTGGTAAAGCCAATAGGTCTGACATTGGCATGCTGGCGCAATGGTTATTTAAAAAAAAAAAAATATTCCAGCATATTACACAAAAATAAACAAATTGGACTGTCACAATATACATTTCACAAAAGTGTACAATTAAAAAAAAAATCACTGATATTTTACTAGCGAGGTTAAAAAAATATAAGCCTTTCAATTGTTACATACATGTGACTATAATTTTTATCATCACCCAAACAAAGCCCTCAAACTACAGGCAACTACAATATCACCATGTTAATGCAATACTTCACCACAGCAACTTTAAAAGAAGCAAATAAATAAACTAACTGGACATCCAAAGTGCAGGCAAAAAAATCTCTTTTTAAAAGATAATCTACAAAAATACAATTTTAAAGAAAACTTTGAAAGAGGTTGGCCATCGACGGGAAAGGAGCTATTTTTAAACAGACTTGAACGAAGTGCACAAGCTTTCTGCAGTCACTCAAAGTGAAGGAAGTTAATGGGTAAATTGGGTTGGCTGATTGCCCCATGTCGTATGTGGTTGTGGATGGAAACAAAATGTGAATTATAGTTCAACAGATAAATAAATTAATCCTGCTGACCAAAAGTTCCTCTATGTATGTACGATTTGTATGAATGTTTTTGAAGACAATAGTCTGACAAGACAGATAAAGTTGGCTAGCAACCACACCTAAAAACATGGAAACTAATAAATCATTGCTTGGACAATTGTAAGTGACAAAGATAATGAGGAGGCCAAAATAGCAATTTGTGGGCATTAGCCACTGTTTCCTATTTAGAAATTTGTGTTGGTCTTACACAAAATATGCATGTGGCTGTTATATTACACAAACTATTTAATTTTGGAGCATTTATATTTGTCAAAGACTCACAAGTCTATATTAGAATATTAAAATATGTTATCTTCGTATGTTTTTATGAAGTAGAAAACAGAACCCTCATTCGAGGAATGTTTTTCAATCAATAAAAATTATTTGTGCTCGCATAATTTTATTCAATGATAGCTCTTGTGAATCTACCTTATGTTTTAAATATTTTATGAATGTGCGTCATGTTGCATTTAAAGTTGTCTATTGATTGGGGTTGTATGCTAATACTAACTACACCACTTATATTGCTCCAACTTAATGCTGAAAATTACAACAAGAAAAGGTTAGCACTCTCCCATTCAGACTGATAATTGTGACAATTGTATCTTTGCATCTAACAATGCGAGCATTTATTGCATATTTCTGAAATAGATTTTCTGAAGCAGCTGCCAACAAATACTAAAAATAACTAGAATTTCCTAAGAAACTGGACAATGTGGTGATAAATCAAAAAGAGAAACCATCATTGTGCACCCTAGGCATGAGATAATTTGATGTTTCTATTCCACATAATGAAGAAATGAAAGGTGTGGAATATGTATGACAAGAGACGAACTGTGTAAAGAAAACTACACAAAAACATTTTTGTGAAGGACTTGAGAGAGTAATTAATATACAAAATACATTTTATAAACATTGAAAAAATATCACATGTTGGGTTGCATGAAATGTTAAAGGAACATTTAAACATCATCACATTGAAAGAAGTACAAATCTGAAAGATAACTTCATTACAGGTGACCAGTGGCACATACCTATAAAACAAAGATTATTAGCAATTGAAAGGAACTTCCTCATATTTACATTGTTCACTTTGGAACAGCATACCTAAGAGAAAATTATTAATTCATTAAAGAACTGGCAAATACAATTGAATGCAATATACAACTTGCAAATAGGATCACTGTATATATAATTAATAAAATGCCCATGTGGATTTCTGTGCATCACAAAGACTGAAAGAAAGACAAAGTTGTAATTGTTCTAATTTTATTTATTTATTGATGCTTTTGTAAAGTGCCTAAACACAAACAAAAGTCAGAGATCCCTGAGGTCTTGGCAAAAGGGAGACCCTGGATCATCACATACATAGAAATCCAGTTGGTTGGGATCAAAATAGACAATGAACAGTAGTAAAATCTGAATAACAGAGACAATGGTTGTGATTATTCTTGAACAGGTGCGGAGCCCTAAAAAAATAGAGAGTTAATTTCCTTGACTAAGCAAAAACATAGTTAGATGGGTCTAATGTTTTGAGACTTTACACAAATATGGTCATTGAATTAAATAATAAGTATTAGCATGAAGGTGTATGAAATGTCACTTTTCGGTAATTTGTGCATTAAGTAGGATTATCAAGGCCAAGACTGGAAGATCTCCACTGCATATCCATAACTGTTTGAAAATACTTAAAATCGGCAAACAAGTGTTCAGACAGAAAAATGCACCATATGAACTTGGTATATCCTTTCTTTTAGATTTTTATATTGCAAATTACTGCAATGTAACCACACCACATTCACAAAATGTGAGCCTAGTTATCTCTTTCAGACAATCTTGATAGGGTGACCCCTTTGGAGCTATCACTTCCAATGTTTATTTTGTTTGTTAACTGCTTTTTTATCCAGTTATACACATTCACATGTGGTTGATCTGTTGCTCTATTGCTTTAACATCTTGCATAATATTTACACTGTGATCTCTTGACATCTACTCTACTCGAATCACCTTTATTTGATCCCATACTAGTAATTAACCTTCTTTCATCTTGTGATATCACTAGGATATATGGTCATAAACACAACTTGCCTGAGAGCAACATCTGCCATTTAAATCTGTTTTCCCACTCACTGAGAACAAGACTGGTAGCAGTGATATATTTATTTGAGAGGCCCAAATGTTTGATATATGTTTCTGAATTATTATTACGGCTCTCTTCCCTATACAGTTTCTTCCCTGGCACTGAGTTTCTATATACGTTATCAATCAGTGAAATATATGTTACTCAACTGAGGGTCATAAGCTTCACTTATATTTTTAATCTGGATCTGGTACAGAGTGATGTGTGAGTGCTACCCAAACAACATTTTATGTAGATTGTAAACAAAGTATCAAAATTGTTTGTACTTCTACAACAATTTTTTACTTACTCTAAACATTTCTCTAAGATTATCAGAAGGCACTTAGGCATGCCTCACACATGATGATCCAGCAAAAAAGTTTTGGAGATGTAGAACTTGTACCAGGTTTTGTTGCAGCATATTGTGCCACACTTCTAGTAGTATATAATATAATCATCAAGGGATCATTGTGAAAGGCAATGACGGTCACTTGTACCTTCTATGTAGGACTATATGATCAAAGATTAAACAATATATCTTCCATGAGAGACACTATTTCTACTAAAGACAGGCCTCAAGTGCACATATGTATTAAGCAGCATCTCTCCTAGGCATTTGCTAGGGCACCTGAATGCCACCTAAAGAAAGTCATTTCACTATCTATTCACATTTGCATGAGCGACTTGAAGACTCCCAATCCCGTATTAAGTTAGGATGTTATGGCTTATTACATACTGAAAGGGGGGGGGGCATTCTTATTTCTCTCTATGTGGCTAATACATTAAACTTATGGTGCCCATATGGGTAGTGTGTGCAATAGTGTTCTGCAGGACTCATTATATGTAATGGAAATACGTATATTAATTGAGTTAGAAGAACAGTAATTACAGTGAGCTTGCTGCTGTCTAAGCCAGGACACATAGGCTTGTAAATATGACTTTTACAGTCTACCTCTTTCCATCCATTCTATAAAGATATAATTGTCAAACATGGCAAAATGTTTAATCCTTTCTAAGAGTGATGCATGTTTCTCCTATCTGTACTTTAGCTTTTGCATATTCTTTTACTGCAGCCCTAGAAATGTACACACCTCTTAGGCCCGATTATGAGTCTGGCAGACCTTTGACCACCAGATCCGTATGGGCACGGTGGAGGCAGTCTCCCTACCACCCTATTATGAGTTGGGCAGTGGAAACGCCATAGCCTCCCGCAGCGATGTTCCCTGGTGGTGTTGCGTCGGTGTTGGGCATCAATATGCTTGGCCTGACCGCCGCTGTCCCGCCAAGCATATTAGGAGTTTCCTCTCCGCCAAGGTTTTCATGGCGGTTCCTCCTCCGTGAAAACCCTTTCAGAGGGAAAACAAGGAGGGCCCTACAGGGCCCCCTGTGCCTCTGTGCCCTGTGGATGCACACAGGCGGGCACAACATGTGTCCCCCTTGTGCATGCATTCCAGTTCCTGCACGGCATGAACTTTTAAGTCCATGGCGTGCAGGAACTGCTTTTGGTGTTCCCATTGCAGTGCCCATTTTTAGAGGCAGCGCCGTAGGAACGCAAAGAAAAAGCCCACCAGACAGGAGGAAACTCCTAATCTGGTGAGCGGTCTCACCACGACCATGGCAGTGCGGGCCTTAAGTGATCAGAAAGCTTCTTGCCATTATTAATTAACCACACTTAGATTTCCATGTCTACATTGTGCTGTACTGTTCTCTTAGGTTTAGAATGGTACCTGTGTTTCAGATCAATTAGTGTTTGCTTACAGTATGTAAATTTAGCATAACCATGGACTCTAGTTTTACTGATATATTGTGTACATTTACACATTGAACATGTGTATATATTTCAGAGTTATCATTAGAGTGATGTGTCCCTAAAACGTCTATACTGAATCTGTGATATTGGTAGTGGGTGATCTATACTCACCCTAAATAGCCTCCCTTGTAATAGGTCTTAACTATTCTTTCATATCTGCCCAGTCCTGGTTAGTAAAAAAAAGTCTATCACTCTCACAACAATGCTGTTTAATGGCCCCTGCAACTCCATACATCAGTGCAAAAACGCGACAACTATGATTCAGATATTGTCTCTAAATTTACATGATCCGAAACACCCAGTTCAGTACAGTATGGAAAATGTATAATATTTTAATAAATTCTTTATTCTCCTGTAAGAGACACAATACACAGTAATGAAATCAAGAAAAAGCAGTAGAGGGCTGTTGGGGAGAGTAGTCATGCTTGTTAATTGATCAGTGAATAAAAAAACTGTTACTTGTGAAAAGAATGGTGGTATAAAATGTATCCTCACACATCTATCTTAAGGAGTCATTTTCGTTTTTAACATATATGGGCCTACTGCATATTAGCTCATCATTTTAAGCAGCATTGAGAAAAAATGATTGTCATAATTCACTTGTTGGATAGAGATTATAATCTGACTCTAGTGATCATATTGAATAGACAATCTTGTCAGAGAACTAGAAGTACAAACATTCACAAAGCTTACAAAACCTACTGTACTCATCTGACACATAAGTGATATCTGGAAGTTGGACTACCCAGTGGTGACGAATGTATATGAAGTAAGTTTAATTGAAATAGAAAATATTATTGAATACAACACATCACTTAACTTTTGCAAGCTCCAGTTTCAAAACAAACATATTTGCCATTTGGGTAGAATCTTAAGAGGCAAAAGCTGGCTGGATATAGGTGAATAACCGAAAAGGCACACCTACCCTAAAATTCGAAAAAAGGACAACATGGCGTAATACAAAGATATTTCATTCACAGCCAGAAAGGTTTTTGCA
Organism: Calotriton arnoldi; assembly: GCA_963921515.1. Classification (NCBI taxonomy): domain Eukaryota; kingdom Metazoa; phylum Chordata; class Amphibia; order Caudata; family Salamandridae; genus Calotriton; species Calotriton arnoldi. The sequence goes on from CAWUFW010002152.1 coordinate 428,214, forward strand.
AAACTCTATTCCAATAAGAAAATATATAATCAGCAATCTATTGGCACACATGAGGGAAATAGTGTTGTGTCAGCTATTTTAGTAAAAACAACAGTTTAGCTATTTTAGTGACAGAGGGAAACAAAATACTTTGAATGATGAAAAGAATATTCTCCTACCTGGGGGAAGTACCTGGTCGAGATAGCCTCTAGAATGTATTCTATAAGAAATAAACTTGTACCCTGTTTGTTAAACTCCAGTTATGTTTCTAAGTATTTATTGCTAGGCAGTGGCAGAAATAATAGATGGATCTGAGGGCATCAAACTGGGGAGATTTTTGAAGTATTTATTATTAGATTTAAATTTGAAATTTAATGTTGTTTTTTTCAATTGTTAAAATTGTACTTATAATTCTACATTAATTATTAATTACATTCTGTTTTTTAAAATAATTTGATATTTTTAAGCACATATTTATGATAGATTTTACTTTTATATATATATATATATTTAAATATATATATATATATATATATATATATATATATCTACATATATATGTATGTATATATATGTTATATATATATCAATCAAGCAATTAAACAGGAGTTTGTATAGCGCAGCTACTCACTTGTGAGTAACTTAAGGCACTGAGGAGGGAGCTGCAGATCTGGTGTTGTGTGGAGGTTCAGTCGAAGAGCCAGGTCTTGAGATCCTTTCTGGATTGGTCAGCATTGTGAATTTGTGGGACGGTGGCCAAGGCAAGTTGGGCGGAGCAAATTTGTCTGGCGGATACTAGAATGAGAGGCGGTGGTTCAGATATGCTGGTCCTGTGTCATGGAGAGCTTTGTAAGCATGTGTGAGGAGCTTGAAGGTGATTCTCTTGTTGACTGGGAGCCAGTGGAGTTGTCGGAGGTGTTGAGTGATGTGGATGCAGTTGGGGATGTCGAGGACCAGTCTGGCTGCGGCGTTTTGAACATTCTGTAGTTTCCTGAGCTGTTTCTGGGTGACGCCGGCATAGAATGTGTTGCCGTAGTCGAGTCTGCTGGTGATGAGTGTATGGGAGACCGTCTTTCTGGATTCTGTGGGAATACATCTGAATGTCTTTCGAAGCAGGCGTAGTGTGGGGAAGCAGGATGAGGATACGGCGTTGAACTGTCAGTTCATTGTGAGCGAGGAGTACAGTATGATGCTGAGGCTATGTGTGTGGTCCTTGGGGTTAGGAGGGGTTCCTAGTGCGTCGGGCCACCAGGAGTCATCCCTGACTGATGGGGCAGGTCCCAGGATGAGTACTTTGGTATTGTCCGAGTTGAGCTTGAGGCAGCTATCTTTCATCCAGGTGGCCACGGCCTTCATCCCACTGAGGAAGTTGGTTCTGGCGGCTGTGGGTTCGTTGGTGAGGGAGAGGATCAACTGGGCGTTGTCGGCATAGGAGATGATGTTGAGTATGTGTTTGCTGACGATGGCTGTGAGGGGGACCATGTAGACGTTGAAGAGGGTGGGGCTCAGGGTGGAGTTCTGGGGCACTCCGCAGCTCATCTCTGTAGCTTCTGAGAGGAATGGAGGTAGGCTTACTCACTATGTTCGGCTGGTAAGGAAGGAGTTGATCCAGTTCTGGGCATATGTATCGAATTATTGTATGTATATATAATGTTTTAATTAAATTAGGTTACTTTAATAGTTTGTAAATTTATTTTAATTATTTTTAGCGCTCCTTGTTTTATGGTAATTATTATTTTAACATCTCCATCTGTATTTAGCCATATTTATTTTTTCTCTGTGTTATTTTGTGTTTTAAGCATAAATGGAGTCATAAAATGGTATATTTCCACATTTATTTGCCTAATAAACATGCACTCATACTTTGCTGCCTGTCTTGTTTAGCAAATTAAGCAGACAAATATAGCAAAACACTACACCCACAGGTACATATCAGCATTATAATACAAATATATGTTAACAGATGCCTGTATTTAAGGAAATGTAAACCTGTTTTTAACTTCCCATGCTTCCTACCTGCTTAGCTGTTGTCCTGGAAATCACGGAAAACAGCATGGAGAGTCAGCCAAAAGTAACATAACTTTCCATAATTGTCTGCTTTTAAAAATAAATACAGCAGAAAACACAGAGGGGCATATTAGCAAGAACGGCGTTAAAATTATCGCTGTTTTAGCGGCAGGAAACTGCAGCTAAAGCGGCGATAATGGGCTTGATAATATGCCCTTGAGAATTCCAATAGAAGCCCAGGATCTCAGCAGAACATGGGCTTCTATTGGTATTCTCAAGGGCATATTATCAAGCCCATTATCGCCGCTATAGCGGCAGTTTCCTGCCGCTAAAGCGGCAATAATTTTAACGCCGTTCTTGCTAATATGCCCCATTGTTTCCTGTCTGAATTTATCTATAAAAATCAGTAAAAACAGAAAATTGATAAATCATTGGTTTAAAATGTTTATGATATTTATATATTTAGTAAAGGTGTTGTCGAAAAAATTATGTATTGTTTTGTATGAATACTAAGGGGCCGATTCCGATCTCGGCCGGTAGGTCTCCGAATCGGATTCGGCTTAACCGGATCCGATTCGGAGCCCTATTGCCCGACCGATTCGTACGCGTGTCCGGGCGAGCGAGTACGATGCGAAATCGCCGACCGACTCGTCCGTGCGTCCCGACCGCTCCGACCGACTCGTACCCGGGTCTAACCGCACCGACCGACTCGCTCGGACTCGACTCGCACTGCGCAATGGAGACGTTCCCCGGCCGGGTAAGTACGATGCGAGCAGTCCGACCGAGCCGCGCACTCCGGCTCGAAAGAGCAGTCGGAGCCGTACTTTGGGGGTCCGTGTCGGACCCCCCTGTATGCGTAGCCGCTTGAGTCGCACACAGGGGGGACCCATGGGTCCCCCCTACCTGTGCGTGTACGGCGCGAGTCGCTTCGCCGTGTACACGCTGTAGGGGGCGCCCTTGTCTGCCTCGCACCCATTGAGTCAATGGGAGCCCGCGTACGCGTTGTACGACAGCCTCCCATTGACTTCAATGGGAGTCCGACCGACTCGAGTCCGATGGCATACGTGCGCATCGTACTCGTTCGGTCGGGCTGCACGGGTCCGATTCGGTCGGAAATCTCTCCGGGTCCGGCTCGGTCGGAGAGATTTCCGGCCCGAATCGGAATCGGCCCCTAAATGTTATCACTGTAGTGTCAAACAGCTTCCCCAAAATAGTTTTGATTGGATTGGGAATGGCAAATTTAACTACTTTAGTGTTCAATATGTTTCAGAAAAATGGTTTACATTGGATTGAGAATAGTAAATGTTATAATTTTAGTGTGCAACATCTTCCCCAAAAAATTCTTTAGACTGGAGTAGGAATAGTAAATGTAACCCATTACTCTCCAACCCTACCCCAAAAATGCTTTAGATTGGTGTGAGAATAGTAAATGTACCCCCTTTATAGTCCATACACCTTCCCAAACGATGGGGTAGATCTACAAGAAACTAACGCAGCGTGGTGCCGCAAGTCATTTTGCTGCTCCGCACTGCGGTAGTTTTTAAGCACAGGGATGCGACATATTTATAACAATATGTTGCATCTCTGTGCTTCCCCCTGCGCTGGCGCACAAACTGCTGCCATGTGCCAGCGCAGGCACCCTTGCACCATGGTGCAAGGATGCCTGCGTCGTGGGGAGTTTGTTTTTGTGCAGGAAGGAGCACCTTCCTGCACAAAAACAATCAATTGAGGTGATTTCCTCTTCCAATGTGTGCTGTAGAATGCAGCACGCATTGAAAGAGGAAAAAACCGAGGAGAAATGAAAACATTTCTCCTTGTTGCACCTCGCTACGCCACCCCTAGGGTGGCGTAGCATTCTGACGCATTTCCAGAATTACGATTTCCCGTAAATCTGGAAATGCATCAGTGGACATGGGTGATGCGTGGGAACACCCACAGCAACACCCATGTCACGCCCCTAACACGCAAAGTGTTGTGTGAACAGGGGCGATATTTACAAGCACAGGTTAAGTCACGCAGGGTGACTTTACCTGTTCTTGTAAATATCACTTAGCAGGCTGCGCCACCGGTGCGTCACGCAACATGATGCAATGGTGGCGCAAGGGGCTTGTAAATCTGCCCCATTGTTTGGATTGGAGTTGGAATAGTACATGTTACCCTTTTGATGTCTACCACCTTCACCGAAATCGTATGTAGTTTGTATTTTTGTATAGTGTGTAGTATTTTACATTAATAATACATGCCAAGATTTTTACACATTTCTTTAATTATGTGATTCATTGATTTTATTTAATGTCCATTTTTATTTTTATGTTTGACACATATGTTTTTGCAAAGAATAGCAAAACATTTTTGCATGTTACAGTGGTACAACATTTGTATGTCCATTTTGGTCTAGTAACACAAGTACTGTGTTTGTAACACTTTTAGGATGTGTCCATCCTTTCTTTAAATGACCCTCATAATCTTTAACTTTCCGGATTAGATACTGTTAAATGTTATTTATAATATGGATTTTGAAATCCTGGTACAACTTCTTTAGGATTTTGTGTCATCAGTAAGTATTTGCCCATATTTTCCATATAGGTAAAATACAATGTTCAATGTAATAATTACTGGTTTTCTTATTAAGGAACATCAGGGAACAGACTTGTTCACATCTTGATTATCAGTCACAATTGCATGACTCTATTCTTTAGTGATACACATTGAGATCATGCAATATGTAAGCAGCATACAACCTGAGACCCCCCCCATTCAAAGGTAACTCGAGCCCCAGCATACTGGCTCACCTTGTTGTAGCTTTGTGGCTCAAAGAGGAGGTCAGCCAACTGGCCTTTGTAGTCACTTCTGTGGTCCTGGGTTCAAGCCCAGTTGGAAGGACTAGTAGCACTAGAAGACCACCGATACATGGGTTAATCGAGGCTCAGGGACACTAGGCTCATTATACAAGAGACCATTCTCCCAACAAATATAGCGATCACCAGAGGTGTTGTCAGTTGAATGGGCCTCGTCCTGCCACCATACACCCTCAATAGTGGGGTACTCCTTCTTTGCTTGGCAGAGCTCTGCTTGGCATGGTCCTTCTGCAGCTTGACGCCCGGCTAGCTCCAGCAGGTCTCCCAGAGCAGCAATGTCCATCGCTGTATGGTCTCATGCATCTCGTTCAGGATCAACCTCCTCCCAGACTGTGGGAACTTTCAGGGTGGGTTTCCCACACCAACTGCACTTCCTCTGTTGGCAGGTGCAAGGTGAATTTTTCAGGCTTCAGATTCTTCTGACTCCCCCCCATGAGCTGCCATGGACCATGTGGTCAGGCACACCCACACAGGCAATACCATCATCTCCAAAGGAGATCTGAGCTCCACATCTTCCCAGATGGCATGCTCTAAATCATTTTCCAGCAGACTTTCAATAGTCATGGCTGGACTCACATATACCTTTAATGAATTTTAAGAACCCCACCCACTCAAACAGAACTAAAGCCATTGGGCAGTGGCTTACCTGGTTGTCAGATGCCACAAACTGTTGGACTACGTTAGGGATTACTTGCTCTAAAGACACCAGATGACACCTCACTTCTGTCACATTGGCTCCTGTGTCTCTCAAAGACTCTTTTGAGAGCCTTTAAGGAACTCCTTTTGGTTTTGCCTCTTCCCCTTTCCTTCTGCTGGTCAGAACCCTGTCCACCTTTCTTCTGGTCTCCCCTGGTAACTTCTTGGAGACTCTGGTACTAATCCGGAGGTCAGCCTCGTTTACAAGATCCTTCAGTACAGTGACCTTGAAGTCAATAAGGTATTAGCACAACTCTTTAAAACTTACGGAATTTCATAAATTACCATATTTTGTGTAATATTCCCTCAGATTTCACCTTCTGTTGAATAACCCATTTTTGTTGGCAAAGGATGATGTGCACATCACCCCTGCAAACCAGTGGTAAATTGTTTATCCCCTTTTAAACCTTTTAAAATTGGTATACACCTGATTGGCACATTTAATTTGCTTATAAGTTTCTAGTATATGGTACCACCTGTTCCCGGGGCCTACAAATTAAATGCTATGAGTAGGCTGCAACACTAATTGCGCCAACCACTACTGTAGCACTATAAAACATGCCTCCAGGCTTCCACTAAAGTCTGGGAGTGCAGCTCTAAACTGCCATTTAAATATTTTGTAAAAAAGTGTTTTTAGTCTACACTCGAGATTACTCTATACTTAATAGTTTGACCAACGTTGTTCAATTGTGTGCTGCCTTGTGACGGAGCCTCAATATATATGTTGTTTCTATATATACACGTTATCCTTGCAGTTCCCCTTATGAAGGGTTCACAACCCGAAATGCATTGGGAATCGAACTACAAGCTCAGATGAAATTATGAAATTGTACAATGCAATGTGATGTAACATTGTTTATGCTCTAATGAGCAAGATAAATTATGTGAGTTTTTCTTTCTTTTAATGTCAGAAGAGTTGCAAATGAAAAACACATATTCAGATAATGCATTCAAACAAGTGAATGTCTCATTGTATTAAAATTTTGAATTATTTACTTTATTGGAAGGAACCCTAGAGGTACGTAGTTGTGCGCATTGTGGTGAATGCACAGATTCTGTGCACCCTCTAAAAAGAAATATTTGGCCAGGTCTAAGAATTCCTTTTTAATACTAATATTTCACCTGTGAGGTCGGCCTTGAAAGCCCATATGGAAGGCTGCATAGTATTTAAAAAGTAGGACAAGAAAACTTCATGTTTTACATGTCCTGCCAGTGAAATAATATGCCAAAGTTGTTTTTCACTTTGGCAGGGCTGGTTCTCCCATAGATTAACACTGGTTTACATTTTAATGAGTGCTAAATCCGGTTTGGCAATAGCTAGAATAATGGTTCCAAGACTCATTTTATTAGTAATTTAAAATCTAACTTGATGGTCAAGTGTGATTTTATATTACTATTTTGGAAATTACACTTTTAGAAAGTTGTCACTTCCTGGCTAAAAACCAAAGAGTTTTCCTCCTAGTGTCCAGCTTTCACCTGACCCCTGAAGGTTCCCCTGTGATGAGATTTGTATTGCACCAAAACAATGGACAAAGGGTTCTGGGAGTAGAGAGGACTCTTCCCTTGACTGGATGGCCTTGGGGCTATGCCCAGCCACTTCCTGATCTTCAAAGGATACCTGCCTTTTCACTGGCAGTTCAACCTCACACCTAGGTCTCTCCAGCCACTCCCTCTTTTGTTTCTCTAGTCAGACTGGCTCCAAACCCAGTGGGAGTGGAGGACCTTACCAGAACTGGATTAGGGAGTGGACAAAGTATTGCCCTCTACCGACAGGATGACACTGGGCATAAAACATAGAATCACAGACCTCCCTGCAGAACATCCGGGACCTGTGAAGAATCATAAAACAGACTTCTCTTCTGTCTGAAGAACCTGAATGCAGACTGGATCTGCTTGCCTTAAACCCAGGACCTCAGAAGTTAGTCCAAGGTTCAGTTGACTGACCTACTGTTTGAGGTACTGGGCTACAACAAGATCCCAGAATCCTGCTTTCAAGTTAACCAGTCCCAACTGTATTTGACCTGGTCCGCTCAGCTGACCCGACTCCCAAGAACTGTTTCAAAGGTCCTGGAGTTTTGGCTGTGATCAGAGTGTACTCCTCTATGCCTAACTGAAAACTTCACTGAACTCAACGCCATCAACCTTCAGCAACAGTTTCACTAGATTCAACACTGAATAACACCCAATCAACAACTCCACCAAACTCAACGCTGAGCAGCTTCTAAACAATACCAACAACCTTCTTCGATTTCTTCGTTGGAGATTCTGATAGACTCCAAGGTCTTGAGCTGCAGCCCCTAAAGACTTTCCATCTCTATAAATGTTTCTAAGTGAGAAGATAACTTTGGGGGTCATTACGATGTCGTAACGTTCGCCACTGCTGAGCCGGCGGTGGCGACCTTTACGGCATCGTAACGAGTAATACCCCCGCCATATTATAATGGTGGGGGGTAACGCGGCAGACGTAACGTGCGTCTGCCGCTTTTCCGCTGGTCGGCAATCGTTCAGATTGCCGGCCGGGCGGACTTGGCCCCTGATATGGTGGCGGTGCCTAGCAGGCACCGCCATCCATATTAGGATGCTTGCGGTTAAAGGCCTTTCCATGGCGGCCATGGAAAGGCTGGCAGGGATTTGCTTTGGGGGCCCTTTGCGGGCCCCCGGGGGGTGGGGGTTTGAGGGGTGCACTTGGGGGATACCCATGGTACCCCCCTCCATTCCCATGCACAAGGTGGCAGGCACCGCGCGGCGCCTGCCACCTTGTGCATGGAAAGGCACAACATGTCAATTTGAAATTTGCGGCGGGTGCTGCTGTAAGCAGCTCCCGCCGCAATGTTAAACTGCGGAATGCGACCGCCAAGGTGGCGGTCGCATGCTAATCAGGGGTGCGGGACCGCCGCATGACAGGCGGCCGGTCCCGTTACCACTGGGATGGCAGGCGGACTAAGGTCCGCCCGCCATCCTAATTACCCCCTATGTGACTAGAACAAACTTAGTCCTTGAGTTTGAACCTGCATCCTTCGCCAGTTACCCGTGGTTCGAGCTTAGTGGTTTTTAGCACTCCAGTTCTACTAATTGCATTTTTGTTGTATTGGGGTTATTTCATATGGTTCACTGATAGAATATTGATGTAACAAACATCGATGTTCTAAATATCGAAAACAAAATATCGACTGCAAAAGTATTGACTCCCATACCTTAACAGGTAAGTACAAAAATATTGACTCAAAAATATCGAGGTAAAAAATATAGATGTAAAAAATATTTATTTAAAATTATATATAAAATAAAATAACATATATTTAATATATTAAATATTAATATTATTTTTAACAAAATACATTAAATGTAATATACATTTTAACAAATAAATGTAATTTAAAAAAATATAAACACACAAACATAATAATTTTTACATATACATATATTTACTTAAAAATAATGTATTAACTATTATCTTTATTTTATTTTTAAACTTTAAAATTATATAAAAATAATACATATATATATATATATATATATATATCAATAATTTCAAATAGAAAAACACTCGATAATAAATTAAAACATTAAACTATTAAAAAAAAAAAAACTTACATTTCCCAATACAATAAATGCAACAGTATGGAAAGTGTTGGATACCGGAGGGGTGAAAATTACTATTCCCACTCCAGTGATAGCAACAGTAGGGAAAGTGTTGGATAGCGGAGGGGCAAAAATTACTATTCCCACTCCAAAGAGTGCAACAGTAGGGAAAGTGTTGGATAGCGGAGGGGTGAAATGTACTATTCCCACTCCAGTGAGTGCAAAAGTAGGGTAAGTGTTGTACAGCAGAGGAATTAAATTTACTATTCCAAATCCAGTGAGTGCAACAGTAGGGAAAATGTTGGATAGCGGAGGGGTAAAAATTATTATTCCCACTCCAAAGAATGCAACAGTAGAGAAAGTGTTGGATAGCAGAGGGGTAAAAATTACTATTCCCACTCCAAAGAATGCAACAGTAGAGAAAGTGTTGGATAGCGGAGGGGTAAAAATTACTATTCCCACTCCAGTGAGTGCAACAGAAGGAAAAGTGCTGGATAGCGGAGGGGTAAAAATTACTATTTACACTTCAGGGAATGCAACAGTAGGGAAAGTGCTGGATAGCGGAGAGGTAAAAATTACTATTCCCACTCCAGTGAGAGCAACATAAAGGAAAGTGTTGGATAGCAGAGAAACAAAAATTACTAATAACGCTTAAACAGTTGAAAAAAATAAAAAATATGACAAAATTTACAAAATAATAAAAATAAATAAACAAAATTTAAAAATATTCAAAATTAAATATATTAATCATATAAAAAGAACACATATAATATTAATTACACATAAAAACCTACAAAACATATATAAAATAAATTAATAAATACATTTAAAAGCAAATATTAATAAACAAAAAAATATTTAAAACATAAATGTATTTATTTTATTTTATACCCTTTAACACCACACCAATAACAAAACACTTCAACATTTGTAATTACATTTATTTCCATAATTAACATAGTTATTAATCAATTAAAAAAATCTTATGTTGCACTCACTGGAGTGGGAATAGTAATTTGTACCCCTCCGCTATCCAACACTTTCTCTACTGTTGCATTCTTTGGAGTGGGAATAGTAATTTTTTCCAAAAGACCAGCGCATGGCGACAATAGTTGCCATCCGTAAACCCGGGAAACCAGCCTAAGATTGCACATCTTACCGTCCTATATCATTACTGAATGCGGAGGCCAAAATTTTAGCCAAAGCACTGGCCAACAGACTGACCCCCTATCTCATGAAACTAGTGCATCCAGACCAATCTGAATTCATGCCGGGTAGAAATACGGTGCTCAATTTGAGACGCCTACACAGTGTAATAGGTCGGAAACACACTATTCAAGAAGATGCCATTATCCTATCTCTCGACACACGCATGGCCTTTGACACGGTCGAGGGGCCATTCCTCTTCATCGTCCTTGAACACATGGGGTTTGGGCCCAAATTTCGCTCTTGGGTACGGCTGTTATATACAAATCCGCTCACACGAGTGGTAGTCAATGGAAGAGTTTCTGGTGAATTCCCCCTGGGGCGTGGAACACGGCAGGGCTGCCTTCTGTCACTGCTCCTTTTTGCCCTTGTTCTGGAGCTGCTGGCGGCCTGGATACGGAGAGACCCGATTGTTCGTGGGCTCCAGTGGATGGACGGAAGTGTGGACCGCATATCCTTATACGCAGATGATGTCCTGTTATACATGGCATCCCCAAGACGCTCGTTAACCAGACTTCTAGATATCTGCAGGACATCTGGGAGATACTCTGGGTACACAATTAACTGGAACAAATCTATCCTATATGTTTTGAGTGGCCCACCGCCGGTCCTACCTGAGGGATGTGGGGTGAGGGTGGTAGGAGACAGCTTCAAATAGCTGGGAATCCACATTACAGATAACTCAGAAGAGTTCATGGATAAAAACCTCCTAGAACCCCTAAAAAGACTACGTCGAGACACCAAGCCCTGTCGATCCCTGCCATTGACTCTATTAGGAAGGGCTGCGCTCTTTAAGATGATGGCACTCCCTAGATTCCTCTACGCCTTGCAGAATACCCCATTTCCAGTTCCCCCATCGTACTTCAGAGCAATAGAACGGAGGTGAGCAGCCTCCTCTGGGACGGAAAACCGGCCCAAATAGCTATAAACAAACTAGTTAAAGGCTGGTATGACGGCGGCATCGCACTTCCAAATGTACAGATATACTATTGGGCCTCCCAATTGGTGGTGCTCAACCAATGGCTTCACTCCCCCCAAACTGAACCCGCATTTTGTATGGATAGACATGTTTAGGGCGAGGGAGGAATCATGAGGGCACTCTACAACAAGACTCGTAGGACGACTCTCACGGGACTCACGGCACATACGGTCCGCATATGGTTCACAGTACTCAGAAGGCTGGGCTGGGATAACACAATGACACAATCCACCCCACTCTGGGAGACTAGGCAGACTGAGCAGCTGTAAAGGATTCAAGCATTGGGATTCCATAGGAATCTTGAGGGTGGGTGACCTATGAACCAAGGGGAACGTTATTCCATTCGCCCAGCTCCAAGACCAGTATGAGATGGCACCCACGGAAGTATTCCGCTATCTACAAATTAGGCATGCACTCAAGTCCACCATCCCGACTGACACTGTCCTCCATGAGGCCTCTCCACTGGAGGATAGACTTTTAACGGAATGTATAGATAAAAAAGCCATATCCCTAACCTACCGGAAAATTATCAATAATCTACCAGACCCTACACATAGTCTCCGTGAAAAATGGCAGGCCAATATTGGAGAACTAGATGAGACTGATTGGCAGGAAGCGCTAGAATCTCCACGGGAGGTAGCAATCTCCTCAAAACTTCGCTTAATACAACTTAAAGTACTCCACAGAACATACCTATCCAGAGTCATCTTGTCCAAAATAGGGAGGACTGATACTCACCTCTGCCTGCGGAACTGTGGTGCAGTGGGCACATTCTATCATACGATATGGGAATGCCCGACGATTTCAACATACTGGGAGACAATCATGAGCGTGGTGGCGCGAGTTAGTGGGGCACCCGTGCCACCAGACCCCAAATGATTTCTCCTGAACATATGGGAGGCAACGGACCTCAATCGCAAGGCTCAAGACTGGGCGACACTCGGTATGACAATAGCCAAACGCAACATTGCCAAACATTGGGGGGCGCAAAATGCGCCAACATATGGGGAGTGGTGTAATGACATGGACTGGGCTATGGTGGCTGAAAAGGCAGTATATATACACAGAGGTTGTCCCAAGAAATGGAAGCAGGTGTGGGGAGGCTGCAATAAATTCAGAGGGAATATTTGTACGTTACCACCTGAAGACCCCTCATTATAAGACAGTGACTTATATGTTGTGCCAAGTACTGTATAACTCCACAATTTATTAACATTACAACTATGAGTAGATACTTGTGGAACCAATGATAGTGCGAAAATGTAAACTATATATACCTATATTTCATTTCTGTATGTACCATTGTTGCAAGTCGTACATTTAATAAAAAGAGTTAAAAAAAAATAAAAAATGATTTCCCACCCTATTCCCCTATAAACCCACAACCCAATACGAAACTAAAAATGCAAAATTCAAATAAAAAAATTAAAAAATTGAATATAATTAAATTACTTCCCACCCTATTCCCCTATAAACCCACAACCCGCTACGGGACTAAAAGCGCAAAATACAAATAAAAACAAAATTAATAACTACAAAAAATGTAACACATATATTAAAAATACAAACAAATCTTATTAAAAAAACATACATCACATACATATAAATAGATACTAACATACATAACAATAATAAAATCGATATTTTCAACAACTATATTTTTGCAAAAGATATTAAACACTTAGATATTTTTAAATCGATATTACTTACCTTAAGCCGATATTCTTGACCACGATATTCTTGATGTCGATATTTCAGACCCACGATTTTAATGACTCGATATATGTGCAACTCGATATTTTGTACTCAATATTCTGTCTCTGCACCACTTCATATATTGAAATATTCTCTATTTTTCTAAATTTGTTTGAGATTTTTATTGTCTTGTACTTTCACTTTAATACGAGTTCGAGTACTGCCTAAATGCGTTACACATTGCCTCTAAGTTAAGTCTTGCTGAGTGCTATAACTACCAGGGTTTTGAATGCAAATTTATTTGGTGGCTTTAGTGATTATTTGAAGTGGGTTCTCACTAACCCTGGGCATTGAATTCCGCTCCGCTCGCGGAATTTGCGGAATTTAGACAATTTCGCGTTCCGCGGAGAACGCGGAATTGCCAACAATTCCGCGATCCGCGGCGAAGCGGAATTATTTTCTTGTTCGCGCTTTAAAAATGCATTCTAGCGCGCGCGATTATGACTTACCGGGATTCCTGCGTTCGCCGACGGGTTTTCCTATTCGTTCGCGTGCGCCACGAGATTTCGGTAGCCGGCCGCGCGATCCTGCGAGAGTTTGCGATCGCGAACACGTCATTCGCCGCGCCATCGGACAACGCGAGAGTGTGCGATCGCGAACACATCATTTGTCGCGCCATCGTGCACCACGAGAGAGATTGCGGTCGCGAACACGTCATTCGGGCGCGCCATCGGATTTCCGGCGGAATCTTTGTAAACCTGCGATCCCGAACACGCAAAACTTTCAATCTGGAGAAGAATAATATCGCGAGCAGCATAAAACCTTCTATAAACTGATGATTTCCATGGAAAAAAAACCTCAGATTGATATTTGGGTGTCCTTTTTTGTCAATTTTTTGGGGGGGGAGAGGGAAAAAGTGCCACAGAGTCTACTACTTCCTGTTCCTTTCCAGCAGGCTCCTCCCAGTGCTTTCTCCATCTCCTGTTCATTTTTCACTTGGATTTGAGCTGGAAGGATCACTCTTTGTGTCTGCTGCATCATTATCATTGGATTTGAGGATTTTTGGATTTGAGATTTTACAAGTAAGTTGGTGTTGTTTGATTGGGTCATTGCAGTTGCTGCAATTACAATTTTTTAAATTTTCATCATTTTTAAAAATAAATATAGTGGTGGGTAGCCACTGTAGCCAGTAGGCCCAGAGCTAGTCATGGGTGGGTGCATGATGAAACATGATGAAACAACTGTTCCTTTGCTGTGTGATGTATTTTTTAATTTCAAACATCATTTAGGGGGCATGGATGGCATTGGATTGAATTGCAAAATGTGTATTTTTGGGTGTATTTCAGTTTTTGGGCTGTGTGCTAAATACATGCCTTAGTTGTGTGTGGTGTGCTGCAGGCCTTGTTTAGCCCTGTGGATTTTCGTTTTTGCATTTTATTGCATTACAGGCAAAGCAGTATTGTTTACCATGCAGCCTTTGCCTGGCTATTATAGGTCTGTTTTCAGTACATTGTTTTCCAGGCCTCCTGCTTGTTGCTTGTGATTTGTGAGTGTCCATGTGGCTGGTAGCCATTTCTGGTGGGAGTTATAAGTGTGCTGCTTTTTTGCCATATAGGCCTGCATGTGTTTCCTTTGTGACCTAGGCTTCTTGTTGTTGTGGGCCTGGCCATGAGTCTGGTGGCCATTTTGAAGCCAGGCAGTGTGCTTTTTGCCATAGGCCTGCATTGTCTGTCTTCAGTTTCTTGTTGTTGTGGGCCTGGCCATGAGGCTGGCGGCCATTTTGAAGCCAGGTAGTGTGCTTTTTTTCCATAGGCCTGCATTGTCTGTCTTCAGTTTCTTGTTGTTGTGGGCCTGGCCATGAGGCTGGTGGCCATTTTGAAGCCAGGCAGTGTGCTTTTTGCCATAGGCCTGCATTGTCTGTCTTCAGTTTCTTGTTGTTGTGGGCCTGGCGGCCATTTTGAAGCCAGGTAGTGTGCTTTTTTTCCATAGGCCTGCATTGTCTGTCTTCAGTTTCTTGTTGTTGTGGGCCTGGCCATGAGGCTGGCGGCCATTTTGAAGCCAGGCAGTGTGCTTTTTGCCATAGGCCTGCATTGTCTGTCTTCAGTTTCTTGTTGTTGTGGGCCTGGCCATGAGGCTGGCGGCCATTTTGAAGCCAGGTAGTGTGCTTTTTTTCCATAGGCCTGCATTGTCTGTCTTCAGTTTCTTGTTGTTGTGGGCCTGGCCATGAGGCTGGCGGCCATTTTGAAGCCAGGCAGTGTGCTTTTTGCCATAGGCCTGCATTGTCTGTCTTCAGTTTCTTGTTGTTGTGGGCCTGGCCATGAGGCTGGCGGCCATTTTGAAGCCAGGCAGTGTGCTTTTTGCCATAGTCCTGCATTGTCTGTCTTCAGTTTCTTGTTGTTGTGGGCCTGGCCATGAGGCTGGCGGCCATTTTGAAGCCAGGTAGTGTGCTTTTTGCCATAGGCTTGCAAGCTTGTAGCCTAGTCTGCCAACAGGCCTTTCATCCAGTGGGCCCAGAGGTAGTCAGGGGTGCATGAAACAACTGTTTCTGTGTGTTCTGTTGAATATAAACATCATTTAGGGCACATGGATGGCATTGGATTGAATTGCAAAATGTGGATTTATTTTTTGGGTGTATTTCAGTTTTTGGGGGTGTGTTACATGCCTTAGTTGTGTGTGGTGTGTTGCAGGCCTTGTTTAGCCCTGTGTATTTTCGTTTTTGCATTTTATTGCATTACAGGCAAAGCAGTGTGGTTTACCATGCAGCCTTTGCCTGGCTATCGTAGGCCTGTTTCAGTACATTGTTTTCCAGGCCTCATGCTTGTTGCTTGTGATTTGTGAGTGTCCATGTGGCTGGTGGCCATTTCTGGTGGGAGTTATAAGTGTGCTGCTTTTGCCATTTAGGCCTGCATTTCCTCTTGGCTTACTGCTTGCATCCATCCCCTTTGCCAGCTGCAGCTCCCTGAATGATGTGATGAGCAAATAATTTAATGCCAAACAGGGTCCACTTCTTTTACATTTGTATTTTGGTTGTCCTGACAGTGTACACAGTATACCATGAAAGCCCTTGTTGACAGTCTCACAAATGGCTACACCAATTTATATCTTTTATTTGTTTGTTTGTACTACTAGTAATTGAACCACAACAACAAATGCAACATTTCACTGATGTTCTTCTCCTGGCTTCTTTGCTTTTAGGTGCTCAAAAAGACAGAGGAGGAGGTGTCATCATCATCATCACCCGTTGTACTGCCAGGCTGAAGTCCTGCTGCGCGTCACGTCCACGTGTGACCACAGACATCTCTGCAACTTGTGCACCTGCGTCCTGCTGACATCTGAAGAAGATGGCCCCAAAGAAAGGTACCAGGTCCTCCAGTAGCAAGAAAGTTGCCAGTGAGAAGAAGGGAGAGAAGAAGGAAGTGGCACTTGCCAAGACTGGGGTGCCGGCCGATGTGTTTTTTGGTAAAAACAAAACTTACGCCTGCAGCAGCGGTGTCCAGCGGGGACCAAGCTGGGAGCAGCACCTCTGCATTAGTGGCCCCACCCCAGCAACCTAGGCCCAAGCCCATGACTGTGGCAGAGGTAGCCAGTCTACTAACGACCAGTGATGTTGAAATGTCATTATCGCAAAGTAGTACCCAATCCACGCACTCGCAGGCGCAAATTCAGCAGATAAGTGGGCAACCCCAGCCGCAACCCGAACCGCAGCTGGAACTGCAACCACAGCCGGAACCACAGCCGCAACCCCAGCCGCAGCCGGAACCGCAACCACAGCCGGAACCGCAACCACAGCCGCAACCGCAACCACAGCCGGAACCACAGCCGCAGCCGGAACCACAGCCGGAACCACAGCCCACAATAGTAGCTGTTCCACCTGAAGTAGGGGCAGTTCAGGAAATCGAGCTTTTTGCAGACGAAGAGGAGCAAGCCACTGTTCCAGAAGATCCAGTGTCTTCCATACCCCCAGCAAGGAAAAGGAGGCTTAGTACATCAACTTCTTCTTCAAGCCCCGCTTCTGATGATCTAGATGCCACTTGGAAGCCACCAGCTCAGCCTGAGAGTGATGCACACCACAAGACAAGGCTAGTGAAAAGGAAGGTTCCAGAAAGCCTTACAGTTATGGAGGTAGATGTAGACGAGGGGGGTGATGATGATGAAGAGCCAGTCATCACGAACATCACTCCTGGGCCTGCGGAGATGGAGACCAACATTATTAGACTATCCCAAATCGCTGCGAGGGATGTAGCACGGATACCACCAACACAGGTAACGCCAACACGACCTCCAGCTTCCATATTTGCCTTTGCAAAGGCCCGGCAGGGACCTACATCAAGCTCAACCACCACCTCAGTAGGTGGTGGTAATGTAAGTGCACAGAGTCAAATTCCATGCACACCCTCCATTTCATCTGGTATTGAAAGTGGCACCTCCAGCAGCTCCAGAAAGTTCTCCTCCCCAGTTTGGGACTTCTTTTCGGTTAGCAGTAAGGAGGAGAACATTGCTATATGCTCAATTTGTCGGCAGGCTGTTAGGCGGGGTAAGCTTGGTACAAACTATGGTACCGGAGGACAAACAAGTCATCTCAAAAAACACCACACTATCAGGTGGGAGGCTCACCTACTTCACTTACAAAAAGTAAAACTGGACCCATTGCTGTTGTTGGGGATGAAGAAGTAGGGGAAGATATGATCGCGGTGGAAGGTCAACAAGAGGGAGACATTTCTAGCCCTACCCCCAGCAGTGTACTGGTAACGCCCACATCCTCAGCAACATCTCAGTGGCACAGTAGTAAGAGTCAACATGAGACACCAAGGCAACCGGGCACTGCAATGAGCAAAAGTGCAGCGTCGTTGAGCCTAGCTGGGTTCAAGAAGAAAGGTGCACCACTAAGGAAAATATTCCAGCCTACCATTGACAGCATGCTTAGGTCGGAGGGGCAGTACCAACGCAACCACCCAACGGCACGGTTGTACAATGCGAAGCTGGCTAAAATGTTAGCGCTGGACCTTCTCCCTTTTTCATTTGTGGAAGGGGTGGGTTTCCTTGAATTTGTGTCAGCCATCTGCCCTAAATGGAAGGTTCCCAGCCGTTCCTATTTTGCCCGAGTTGCTGTTCCAGCACTACATCACGATGTGCTTGAATTGGTTGGACAAGCTTTGCAGCAGAGTGCTGTTCACAAAATCCACCTTACAACAGACATGTGGACCAGTTGCCAAGCCACTGATTACATGTGCATCACTGCACACTGGGTCTCTTTTGTGGGGGTTAGAGACAAGCTATCTGAAGTAGGTGCTGTTGACACAGCTGCAATTTTTAATGCTTCTCGGAAACATGCAACTATAGCCATGTTCGCCATGGAGAAATCTCATACTGCTGAAAACATTTTGGAAGAGTTTAACAACAAGGTCTTTGAATGGCTGCGCCCCAGAGGGCTTCACATTGGTTTTGTTGCCACGGATAATGGCAGTAATATACTTAAGGCCATGACGCTTGGTAAGTATTTCAGGGTCCCGTGTTTGGCGCACTACATTAACATTATAGTTCAAGACTTTCTGAAAAAAGAACCCATAGTCAGCAACTTACTGACCACCTGCCGCAGAATATGCACGCATTTCAGCCATTCTTTTAAAGCCCGGAAGCAGCTGAGGATCATTCAACGTGACTATAGAATGCCAGACAAAGCACTGATCCAGGAGGTGGCAACACGTTGGAACTCAACGTATTACATGCTTGACCGTCTGTTTGAGCAGTACAGACCAATCGATGAATATGTCATGCAAAGGGCGGATGCTGCTGTGAAAGGCATGACCCTTCAGGTGGACCAATGGTGCCTAGTTAAATCTCTTACAGAGATGCTTCTTCCTTTCGAGGTCTTCACACGTGAAGTCAGCAAGGAGGACTGTACTATGGGCCAAGCTATCCCATTGTTGCACATGCTAGAGCAAGAGCTGAAGAGGGTGTGTGAAGCGTACATAGGTGTGGAGGAAAAAAAGAAGCATACCAGTTGGCGGAGAGCTTATCATGTCGCTTAAGTGAAAATGCAAGGGTGCAAAATAAGATTCTGTCACAACAACATTACATTTGTGCCACAATTCTGGATCCACGGTACAAAGCGGCACTGCACAGTAAGACATTACTCCCTTTTTCAGAAGTGGATGTTGCCCGGTACAAAACTTGGATAGCTGAGGCAGCCAGTACATTGGAAAATGAACGGCTGGTAATTAAAGGCCTCAAACCCACATCAAGTACTGCAGCAGGGCATCCTGCGTCAAGTTCAACTTCAGAGCCTGTGGGCAGTGCATTTGGTTCACAGCTGTCACCAACACTATCGACAACAGCAAGAACCGGATCATCATCAGCCCCAGTACAAACGGCACAGAATTGGTATTTACAGCAAGGACTTGCTAGGTCCAGTGCTGATGCAAAGACAAAAGAGGGCGCACTAAGTTTAGCACCCCTGAACATTGACCGAATGGTCCAGGCCTACCTGGATGACCCAACAGAGGTCTACATTGATCAAAACCCATTGCGGTATTGGTATGGCAAAAGGGGCCAATGGCCAGTGCTCAGCAGGCTGGCGATCAACTATCTGGCTTGCCCTATCGCAAGTGTCTCTTCTGAACGTGTTTTCAGTGCTGCTGGTTCCATTGTAACAGTGAAAAGGACCAGTCTCTCACCCATAAACGTGGAGAGGTTAACCATGATCAAAATGAATCAGCAATTTATACCACCGAATTATACAATACATGAATCAGTGCAGGAAGATGAGGACAGCGGCTCAGGTGATGGAAGTAGCATGTTGGATGCTGATTACCTACTTCTGGTTGAACCTCCAGAGTTTGAGGACGAGCTATACTTCCCTGACGGTGACAACTAGGCTTCCAGTTCTTACTGTGGTTCTCCCTTATTTACTTCTATTTCTGTCTTTCTGTTTGGAAACTTCAAATCACAACAAATCCATCACTACCGTCTTCGTATTTTATTGCCTTATGAGTTTCAGCTCTCTGCATTTCAGTCCACTCCTCCGAGTCCTGCTCCTCCATTCTCCTGAATCGACCTAAATCTATTGCCATCAAGCCAGATGATGATTGGATGTAGCATAATCGAAGAAAAACTAAAATCTTGCCTCGTTGAGTCTCTCCAAAAGAAGTGGAACATGATGATGACTACTATAGCTATCCTCCTTTCCGAGCCGATACAGACTGCCCATTAACTGAAGATGAGAAGGAACAGGTAATGAATGATGACATGCATTGGACGCTGACTGAGTGACTTGTGTTGTTGTTGTTTGTAGTGCATGAAGGTAATTCATTGTGTACTATTATCTAATCTACACACTAAAAGTAACCCAATGCAATGTTTCTTTCCAATCTTGTTTTTCAATAACAATTTTCTACTTCTACTGCAGGCCGATCCATTGCATTTTGAATATGGAAAGGGGACTCAATCTGTACACTACTGCACACTGAGTTGGACAACACACCATGATGATGACCACAGTGACATTATCTCTTCGCACTCCAGTCACTCAGTACGATCCGAGATGATTGATGGAATAACTCAGTGCGTTTCATGAGTGCATTACAAGGTAACCAAGTCAACAACAACCACTGCAGACCTACATGTCTGTGTAGTGGTGGAGTCGAGTGTGGTGTTATGGTATGACTGACAGCGGGGCATTGATTTAGTCACTTAATTTGTAAAATGCTATGTTGCTGTATATCTGCTTTGTCTGCCTCTGTCAAAAAAGGTACGCTAAATGGAGGATGTGTCACGGGTGCCGTGGGCCTGCTCAGTCCTGTTGTTGTTGGAGGTTAATGCTGGAAACAGACTAGAGTAGACATGATGTATCCAAATCCATGCCGCCTCTGAAAGTGTTCTTGTTGCACTCCACCGTAATTTAGGCATTTTTCTTCTACTTGATTTTTCAATATCCCTTTGGTTTTCCCATCTGCAATTACAGGCCGGCCCTTACCCTGTGCTACAATGGGAAAAACAACTCTCACTTACCTTACCAATGAATCTACATGTGCCAGGCAGGCAGTGGCGTCACGCAAGATTGATGGCCGGAGCGTCCATGGAATGGAGGACCAAGACGAATGCCGAGATGCAACTCCCCATTTTGACCAGGATAACATACAGTAACAGTATCAACTTTCATCATCTTTTAAATTTCGATTCTTTTTTTGTCTTCAATCATTACTACTGTGTGTTGTTGTTGTTATGTTTGCTCTCTGCTTATATAATTCAATTCATCCCTACAGCAATTTTTGACTTTTCTTTGCTATCTTTAAGCCCGGGCCGGTACAACAGAACAGAAACTGTATGTAATTCGGGTCTCTCTGAGGGCAGACAGGCAAGGCAAATTGCATAATATACTGCTGCCCTGTACTGTCTAATTGTCTAGTAGTAGTAGTTAGTAATATCATTAACCATCAAGTTATCATCATCATGCATGCATTTCCTTTTTCTCCCTTAACTGATTTATGGATATGGTTGTCTGCCAAGATTGTGTTTTGTTGTTGTCCATGCGTACTGTTTTTCTTTCTCAGACCTTTCCCAAAACACCCCTTCCCAACCATTCATCAAACCCTAACCCTCTTCCCCCGGGCTGTGTGGCTTATTGAGGTGTGACTAAATTAAATGTACACCAATAATTTATCACACGCTTGCTGGGGCGGATGTGGCTAAAGCAACATAAATGCATTTTCAAGGCAGGGCGCGGATCTTCTTCTGCTTGCCCACCCTCCTATGAGCAGTATATTTGGGATTTTTTACCAAAGGAACCGAATCCATCAGCATTAATTGCCATCATAGATTGGATTTGTTGTCATCGTCCGAAACAGCACTAACGGTTACGCTTGTGTCGAGTCACGGACCACGGTGTACTGTAGGCCTAGTCGAGTGACTCGACACAGCTAGAGTTTGTAACTCTATGTACTAGGCTATCCCCGCAACCATTATGTTTCCTTGTATTTTGGCATATTATTGTTTGGCAGTAAGTTCCGTACTGTACTTTGTTCTACTACTCCTCCCACAGTCTCTCTCAGGTGACTGACTGTCTCATTTTCTTTTATTTGCAAGTGCTACTGCCAGGGTCTACTACTACTACCACCACAACCATGGCATGTTGGGAAAGAAAACCATCACCACCATGCAGCCATCGCCGTGCCCAAGTTAAACATCAAGCACAGGTAAGAGAAGAGGTTTGGGTGAGGCATAATTAATAACGGATTTTTTTCATTAATTCTATTTCACACACCCCTTTGAGTCCAGTTGCAGAATGCATAGATTATCAGGAGAGACTGACAGTACTAGTAGGACAAGTCCCTCAGTGACGGGTACCGCATCTGTCTGTTTGTGTCTTAGTAACTCAGCCAATTATTTAAATCAAACACTGGCTGTGGCACTGCACCAGCAAGGAAACCGTGTGACGTAAAACAGTAACCCCACCCACAAAACATTAACCACATCGTATATTAAGTCTAAATATGTAATTTAATACCCTAACAAAAATAAACTATGTAAAAAAAATCCCACAACACCTGACCCACCCCTCTCCCTAACCCCAACCAATGTTCATGTCCCGCAACGAAAAAGTCCAACAAATGTCCAAAAGTCCAAAACCCAACGCCCGATTCCCACCCACCCAAATAAGATATAAAAAAGGGGCAATAAATAAACGGGGTCTCAGCGGGCTCGCCTCTCCAGGACACGGATGCGCTCCTCCAGGCGGGCCACGCGGTGCTTCAGCGCGCGGCAGTTGCATCCACAGTGGGGGTGGGCAGCAGTGCTTCTTCCTGTGTGGCGGCGGGTGGCTGACAGGTGGTGACGCCGTAAGACTGGGGGGGGGTGTCTGGGGCCCGGGGCATTGGAGGAGGCTGCAGTTGCTGCCGCCTCCTCCTCCTCTAGAAGAACCAGGCGCCGGTATTCGGCCTGTATGGCCTCCAGCTTACGGCGCCGGGCCTTGGATGCCAACTCCTTCCTGTTGACTTTAGGAGTAGCTATATCAAGAAGAAAAAACAAGACTATTGTAAAATATACTCTTAGCAAAGCAGTCAGACAAATACATTCTACACATAGTGGCACAGTAGCACTAGCAAGCACAGTACGTAACATTTGTGGTATGTATCTATCCTCCCACTACCTCGGCCTCGAACATTTGTGGGAGTTTCAGGCATTCCACCACCCATGCATCTGATTCATATCACACACCTATGCATGCATGCCACGTATCCTTCTCTGCCAGTCATAAATATAAAATCTCGCCCGTCCTTCCTCCTTCCACCCTTCTTTCCCTTTTCGTTCAACCCATCCATCAAGGTCATCTGATCAGACTTTTAGTCTTCTCCATAAAAATTTCACAGCTGAGTTGAAGTCCGATAGAGGCCATTGGTTACTCTCAGTAGACTCCCGTCGCTAATGCTATTGCTAATGCTGCTAAGTAAAGGGTGTCTTCTTCAACCGGTGTTCACAACTACTTCTTACTTAAGTCTCAACAGTACAGTATACATTACACCCTTGCAGCGAGTGTAATGTCAATAAGTAAGGATTAGGAATATAACTTACCACCGCCCGCCACTGCTGCTGGCTCACCCCCTGCAGCTACTCCAACTGCCGCATCGCCTGCACCCTCAGCGGCCGCGTCACCTTCACCGCTGGCCCCGGTACTGGTGGTCGGTAGTACGCCTAGAAAAAACATTACACATTTTTCAGATGCCATATACACCTCCCCCTATTTTTCACTAGCATGAATGAAAAAAAAGTTAATACATATACAACATACATCACTAGTATAAATCAGGTAGTAGAGTAGACACTAGTAGTGTTATATGGTCCCTAGGGTCATTTTAGTCTTTGCTAAGTTACCCCGAGCCATGCAACCATTTTAGCTCTGTCTTTTATTTTTGCGCAAGTTACCTCGCAGCTTGTTGTGAAAGACGCCTTTGAGGCCACATGAGCTCATACTGCTACTGTCTGAGCACTGCGTACAAGGTCGAAAAACAAGCGACTTTGTTATGGCGTTATGGTGTTAGTCCATATTGCTTATCAATAAAAAAAACAGCACTTTTTGGCACGACTGAGAAATGCTTGCACTATACTAACGCGCCCCATTTTTCTCATTACAGACGGAAGATTCACTTATAAGAAGAACCAGAGCTTTGCAGAGCTTATGATGTAACCACTACTAGGTTCTTCTAAGGTGAGGGCTCCCCAGAATTCTCACATCTCCATTTAGAATTTTATATAAACTAGATTCCTACCAAGGGGAGGGTGGTTCGCCCACCACTGTTCAGTTATCATGATCTCGCCTTTTGGCTTCTATGGACTTGTAGTTGTAAGTAACTTGTAAGTCTAACTAACTGTAACAATGTTTATTGTTTTAATCTTATACATTTTGCTGTTGCTGCTGCATTATACAACATACAGAGCTTGTCAGTTGGAAATAAAAAGAAACCTTTTGAACTTACATAGACTCGGTGGTATTTGGTGTGGACTTACACAAGAGTGAGCAAAAGGGTGTGCATTGCTTCCGCGACAGAGGTTGGGAGTGTTATGTTGTCTGGGTTGTCTACTCATTGGGTATTTTTGGGGGGGGCGTTTCGGAGTAATGAGACACTATAACTAGTCGGTCAGGGGATTGTGGTGGCTTCCGATTGAGGTGTGAGGAAGGTCCAACCTCCCATCACCAACGTCCTATTTTCTTGTGCAAAGTTCTGTATGTGCAGAATCCCTACAACAGTAGTAGTATGTCCTATCCTATCTAAAATTCTAAAATGTGGTTGGGCATTTTCTTGGTGGGAATTGTCAAAAAGCCTCAAGAATAAGAAGACTAGAAGTAGTAGAAGAGGACAACCCAAACTCAATGGCTATAGCTATTGGTGAATGAGTTTTATTTAAAATATTTGAAATAAAGAGTGGGCAACTGGGCAAGCTTAGCTAGAGACAGACTAATAGTAGTAGTACAGAGAGTCATAGCAGACGCAGTTAGAGGCAGGGATAACAAGAATTTAGAAACAGATAGTATAGAGCAAAGAAGATTTTGTAAAAATTCGAATTAGGATACCGAAATAATAGTTCGGAAAAAATAAGGTGCAGGAAAAGTTTTGGAAATATAATTATTAATATTAACCACGGGTGGACTTACTGGGGCCAGCAGCAGAGCCCTCGATAAAGGAGCGGTCGTGTCCCTGGGAGGCATCTTCCAGATCTTCTGGGCCCACCGCCTGCGACCCAGTCTTCTTGCCCCTGGGTGCTGCTGATCATGTAAGATTTCATAAAGAAAGAGACAAAAATTAAAGTTTGGTGTGAAATAAATAAAATATTTTAAAATAGGCACCAAAAACATTTTTGGTTACAAAAATTGCAATAAAATTGACCTATCTGATCGACTGGTAGTATTGCGAGATTCACGGACCGCCTAGCAAGCCTAACTACCACCTGACCTAGCCCACCTATTCCAATCCAGACGGGCCAATTGTTCAGTAAGTCTGCATTTCCATTTATTTTAGTCCTCAAAAATGCATAGATGGAGGACACATGCATACATTTTTGCATACACCAAATTGTTGGCTGGTTGCTGCTGATGTTCTGCTAGTGATGATATAAGCCTATTAACACTCAGTAAACAAACTACAAAAGGTTCTGCTAAGGACTGGGGTAAGCATCACTCAGCAGCCCGTGACGTGACAGAGGATGCGTCACGCACACAACTTACAAATTACCAACTAATAAGTAACTAAACCTATCAATCCACCACTATCCCTTCTTAGTGGCACGAGGACAAAGGAAGGACTACTCTCTCTAGCATTACATCACTTAAGTTCTCTAAAGTAAACTCTTACATAATCATCAGGCCAAGCGAGCGCAAAGTTGCAAACAAGTAAGATTAGTAGCGCCGAGCGCCTGTGTCATAACAATCACAGATTTTTAAACGTAATTTACCTGCAATGTAAGCAGCAGCATTCTTGCTGATCGGAAAAAAAAAATATTCGCAATATATAACACAGAGCAGAAGAACACAAAGTTGTAATATTAAATAGCTACTCACCAAGCCCCGGGACCTCCACTCCTAGCAGGTCCAGCAGGTCCTGCTCCCGGTCCAGAATATCGGACCACCGGTGCGTCAGCTGATTCTGTGTGCGCCGGACACCAGAGCAGCGAAACACTGCCCGCCGCACCTTGCCCCACCGCTGCCGACGCTCCCGGAGCCCGTACCCGGACCCAGGCCTGCCGCCTGCTGCCAGGGTTAAGGGGAGGTGGCGCTGAACAAAAAAAAACAGTGCGGCCACCTCCGCCTCATTGAATAAGGCCCGTGCCTGCACCCCTCTTTGGCGCCGTCTTCCGCAAGGAAGGCGGTCGCGGCTCTGGCTCCGACTTCGAGCCCTGTGGCTGTGGCCCTTTGCCATGGTTCTGGGTAGGCGGGGGACGGAAAAGAAAAGGTAGGAATTAAATAAAGCAAGTAAAAGAAATGAAAAAGCAGGTAATAGAAAAAGTGTGAAAAAGTAGTTAAAAACACACAAAAAGTAGAGAGAAACTCAAAATATAAAATCAGGAAAATAGAGAGATAGATAATAAACAAAAAAGACCCAAAATAAGTTTACAGAAACAAAGGATTGAAAAGATAGAGGGAAGATTGAAAAGCAGGCCCAGAACCATAGAAATAGAGTGAAAAACAAGATGGCCGCGCCCATTGCGACCGCATGGGCAAGTTCGCGCGATATTTCCCCCCCGAGCACGCAAAAAGCGTCGCGAACACGTAATACGCGTTCCCGAACAGGAAACTCTTATCGCGAACGGGCGGGAGCATGCAATACGCGACCCGGGAACAGGAAATACCATCGCGAGCGGGCGGGACAAGTGAAAACAAGATGGCCGCGCCCATTAGCGACCGCATGGGCAAGTTAGCGATATATTTCCCCGCGAGCACGCAAAAACACATCGCGAACGGACGGGACAAGCAATTCCGCGATTTCGCGGAATTTCCGCGAGCTCGCGGAATTTGTTAGCAATTTCGCGAAGATTTGCGTAACGCGACTACGCAAATTCCGCCCACCCCTGGTTCTCACCCCCCTCAACCAATACTTCAGTTTATTCCACAAGATGGGTAGACTATGTGAATCCAGGTTGGCCCATGAAACCATAATTTGATGTTGCATGAGGTTCTTAAGAGCTCCCAAAAAATAGTTGCTGTACTTAGTCATGCACATGGATACATTAAGACTGATAGTAATTTTTTTTACCTGGAACACTATTCTGCCCATTATTCTTTTGAAAAGACTTGCTATGAGGACATGGGTAAGAAGGAGACCAGTGTAAATGTGTTTTTTCAACTTCTACTGCTGAGTACTTAACCCCTTGCACAACCACTATATCATAAAGCAGGCTCTTGCCCCTGCTTATGTTGATGAGGGAAACTAGAGGAGCACACATAGGGCAAGGTTTTGCTTCTTCTGATGTGCTAGTGAGCTGGAACACCCATCTCCCTTACATATTAGAAGCAAGTTAGTGTTCCTTCCTCATACTTCTATCACAAGCCAAGATAATTGCTCCTCCCTTGACACTTATATAGTTTATTTAGTTGTCGATGAAACAGCAGCGTTAGAGCTCTGATTCTGACCCACGCAGCGAGCGAGATGGGGTTTGGAGAGTTGTGGAATTCCTGTGAACACACTCAATGCTGCAGGCAATCTTCTAACCTGCCTTGTTTGCATTCCATAGCAACTCCTGAGCCTCCTATTTCCAGACCTAGGGTGCACACACATTGATTTGTTCATGTAATCATATCACTGCTTGCCCATAGGAGAACTCTTGTTACCAGTCAATATTGTTTCCTTCTTGTGCCATAGCTTATTGGCATTGAAGGTCTAACCCATCTAACCCATTGTTCTATGAAAACAGCAACCCCTGTGCCTGGGGAATTGTTCAGGACAGCAACAGGGGTGTCAGGAGTGTCTTCGTATCTCCTTAGGTGTGCCATGCAGAGGTGGTTAATAGCCTTGGCTGATGCTACCCTGCCGCTCTCTGCTTCAGCTCTTTTTCATATAGTCTTGTTTAACGTGTTCTTGGAGACACAATCCATGAAAATAGCACATATAGCTTTAGGTGGGGAAGTGCTACCCCATCTAACTACCAGACCCCATCCATGATGGAGGATATGCAATGACTTACAAGAGTTGAAAAAGGAAGTGGTCGCCCTAAGGCAAGATTTATATAAATCTGTTTCTGTTTGAAAACTTCTTTGCTGATGCTGGAATCCCATGTTGACCAGCACGTGAAAGAATTGGAAGTGTGCAAAATGTGTGTAATTTGCTTTTGCTTAATTACATGTCATTTCTGAAAAAGTACACAAAATTCTGGAAAATGCAAATTTCTCATTAAGTGCTGTATTTTATTGTGAAAATCACAATTACTGCCAACAGCAGCAGCAATTCACATTCTGGTTGTTGCATTATTCCTATGCTTCCATACTATAATGTTGCTGCATACATTAGCGTAATTATGAGATGTGGTGTAATGGCGTATTTTATAGAGTTTTGCATAACAAGCATAATGGAAAAGTTCCAAAATTACGAGAATTTAACATTTGCTAAGACCTAGACACAATGTGCTATTCAACATGACAAACTATGAACAAGGGTGAACTTCCTCAAAGGCTCTGCAACTCATGCTGGATAGGTTGGTCATGTCAAATGAGTCATGTGAAAATAACCAGAGAGTCACAGGGAACACAACTCTGTATTAAAAGAATTACTAGGCATATTTAGCAAAACACACAAGGTCACTGTGTTATTTATGTACCTGGGCTGTCCTGGTGCATTTCAACTTCTTCAGAATAGATTACAAAATCAAGGTGGCTGAGTAATAGAAAAAGACTATCACAGGCAGCAAGAGACTTCCTGATCCATTTCCAGGACTTGTTAAGTGGAAAAGCTAGCAAAGATAATGTTTTTAAAATACATCACTGACTTCCTTTCTAAAGCCAAATGCCTCTACATTTGGGCGTTCATGAAGTGGAGAGAATGAAGTCCAGTGCATCATATTAGCAACCCAAAATAAACCTGGCAAACCTATCTGACAAGATCAAATAGGAACTGGAAGAAACACACTGTGAGTGAGAGACTAGTTCAAGAAAATTTGGGACAACAGGATGAGAAATGAGATTCACCTGATGATAGGTTCCTCATATGGTTTATCAGTGCCTCTCCACCACTGCTTTAAATTATACTGAAGATCCTCGGCACCATATTTAGGGTCTAATCTTTCAATCTCACCGTGGCCTGACAGGTGAATGAGAAATGTAATTTTCCAAACCAAGTGACGGTTGGATTGGGGGTCTTGCTGAATGTTTTTTACCTTGTCAATAGCTACTTCTATAATATATTTCTTTTCTGTTTTCTGTATCTACTGCTTACTGTCCATTCTGACTCTGACTGTACTCTGGGTCTTAAAATGTAATGGCCAAGACTTAACCGAGCTTACATAGGTCATGTTGTTATTGAGCACTTGGTCTAGAGTCATCTTTGGTTCTTTGCTGGTTGTGTGAGGTGCTATGTTTCATTCATTTATTGTCTTCTACTTGGTCTGCTTTCTGCTCTTGCCCCTAGTTTGATACTTATACTGCAGTTTTGTATGTTCCTTCTTAAGGATAGGAACTTATCTTTTAGGGATTCAGGAGCCGTGGATTCACAGAGTGGACTGGAGGTAGAGAAAGAGGCACCCATGACAGTGGCCACTTTCACTTTTCAGAAAGCATTCCTCGGTTACCTCATTCATCCTATTCTCTGTTTTCAGCCAACTCGTACTATTACAAATAAAACATGCTAGGTTGGAATGATATCACTTCTGGGAGCTTGACTTTAAATGTTCATCTGCTGCATTTTCATGTAAAAATGGGCCTCAGAAGAAATGGTTGTTGAGCCAGGATATTGCTACAGCTTCATTTCAAGGAAGCCCAGTAATAGTTAACTAATATGCATTTTCGTGTATCCAAATTGTTTGCCCCCATTTCCATCAGCACTCAATGGAAAGACAAAGTCTTATGGGGTTTTGATACTCAAAGAGTGGTGTACTCTTTATGTTAAATGATAGGTCTAGAGACAAAGAAGTTTGAAAACTAGAGAATAATAACAGCACAATAGGAGGGTTGTGACTCTTCTTTCCATATTTACACTACATGAGGTAAATATTATCTCACATTCAAATATATTTTTCCTGTATTATCTTAAGAAAACTAAAATTATTAAGTGCCTTATTTATAGTATGGTAGATGGGATACTATGTCAAAATGTGACGGATAGTCAGTCCAATGTACTACAAGTGCCATAGGCAAAAGGAGATTTACCACACTTGTGGATGGAATTTGTGATGTAGTATCCCATTTGCAGAGCTTTAAATATGGCTCTGTTTGGCAGATGCAGCTGTAATTTTGTATGGAAGATGAACAGCACTGAAGTTGACATGATGTCTAATTGTGTATAGCTTATTCCAAGATAAGTAGGGGTCTCTATATGGATAGTGTCAAAACAAAGGTTATAGCTACATCTGATGAACAAAAAAAACCTTTTGTAATTGATATAGTGGGCTCTCAACACTGCTTCTTTTTAATCCATTCATTGCTAAAGTATCATCTACATTTTAGATATTACTCCATTCACTTTTAAGAGAAGGCTTAGGAAAAGTTAAATTGCATTGAAGGAGTTGCAGCAAGATGATTAAGGCTGGCTTCTTCTCAATCTCTTATGAGGCTGGAGCGAAGCCTAATATGCCATGGATCAACTGCTGAGAAACCATGTCCTCAGTTAGATTTTACAATGCCCTACTTTGGTTTATTATTATATGTTCTTTGAGAAGACTTTTTCAATGCATGTAGAAGGTTATTCGATGAAGAAAGAAACATATTTTGACCAAGCTTCCTTCTATAATACTAAGAAATTCAAATTAAGATTTCCAACTCCATTATTTAATTATTTTTTTATAGAGTTTTATATAGCGCGAACTAGACCCAAGAAATCGGGTATCAGAGCGCTTTACATGAGCACCAGTTTCGTTACAGATGGACACATTAGGATAAAAAGTATCATTAAGTATGTTATGTTGCGAAAATCGTTAAACAGTGTATTAACTTGAAAAACTGGCTTAACAGATGCATTTTCCTGAAGGTTGATACTTCATGTATCCTTTCTGGAAAAAATGCAAAACCTCTTATTTAGAGTGTTTTATAAGGCAAGACCATGACCCAAGGGTATCAGAGTGCTGTACATTTGGTTGACAAATAAAAACAGATACATCAAAAGAAACATAGCAAGATATGGTATGTTGTCACAGATGTAGTAGTAAACATCCATCATTCACTTATTAGTCCATGGGATAGAATCTTCAGGGTGGTTTTCTGGGTCTGTTCAGAATCTGATTGAGATCCAGGTTCTCGGGGAGCAAAGATTGAATAGGGTTCTCCTGGGAAGAATGTGCTTCTTTCCTGTATAGATAATACTGTCACTGTGGTGCCTAATTAGCTTGGCGACTAGGCTAACCAAAACGTTATGAGAGTATCTATTCATTGAGAGAGGAATTTATTAATTAGGATTTTTTTCACCTCTTTTATGAAAAAGTGGGTGGGCGGGTTTGATCACTCCTTGGGTGGTAAGGAGTTCCAAATCCTTGGAAAAGGAGCATGTGTAGGTTTTTTGTTTCCTGAATCTTGGGGGATGAAGTCTGAGAGAGTTTGCACTTCTGCGGGAGCCACTGCCTCCTGAGATTCAGTTTTTTTCTGTCAGGTACCTCGGTTAGTTAAAACTTAAGGCTTTATGTGTAAGGCATGTAATTTTCATTTGAGGCCTGGCCTCGAGAGGGAGCCAGTTTAGATGCCTAAATGATGAGGTAATGTGGTCAAAGCATCTCGTGCCTGTTACCAGTCTTGCTGCTGTGTTGAGAATCACTTTCAGTGGTGCTGTACTCGCCTTGGTGAGACCTGAAAGGGTCGCAGAACCATATTCTAGTCTGAAGACTAATGACTATACTGCTTGTTTGAAGTCTGAGGGAGGCAGGAATGGTTTCACTTTCTTCAAACGTTTGATTTGGAATGATGCGCTGCATGGGGTTACACTGATATTTGCTAGCATGTTCAGATTCTTATCCAGTGTTATTCCAAGGGATTTAGTGGAATCAATAATGGGACATTTGCAGTTGATGGGATGTAGGTGATTGGATGCATGAGTATCTGTAATGAGGGGAGAAAAGTTGGAGTTTTGTTTCAGAGAGTTCTGCTTGAGGTTGTTTTGATATAGCCAGCAGTGAGTTTTGATCAGAGTGTTATTTAGTTGGATGACATCGTCCAGGGAGGATATCTTTAAGTATAGTTGTGTGTCGTCTGCGTACATGTGGTATGCAACATTTAAATGTTTTAGGATTTCTGTTAGTGGCTCCATATATAGTTTAAAGAGTGTGGGGGAAATGGTCACCCTTTGTGGCACTCCGCATCCCACTTGAGAGGTATCTGAGAATAAAGTGCCTAGTCTGATTCGTTGTGAGCTGTTCTGCAGGAAGGATGCGAACCAGGTGAGCACTTTTCCAGACAGTTCCATTCTGTTTTCTAGCAATTTGAATAGGTTTTTGTGATTGACCGTGTCAACCGCTGATGAGAGGTCTAGGAGGATGGGTTGGCAGGAATTGTTGTTGTCTAGCATCTTAAAGTTGTTATCCATGATGTGAATGATGGCTGATTCA
The DNA here is from genome assembly GCA_963921515.1 of Calotriton arnoldi. NCBI lineage: Eukaryota > Metazoa > Chordata > Amphibia > Caudata > Salamandridae > Calotriton > Calotriton arnoldi. The sequence continues at coordinate 460,938 of CAWUFW010002152.1, forward strand.
GTGCTGTGACCTGGTCTAAATCCTCATTGAAATTTGTCGAGTAGATTTCATTGGTCAAGGTGCTCACTAAGTTGGTTATGCACACGTTTCGAACAATTTGGCCAGAAAATGGGATATTCTTCACCAAGTAAATGGTGCTAGGATTGTGCTAGAATTGCACAACCCTCCCATTGTGCTGTTATTATTCTATTTTTTCAAGATGGGGTGTCAGTTGCTTCGTCTTCAGACAGTCAGGTATGATGCCTTGTTTTAGCGATGAATTTACAATCTTTGTCAGTATAGGTGAGAAAAAGTGACTGAGTTCCTTTAGCATTGTGGAACGGATAGGTTAATTGAAGTGAGAAGTCAGTTTCATGGAAAGTAAGGTCTTCTGGACCTCCGCCTCAGATAGTGTTTTGAACTCACTCTAGAATACTTGATTTTTGGTCTTGGATATGCGGTTCATCGTATGATTCTCCACTAGAGATGTAGATTCACCATCGGAGTGGTGATCATTGTCTAATGTGGTCCTCAGCCTTTCTTTGTTGATTATGATTTATTTTTTGATTCCAAGGATTTTTTCGTTGAAAAATGAAGAGAAAGCTTCACATTTTTTTACTGAGTTATTGCTGATCTTGGTTACAATGTTTGCCGGTTTGTTGGTTGATAAGGTCAAACAGCAGTCCTGGGTGATTCCTTGCATCGTCAAGCTGGAATCTGAAGAAAAATGCTTTTGATTTCCAAATGTGCTTTTTGTAGCTGTTCGTTGTTCATGTAGTTTGATTAGAAGCAATGCTGAGGGTTCCTGTCCCCACTTTCGCTCAGTGTGTCTAAGATTTCTCCTTTGCTCATTTAGGTTTTGATTGTACCAAGGTTGGGAGGGTTTGAATTTTTGTCGTTTGAGTCTCAGTGGGCCTACTGCCTCGATTATGTTTGATATTGTTTGGTTGTAGTGCTTGATTAATTGGAGAACATTCTGGGTTATAGATGGAGGAGTGAGGTTTTTCTTGCAAAGTGTGTTCAATTGTACCCTGACCATGTTTTTCGTATCTCTGACCCAGCATTTCTGTTTGTTTTGTGCCCTTTAGTTGTCTGTGTGTGCGTGAAATAGGATTGAGTGATGATCAGACCAGTCAATGGGTGTGATTGAGTTGATTGTCAGCGCTCCTTTTCCGGATATGATTTGGTCAAGTGTTGAACCCCTGCTATGTGTTGGGCTTGTGCATGATTGGGTTAAGCTTCAGTCAGCGAGGAATTGTTTCAGGATAGATACCTGCGTATCATCCTTGTAGTTCCAGTGCAGGTTGAAGTCTCCGAGATAAGTGATGATCACCTTTAAGTGATGTTTAAAGAAAATACAATAAGATTTCAAAAAATTAAGATGAAAATCAGCTTGTTGAAGACAAAGATTGGATTTGTCTGCTCTAAGATTATTGTATTAATGGATTTCAGTGCAAAACAGTCACCAAAGGCATCAAGTATATGGGTATTGTCTGTTTGGACTAGATGTTCCATCCGGAACTGACTTTTGAAAGATAACACATCTGGCGAGTAGAAATTATTCTTGGAACTTCGTCCTGTGTCAGTCACAACAGGCTGTAGATTGCATTGGCAAAATGTTGGATATCTTTTATTGAATTGCTTACTATCGATGATTATGAGACTTGCATCCTTGGAGTGGTTTCCCCTGACTTTTTGCCTCTACCTCCTGCATTTTTAACTCTGTACTGGATTTCATTTTTGCTGGCTTAGATGCTTTGGGCACTTTGCCACTGCTGATCAGTGTCAAAGGGCAAGTGCTCCCTGTATAAATTGTAATTATGATTGGTTATCCATGATTGGCATATTTGATTTACTGGCAAGTCTCTAGTAAAATACACTGAGGGTGCCAGGTCCTGTAACTCAAATACTACTAGTGGACCTGCAGCACTGGTTGTGCCGCCCACACAAGTAGACTATATTCAAATGTGGCTCAGACCTGCCAATGCAGTGTCTGCACACAGTTTTAGTTGCCATGCCAACGTGGCAAGTAAACCAACTTGCCAGGCCTAACCCTTCCCTTTTACTACATGTTAGTCACCCCTAAGGTAGGTTCAATGTACCCCCATGGGCAGTGTGCAGTGTATGTGAAAGGTAGGACATTTACTGGTGTGTTTTACATGTCCTGATAGTGAAATGCTCTGCATTTCGTTTTTCACTATTGCAAGGACTAGCTCACCCATAGGCTATCATTGGAGCTACCTTGTAACATTTTACATATGTAACTTTCATTTGGAAACGGATAGAGATTTGGTGATTAGGCTCTCAACTCAGAATTTAATAACACACTTTTTAGTAAAGGTAATTTGTGTGTTGGAAAATTCCACTTTTAGAAAGTGGGCATTTTCTTGTTTAGCTGTCCTATGTACCTCTGCCTGTTTGTGTATTCACCTTCTGGGTTTGGAGTGACAGGATCTGGGGATGTGCATTTACTCTACCTTTCCTGGATGACTCATAGCCAGGCTGACTAGACTGCATTTAGAGTGGTGGGAGGACTTTTCACTAGCACCTGAATAGGTTGCATCTGCTCCTCTGCACAATGCTGACTCCACCTCCTGGAGTGAAGCTGGACCAGGGAGGACAGAACTGGTTTTTACTGAGCTCAGAGTCTCCGGAAAGAAGGACTACAAAGAGAAAATGGGGTATAAGTATTGGACCTAAAACCACAGAACTTTAGATCACTTCTAGAACTAAGTGGACCCTGCCAAGCAGAAGAGCTTAAGAGCTGCCAAGAGGAGTACTGTCCCTTTGCTGTGTGTTGCTTTGTTGGGTTGGCCTGCAGATGCTGCTTCTGTCTGTGGGTAGAGAAATGGACTAAAACGTTTGCCATGCTGTGGTATTCTGCTAAGGAAGATCTCCAAGGGCTTGATGTATTGGTTGCCTCCTGTTATGAAGTCTCAGGGACACAAAGACTTACTCTGCAGCATCCTTGACCTCCATTGCTGGGAGTTCTGACCTGCCTTGTGGTGCTAACTCAAATTCTGGGCCCTTGGAGGTTGTACATGCTGCAAAGAACTGCAAAGAAATAAAGAATCCTGAAAATCGATGCATCACCAAGTCCAGTGCACAAACCTCAGAAGCGAGATCACCGCACTGACTCCGACGCAGGCCCTGCTATGCAGTTGAAAGAATCAACGCATTGTGGGACTACGGCTGAAGAAATCAACACAGCACCTGTTTTTGCTGCCATCGGAGCATCCAGATGTCCATGCATTGCATTGCACGCATTGCACCTGTGCAGCACGTTTTTCAACACATCACCAGTAAACCAGAATCATCTTGATATCGACTCATTACTCCCCCTTACAGTCTGAATTCGATTTCTGTGTGCAGCAGAACTGACGCATCGCCTCCTTGAGGACTTTGTAACTTAAGCATCGTTGTGCTTATTGACATGTCCCTTCTCTGCGTCTATTTGGCCCTATGAATTTTGAAGCATCTGAAGGTACATTGTGTAAAATCACGCATCCATAGATTTCTATAGACCGAATGGCTTGAAGCATGTTCGAAGTTATATTTTGATATATGCATGTTGGATTTTTGTCATTTTGGTCTTGTTTGGTTTAGAAAACATACTTTATTTTTCTAAACTGGTGTGGTGTCCATTTGTGGTGTTTTTACTGTGTTACTCTGTGTTTGGGTACAAATACTTTATACGCTGCCTTTGGGATAAGCCTGTCAGCTTGTGCGTTGGCGAGCCAGTGGGGAGCATCCCTTTTGAGGAGCACGAGAGTAATGTCACCTACCTGGTGAACTTGCAGACTCCAAGGAACCCTTTGAGGGTCCTACATGCAAACTGCATCAGGCCTCACTTTGAGAGGTCTGAAGTGAACATGCTCTTGGTGACAGATGATGGAATGGAAGAGCAGAGTGCGACTTTTCCTCACCTCCTGTCTACCAAGGAGCAAGAAAGGTCAGTGAATGGTGTGAACCTCTCCCCCACGCTGACCCCAGAGCAGCAGTGGGACTGTCACCAGGTGCTGGGACAGTTTGCCACACTGTACTCTCTGACCCCAGGTATCACCCATTGGTGCATCCATGATGTGGACACTGGGGACAGCAATCCTGTGAAACACAAGATTTACAGGTTGACTGACAGGGTCAAAGGCAGCACGAAAGTTTCTAAGATGTTGGCGGTAGGGGTGATCAAGCCCAGGTGGTGCCCCTACAATCTAAGATTGACACCATTCTGGCTTGGGAGCCCCCCAAAACCCAGGCTGAGGTAAGATCCTTCTTAGGTCTCACCAGCTTTTACAGTAGGTTTGTCAAGGGATATGTGCAAGCCACTGCCAACTGCCAACTAGAGACCCCCATTTCTAACAATGATTTTGAGATGTTGAACTGATAATGGGTCTCTGAGTCTGGTAATGATGTTTTGGCAAATGACACATAGATATTTCTGGTTCGCGTGGTTTCATTATAATTGTGTTTGCACCATTTTCTTTTATGTTTGCTAAGTGCATGTATGTGATTGTTAGCTTCTTGAGTGTATCATGAATGTGGAACTTTGGACAATGCAATTTCAGCATTTTTGGAGAAATGACTGCCTAGCAAGGTGCACACTAGTTTAGCAATCTGCAATATGCCTCCTATTTAGATGCAGTTTGATGATACATGGCAGTTTGTGGAGTAGCTGTCCACTGGTGACATACGGGGCCATAGGGGGTCATTACAATGGCGGAAGGCCCTCCACAGCCAGCCGTGTGGTGGCGGGCCCTCTGCCATCGGACAGCAATTTCCCCTAGCCAAATTAGGATGGCGGGCGACTTGGACTGCGACCGTGGTGGGCGTAAAGACCGCCCGCCACGGATCCGCCACAGGTAATCGTTCCGATTGCCTGGCGGAGTGGTCTGCAGCTGTAAACTCGGCGATGGCCATCGTATGTTCGACTCCACTACCCTCCACTACCCCCCCCCACCCTGCCCCTCCCTGCCCCACCACCCCACAGCACTCCCTCTGCGAGCCGCCACTGCAATTATTGTATACTTATAAGCAATCACACTTACTTATAAAATGGTTGTTGACTTGGTCATAAATGGATTCTCTGAGTGTGATGCAAAGATACTTTCGCAAGGCAAACAGCATCAGTCTCCGGAATAGGATGCAATTGTAACACACAAATGTGTAAGATATTTCCCTGCTAATGTTATTGTGTCTGTATTATCGTAAGCAATTAAGTAGAGCATTAGGTCAAACAATCCGTCCGATGACTTATTCAATCTGTACAAATTGAGCATCTTCCCATTAAGAATGTTGCGGTCTAAAACATTCTTTCCTTGATATGTACGAATGGCGCACATTTTTCTGGTCTATTTTCTTTTCCTACTTGCCAATGCACAGAATATATCCAAAGGGAAGCTTCAGAGTGTTTTGCATAGTCTGGAGTCCACCTCAGGCCCCTTAATCCACAAACAGACATTCTTTGCTCCTTTACGCCACTCTTGCCGGTCCCTGCTTTCCACCTTTGTGATGGCTTTTTCCATTTTCTCGTCCTCCTTCTTTCCCCTTTGCATTTGTCTAGGAAAGATTAAGGGCCAGTCCTCAAAAATGAGTGCTGGTGGGCTCCAACGGCTCAACATAAGCACTGCTAGACTAAAAAGCAATGGTAATGATTTTGGATATCTATTGAGCCCACAGTCACCAAAGAGTCTCAGCGCTGGAAACTGTTTACTCTTTTGCTCTCAGTTTTTGTCTGGTGCGGATAAATTAGTGCTGGTCCCAAAAAATGAGCGCCTCTGAGCCCCACTGGCAACCACTGGCTTAAATTCAGCACTTCTAGACTAAAAAGAAATGTTAATGTGCATTTTTTGAGCCCACAAATACTAAAGAGTCTTGGCGCTGTATACGGTTTGGATAAAGAAGAGATGGACTAACATAGTGAAAAGTGGTAGGCTCAGTGTTATAAAGAAAGGTCTTCAGTGTTGTCCTAAAAATAGTTAGTGATGATTACATTCTTAAATGCAGTGCAGTGAATTTCAAAGTTCAGCTGCAGTGACAGAAAATAAATTGTCATCAAATGTTGCTTTTCTGAATTTGGGAACTTGTAGGAAAAGCTTTTATTCTGGGCATAGTTGCCTGAAGGCATAAAGCGCCAACTGTGGACATCTGGTCGCGCAGGACTGGGCCAAAGTCAAAAGTTCAGGCCATCCCCTATAGAGCACAGTTCGGCTACAGGGAGGCAGTTAGGCCTGCTGGAGAATGTACCTTAAATCCTAGTTTGCGGAGTGTTGCAAGGTTCCGCGTTAATGATGCTTTGTGCAGCCAAATCGATGTGTCAGTTTTGAGGTGCAGCGAGGCTGTGATGTGAGGTCCTGCATTGTCCTTGAGCATCTCATTGACGGGGGCATGTGTGCGATGTCCAGCATCAAGGATGCATTGCTCAGTCGAGGCGATGAGTCAGTTCAGAGGAGCTGCGAGGAGGAATTTCTTGTCATCATTGAGCCGGCCGTCAGTTAGAGAAGCGAGGGCTTGTGCCGAAGATGCATCGTGCAGTGGCAGTTCCGAAGGTGCCACGGACTGCATTCAATGCAGATCTTTGTGATTATTCTAATTCATTTAGCAGCAGCAATTTGTCGGCTCTGTTCAGGGTTGTGCCGTGCAGCAGAAGAGATGAGTCAGTTCTGAGGGATCCACAGTGACTGTCAGGGTACCTTAAGCTCACTTCAAGTGAGACTTGAATTATTATGGATGCCAAAATTGAAGACTTGTAGAGCAGCATAAAAAGAGGGTAAAAAGAAGATAGGCAGTTAAAAATATTATCTGAATTTTGCAGGAAGGTCGCAGGTTCTGTTCTGGTAACATTCAATTTCAGAAATTTGGTATTCATCCACTATTGTGTTATAAGCAAACACTCTGAGAGAAGGGAGTCCACTTTTGTCTGAGGGGGTATTGAAAATACCAGAAAAGTGTCATTGCCGTGCATACAGAACCTTATATTCATCTGATGAATCCGGTACGTCAATGGTCTCATTTAAATATTAAAAAGTAACAGAGATAAGATTGAGCCCTGTGGTACACCTGAGTCAAGTTTAAAATCAATAAAAGTCCTAAAAAACAGGCTAGTGCTAGATACCACTTTCATTCAGTCCAGTATATATGATGTTCTTGTCAATAGTGTCAAAGGCTATGGAGAGGTCCAGGATCTTCAAGTCTCTTGTCTCCTTTGCATCCATTTATCTGTGAAGATCATCTGAAGCAGAGATCCCTCCCTGTTCATTCCCCAGTTCAGGTCTAAAGCCAGCTATGAATTGATCAAGAATATCATTAAATTCCACAAAGTCGTGGAGTTGGAGAAAGACCCATCTCTGTAATAATTTCAACAGAAAGGTAAATGAATCTGAAATGACTGGGGTGAGAGGGATCCATAGTAAGTTTTTCAATAAAAGTTGTATTATCACTTTCTTTGAGGCATGAGGGACTGGACCAGTTCTCAAAGATCAGTTAAAGAGCTGACCAAGGTATTCAACCAGCACACCTGCAGGTGGCTTAATATATTTTGGAGGAATAAGGTCTAGCAATGACCCAGTCTGCATACTTACTTCAATGAGAGGCATAATTTCTTGTGGACAAAACTTCTCTAGTATTGTGTCAATTTTAGCCAAAGGAGCAAAGGAATCCATGAAAGGTAGGTTATGATCTGCTTGAGCACTAGTCATGTTCCTGATTTAGATAATCTTATCAAAAAAGAATTCAGATCGTGTCTCATACAATTTAGGGGGGTTGAGATGGCATTTTGTGTTGCAGTAGGAATGTGAAGCTCATTGAAGATAGAGAAATGTTCTTTAGGCAGATAGGAGTTCTGCAACCTGAATGAGAAGTAAGCTTTCTTTGAGTTCTTTCATTTAGAATAATAATTTTTTTCTTTCAAGGAGTATGCAAGATTGGAATCCAATGAACAGTCCCTATGCCATTTAGGTTCTATCTGGCAAACCTCAGCTGGATAGTTGTTTCTTTGGGGGATAAAATTTCATTTAAAGTGTTTGTTAGTATTTTATATTTAAAAAAAAGGGAGGCAACAGGATTTACAGAGACCTCACCTTTAAATTTTGAACTCCATCTCTGTTGTGAACATTTTCCTTGATGAGGGTAGGTGAATATATAAAGGGTTTGCTAGGTGGTCGGTCCAGTATAGGGCAGCAGTTTTATGGATGACTAAATCATCTAAGATCAAAAATATGGGATCTAAGAGGTGAACAGCCTTCTGTGTTATTTCGGATGAAAGTAATTGAGCTTCAAAATAACTACATTTTGTTTACAAATTTAAGGTTGAACTCATCGGGTTCTCTAGCCATAGGTTGATAAGGGTCATGGGGATGTGAAGGACTGGTGAGAGGGATCTGAGATTTGAAGAGGGAGCTTCAGAATATAAGGCGAAAGCGGAACTAGGTGAGCGGATGCCAGATGGTGAAACCAAGTGGTGAAGCATTTCCACTGTGATTGACATGCAGGTACATACATTGTGTGATTAATCATTCAAGTACATCATAGTGAGACACATGGATTTCATATGGCTTCTGCAGCTTTTGTGTCTGCTGCCCACCAGGGAGGACAATTAAGTTCACATTCCTCGGCAGGGAACGCAGCAGTGTACCAGTGGATGGGATCCCATGGAGACTAATTTGATTGGGTTCTGGAGAATTGGGTCCCCAGTAAGTTTGAAAGAAATTGGGGCCCCTGCATACAAGATAAAATTGCCAACCCCAGGTAAAGTACTAATAGTTAAGAAAATACCTAGGCAAGTGACAATGTGCACATATGTGCAGGCATATAATATATAAACAGCAGGCAATTTAATTCTAACACATCAGATAATATGCATGACTGCTTATGTCCAGGGAAGACATGGCTTGGCAGTTCGGGCTGGACTGTTCCCATGAGGCACAGGGTCAGACTGATTTGCATATGGCTATGTCTGAACTGGGGTGGTGGAGTGAGCTAAAGAATGATGATGGATTAAACCCAGATCAGTTGACTGGGGGTGAGTGTTTGATTGGCTCAAACGTTCCGTCCATCATCCCCTTTTGTATCGCTTTGCTTATGTTGTTGTTATCATATTATTTTACATTTTTTAAATTATCACATTTAAAAAGATAATAGATAGCCTTCTATATAAAAAAAACACAATAGTTTTCTGCAGTGTCCTATATTATGGTGAATACAATTATTGATGCATGTTTTGTTATACACTTATTATCATTTTTCTCCTTTTCATGTATTTAGATATGCATTACATTAATTGGTCAAATTGTGAAACAATAACAGAGGGGTTCACAATGTGAATGGCTAAGATGATAAAGAAGGCTGGTGGTATGTTGACACACAACGCACGTTTCGGTAGGGATGCCTTCATCAGGAAGCCTTCACATCATTCACCAACGTATTGGTGCATCAGTTGATATCTGGGAAGTAGTCTTGGTAAAATGGGTAGGCTTCAAAGGGTACCACAAGTATCGGGACTGACAGTATGCAAAATCCACATCTGTGGCTCTAAGTCCCACAGGTATTGGTGGGGCGGACGGACGTGCTGATTGATCTGGAATCTTAGGCAGTGTCCACGACAAAATTCACTGGTGTGTACACTATAGTTAAGACAGGACTTAAATAGTGTTATTTTCGATAGTCAAAAATATCTTAAGGCTAATAGAGTATCCAGAACTGCAGGGGAGGACTGCATATCGCTGCGCTGTGGGAATGATTTTGGCCGTGTCTCTCCTCGCATCTGCATGGCAATGGGGTCCCCAGTGCCAGTCTACAGTTTGGGGAGGGGGGCTTGATGCTCTGCCCCCCCCCAAAAAAAACTCACCCCAGTGAATGTGTCCCCTGGTTTCCCCTAAAAAAAAAATGAAAAATTTGCCCCAGCAATCAGGAGCCTAAAAATAGATTGGGGTGGAGTGCGTGTAATCTATTCCCATTTAAAGGAAAGTGGCCCCAGGGGATGGGGTTTCTGGGGCATAAAACTTGTTTGGGGAGGGTGGGCGCACCCCCTCCTGTTTCAAAATATGTGCACCAACCTTCCCCCCCTGCCCATGCCAACCCAGGGGGGTAGAAATTTGAAAGAGAGGGAGCTTGCCTTGTTTTTTTTTTCTATCAGCACCACTAGTACTGCAAAAGAAATTGTTTTGGCTCCAGGTGAGGCAGTAAGCCCCTACGCTGTCCCTCTATGTGTTTTTTTTATTGACTCTATTTTTGTAGGACAGTAAAATGAGTCCTAAATTTGAAGTGGTGGCAGACAATACGATCTTATCAATAGATCTGTGGGATCCATGGATCCTCTGCTGTGTGATATATATATATATATATATATTCACTGAAAAAACCATAGGTTTTAGGGACAGTTATAGATAGTTGGACATTTCACTCGTACAAAACCTGTGAAATTCCCCCGTTATAGTTAGTTCAGCTAACTATAACTCGCGCCCCCGCAATGCACTGCTGATGACGTCACATATTACATCACTCATGACATGGTCAGTGACATCACTGATGACATCACTGATGACATCTCAAATGACATCACTGATGACATCATCCAGTGACTGTGTTTCTGTAAAGTTTAAATATTTTTAATATATAGGGAAAGTTGTATTGAAGAATGAGTGGGTGTATAAGTGTGTGGATGAAGGATTTAGTAGGTGCGTGACTGACTCTATAAGTGAGTGATTAAACGTATCTTACTGAATGCAAGGGTTAGTGACTAAACTGGGTGAATGTCTGTATCCGTCTGTCTGTTGCTGTGTAAGTGGCTGCATGGGTTTGTGAATAGCTACATGAGTGTCTATATGAGTTATTGATTGGTTGTCTGAGTATCTGTATGGGTGACTGAGTGTTTGTGTGGGTGTGGTGTGTGCGACTCTGTGCATAGATGTGTGAGTGGGTGATTCACTGGGTGGATGGTTTCAAGAGTGCATCTGTGATAGACTGTATGGGTGGGTAAGTGTGTGTAAGAGTGTGTTAGTGAGTGAATGTATGTCCCAGTGGTACATGTGTGAGTAACTACATATGTGAAAGGCAGTATATATGTGTGTTGGAGTATATAAATAGCTATAAGCGAGAGTGTGTGATTGTGAGAGTGACTGTATGGATGAGTGTGTGCTTGTATCAGTGATTGTATAAGAGCGTAAGAATGTGCTAGTATTTGTATGAGTAAGTGAGCTGGTGTGTGTATAACTGTATAGGTGAGTAAATGGCAGTGTGTTTAATTATTTGCATGACTGACTAGGTGTGTGAGTACCTCTATGGATGAGTGGCGGTGTTTGAGTGTCTATATAGGAGTATGAGTGCATATGATAGTCCTGTACTGAGTGACCGTAAGTATGAGTGACTGTACGGGTGAGTTAGTGGATGTGTGTGTAGACCTAAGAATCAGTGAGTGGGTATGTAGTTATTGGTGTTGAAGTGTCTATGGTTTTGCGAATGGCAGTCTGTAATTTAGAGTGGGTGTATCAAAGGTTATATTAGGGTGTGAGGAGGTGCATCAGATTATCACGTGGATGATGTCATCAGTGATGTCATCAGTGATGTCATTTGAGATGTCATCAGTGATGTCATCAGTGATGTCATCAGTGATGTCACTGACCATGTCATGAGTGATGTAATATGTGACGTCATCAGCAGTGCATTGCGGGCGCGAGTTATAGTTAGCTGAACTAACTATAACGGGGGAATTTCACGGGTTTTGTACGAGTGAAATGTCCAACTAACTATAACTGTCCCTAAAACCTATGGTTTTTTCAGTGAATTTCAAAGGTTTTTTAAATGCTAATTTCTAACTCTGACGTGTCTGAAACCTATGGTTTTTTCAGTGAATTTCAAAGGTTTTTTAAATGCTAATTTCTAACTATAACGTGCCTGAAACCTATGGTTTTTTCAGTGAATTTCAAAGGTTTTTTAAATGTTAATTTCGAACTATAACACCCCTAAAACCTATGGTTTTTTCAGTAAATTTCAAAGGTTTTGTAAATGACAATTTTAAAATGTATTAATTGTTATATTTATTTTTTTGATACTGATTTACTACATTTTTTAAAACTATTTATTTTTAGATATTTTATTTATTAAATTACATTGTAATTACATTATACATTACATTACAAAATATACTTTCTCAGAATGAATTACATTAGTTTAAATACTTTGCAAATAGGCAATAGAGTTTTAAGTACAGTAGTTACAGTTGTTGCAATGGGCAACACAATTTCAAACACAATGCAACATTGAGCTCAATGTGAATTTCTAGTTAAATGCAATTAGTTACTTTATGGATTACTTTTCTAACCACAGGACTGGATCCTAGATTCAGTCCTGGGACATCTCCTGTAAACAGTTGAGTAAAAGCGTTTTGGTTACAGTAGTGATTTTTAAGGAATATTATTGTATTTTAAAACTTGACACTTCGAAACTTTTTCACATAGAATCACCAATGTTATCCTATGGGAGGAAATTCACTTAGCAGGTAAATAGTGTTATCGTTACTTTTTCTTACTCAGTGGTGGATCCTGGATCCAGCACTGGTGCATCTCCTGTAAACAGTTGACAGAATGCGTTTAAGTCATACAGGCGATTTTTAAGGTATACTTGTAGTTTGTGAAAAACGACACTTTGAAACTTTTCTGTGGAAAACCAGACAATGGATTCCAATGGAAGGAAATACAAGTTACTGGTAAGTACGGTTAGAATTACTTATCAGGGTCAGTGCTGGGCTAAAAGATGCAGCACTGGGTTCTCTCCTGATAACAGGTGAGTAAATCGGAATTCGTAGTTCGGCTGATTTTAGAGGAATATTATAAAGTTCCAAAACTCCACACTTAGAAGAATTTCCAAGTGAAACCAGTCAATGTTAGCCTATGGAAGGAAATTCAAGTTACTGGTAAGTACAGTTAAAATTACTTTTCACGATTAGTACTGGGCTGAAAGATGCAGCACTGAGGTCTCTCCTGATAATAGGTGAGTAAATTGGAATTCGTAGTTCAGCTGATTTTAGAGGAATATTATAAAGTTCCAAAACTCAACACTTAGAAGAATTTCCAAGTGAAACCAGTCAATGTTAGCCTATGGAAGGAAATTCAAGTTACTGGTAAGTACGGTTAAAATTACTTTTCAGGATCAGTACTGGGCTCAAAGATGCAGCACTGAGGTCTCTCCTGATAACAGGTGAGTAAATCGGAATTCGTAGATCTGCTGATTTTAGAGGAATATTTGTATGTTTCAAAAATCGACACAAACGTTTTCAGCAAAAAGCAGGCAATGATATCCTATGGAAGGACATTCAAGTTACTGGTAAGTACGGTTAAAATTACTTTTTAGGATCAGTACTGGGCTCAAAGATGCAGCACTGAGGTCTCTCCTGATAACAGGTGAGTAAATCGGAATTTGTAGTTCTGCTGATTTTAGAGGAATATTTGTATGTTTCAAAAATCGACACTTAGAAACGTTTTCAGCAAAAAGCAGGCAATGATATCCTATGGAAGGACATTCAAGTTACTGGTAAGTACGGTTAAAATTACTTTTCAGGATCAGTACTGGGCTCAAAGATGCAGCACTGAGGTCTCTCCTGATAACAGGTGAGTAAATCGGAATTCGTAGTTCTGCTGATTTTAGAGGAATATTTGTATGTTTCAAAAATCGACACTTAGAAACTTTTTCAGCAAAAAGCAGGCAATGATATCCTATGGAAGGAAATTCAAGTTACTGGTAAGTACGGTTAAAATTACTTTTCAGGATCAGTACTGGGCTCAAAGATGCAGCACTGAGGTCTCTCCTGATAACAGGTGAGTAAATCGGAATTCGTAGTTCTGCTGATTTTAGAGGAATATTTGTATGTTTCAAAAATCGACAGAAACTTTTTCAGCAAAAAGCAGGCAATGATATCCTATGGAAGGAAATTCAAGTTAATGGTAAGTACGGTTAAAATTACTTTTCAGGATCAGTACTGGGCTCAAAGATGCAGCACTGAGGTCTCTCCTGATAACAGGTGAGTAAATCGGAATTCGTAGTTCTGCTGATTTTAGAGGAATATTTGTATGTTTCAAAAATCGACACTTAGAAACTTTTTCAGCAAAAAGCAGGCAATGATATCCTATGGAAGGAAATTCAAGTTACTGGTAAGTACGGTTAAAATTACTTTTCAGGATCAGTACTGGGCTCAAAGATGCAGCACTGAGGTCTCTCCTGATAACAGGTGAGTAAATCGGAATTTGTAGTTCTGCTGATTTTAGAGGAATATTTGTATGTTTCAAAAATCGACACAGAAACGTTTTCAGCAAAAAGCAGGCAATGATATCCTATGGAAGGAAATTCAAGTTACTGGTAAGTACGGTTAAAATTACTTTTCAGGATCAGTACTGGGCTCAAAGATGCAGCACTGAGGTCTCTCCTGATAACAGGTGAGTAAATCGGAATTCGTAGTTCTGCTGATTTTAGAGGAATATTTGTATGTTTCAAAAATCGACACTTAGAAACTTTTTCAGCAAAAAGCAGGCAATGATATCCTATGGAAGGAAATTCAAGTTACTGGTAAGTACGGTTAAAATTACTTTTCAGGATCAGTACTGGGCTCAAAGATGCAGCACTGAGGTCTCTCCTGATAACAGGTGAGTAAATCGGAATTCGTAGTTCTGCTGATTTTAGAGGAATATTTGTATGTTTCAAAAATCGACACTTAGAAACTTTTTCAGCAAAAAGCAGGCAATGATATCCTATGGAAGGAAATTCAAGTTACTGGTAAGTACGGTTAAAATTACTTTTCAGGATCAGTACTGGGCTCAAAGATGCAGCACTGAGGTCTCTCCTGATAACAGGTGAGTAAATCGGAATTCGTAGTTCTGCAGATTTTAGAGGAATATTTGTATGTTTCAAAAATCGACACAAACTTTTTCAGCAAAAAGCAGGCAATGATATCCTATGGAAGGAAATTCAAGTTACTGGTAAGTACGGTTAAAATTACTTTTCAGGATCAGTACTGGGCTCAAAGATGCAGCACTGAGGTCTCTCCTGATAACAGGTGAGTAAATCGGAATTCGTAGTTCTGCTGATTTTAGAGGAATATTTGTATGTTTCAAAAATCGACACTTCGAAACTTTTTCAGCAAAAAGCAGGCAATGATATCCTATGGAAGGAAATTCAAGTTACTGGTAAGTACGGTTAAAATTACTTTTCAGGATCAGTACTGGGCTCAAAGATGCAGCACTGAGGTCTCTCCTGATAACAGGTGAGTAAATCGGAATTCGTAGTTCGGCTGATTTTAAAGGAATATTTGCACAATGGTGAAGGAAGGGGGTGGGGCCTGAGGTGACATGTCTGCAAACACGCCCTGTGGCGCGTTTTAAGTTGGAGAATTAATTCCTCCTCAATCCCGAGGGTCCCTAGGGGCCAACTGGCCCACCAGATACCTCCAGTATGCGCCAGAGAGCTGCGTTGCAGAGAGGTGTTCAGAGGCCACGCCCCTTTTACAACACTCTGCAATGCAGCTCCGTGGCGCTTACTGGAGGTACCTGGTGGGCTAGTTGGCCCCAGGGACCCTCAGGATTGAAGGGGATTTAATTCCCCATCTTAAAACGCGCCATGGGGCCTGTTTGCACACATGTCACCTGAAGCCCCTCCCCTCCCTTCACCACTGTGCAAACGCGCCCGTGGCGCGTTTTAAGTTGGGGATTAAGTCCCCTTGAATCCTGAGGGTCCCTGGGGTCCAACTATCCCACCAGGTACCTCCAGTAAGCGCCACAGAGCTGCGTTGCATAGAGGTGTAAAAGGGGCGTGGCCTCTGTACACCTCTCTGCAACGCAGCCCCTGGCGCATACTGGAGGTTCCTGGTGGGCAAGTTGGCCCTCAGGGACCCCAGTATTCAAGGGGAATCGTTCCTCCTCTGCAAACGCGCCAGGGGCGCGTTTGCAGAGTGGTAAAGGAAGGGGGCGGGGCCTGCGGTACGATCGTTTTTTGGGGGGTTTTCCTCGAAGGGGGCTGTGTGGCCCCCCTTCCTTTGTCCTTTTTGTGGGCCCTGGGGACCCCATCCCCCAGGGCTTTACCCCTTTTTTTTCTAAAAAAAAACGGGAAGGGGGCTGATTCCGGCCCCGGGGACCCCATCCCCCGGGGCATGGCCACTCTTTTTATTATTTTTTTAAGGAGGGGGGCTGCGTGGCCCCCCTCCTCAGGCCTCCTTTTGCCCTGGGGACCCCATCCCCCGGGGCAGGTCTTTATTTTATTTATTTTTTTTAATTATTTATTTTTTTTGGGGAGGGGGGCCGCGTGGCCCCCCTCCCGGGCCACTACTTGCCCCGGGGACCCCATCCCCCGGGGCTGGCCCTCTCCATTGGGGACCATGGGGGGGTCCCCAATCCCCCACGGTCCCGGCATTGCTTTTCCACATGGGGAGCTGCTGACATGCAGCTCCCCATGTGGAAAGCAATCTGCTTTGCTTCATTGAAGCGAGAGCAGGTTTCCCTGCTCTCCTTCAATGAAGCAAAGCAGTTTGCAATGGCAGGACGGGAGCCGCGAGGCTCCCGTCCTGCCATTGCAAACTACAGTGTCCCGGGGTAGGCACCCCGGGACACTGCAGGAGCCGGCCCTGGGGGTGGCGGTCCCCAGGGCCACCACAGGCTCCAGGAGGGGGCCGCGCGGCCCCCTCCCATGTCTTTAAAGCCCCGGGAGGTGGTGATCCCTGGGGCTCGGGGGTCCGTTACGGACCCCCGCATTTACATTATTAGTGCCCCGGGGAGGTGGCGGTCCCCGGGGCGTGTGGGGGGGCTCGAGCCCCCCACACAGAAAATGTTTTTTTTTTTTTAAAAGAAGCCCCGGGGAGGTGAGTGCCCTCCCGCAACATTTTTATTAGAAAGCCCCGGGGGTGGCGGTCCCCGGGGCTTGGGGGGCCTTAGAGGCCCCCCGGAACTATAAACCCACCCCCCGCATGCCCCCGGGACTTGGGCCACCCGGGGGCAAAATAATATCGAAGCGCGGGAGACCGCGCTTCGATTTTTTACGGCAGGATTCGCGCACCCTAAGCGCATCCCGCCGTTTAAAAAAAAAAAATGCTTTTTCTGCCCAGGGGTCCTCGTGGGACCCCTGAGCAGACCTAGGGGTCAGGGTGTTTCTACCCTGCCCCCTTTGTGCGTTATGCGCACTTGTGATTTTTTATTTTATCGGCGGGATCAGCGCACCCTAAGCGCATCCCGCCGATTTAAAAAAAAAAATGCTTTTTCTGCCCAGGGGGCCCTTGTGGGACCCCCTGGGCAGACCTAGGGGGTCAGGGTGTTTCTACCCTGCCCCCTTTGTGCGTTTTGCGCACTTGTTTCTCTGCCTCGGTTCTACCGAGGGACAAAATGGCTGCCAACACTTCCTGGCTTGGAGTGTTGACAGCCAATTAGCATGCAGCTCGTGATCGGGAGGGTACGTGGACCCTAAGCGGCCATAGATATATATGTGATTTTACTTTTGATTTTCTCAGCAACTACTGAACGGATTTACACCATTTAACAAAAGGGTTCTTTCTGAACCAAGAACTACCTCTTTGCCAAATTTGGTGTAATTCCGTTCAGCAGTTCGGGCTGTAGCCGTGGCTAAAGTTTCCTATGGGAAAATGAATGGGGAAAACACGTTTTGGGACCCCCCTTTTTTCTCGGCCCCCGCTTGACGAATCACCCCGACACTTTCAAGATAGGAGCGGACCGGAGCGGGCCATAAAGTTTGAAAATTTCGCGAAGATTCGTCAACCGACGCAAGAGTTCTTTCAAATAGAATGTCGCGGATTTCCTATGGAAAATAGGTCCTAACTATAACTATCTACTGGCGACCGCCAGTAGATAATATATATATATATATATATATATATATATATATACACAACTTTTAAACCTTAAAGTATCTAAAAAATAATGAACGGATTAACACCAATAAGAAAATGCATGTTTTCTGTACAAAGATCAAGCTTTCTGACACACATGGCATAATTCCATTCAGCCATTTCGGCTGTACTGTGTCTAATTTTCCGATGGAAAATTGTATGAGCAAATTGTGTTTTGGGACCCTACCTTTTTCTCTGCTTCCACTTGACAGATCACCTTGAAACGTTAAAGGAAGGAGAAGCTGAAGTGGACGTGTTTTCTTGGAAATTTCCATGAGGATTCATCAAATGATGCTAAAGTTATAAGCAAAAACAAAATGTTTTTCTTATGGAAATATAGTCCAAGCTAATATATAGCAGTGCCTGGAGGGTGCAGAAGTTATAGTTAGCTCAGTACACTATAACTGGTTAATTTCAGTGTTGTCTTGCATTTTTATCCATGCTTAAATATAACATAATAACTTCATATGTACATTTCACTTGAAAAGGGATGTTTAATATGAAGTTATGATGTTATATTTAGGCATGGATAAAAAGGTAAGACACCACTGAAATTAACCAGTTATAGTGTACTGAGCTAGCTATAACTTGTTCCCCCTCCAGGCACTGCTTATTACACCACTCAAGACTTGCTGAATGACATCATTGACATCTAATGACATCTCATAGAATCATTAATGTCATGGTGAGAGAGCAAGTGACAGTTACCTCAGTAAACTATAATTGGGAAATGTCAGCATTTTTAGTTTAAAAAAAGGAAATATTGAAAGGACTAATGATGAGGTGCAGAGGTTAAAATCAGAGGTAGTTTCATTGACATACTTGACTTAACAGCTGCTGCCAAGACACCCCCTTATGTCATCAGTGTTGATGCTCACAATATGGACACTGGCGGTGTGCGATATTTGCATAATTTGCTTTTGTGTAATTATGCAAAATTTCAGAAAATGTATGTGTCATTACTTGAAATCCAAATCTGTCATTTCAAGCTATATTTTTGGGCAGAATGCATCATTGTGTCGTTTTTCGGCACAATGATGCATTCCAACAAAGCGCAAATGGTGCAATACACAGTAAATGTTTACTGCAAATGGTTGTCAGTTACATGAAGTGGCATAATGGCCTAATTTCAGGAATTTTGAGTAACAAAGCCATCTGTATAGTTGGTGATAATGCAGCCTCTAGATCAGAGGAGAAGATCACCAGATCGTCCGCATATAAAGCCACTTTCTTTATCCAGTTTCCCCAAGAGAAAGGGGGGATGTTATTTGCCATCCTAAGTTTCTGCACGAAGGGCTCTATGCAGAGATTAAATAGGAGAGGGGACAAGGGGCAGCCCTGCCTTGTGCCCCTAAAAAGGTTTAACGGGTGGGGATAGATTTCCAATCACTATGACTCTGGCTGAGGGGTCCTGATATATCAATGGGACTGGTCTACAAAATGTATCCCCAAGCTTGAGCCATTTCAAAATCGCCAGCAAATAAGACCACCTAACTCTATCAAAAGCCTTAGAGGCGTCTAACATTATAACTGCTAGGGTGGGTGGAATAAGCGGTTGCCACATCAATCGCTCCTATGAGCTCATAAGTTAACCCATGTAGATATCGCCCTTTGATAAATCCCTTCTAGTCCTTATGAATCACCTCTCCGGCTACCTTACTCAACCCCCCACCAGGATTTTTGTAAAGATTTTATAATCTGGGTTCAAAAGACATATTAGCCTGTATGCATCACAGCTACTAGGATCCTTACCTGGCTTCAAAATAAGCGTGATTTTCGCTTTGTTCCATGATTTTGGTAACTGCATCCTTTGCTCTAAAATCTCCCTAATCATTCCTGTCAAGAAAGGGGTTAATACCTCCCCTAAAATTGCATATAATTCCGCTTGTATCGCATCTGGTCCTGCAGCTTTATCTCCCTTACTCGCCTGTAAAGTCATCCTTACTTCATCTTCTGTGATACCCTGATTAAGAATTTCTTTCTGGTTTAGGTCGAGAGGTTTAATTGTATCTGCTAACCAGACATTCACCTCATCTTCTGAAACGCTCCACTCTTCTGAGTAGAGATCCTGGAAATACTTTTTGAATGCCTCCTCCAGTTCCATTTCATTGGTCCGCATGGTACCGGACTGCCCTACCTGAATTCCATTGATTCAATTTCTGTTTTGATCTGACTTGATTTTCCATGCTAAAAGCTTTGCTGCTCCCTCCCCATACTGAAAGTGATCCAATTTACTTGCATCCCATCTTTTTTTAATTCAACTTTGGAGGATTTCTTCCATTTGATTTTGCAATAGACACAGTCTTTCTTCTGTCAAGATCCTACTGTCGATCTCTATATTTGTTTTTATTTTTATCTCTAGATTTTTCATTTCTTCCTCCAGCTGAGCTGTTTCATATCTATATTGTTTATTTCTATAGCTAAGTGCACTTGTAATTTTTCTGCTAATAAAAGCTTTGAGCGTATCCCAAATTACTCCCGGAGGAGCAGAGCCGCTTTTAATTTAAATAAATTCTCCTTCTTCTACTTTCAAGGCTTCCATTACCACGGTATCTGCCAAGAAAGTGCGTTCTAGTGTCCACCGCCGTTCTGTAGGCCGGCTAATATTCCTGATTGTTATAATTGCCACTGAGGCCTCCTAATGTTAACACAGGTGTGCCAACATAATCTAGATACACCGAATAAATGCGCTATGTATTTTTATTAAATGAAGTGTGTTCATGAAATCGTGTTTATGATTATTGGAATTGCATATTTTTTACACAATCTATTTTACTTACTCCTCTAGGACTTAGAATGAGTCCTGTTACTAAGATTTTACAGGGTTTCCATGCAAGGACAAGTACATTATTGTTATTAAATAATATTTCGAATCTGATCTTTTTATATCTTGACATATTAATTCTGGGAAACGCCTATGAGATTCTTTAATGCTGTGAGTAATAAGACTTATTTTTTCTGTATTATTTATGACTCCATTCACATTCATTTATAATCATCTCTATTATTTGTAGAGATCTCTGATGTTCTTTCTGGGATTGTTCGTGCTGTAGACAAAAATGTAAATGAACGGGAATAAAGAAATAATGTAGGTTTATAAAGTGCAAATTGTTTGTTGCATTGAAAATATGCTGGTGAGCGACCTCTGTTGTATTAGTAATCTGGGGGCATATCATCAAGCCGGCGATAAGAAATTATCGCCGCTTTAGCGTCTGTTTTCAGACGAAAAGCGGCGATAATTTTATTGCTGTATTAGCAAGGCCACGCTATCGCGTGAATCCTTGCCCTATTGCCCTTTTCCATAACGCCACTTTGCATCTCTAATGAGATGCAAAGTGGCGTCTCGTCCCAAAATAACTGGAGAAATGTCGTTAACCGACATTTCTCCAATTATCAAGGAATCCCCAACAAGCATAGCGATGAGAAAAGTAGCGCTAACCTTGGTTAACGCTACTTTCCTTACGCATGCATTTAGTTTGACTTAGCCATGATATCCAATGGAAGGTGGATATCATGGTTAAGTATGCCCAGCCCTATCAACAAGCTATCGCCAAATGTCGTGCGATTATCGCTGGATTTCCAGCGATAATCGGACATTTGGCGGCTTGCGCCAGGAATTTTATCGATTCTGAGATAAGCGTTGCTAATAGCACGCTATCTCAGCGATAAAATTCATCGATCGCCGGCGATAAATATCCTAGCGCTAAGTGCGCTTAGCGATATTTATCGCCGGTTGTTGATAATATGCCCCCTGGAGCGCCCATCTTAACAATAGATGGCTGTGAAATAATGCAGAGTTCACTATTCTTTTACAGGTGAGCAAAAAAAAGACACTCCTGCCGCTTTTCACGTTTCTGGCTGGATATTGTGAAGGCTGTCAACTTCACTGTCTCCATTATCAGGTAACTCAACTATATATTGATCATTATCCCAAAAATATGTTCACATAAAGAACATTCCACAAATAAATACCTTACCTATTAACTTCATTGTGAACATTTCTACACCATTACATCTATTTATGCCTCCTTGCATAACTTTATCTGCGAAGTTTAACTGACCTCCCCACCAACTTCAATTCTAGAATCCGAAACTCCAATCAAGAGTTGATTTCAAGTGTTTCTAATGTATTGAACTACAACTGTGAATCTTCTCCTTGTAAAGCACAAATTACTATTGGGCATTTTGCATTTCAAACATCTGTAATGGTACAATTGAAAACAAAAAATGGTTCAAAGCAACGCTTTGTGGATTGGCTCTTTTGTTATGCGTTTGAATACATTTATAGACCAACTATTTTTTTTGTATTGTTTTACTTGTTGTGAATGAGGTTTTATTTATTTAGTCATTCTTTAATGTTGACTAAATACTGAAAACTGGTTTACATTGCAATAGAGATAATTACATAGATACACTTGGATTCTTGAGATATTTATCATAAAAAGGCAAAAGCTAAAATTGGCAAAGGTTTCCCTTGAATGAATAACTGAATGAATTAGAGAACATTTCTAAAGCACAAACAACTACTTGAGGATTGAAAAACTTGTTTTCCTGAACATAGGAACTTTCACGAAGCAGGCATGCTGGGATCTAAGGGCCTGGACGAGTTGATACCAGATGGACAGAGAGGCCATATAGGTTTTCAGGTGTTTCAAGGCGCATGCAAAGTGCTTTGAAGTGCCATTTTTTAATGACTGGAAACTAGTGAAATTTGCAAGCTCATTTTTGATAGGGCTGATCTCTTTAAGCAGAGAATTAGACTTGCAGTTGTATTCTATGTAGGAGGTTTTTAGGTAATCTCACCTACAGAGAATTACAATAGTCCTTTATGGACAAAACAGGAGCCTGTATCTGGTCATCATTATCATCCTAATTTATTCGGCTCAAAACCATAAAAGGAAAAGGCATATAATAAATGATAAAGTAAAACATATAAAGACATCAATACAATAAAATACTACATCCATAAAATGACTACATTGCAACAGTCCCATAATGTTTGCGTAAAGAACCTGATTATGAGTCGGGTGGTCCACAAACCGCCAGACTCACTGTGGCACGGCAGTGGCAGTCCAACCACCATGGCACCAGCAGTCCAACTGCTCCACTACAAGTTGGGCAGTCAGACCGCCATTGCACCGCAGCAACCGCCAAGGATCAGAGATCCTTGACGGTGGTCCAGCGGTCTTGAGGCTGCAATATGCTTGGCGAGACCGCTGTGGTCCCCCCCAAGCATATTATGAGTTACCTCTCTGCCAAGGTTTTCATGATGGTTCCTCAACCATGAAAACCGTGGTGGAGAGGAAACAAAGGGGGCTCTACAGGGACCCCTGTTGCCTCTGGGCCATGGGGTGTATGCAGGAGGGCACATGGTGTGCCCTCTGTGTGCATGCACCCCAGTGCCTGCATAGCATAGACTGCAATAGTCCATGTCGTGCAGGTACTGTCTTTGACGTTCCCATGGCAGTGCCTATTTCATACCAAACATTTTATAACAAGCATCAACCAGAGATATGGGTTGATAACAAATGCCATGATTTCTATCTCCTTTTTTGAATATGGGTTCAGTAATTGCCTCTTTCTAAGAGTCTGTAAGCAGGTCAATTATTATTACACCTAAAATATTTGTTAATAAAGGCCCCCATAAATCCACATTAGCTTTAAACATGTCAGCTGTCACACCACTAGGACCAGGAGCATTCCTGTGGGCCCATTTGTTAGTTGCATAAATTGCCTCACTAAGATTGATTGTCTGACATAGAGTATAGGCAGATGCCATATCCATATCATAAGCCTCACCATCATCTAATGTTGAGTTTTCCTCCCCAGCATAAAAAACTGTTCTGAAATGTTTCTCCCAACTGCCAAATTATATGACACACAAGTTTAGGTTTCTCATAGTTTGAGAAAAAGGCCTGTTCACAACTGCCAAAAAACTCCTACTGTCCCTTGTGGTCCATGCCTCTACCAGATCACTTCCTCTTTCCAAACTTGTAATGTTGTTTTATAGCCATGCCAGGCTTTCCCCCACATCATCAGCATACCTAAGGAAAGCGTTCAGGGCTTTTATCAGGGATTTATGAGCTGCTGAGCTGGACTCGTCCAACCATCTACAATGATGAGGGGCATCTGGTTGCTTATTGGGTACCAGCATTCCCACAATGCTCTGACACAATGTGCGAAAACCTTCCAAGATAGTATTCACATCCTCACTGAATGACAAACTGGCACCAATGGTGGGAGCATTGTCTGCAGTCAGTTTACTCAAAAAACATTCTGGGTCTACGTGATTCCAACTGGTGCACAGAAATGTTTTACTAATAAAATGAATGGTTCTGTTCAGTGAGGGGTCAGGTGCCTTAATCAAATCAAGATTCATAACCAAAAGCAATGGATTATGATCACTCAGACAATCAGCAATTACCTTTACGTCTATAAACAGAGGAAGCAAACCTCTAGACATTAAGATATAGTCAATTATACTAGAAGACCTATGAACTTTGGGGCAGATTTACAAGCCCCTTGCGCCTTCTTGCGCCGCCATTGCCTCACTTTGTTTGACGCAACGGCGGCGCAAAGAATGCGGCCTATTTACAACGTGACACATCTATGGAGATGCGTCACGTTGTAAAGCCCTGCGTCACATTATACCTGCGTCAGGTATAATGTATGCAGGGTGGGTGTTCCCACGCACGAAGGCCTCGTAAAAGTGACACAGTGAAATCTACAGGATTTCACTGCGTCACTTTTAGGATGCCACTGCGTCAAAACCTTACGCCTGCTTGAAGCAGGCGTAAGGAGTGACGCAGTACAGTAAGTATAGGCCTCAAAATACATTGTTGGAGTTGCGTCGTGCTTGCGACACAACTCCAGCAATGCGTGACTTTTGGGCCAACCGATGCGTCAGAATTTCTGACGCATCTGTTAATCCTTGCGCCATGGACCACTGTATTGTAAATACAGCGCATCCATGGTGGCGCAGGGACATTTGACGCCTTCGCAAGGAAACTGACGCATCTATGCAGATGCGTCCGTTCTTTGTAAATCTGCCCCTTTGTACTTGGGTAGCACCTGGGTAACAGAGAGGTGGATGTCAAGTGCAATTACCAAATTCTATTTTAGAACATCCCCATATGGAGAGTGATTAAAATATAAGAAATCAAGGAGTACTATTAATAACTTTCACCTTTACACTGGTTAGCTCCACTGAAATAAGTACTGCCAATCCTCCTTTCGCTTCCCCGACTGAGGACTGCACTGCAGGGTTGCATAATGACATCAACCCATCAATAACAACATTTTCAGGTATCCACTTTCCTGATAGCAAACTATATCAAAATCAGAAATCATATTCAGTCAATCTGTATTTAAAATCTTTGATCCAACTCCTGCAATATTCCAAGTTAGAATTGTAAGACCCCTGGTGTCACAGCCCCCCCCCTTATAGGGGGGCGGAAAGGCATTTGATTCACAGAGCATGGGGTCCCTTCCATAAGTGCTTTCCCCCTAGTGTGTCAGGAATAGCACAATCATCTGTTTTACAATTCCTAAATCAATCAATGTCTATGACACCATCAAATCGGGTAAATCAATATGTGGTAGGAACATTACAGTGAGGGGCAATAATCACCCTGAAAATGGTTTCTGGAACGGAAGATAGGGCATATGTTTTATAAAAGTTACCCAGGGGATGTGCATGTATTCTCCCCAGCGATGAAATAAGGTAATTTATATGGTACAACAAACCTTTCACAACTGGGGGGGGGGGGGTCCGAAAGTTAAGCACCACAGAGTCAACCATGCCATCCTAACCCTCTCACCAAAATTATTTCACAAAACGTGGTCCTGATTCCATCTTACATTAAAATTTAACCAGTGTATGACCTTGTTCTTTAGGTCTGTCTCATCTTTTGTTTTGAGGTTGAAAGCGGGGGACAGACTCCAACACAATAACGTAAGGGGTCCATTTCAGTGAAATTTAAAGTCCTATGTTATGGCTACAGTACAATAAACAATTGGTCACAGTAGCAACAATTTAACAATATGAAAGAAATAGTGGCATTCACAACACCAACTTTGCAAAATTCGCAATGGATGCGTTTATTATCAAGGCATAAATCACTTCTTATAGACATTGCAGTTGCTCATACATGTGGAACATGATTGTATTTGCAACAATGGTGCTCTAGTGTGGGGGAAAGGGTGGGGTGTTCTGGATCAAAGTGGGTGAGTGAGGGTAATTGAAAAGGGGGAGGTAATGTGACATATATACATTCAATTTACATAGTGAAACCTGTCCGGCCTATAACAAGCCATGTATTCCAGTAAATGCACATAGCACTATAGAGGCACTATAGAGGCACTGATAATGAATTTCAGTCATCAGAGCTTGTATAATGGTATGTAGTAGTCAACGTTTCGACCCCTTAAAAAGTTCAAGGTGATTCAGTCCTTAGTGTGGGGTCTTCATCAGGACAGTGTGGAAGAGCACCCAATCTATCAAACAGCATATGAAATCAGGCTGTGAAGTCAAGATGAGTGGGCTCCATAAAGCTGTAGACAACGGGAAAAGTACGGTCATGAGTACACGTACGGGCATCCGTAGTAAGACTGTGGGTCAGCAGATCCCTTGCAGTCAAATGGCAAACCTCATCCTTCCGTCTTCAATCCAAGAGTGAAATGGCTAGGCCTCTCAAAAGATTCACTAAGTGGTACAATTACCCCCAACTGTGATGCATTTCTATCAGGCATCCACTGAACCTCAATTGGTAGAAATGGACATTGCTCTTTGAGCCCAGGTACAACTACCTTAGTTGCCTTCCCTTGCAT
Organism: Calotriton arnoldi; assembly: GCA_963921515.1. Classification (NCBI taxonomy): domain Eukaryota; kingdom Metazoa; phylum Chordata; class Amphibia; order Caudata; family Salamandridae; genus Calotriton; species Calotriton arnoldi. The sequence goes on from CAWUFW010002152.1 coordinate 487,615, forward strand.
GTTTCTGGAAGACGAAGCAGTTGGCGCACAATGAACAATAGCTGGCTCAGGGTCAAACCCACTAGCTTAATGGCTAATTTCCTAAGGGCAGAGTCAATAGCACCCAGGCGATCTTTTAGAGGTTTGAGGCTCTAGGCCAAAAGCTATTTAAGCTTGGCACATATCATAGCAGTTAAGCAATTTAAGCAATTTAAGTCAAAAGATGTCGGCAGGGACCCACATTTGATAATGGGGGAGAATCCTGGGGCTTCCTACTCCATGCTTTTGAAGACTTTTTTAGGCATTTAGGAGGGGGCACAGAGATGGAAACACGTAACTCTGGCAAAGAGTGGGAGCTCGCCGGCAACGATGTGAGGCAAGACTCCACTTTTAGGTTGGGATTGGGTAAACCATCTAATTGATCTTCCACTGATATCAGGTTAGAGACTGAGGGGACAGAAGTTCAAAAATGCTCTTTAAAGTTCACCAAGGCCACTATGACCTCCCTTGTGTACAGCTGCATCCAAACAAATCAGTAGCTCTACATCACACGGGTCATGACCCAGCTCTGCTGCTCGCTATCTCACCAGCTATCTCTGAGAGAATACAGTGACATTGTGGCCTCCCTGGCAGTGCTATTATCAGGAAGATCCACAGGCCTGAAGGAAACCCCTCTCCTGGGGCCCTCAAAGCCTGTGTGCAAACTCCTTGGTCTTGATTGAAACATGCAGACACCTGGCACCCTCAATGTCAACTTCTTCAACCTTCCTTCCTTCAGCGCCTGTATGCAGGCATGCGCATGGCAAGAGAACCAAGGGGAGTGACCAGTGGCCTTTGGTGTTTCCTTGAGGCAGAAGATAAAAAAGCAAGATACCATTCAACAGACAGAAACCTGTGCAACAAGTGATCTTAATATGGTCCCTAAAGGATAGGTTTGCAACCACCTTGACTCCCAAGTTACAAACCAGAGATGATGCTTTTGGAAATAATCTCAATGGCTTGGGCTGTGTCTAAGCGGCTCTAGACCCAAACAAGAATATTTTATTTTTGTTCACTCTTGAGCATTAGAGAGTTTGATCTCATCCAGTTCACAGAGACACCTTGTGAGATTTCTTGCTGCATCCCTTGGCTTTTCATGTAATTTGAAAACCAGTTGTGTATCATCAGCCAACTTGTGGAATGTAATGCTGAATGATTCAATCAGACAACCACGAGATGCCACATAAAGTTTAAAAAGGGGGGAGCTCAAATGGAACCGTGAGGAGCCTCTGTGGAAATAGATTTAGGATCTGATCTAAAGTTAGTTAGGACTGCCGTTTGAGTCTAATTCTTAAGGAACAAGAGAACCATGCAAGAACTTTACCACTAATGCCGGTGTGAGAGATGGTGTCAAAGGCCACTGTAAGATTTAACAAAATCAGGGCCACCACTACCCCTCTGATGTCCTCCATGGGTTTTGCCAGCACAGTCCCAGTGGATAGAACCCTGCAGAAAACTGATTGTACATTGTGAAGATGCTGGTGAGACTCTAAATCTTGAGTTAGCTGCTTGTTTACAATTGTCTATGTCGACTTAGCTAACAAAGGGTGAAGAGATATGGAACAGACATTAGCCATCACCTTAGGGATTAATTTTTTTTTTTTTTAAATAGAGAAGAACTGTAGCTCCTTTTCATCTTTGGGTACAATGCCTGATGTGAAAGAGGAATTGCACAAGGCAGTGAAGCATAGTAGAATGATAGAGCTCAAATTCTTTAGTTGATGTACAGAACCTATATCCATAGAAGAAGAGGAGGTAGTCAAAGTAAAAATATCTGAGACATGAGTATCCAAAACTAAGGTAAAGGAGGAGAACATCTAATTGAGAGACACATTCTGGAAGGGAGATCTCAGCAGCTATCTGAGGCAATTTAATAATTAGGTTATTGATCTTAGTATGGAAGAAGTCTGACAATTTCTCACATAGATCTTGTGATGGAAGGATAGTATTGATTTGAATATTTGAATAGGATGCACTTCTGAGTGTATTCCACTTTCCCTTCACATGGAATTAGTCTTTGTCCAGCTAATGGTTTTGGTGCAAAATGATCCGGGTGGGTCTAAGCAGGATTCCAAGGCTGCGAAGGTCACATTGCCATGAGGATAGATTTGCCACCTTGCCAAGGGCCAATGATTTACCTTCAGATTTTTCAGTTCTCAAAGTCCACTACTGAGGTCAGGCTGGGCAGTAACACAAGAAGATGCAATCCCTATTACATGAAGTGGTGTTATATTGGTTTATTATGGCAAATATCTTATTTCATCAATGTGGTGGCACTTGAAAAAAGCCAATAAGCCTCCCTTTTTAATAATGGGACCCCCTTATCGCTGTTTAGTATAACAGGGGGTGTTATGATTATAAGGTTCAGGGATTGCTTTGGGTGTGACTGTTTTAATAATGGCACCAAAGTTGTTTCCATCTACCTGAATGTACATATATGTAAACTAGTATGTAGTATTTAAGAGTGTGTGTGTATTAGCATACTTTTTCATTTTATAAGAAAAACCACTGACTGGACAAGGGTTTATTGAGTGTTGGTGCTGCGTCCCGTGAGCTGGGGGTCCTAGTCCACACCACCTCCCCTTAGTAGGCCATGGACTGATCATCCTAACCACCCTAAGAGAGTCAAGTGCTACAATGAGATATTTGGTTTCCAGCAAATAGAAAGTTGCAGGCTTATTACTTATTAAGAACTCATATACTTCACAACTAATAACCCAATTTCTTGCATTGTCTATGCCGGACAACCCTAGACATAAGCAGAGCATTTGTTCAGAAGATGGATTTGGCACAAAGAAAGACACAAACAGAGGTGTCACATTTAGCATCAGTTTTGTATTCTTACATCACGCCTGAAGAAAGGACACATCCATTTTAATTCCATGCACAATTAACACCACACTATGCATAGCCTTCAAGGATAAAGACTTACCTTAGATAATCTAAGATTTTGACACAGGTGCCAAAGCTATTTCAAGCAAGAGTCATACCAATATTTTAGTAATCACCACAACCATTTCGATTTCTAACCCCATACAGCTCTATGTCATAGTCAGCAGGACTAACCAAGGCAACCAAAAGTGGCCCACCAAACTCATTACACCACAAAAGTAATAACCATGAGGGCCACACTGCTTCTCCATACAACTCAAAGAAAGATCAGCAAAAAAAAAAAAATCAATACATTTCAACAGAGTTAGGATGTGACACGTAATACTCATAGGGTGCACAAGAGTTCATTTTAATGCTCTACATGAATTGTTACTCTTAATTGCTCTGTTTATTGCAATTTGTTATAATGGGCAAAATGAACCAATCAGATAGTGCTAGTACTTGGAGGTCATAAATCTGGTGAGCAATGAAAAATAAAAGTCTAGTTTATGATTTGTATTGGATTTGGTATTATTTTCCTTTCTGATAAAAAATGACAAGTCTAGTGCTCACCTTCAATGTGCTGTCCACATACCATGTCATTATATCGATACCCATCCTGCAAAATGCCTCCAGACTTAGCCTTGATGTAAAACTATGCAAATTAACTACATTCTCTGCACAGCACTCAGTAAATTATATAATAATTTATATAGAGCCTCAAAAACCTATTGAGTGTCAATTATATATTGTGTGTACTGTTGTTTAATAAAGTTGTGAAACGGCTAATTAAATGCATCATTGTTTTCTTCCTTATTCATAATGCCCAGTTGGTTGTTTCAATTCAGTCTCAATTATGTACAGCCCATCTGAGAACCTTTACTCTGTCGTTTATACCACACAGAGACCATTCTGTCTATTGGCATAAAATGGTAACATACCCAGCAGTCTACGTGAGGTTTGGAAATTCTTCAAAATCCATTGTCACTGATAAACTCCTTGATTGGAAGACAGTTACAAGTAGAACCAAGGCACTGTGATGAGACAGATATCCTCAAAGGTTTTCAAAGTGCTGTTTTGCATGATGTCAAATAAGACTGTTAAATCAAAATTCCTAAATTTGTCATCTATAATTTAAAGTTCATCTAGCGCCTTGCTATTCCACAGAGCAGAGGTCTGAATGTAGTTTATCTGAAACAGATACTAAACCTTTGACCACTCTTAAAAATGAGCTGATAATTACTTTATCAAGAACTTTTAAATAAATCATGCCTCTAAAAAGAATTGTGGATGCTGTCAGGAAAACTCAGACCTCGATATAGCAGAAATTGTTTATTGACTATATTCTTAATATTGTGCCTTGTTATTGTGGTGTGCCAATTAGTGTTTTTGAACACCAGAAGTATCATCTACATTGCCCAAGAAGTCCTCCTTTATGCTTTAGCCTCCTCAGCTTTTTCCTTGGCTGTCTTTTCCTAGGCTTTCTCTTTCTAAACACACAAACAATATGCATTGATTTCAGCTTTGAATATTTGGAGATAACCCCTTGGAACATGGCGTCAATCATCGGACTACCAATATATGGTATGAAGGGACAGAAGAGGACCTTCATTAAGGGTATTGCAAACAGTTTTTTTACCAGAGTTTATCACTTTGCTGAAGAATCAACATAAAAAAATCTGCATAAACCGTCGCAACTGCCAGGTAACTACAATTCCCTGGCAGTTACGGGCGGTCCTGAGGCCGCAATATGCATATTAGAAGTTTCCTCACTGCCACACTTTTCATGGTGGTGCGACCACCACGAAAAGCGTGGCAGTGAGGAAACAAAGGGGGCCCTACAATGCCCACTGGTGCCTTACTCCATGTGAATGCACATGGGGGCAGTGCTGTGCAGGTACAGCCTTTAACTTTCTTATTGTGATGCCTATTTCATAGGCAATGGACTGGGAATGCCAAAGAACTGCCTGCCAGATCAGGAGAAAACTCCTAATCTGGTTGGCGATTCTTACATGGGTTTGGTGTTGCGGAAGCAGGGCAGTCCCGTTCCCGCACCGCTAACCTCATAATAATGCCCTAAGTATGGCCTATGTGCTGTATGCCCACCTTTCTGGTTTGTTCTAAGACAAATGGAAGGTACCATTTAAATCTTTATTAAACTCAAGAAAAATATTTAAAATATTTTTATGATAAATATTGTTGTAAATTACATTTTATATTTGCTTTAAATATAGAACTAATTTAAAAGTTACACCACCATTTCATTCATGTAAACAAATTACATTTATAGTTTTTTTCAGAAGCCTAAAATAAAAAAATAAATTCCAGCATAAAACAAAAAAGTTTTATTATTAATTATTAATTTTTAAAAGTAATATATACAATGTATTTCAAATAATTATATTATATTCTAAATACATGTATTGCAACATTAATTTTAAATGCAAAAAACGTATTAAAATATTTTAGAATTAAATTAACAACATGTACTATTTTTATAAATTAGTTTTTACATTAAATCAACATATATGCATATATTTAACAAATTTACTAATCTAATTTAATTTATGTAATTTAACATTTTGTCCCATGGGTGTTTTTAAGTTCCTACCTGTATTATTTTTTATGGGAGGAATTTGCACTACCAGGGGTTGGCCATGTGTGGTGCTAGACCTAGTACTGTTTATTTAATTGTAAGTTATACATGTAATTTAGTCTCCATCCCATTTTTCAGGAGGCAGAGGCATGTAAATGACCCTTTTTGAGTAAGTTTACACTCTGATTCTGTGAATAGCCAAAAGTAGTAAAGTGACTCAAAAGTGTAAGAGTAAATTACACATGTAAATTTACACACAAAGGTAAGATACCTTTGTGAACAGTGCAGTTTTATTAGATGTGAGCATTATTTAGACTTTCACTGTCTAGTGAGCCGAGCGATATTATTTTCTAACAAATATAATAAGAGAAAGCTAACAATCAAAGTAGAGATTAGTGAAAAGATGTGATATCTGGGAAGAAAACCCATAACCTCCCCTTACACACTCCACACAGAATTGTTTGTGGCTCTTTACAGTGCTAACATCCCTCTTTTTATGTTCCAGTGGTTTATCTGTTATCTATCATCAGGCCAGTATAAGCACTACAAATGCAGCTTCTGGTTGCATTTTACTTAAGGGATATTGTAAGTAATATTCTAAATAAGATGAACTTGTGCTGAGATCTAGTCTTTCTTGTGCTATTTTATATATCTTTGAAAACTGTATACCATTAATAAAATTGATAAGATTAGAAGAAATGTATTCTTGCCAGTCCATGCATTGGTCATGTATTATTTAAAAGTACATTTATGCAACATAAATGGGTCTAATAAATATTTTGCAAGGTGTTATTGGACTGTCACCAATTATTACTTTGAAATCACAGTAGTGCATTTGTTAGATTTTCTCTGATAAATTCCTTAGATTCATTTTTGTCCTAATCTCTTCCTATTCATTTTGCCAACAGCAGATAAAATAAAGCCAACATTTTAGACTATACGATTTCTGAAATATATCTGATTAGAATTATTGTGATCCATACCCTGAATTTCGAAAAATAATTACAGTTGTGACACAATTTAACAAGCATTAGAAAAGTCAAAAGCATGTGCTGGGCCAGAGCAAGGTAGCAAGTGGCAGCTAGGAGCAATGAATGCTGGCAGGGCCCCATCCTGCACTGGTGTTATGATGGGTGGGATGTAGAGACAGCAAGGAGTAACAGTGGGGAGTTTACCACAGGGAACTACATAAAGCTCCTTTTTTTAAGTACTATGGCATTATGGGCAGCCCACTCAGCAAATGGCAAAAGCCCACTCTGTGTATAGTATATGTGATGCATGTTTGTGTGTGTATATTGTACTATATTGTAAAAATGAGGTGTCCAATAAACAGATGCTTGTAGGTGAGATATACAAAGAACACTTGAATTGAGCCAGAGCCTTAATTACATTATCTGCTTTGTGCAAACTATACTTAGCCTCACATCTGCTATCTTAATTAAGGCAGCTGTTGAACAAGCGTTTCCCCATATTAATGCATACTTCACGTTTTTACAAACCTGACAAAAATATGAACTTCCTGCCAAATTTTAGATGATAATTATTTTGAGATACCCATCTTTTAATTTTGTTTGCTATATCAGCTTTGAAATCTATGTTTTATTGTGTGCATACAAAGCCAAGAAAGGAGTGAAAACAACCTTTGAATCTAGTACACCACCCAAAATTAAATGTGAACATTTTGGCTTGACATGTCCTCTTTTTACCTATGTCCTACAATTTTTATATGAATACATGCTTATTTTTGTAGTTCCAGTTCATTTTGGAGTAAAGACCAAATAAAGAAGACTAGGTATTTTCAACTCCATTTTAGCAAATTTCCAAAATTCCTTTTCCTTAGTAATTTTGAAGAAATTAACAGAAATTCAGAAAACGGATACCAATATTCTGACATGCAGGACTAGTGTATTTTTTGTCGTGTGGGTAAAGCAATGGCACTTGCACAATCCAGTGAATAGAAAAGCAGCTTGAAGCTCTCAACATTGTTTTTTTATCTTGAAATGAAAAATGAGAGACAGTGGAAATTTCATTGTCAACATCTTTTCCCAGTAATTCACAGATATGTTTGACAAGGTTTCCTAGCGTCAGACCAATTGAGAAGGGTAGACTTGGAGACTCTACCAATGAATCCAACCTTTTCCATGTTGTCATTGAGAGAAAGTAGGTTGTTAGTTGTGATGGATTGGTATCCACCACAAGTAATACAGTTACTATCTTGTTAGGTCCAGTCAAAGGTTTCAGTAATTTAAACCTGAGCTCAACACCTTGTACATGTGGCAAGGAGCAGACATGCCTAATTTAGAGAAAATGTGTAAAGAATTTAGAAGTGACAAAACAGTTGAAAAGCTGAAAACACAACACGATAAAAATACCACTCCTGTTTAGAAACATCGACTAAAATGTAATACACTAAATGACACAAAAACTACAAAACTCCAAAAGGGGGAAACAGAGGTATGATTGTTTAAAGATTTAAGTTAAAATATTGCAAAAAAGCACAAAGTGTCCACGGTAGTCAATGGTCGCAGTTGACAGTGACTAAACACAATTTGAGACTGACCGCATTGGTGTGCAAGTCAGGTTCATCAGGTAGATTTCCTCCCTGCCCCCAGGGACTGAAAGAAGGGACGTTCAAAACAGTTTCGAAGTCCCAAACTGAAAATTTACTTTTTCATTTATCTAAGGAAAAATGCTTCTCCTCATGAGACAAACCGGAAATTCAATAGGATTCCTTGAAACTTCTAGATCAATATCTTGATGTTGGTCCCCTTGAAGCACTGGAGCAAAACGTTTTCTAAAAGTTCCCAAATTTCTTTTGATATGCAAACAGTCACAGGGTTAAATTTCAAAGGCCCCAGGACTTTAGGGGAGGCACTTAGAGACTATCAGGGTATCAGGCAGAGACCATCAGCAAAGTCCAATCCAGTCCAACTTCATTGGTCAGCTGGGCTACTTCACAGGAATGTCCTGTTCAGCTTTTTTTATGTTCCTGAAGCCATCCAGGGAATAAGCTTTACAATGCTTGGAGATATTTCTGACCTTTGATTTCAAGTGGAAGGGGGTCCAGCCTCCTTAGATCCTTCTCACAGGTCAAAGATGCCAAGTGCAGCAGGTTCCTTCGCCTGGTATCCTACAACGTGCTCCGACCGCCAATGGGCTCATGGCTACCCTAAGTCACTCCCAGTTCCTCTCTGACCAATGGGGTAAAGGTACCCAGACTCTGACCTACCTAGGTTTTCACTAGTTTTTGTTTGCTTCACTCTAAACAGGCCCAAAATGCCATATGTCAGGGTAAAGATGATTAAGTTTTTTGTCCAAACTAAGGGGCTGATTATGATCGTATCAGGGATGGGAGCACCCGACAAGCTGTTGGCGGTCCTGCACCCCAAATTGCAATGCGACCGGCTTGAAGGTGGTCGCAAAGTGTATTTTTTGTATTGTGGCATGTGCTGCTGGCTGCAGCAAATGCCGCAGTTCAAAAAACGCACATTGTGCATATGCCTGCAATATGTAGCAGGCACCTTGAGGTGCCTGCCACATGCTGCAGGGATATGTAGGGGGGCACCATAGGTTCCCCCCAAAACCCAACACTGAGGGCTAGGGGGCAAAGGGGGCACGCTACAGGCCCCACAATGTCCCTTTCCATCAGCCTTTTCATGGCGGATAACGCGCCATGTAACAGCTGGCGGGGAGGGACATCATAATCCTTACGGCGGTGCCTTGCAGGCACCACCACCATTGTAGGGATCGGAGTGCCCTCCGATGGTGCGACGGGCTCCTTGAGCCCGTTGGATCCATGGCGGTCGGTCTCTTTGAACACCACCCCTGTGGCGGGTGGAAAACATGCTTACGATGGCGGTGAGACTACCACTGACAGGCTGTCGGTGGCGGTCTCACCGTCATCATTATCAGGCCCTAAAAATAGACTCTAAAGGCTGGGTGGGGTGGGGTAATGGATTAAGATAATCAGCAGTCTCCACCCCAATTAAAACTATAATCTGTTTTGAAGCAGGCACTATACCCAAAACAAATTCAGAGACAGAAGAAGGACAAAAGCAGGGTCCTTCAGCAACTAGCAACCAGACAGCGATACACAAGAATTGGCCTAGCAACCTGTTTACTCCCTTTGAAGGGTGCAAAACTTTTACAAGTACTTCAGACAGACCTGTCATGCAGGTTTTGTCACTGGGGTGTTAACAGGCAGGGCATAGCCCGCACCCTGCATAATTTATGAAGCTCAGAGGTGTCATCTCTGCTCATTGAAGTCAGCCTCCTGTATGCTCCTTGGAAGAATTTCATACCTCATGCAAGGCTGAACACAGGCTGTGCGTACCTGGAGAGCTAATGCAAAAATGTACTTTCCCTTAATATTTATCAAAAAAGTACCTTCACCATTTATTTTTATTTTTAATAACTATTAAAAATAATGGTTTCATTATGTGTATACCTGGTCCCTTTTCTGAATTAGTGGTATTATTTTAATCTGCACTCTAGTTGTCTATACAGGACAGCTAGACTTGCCACAGTAAAAATAGCTTTTTGGGCTTTGTTGGGACAAGCTAACATTAATTTTCTGGATGTCTCACTTTAAATATCATGCACACTAACTTATGTGCTACAATCAGTACTTCAATCAGTACTTGTTAAGCATGACTACTCACCCGTGAGGGTCTCAAGGCACTGGGGGGAGGGGTGCAGGTCCGAGTGGGCTCCGAGGTTCAGTCAAAGAGCCAGGTCTTGAGATCCTTCCTGAACTGGGTCAGCGACGGGGAAAGCCTAAGGTAGAGAGGCAAGGTATTACAGGTTTTGGCTGCAAGGTAGAAAAAGGATCTTCCTCCGGTCCTGGTCTTTCAAATTGTGCTACAAGGCTCACATAGTGACTTACTAATATTTAGAAGGGAGGTTTTTATCTTTCAAAAAGGGGTATTTTCACAGGTCGCACTGCAGGTTTAAAATGCAGCAGTCAGGCTACAATGTAGGCCTGGAACCATGTTTTTCTTTATCATACTAGTGGATGGAACAATTAGCACGGCAGTCCACGAGTTACATTTAACTTTTCATGCCATGGGTGCATTGCCACCCCATATATACGGTCTTATAAGAGAAGTTAAATAGGCCACTGATGGGTTAGACAATTTCTACATGTTTAAAGGTCAGAGCAATTACATTGGGAATTGGACAGCAGTGTCCCAGTGTGCAGATTCTAAAAACAAGCAATAATGGGGCATTTTCTCACAGTCATCATTTGAGAAATGCTCATAAAACTTCACAACATTCCTTCAATGAGTCCCAAGCTTAGAAAGGGTGTCATTAAAGGCACGTAAGAGATCTTGACCCATCCAAACTCAAATATGGCTAGACAGACCTTTGCTCAAAGCATAGCTTGCACACTTGGCCTTAGAGAAATTCACCGGGGATCAGAAGGCTGCACTGGGATGCACTTTACCTGATGCCTACATGAGTAATTAGAAAATGCAGCAGCACTGAATGTGGCAGTGATTGCCAAGACAAAAAAGAGGATTGACTCATATAGTTACTGCATAAAAGGGCATAAACCTTTTTTTTAAACATGGAATGCTACCCCCCTTCCTGAGGGACAACCACCGGTGGGATGGCAGTTAATACAACTACATTGCAATGCCTCATGGTATAAGTTGATCGTCTCAGTTCTGTGAACTTCCTCTCTTCAGTTTTTACGAATGACCGATATGAGTGCAAGGAAGGAAGAAAAGCTGCACCAAGTGTACTCATTCTAGTCGCTTGATGATCCTGGAAAGGGTCTAGATGACTACTTGGACTGTAGCATTTTCCCCTTTTTCAATGACATAAGTGTAGCACCATTGGCTAAAACAATTCTTTAAAACAAATGATCTGTGAGTGAAGAGTGGAAATATTGCCCACCCTGAAAAATCATATGATCTCAAAATCTCCTAATGTGTTAAAACCAAACTCTAATCTTCAGCCTCATCAATTGATACATTTGAGGCATAACAAATGGCAACATTGTGCATCCTGGATTTCAGTGTGACTCCCAATTAAAGAATTGCTGCTTCTCACTACATATTTTCAGCATGGACCCAACCAAACCTCATGAATTAGGTAAGAGATCATGGGCATGATATCCACTCTGTCATATCCTCTTGTGAAAAGCAGTCTCAAAATTGTGGGAGCTGTGGTGCAGGGCTCAAAGCGAGTGGAACACTTTTCTGTGAAATTCACTGCAACAAGATCTAACAATACTCAGGAATTGGATCACTTACAATGCAAATAGCAACTGCTTGCATTTATGCTATTGATTATAGTATTTGCTGTTACTTAGATGTAGGCCTTGTGGCCCTGGGTCTGTCAGTTTCTCATGGCTCTTCTATATCTGGTTGCTCTCAATTGGCATTCTCACACATCACAGCCCTCTAAGAAGTTTCAGAGCTTTTCACTGAATAAATAAGGAATAGTTAAACGTTCTTAAGTATCATGACCCTGCTATGATTGGTCGGGAGCTTTGGTTACTAGGACATAATTTTTCAGATGCATGTGCATCTGTACTGTTCCCAGTGGTAGTATTTCCTTGGTAGGAATGATGACTAATGCAAATATTTTGTCAACTTCTTTTTAGGTGCAAGCCAGTGTCAGAAAGCACTAACCTTGTATTCTGGATTCAGTGGGAGTTATGCACTCTTCTGTCTCTAACTGCCTCCACGAGTAACCACATGTAATCAGAATATAGAGTGAGTAGTAGAACATGGAAAGTGGAATAGGATAAGAGAGAAAACAGAAGCACCAGATGCCACCGCTCTGACTGGTCAGTTAGCTTGGCACTAACGTTTGCAGTTTCTAACTTCAAATATCGGCCGCAGTACCTATTTGTTTTATTTTAATTTGGGGGTCTTAGGGGTTAGTACCGTTTTCTTGATTTTTTGCTTACCGTTGTTGCAGCTGGGCATTGCTGTGTTTGATCCCTCACCTCCCCGGTCCAACGCAGCACTGCTTGCGCTGTTTCAGTGGAGGGAGGGTTGACGGAAGACTCCCCTCTGGGCTCCTAGTCTAAGAGGCCATCATTGGGAGCTCGGCGGTGTAGTTGCGTTTTGGCACCACCTCCCTCAAGGATTTAAGCACACAATGGCGCTGGTGCGCCAAAGGCGCACCAAAGGCCAGCCCGCGCCTGGACCAGGCCCAGGGCTGGTCCCCCTGGTCCTGGTGGCTCAGGACGGGCGCAGCACACAACATATTCCTGAGAAATGTTATTCGAAAAACAATTATTCTGTCTGTCCAAGATTCAGTCCAATGGACCTACTACAGGCAGCACTGGTGGACTGTGCTGCTTGTTACAAAACCATTCATAAGGTGAACTTACCTGGGGAGGACATTGCTGGCATAGCCCCTATCATTCGTACCAACTTGGAGGGCTCTACCTTGCGTGGCGCACTCATTAACTAGAGATCCTTAGTTAAACATCATCTTGAGATCTCAGAACTAATTATAAATCAGCGCTTAGACCTGTTTTTTGTAACGGAAACCTGGGCAGATGATTGGGCTGGCCCCGAGCTCATCACGGCCACTCCAGTGGGATATAGAGTACTGCATATCAATAGACCTGTTAGGAGGGGTGGAGGTTTGGTCATTTTCTTTTGGGAAGAGCTGCAGACTATTGCCACTTCAGTAAACCTGGATGGTACAGAGGCAACTATGTTTGTCCTTGAAGTATCTCGAACTCAATCATTTAATGGCCTGCTAATTTACCGGCCACCAGGTTCAAAAGCGCAATTTGTTGAAACAATCAGCACAGTTCTAGAATCCTATCTACTAAAAAGGGATTTCACGGTTCTGGGAGATTTTAACTATCACCTGGAAAATCAATTAGACGCCGCTACAGAACTCCTAACAGATACGCTGTCTGGATTAGGTCTAGCCCAAATTGTGGAAGGACCAACACACATTGCCGGCCATCTATTGGAAGGAATCTTTACCAATAATCCCAATATTCGTTTTCTAGGTACCCTACCACTTACCTGGGCAGATCATTTCACCATAGTCTGGGATCCCAGATACTCCTCCCACTCCCCCTTCAGTACACCAAAGCCCTACCTTAAATCGCAGGCGTGGAATAAAATCCAAGCCACTGATCTGGACTCCATACTGAAGCACTCTCTTAACATTCAGGAACTTAGTGCTGATCAGATGGCAGAAGATTATCACAATTGGCTTATCTCTGCCTTAAACGTAGTGGCTCCAGCTAGAAGCATGAAAGTAAAATGTAGAAAGCTTTCTCAGCCATGGTTACCTGCCTCACTCAAAGCAGCCACGGCCGGGTGGGGGTGGATTTCAACATACGACTGCAAGTGAAAATTAAATAAATAATTATTTTTCCCTAGTGGTCGTATGTTGAAATACCCCCCCAACGGGCCCCAACGTCCCACCACTCTTACCTTCACAGACCGCGGTTGACTCAAAGCCATTAAGCAACAATGTCAGAAACAAGAACGCAAATGGCGCACTAATTATGGTTGTGAGGACAGAGCGAAATATAAATCCTGTCTTGCTAGCTACAAAGAATCAATTTTAAAAGCTAAAATTGATATTTGGACAACACAAAAAAAGTCAGCCACTAATGTCTCTAAGTGCCAGATGTACGACTATGACAATTTGTGACTTGCAAATTGCGCTCGATTGCGAGTCGCAATTTGCAAGTCGCAAAATGCCATTTACAACAGTGTGTTTAACACTGTTTGCGATTCCCAATGGGGTCGCAAATTGCGAGGCTCATGAATATTACTGAGCCAACATTCATACATGGGGGTGCGATCGCTATTAGGAAGGGAACACCCCTTCCTAATAGCGACTCGCAATTCCTAAATAGTGAGTCGCAAATAAATTGCAACTCACTATTTAGGAATTGTACATAGCCCTTGGGGACAACGAATTGTCCCCAAGGGAATTGATATCACCACAACCAATCCTGAATTCTGTATCTCCCTAGCCAGGACTTTTCAGGCAAAAGTCCTGAAGATTTTTAATAACTTTAGCAATAATGGCATACCATTATTTTCTACCTACCCAATTTAAAGCCTCTAAGCTTCGGGCAATTTGTTGCCCCTTCCCCAGCACAGAATGCTTGGCTCATACCCGTGACTAAGTCAGGTTCTCCCAACGACCCTTGTCCCGCTAGTGTGATTTATCAGGCTCTTGAAGCTATATCTCGTTACCTTGCAGCCATATTTTCCATCATGTTCAAAACAGGAGTTTTTCCGACCATTTGGAAAGCTGCGTCGGTGCTCCCCCTTTCGAAAAAACCCACCCTTGACCCTTTGGATCCCAACAATTATCGACCTATCGCACAGCTTCCCTTTCCAGCTAAGATAGCTGAGAAAATCATGAACACACAATCTTCCTCCTATTTGGAGGTCAATCATCTCCTAGAAGACACGCAGTTTGACTTCAGAGAGAACCACAGCACCGAATCTGTGTTGCTTACGGCCACTGAGGAAATTAGATCATCTCTAGACAAGGGAGGTAATGCAGTGTTAATTTTGCTCGATCTCTCTTCTGCCTTTGATACAGTCAATCATGAGGTACTTATTGACCGTCTGCACAACTTGGGCTTTCACGACTAAGCCTTGATTTAGATTAAATCCTATCTATTAGGACACCAACAAGTTGTGTCAAGTGGATCTTCCAATTCAGGAAACTTCTGTCTGCCTTGCGGGGTACCTCAGGGTTCCTCTCTTTCTCCAACCCTTTTAATCTTTATGTCACCCCATTGGCCGTTCTGATTAGATCTTTTGGATTCTCTCTAGCATCCTATGCTGACGATATTCAAATCATTGTATCAGTGGCAAAGGGTGAAAGTGGTTTTGGGGATACATTTAGCGAGAGTATGAGTGCAGTGAATAACTGGATGACCAGTAACTGTTTAAAGCTGAATTATACAAAAACTAAGGTTATTCAATTTGGTAATAATCCAGCAATCTGGTCACCCACTGGTGGCCACCTGATCTAGGTCAGGCACCCGTCCCAATCTCCAAAGTTAAAAACCTGGGGTTTTCGCTGGATAGTGATTTGAATTTTAAAAATCAAATTAATCTAACTACCGCCTCATCTTTTCACTGCTCAGAATAATTAAGAAAATTGAGAAATTTTTGCCAGCTGACCTATTGAAATCAGTAGTCATAGCCTTAGTGCTCTCACGATTATACTACTGTAATAGTCACTACATTAGCCTTGCTAAAGGCTCACTTAGAAAACTTCAGACTATCCAAAATGCTGCTTTTCGGTTTCTTCTCAAAATTCCAAACTTTCAATCGGCCAAGGCCGCCATTAGACAACTGAACTGGCTGCCAGTCCACCCCTGCATCTCCTTCAAGGCTCTTTGCTTAGCGTATAAGTCAATATATGGAAATGCACCTGCATACTTGAAGGCTAGTTTGACACGGTATACTCTGGCAGATGTCTTCGGTCAAGCACAGCTAACTTACTGACGGTGGCTTCCTTTAGGCGGGCCTCCTGGGGAGGCAGAAGCTTTTTTAGACCCAGAGCTTTACTGTGGAATCGCCTGCCTCCAGAACTCAAAGTTGCTCCCACACTATTGACGTGATCCCTAAGGACTTGGCTCTCGTCTGCTGTTTCTTAACTTCTCAGCGCCAAGACGCCTCCGGGTATTCGTGCACTTTATAAGATTTTTCATTCATTCATTCATTCAGTTTGAAGAGGGTATCCAAGACCAATAGATTATTTAATTACCTTAGCATTAGTTTCTATTTCACTTTTGTGCGACTGGAAAAGTAATTACCAGTCATTCATTCTGTGGTTCCTATCACTAGGAGTATATGACTTGCTAAAAACTCTCAGGGACTGATTTAGAGTTTGGCAGACAAATTAATGTCTGCCCGTCAGATTTGCAGACGGGTGGACCTAAGTATGTCAGCAACAGAGATTACTTTGTCTCCATCGCTGACATACTCCTCTATGGCCTGGTGGAGTGAGGGCTGTTGAAGGTTTGGCGATCCAGCCACCCACCCAATTTAGAGTGTGAGGTTGAATTGCCAGTGTATACTGCCCTTTAATGCCAGGAAAAGCCTGGTGGTAAGGGGCAGTTAAAACTGTAAAATGACCCCCACACCTTTGGAGACAAATCCCATGGTGCAGAGGTCACTAGTTTCTGCATTTTCTAAAACAAAATCTGCTTTGGAATATTGTTTTTGAAAACACAAAAACAGGT
This sequence comes from Calotriton arnoldi, assembly GCA_963921515.1. NCBI lineage: Eukaryota > Metazoa > Chordata > Amphibia > Caudata > Salamandridae > Calotriton > Calotriton arnoldi. The sequence goes on from CAWUFW010002152.1 coordinate 504,312, forward strand.
TGAAAGATTGATGAAGTGCACTGTCCGTCAAAGATTTAATACATTGACAGGAACCATTGTCACAATGATTTCTGCCAATGTTAAGATTTATCTGCTGGGCTGGCAGACATCTCTAATTTTAGTTGGCTGAGGACCCTCGGTATGGCGAGAGTAAAGTATGCCACCATACTGATGGATATACCTCTTTCTAACAAAGTCTAAATCAGGCCCTTAGTACCGTATGCATAATCATAGATACAGATTATGTGTAACCATTATCATGACATAAGAATTCTTCCTGTTTCTTCACAGAATCACACTCCAAGATTAAATGCAACAGCTCCTAAAGTCTTTAACAATGTTGCATGTCAAATGCTCAAAGCCATTCTAAGTTTGTTTCTCAACACAACTTGATTTTTAGAATACTGCCAATAAACTCTTGAAGAAAAATAGATTCCTTACTAAATGATCCCTGATGACTGTGACATCTCTAAACAACTTGAGAGTTCAAAGACTGTGAGACAATGTAGCTTGTCATTTGGGAATTGTTGTTAGTGCATTGTACACACAGTAAGAGCCTCATATCAGGCAGCACCTACAGTCTGTGGAAATCACCAGTCTTTTCTTTCTATGAAACAGGCTTATCACAAGAGAGTTTGGAGTATGGTGCCCTCATGCCTTACAAGCCATAAACCATAAGTCATGCTTCTTGAGAGCTAGTGACTCTCAAGAATATAAGTTAAACATGGTAAGATGACTGGTCTTCTGTTTTTCATTTGCAGATTTAACACTCCTACCAATTTGCATCTCCTCTACTCTGCTTTGGAAGAAACAAATTACTGTTCAACAAACTCAAACTCCAGAGGGTCATTACTCATTTCACTCAAACAAGATACTGGAGGGAAAATGATTTATATTATTGCTACTTGTCATTTAGTAGCATTTAGGAGATAGACTTTTAGGGATTGGAGACAAGATTATAGAGGAGTGAGAAGCTCTGCTCTTGAGCTCCGGGCTGATTTTACCTGGCACCCCTATGCCCAAACTCTATGCCCTTGGATCTCATGCAATCGGCATTGCACACTAAGGTAACTCATCTGTTCTGCCTGCAAATCGGAGAGATGTCATATCTGTGCAGCCAACCACAACTAAGGGCACCAGGGACATCACCAGAGCCTGTCCCTGGATGCCTGGAGGTTTGGTGGAGATCAAATTGTCTTAGAAGCAGATGAGCCTTAGAGAGTTTTAGGGGAATGGATCAGTGTGGAGGCACAGGGATGATAGGCGTCAGAGTCAGCTTGCCACCTCAGGATTGCTTTACAATCACATATTTTCTGTTAGCTGTAGAAGGGCGAAAATGCCAGGAACCTGATGGAGAACATGCAGGTGCAGATCTCTTTCTGTGCAGTATAGGAGTGGATGACAGCAGGTCAGTCATGAACCTCTGACCGAGACTGGTTGATGAGTCAGGAGATGGATGTCTGCCATTTCTTATGCCTTAATTTGGGTTGCCTAAGTAGAATAGGATGGCCATCTTTTCTGCTGGAAAACAATTCAGGACTACACCATGAGATCATCTTCAGAAATTGCTTGAATCCAGCAATCCTCTCACAGGAAAGATCATGAGAGATAAGAAGCAGCCATATGGAGTGAAGGATTTCGGATAAACACAGAACTATGCTGCCCAGAGTCTTTGTCAAATATATCTAGATAACATCAAGCCAATGTTGTTTGTCATTAACACCCTTTACAGACAGACAATCTAAAAATTCTTTCCACATATGCCCTGATTGTATTATATACTTTTTACTTCAAAATGTAACTACTTTAAGTGTCAACATTTTCTGGGTAAATCACAAAATTAATATCATAATGTAAATTATAATAATTTGCCCAAATACATGTTCAGCATACACTCTTGACTTGAGTTTTCTTTGAGCTATAGCTACTGTCTGTGTATTTGAGAGTGAGACATTTTGAGTATGCTTCATATCTTAAGACTATTCTAAGGAAAAGTGCACCAACATTCTTAACCCTTTCGACTTTAAGCAAAGTAAGCTGGTAATGAGGGGAAGTCACATGGTTGTCGATCAACGGGTCAACACTTTCAGGGCAAGATGCTCCTAAGAGCTTTGTCCTTGAAGCCAGGATCATCCATTTGGCTAGGCCAGGTTCCAGAAGTATGAGGTGAGTGGATTGGTATGTGGCTCTTTTCTGCAGGTATGCTGCCAGTCTGTTTCAGACAGTAAGATTTCAGATGGGCTGGGCATGAGGATATGGCATTCAGTTCTTGGCCTTGCCACTAGGTTGATGAGTTGTCCTTAATCCATTGCCATGAGGCAGCTGGAACATATGTAGATTTCTGATGACTGCTTGCTTCTTTGTTTTACATTGGGAGCAGCCCTAGACCTCGTTGTCCTAAGCGCCGCTCTCCCACTGCCGCTCACACCTGCTTTGGCTCCCTGGATTACTGACTGCATCGCAGTCTCTGAGCCCCTGGTTCGAACCCGCTGGGTGGACCTGACTGCCTCTGATCTGCAATTTAGTTTATTGGCTTGGTTAATTTATTGGTTGTTGGCTGTGTCTGCCTGTGATTTTGTAATATCATGTACTGGTTTGGTTGATTTACTGGCTGTTGTCTGCCTATAATTTCTGTTTTCCCTTTGCTTTCTCCTGGACTGACTGGTATTTCTGTGGTCTGATTGGTATTTCTTGGTCACTGCTTTTCTTGCCATTTCTACCCGCTCCTACCATCCAGCCTCCCTGCCAAACCCTCCCACCTCCAACGCTACTTATAGAAGACACTGCGTGGAAACGCAAAGCAGGCATAATAAAGGCAGTCAAAAGGCAGATTTGTCTGCGCCCATCCATGCCTGGACCGCGCCTAGCGCCCGGACCTCACGAAGGTACACCGCCACAGACCTTCGAGTCTCGCACCCCGGACGCACCAACAATCTCTGATGCTGCACATTCCCACGGACCACCAAAGCACCTTTTTCCTGCCGACACTGCCGCCTCACCTTTAGCACTGAAGCAACCAACACCAGCAACACCGCCAATGCACTCCATTGCATCCTACTCAACATGAGCTCTGTCAGGAAACATGCCACGGAGATCTGGGACGTGATCTCCTCCCTCACCTTGGACGTCATCTTCCTCACAGAAACCTGGCTTCACCCCAAGTCTGACCCAGACATCGCCACGGCCAACCCCCAAAGGTTACAAGATAACTCACCGGGACGCACCATAACCAAGCAAACAAGCACAGAGGTGGAAACACCATCATCTACAGGGACACCATCCTCTGCACAACATCCCCAGACGACCCAACACTGGTAATGGAACGCCTCAACTGCCAACTCCACAGTGTCGTCAATATCTATCTATCTATCTATCTATCTATCTATTTATCAGTCATATCTATGGATAGGTACTCACTAGAATGCAATTTCTGGAGAAAGATGGAGAAACGGGTTACCAAATGTTGAGGGAGGTATCTGGTGTAGGGGAACAGTTTTAGTTCTGCATTACCTTTTTAAGGCAGACCTTACGCAATGTATTCTGCTGGGATTTACAAACCAACGCAAATCAGGAGTTGTAACAAAAAGTATCACAATGCAGCACAATGTGCTGCTTTGCATTACTTTCCTTCAGGGAGGCATTCCATGACTGGTACATGGGTGCTCCTTTGCATTCATCTGCCTGAGGCTGGCGTAATTAAGAGAAATATCTCTATTTCTGCTGGTGATTTTTACCTTTCATGTGTGTTGCACTTTCCAGCACACATTCATAGCAGAAATAGCCTTAAGGCATAGTTGTTATGCAGTCAGTGACCCCTTCCTGCACAAAAACCTTGCAGACCACAACACAGATATCCTTGCCAATTGTGAAAGAGTGCCTGCATTTGTGCATAACTTCACAAAGTGTTGCAGTGCATGAAAAGAACAGAACTACACCATTTATTTGTAGATATAACCCAATTATGCTGTATACAGTTCCGGCAACGCAGTGCAGCACAGTAACTTCGCTTGCTGCCCTGTGTTTCATGAGCTCTAAGTAAATCTGGGCCTTAGTTCTTTGCAGAAGAAGTAGAAGTAGAGTGACCGATTTTGTGAGCATTTACAAGGATAATGCCTATCTTCGTATTTTCTCGTTATCCCTTGAGAAATCACCATTTCTCACAGATTGTTGCTGCAGGATGAGGAGTATTTCTGGAATGGCACAATTGACCAGATCACCCTTTTTTGATGCTCACAAAAATGCAGAGGACATATATTAATTGAACTTAACTTGATCTGGGAAGGATAGCCGATGGGTATGTCGAGGATGGATGCTATCATCATACATGTGGAGACCTGTAATTACACTTATGGCCACACAAAGATGCCTTTCAGTGGGTGAGTGTTGAGTTAATAAGCTCACTGAGGAAGGCAGAACCCCATCAATGAAAGAGGGTATGAGTGATGGACTGGACTGTGAATGGGAAGTTGTTATGTGGGAATCAACTTTTTGTTCTGTGGAGTAGGATGAGTTGCTACTAATTGTCATTAATTTACTATTCATAGACTCATCTTCCAATGCGTAAAGAGGAAAAGTCATTAGTCCATGGATAACTATACATACATCAACATACTCTTCTACTAGTTGGTGTATTGGATAAATTACACTTGATAGTTATTAGGCAGATGATCTCTAAGTTGGTAAGGCTTTAACTACTTTCAAATTGTTTATGGTATCCTTTTATTGCATCATGAGAAGTAAATGGGCCTACAACTTACTGACAAGTTTCAACTTGCATTCTTGATGGACACACTAGGAAAAGGTAACAGACTACATGCTAATGTTAAGCTGTATCGCTATGTTTTGACTGGCTCTGTTCAAAGCAGATGCATGCTTTAATTCCATCACATCTCATTCCATACCATGCTTGTAGTGGTATTTGTCTATTTGATAAATATATTAATAATCCTGAAATGGCCAGAAATTGGCTTTTTCATTTGTGATAATATTTGATACTTTGGAGTTCCGTTTTTAAGACGTCATGACCAAAGCAATTTAGTCAATGTGCAACAGAGTGCACAAGGCAATAAAAACAGCACCCAAATATTTGACGTAAGCAATAAAATAACTTTGGCATTGATTTCAGTAGGAAATGTGTTGCTTGTATGGGATTTCATAGGTTGTATGTGATTTTATAGAAAACGATTTCATGGCATACTATTACTGAGAAACCATTTCTTCTAAACTGTTTAATGGAAATTTCAGGAATGAATGTGTAGTAAGGAAGGTCCACGCAGGTAGGATGTAGTTCATGAAGTTTTATTGAAATCTGGTACATGTAGATAGTTCTAGTACAGCAGGTAGTTAAGTTCTGTAGAGCAGCTCAGATCATGTGAAGCAGCCCCACCAGGAGCAGCCTGCTTGCTGCTCAGCCCATTCTCAACTGTCACTTCCAACCTCTCAGGCACCCAACATTCCAATCGCAGCATAACTCCAACATTCCATGCAGCACACACACAAACACACTGGCTGAGCAGGGGATGTAAAAGGCATGACAGGAACATGAGTAGGATACTACATATCTCCCTTTCTTATAAAGTGGAAGCAATAGTCCTATACCTAAAAGAGAAGTAACAATAAAAACCCAGTAAGGAAAGAGCTGAAAGGAATGCAAAAGCAGCAAAAGAAGTAAAGTCAAGAAAAGGACAGAAAGGTACGAGCGAAGAGATAGGTGAGGGAAAACAAAGAGGAAGCAAAGGGTGAGTGGCACAAATAGAAATAACCCATACTCTCCAACAAGGAAAATAGTAATAAGTCCTAAGAAACAACAAGTAAGTAAAAGGACATAGTCGCACCAAAGACTACCCCCAAACACACCCACTGGCCAGGCAGGCAAGCAAGGAAGGAAGGACAAGGCACGCGCGCGTACTAAGGACAAGACAAACACCCAGACACCCGAAGAAGAGAGGGAAAGATCTCCTCTTGAACAAGGAAGAAAGAGAAAAACACTACAGAAGAGGAAAGACTGGAGGCAAAGGAAGAATAACAACAAAGTGTATAGTTCAGGTTCCAAGGATGAGAAAGAAATGAACATCACGTGGATCACTGAACAAGTTCGAAAAAGAGAAGAATAAAAATACTTTATAATAATTCAACCTCCCGCACTTTCATAATGATAATAAAAAGAATATGAGAATAACGTTGGATGTACAACAATGTAAAATGATGTAAGCATGACATTTTAAGAAAATGACAGCAAATGGGACTGAGACCCATAATATGAAACCCCGTGTAAGGACAACCCCCATGTGGAGGTCACATGTAGTGAAATGTTGTAATGGGACTATAACCCATAAAACACACCCTGTGTGAGGGTAAAAGTGTAAGAGAAGATGGGAATAAAACCCATAACCCTCCCCTGACATAAGGGCGTAAGCAAATGTGAATGGGACTGGCCCCAAACTGACACACCCTGTGTGAGGGTAACAATGTACGAGAAGATGGGACAGACCCATGACCTACCCAGAAACAAAAGGGAGGCTATGTACCGTAAATGGGACTAAAACCCATGACCTACCCCGTGACGTAAAGGAGGTTAGCTACTGTAAATGGGACTGTACCCATAACCTATCCCTAAGCATAGGGATGTTAACAAATGTAAATGGGACTAACACCCATGCAACAATGCCCTATGTGAGGGTGGAAACCATAAGTAGCCTGTGTAGGCAAGAAGAATTGGAGAATGGGGCTAGTACCCATTCCCATCCCTAATGTAAGGGAGAGAATATATTTAAACAGGGAGTGGGTGGGAACCACCCACACAAAAGCTAGGACTACCCTCATGTAAGGGTAACATGGCTAAATTACGTAAGTGGGCAAGAAAAACCCTTAACGTAATTTCAGCTACAATTCACTTGACAAAAAGTGTAACGAAATAGTATACCACATCAATGAAATGTTTGTATGCAAATAACATTGTCACTGATAATTTGACAAAAAGCACAACTCTGTAAATAACAATACCTTTTCTGGATGGTGGAACAAAATCATGTTTTGACTTCAGCTTACACTATTAAGCGTACTCATCAATAAAAATAATAACCATCAAACCAGTTATTTGTGACTCATTTCTAAAACAGCTTGAAGCCTGTACAATTTTCCGACTTTCACCCCATCACATTAAAATCAGTCACATGTTTAGTGAAATGCAATGCACAATCAGTCTATCTAAGGAGAGAGAAAGAAATGATGGCTGATCACTGGTGAGATGAGAGTTAATAATGCGTGTCTGGCTATTTTCACCGCTCCAGATACGCTTGGAGAAACAAGGGCACAGTGTAGTTAAAGTTAGTTCAAATTTCACTGCTGTTTAGCGCGTCAACATTGTGGACATCTGTTATTTCCTTGTTGAAAGGGACACATTTCCTCGTAAACTTGACCAAAAATAAACGTAAGCCTTTGTACCTACAGTCTTAAATGTCCTCCTGAATACTGACTGGAGAAAGACTCCTTGAACAGTGTAGTCAGAGTTTGAAGAAGAACGGGAATCAGTAAGTGTTTAAAGAAATGCGTGTCAAAGAAGGAATGAAAAGCAGCATTTTTACAAGCCTGCATCTCACACATCAAAGGTGGCTGCACGTAATTACGACGTGCGCCGGGTGGCTGCAGGCACGTACAAGCTTGACATCGTAAGGCTTAAGCTCCGATTCTTCCGACGTCACAGAGGCGCAACAAGAAACTCCTCACGTCACTGCAGCAAAGGTAAAATGCGCACTAAAACAGTTGAGTGGCTTGGAAATTGAACTGAAAAACAGCGGTTTAACGGCCACCGACACCGGGTCTCTGGTGAGAGAAATTGTAATGACGAAATAACTGACTCACCAGCAATGTCCCGCACCTGTCGAAATAGACATATTGTAGGCAGGCAGAAAAACGCCATAACTTCCATTTTTTGAGGAAGAAAGTCAGTCACAACGTTGGCACTGTGACAGACAAGACCAAGTAAAACTAGTAGGCACCCACTCGAGCAGTTCCTTGTGTTGATGAAGCGCTACATAGTTAGAGTAGTTATCCAACCAAACATAGTGATCCACAGCTTGCGTTGTAACATATGTGCACATTTAGGCTCAGTGCAGCTACGCGTCTCCAAACACCGAGGCACTGGAATGACAGGTTAAAGCCAGCACCAAACACTCTAATGTAGACAGCATTCATAAGCGCTGTGTTACTTGCAGTGAAAGGCTGTGGGAATAAGCCAATCTTCCCATCTTTGTGGACAGGATAGTATTTCCATGCTCCATGATGTTTTTGAATGACCACAGGGTAAAAAGGATTTACAAGATGTAGGTTGGCAAGTTTGAAGACAGAATCAGGCCTTTTGAAATTCATAGTCCCAAATAAGTAATCCAGATGAGCACAGCACGCCATGGCTAGGGCTGTCCGATGGTGAGGACACTGGTGGGGCTGAAAGGCATAGTGCTTCATCTTTACTTGTTTCTTGTCTTCTTTGCTTTTCTTTGAAGGGCTTGTTTCTTCCTTGTTGACGTCTTAGTTGTTCTGTGTAGAACACCCTTGTATCTTGTTCGCAGTTTTTCTTTTCCTGTGGATACCTCCTCCTGTACTTTGTGTTGCCTGTGACTGTCTGTACTGTAGCTTGTTTCATCTTCAGGTCCTCTTTTGTACGCCAGGTACCTGAGATCCGCTTGTTTCAAGTAGGTTTGTCACCAACTCGACGCCAAATAAATGTAGTAAGGAAGGTCCACGCAGGTAGGATGTAGTTCATTAAGTTTTATTGAAGTCTGTTACATGTAGATAGTTCCAGTACAGCAGGTAGTTAAGTTCTGTAGAGCAGCTCAGATCATGTGAAGCAGCCCCACCAGGAGCAGCCTGCTTGCTGCTCAGCCCATTCTCAACTGTCACTTCCAACCTCTCAGGCACCCAACATTCCAATCGCATCATAACTCCAACATTCCATGCAGCACACACACAAACACACTGGCTGAGCAGGGGATGTAAAAGACATGACAGGAACATGAGTAGGATACTACAGAATGGCATTTACCTTTTCGTATTGTAATCCTTATTTTAACTGACCTCCAGTCCAAATGACCTTTGCACACACACATAAACATGCAATGATTATTGAAATCCAACTAGCTGTCATTCAGAGTATGTGTATGCAGACACATTACACGAAATAACAATCTTCATTGTTATCAATCTATCTAATAGCTAACACAGAAATATGACTTATTGTTGTGTTCCTAATTCTTGACATAAAACAATGTATACCAATAACCAATCTGCCAAGCTGTTTTACAATGAAAAAAGCATGCGCTCTCTTCCACATACCTACAGCAACCACTGTGCGCAGGAAGCCAAAACAACTGTTCAACATCTGGTCTGGTTCTGAATTTCGGCAGCATCTGCTCGTGTGTGCTCGGTCTTAACATTTCTTCCTCTCCTGTTACCACAGAGGTCGAGGTGCTTGGATGTGAAAAATAGTGTACTAGGTTCCGATTGTGATACCACACATCACATCTATAGGTAGTCGGCATAAAGTAATAGTCACTGAGCACAAACAATAAACTATAAAATAAAAATAAGCAACGGTAAATTCAATCACAAAGATGATAGCAAAGATGCAATACTGTTTACTAAAAATCTGATGATCATAAAATGATGATAATGAAGGCGCATTGAAATATATTAAAATGCTAAACAGAAAAGCATGCAATATATCTTGACTACAAGCTAAAAATAGAGGCACTTCACGATGAAAATCAATACCAAAATATGTGTGTTGTAATACAATACAAATAGCATTAACCCATTAAGGGGTATATTCACAAGAACGTGCGATAAACATCGCCAAAATAGCTTACCGCAACTTCTCACATCGCAGTCCATCGCGTGAAAATAACGCCGTGTTAACGTGGCATTCACAACATGGTGATACCCTGCGATATTTGCACGCAAACGCGGCAAATTTCAGCGAAACAACTAGCGCGACGGCCATAAAAATCCAAACCCTAACGGAAAAATGTTGCGATGGGCCCAATCGCGAAGAGACAATCCGCGATAAGGCGCACGAGGCCGGCAATACACACACGTCAGGTGGGAAAAATCACTACAAAAACAGAAAAAAAAACCCAAACAAAAAAATCACCAACAGCGAAGCATGATGGAGTCAGGCGGAGCAGGCACAGGGGACGATCGGAACCCCACAAGCCCCCCAGAGCCCCAGCCAGGGCCCTCGGGGACAGGGAAGGACAAGAAGAAGGGGAAGCCGCGGTTCAGTCCGCAGGAGAATCAGATCCTGGTCACGGAGGTGATAGGACACCATCAACAACTGTTCATCACCTCCACCGTGTCATTGGGCACAAGAAATGAAATATGGCAGTCCATCTTGGACAAGGTGAATGCTGTTGGAGTGCAGAGGAGGTCAATGGACGAGGTCAAGAGGCGATGGACTGATATCAAGCGCAAAACCAAGAGCAAACTCGCCAACAACCTCAAAGCAGCAATGCAGACTGGAGGTGGTAGTCCTGCGCCGCAGGAGGGCTGGATGAGATGGAGGAGATGGTGTCGACAGTCAGCAGTGTGGATATGGTGGCAGGAGTTGGGGGCCCGGACACTGCTCTACATGACCGGACACAACAGCAACAGGGTGAGTAGCGACCATGGACTGGGGGGACAGGGGGAGATGGGCACAATGGCACACATGCACAAATAAGCAGACAACACTGCACACCCACAATGACTTCGGATCATGTCCCTGATCCCCTTGCCATACTGCAGCACACATAGGAACACCAAGTACGTCACCCTCGACTATCTGCCCACCCCACACATCACACAGCTCACATACAACCCATACACATGTGCTGAACCCAGCCAAGCTGCTGGTCCGTGAGCCACACTGACAACGTAAGTGACACTGCATGATGAATACAATGCCTGCCGTCCGATTACCATGACATGGTGCACATCCGTAAAGGAGCAGGTCACACTCTGACACATCCACGTGCACAATCAACCCCTGACGTCAACAACACAGCTGCGGACAAACCATGCCCCAGAGTCCCCACTCCCCCCAAGACACACATCCACCCAAGTCTGGTAACGTCTCAACACTGCAAGGACACAGAAGTCAAAGGTACACCGCCTGCAAGGGACAAGAGGCAGCAGAATCAGAGCTGCAGGGGCGACTCTCACAAAACTGCAGCACACACATATGACAGTCAGAGCACAGCAGCATAGACAACAATGTGGTACAAACTGCAACACGTGAACAACAGGACAGAGGGAAAAACTGCTGCCGCTTGTGTGAAGATACTGGCCAATAACATTTGACATAGCAGGGGGATGTGAGATGAAACTGCACTGGTGCAGAAATGTCAACTGTCCCGCATCTAACAGGCATCTCCTCCTACACAGTCACAATGTACCTCCTCATGCAGTCTGTATGTGAACTTGTACAATGCCTGGACAAACATGTCAACACGATGTAATGCAGCATCTCCCCTTAACATTGCAGAGGGACCATCAACATCACCTGCAGAGCAGACCCAACAACTCTACACTGATGACGAGGATGACAACCCCAGCATCGACACCGAAGCCCTCAGAGACCTCATCGGCCGCATTGGCTCCCCACCTCCAGGATCAGGGCAGCCCAGCTGCATCGAGGATACCCCACCCCCTGCACAGACCACACAGCAGGCAGCACCTGCCACACCGGCTGTCTCCCAGGACCCCCACGGAACACACCTGGCCTTCCAAACCCGTGTGTTAGAGGCCCAGGAGAAGCTGGCTGATCAGGTGCGGTGGGGTTTGACCTCCTGGCAGCCCAACTTGATGCCCTCCATGGGTGTCTATGTCCCTTCGGGGACCACTTACAGTCCCTGACGGACACCCACAGTACGCTCCATGGTCTCCAACGAGCCCTGGCCGACATCGCTGGAGTCCTGACTCGTAGACAAGAACACCTGTCAAGTCAGAGTGGCTCCAGCGATCTCAGCATTGTTTTGGCACAAATGCGGAGGCTCATGGAGGACATGGTGCGGATGGAGGCGGAAAGGTTGGCTGTCACTGCTGCACATCAGCAAAATGTAGCTGGGATATACCATGCCCTGCAGATCCTCGTCATGGCATTGCTGCCACAAGGCCTGGCGCAGATGGATGCTGCTGCTCCTACACCATCCACATCTGCGCCCCCTGGTGTGTCAGGGCCTCACAGTGCGGCAGACATTTCTACTCCTGCACCTGATGTGTCACTGCCACACGGTGCGGCCGACAATCCACCTCCGGCCCCTGATGTGTCAGTGACACACAGTGCTGCAGCCGGAACTGCAGCACACACAGGTGAGGCAGAGCACACATCAGAGGACGAGGATGTGGATTATCCAGACTTCATGATCATGAGGCGGCAGTAGCATTCCTCCCACCCATTTGGCCTGTTTCATCTTGGTTCTGCCCTCGGCATCATGACCTTCCACTGCCCCCCGATGCACTCTTTGACTCTCACCTTGGACCTCGACATGGACTGCCATATTCTGTTAGATGACCGATGACACAGCGATCAGACTGCGGTCTGGACTCTTCAGCTTCCGATGTACTTGTCATGCCCTGAGGGACTCTGGCTGGCCCGCCACGTGCCTATGATGTGAAGTGGGGTCTACATGGCCCTGTACTGCTCCAGTTGCAACACTCCACTGGATGACAATAAATCATTCACTATTGCACAGTTGTGTCATGTCTTCGATCATTCAAGTATGTAAGTGTGGATGTGTGTTGGGTCAGTGATTCCCCCTGACGTCCATGTTGCACATGTCGTGGGACATGCGTCACAGGGTGCTACATTGCCGATTGCTTTCGGGCGGCATAGCCACTACATCAGGGACACACGCATTTGTCACTTCCTTGTCCGGACAAGGACTGAACCAGCGCCCAGAGCCCCGGGATCATTCTTGCACTCCCGACGCTGGTCCGGCGTACGCCGGGACAGACCACTACGCTTACGCTCCGAGGGGCGATGACATAGCTACATGTCCCAGGATTCCACGCTTGGGCTCTGCTGGTCACTGGTCTAGTTGCCAGCATGCCACGGCCACTCCCTGAGGGCAGGTTTGCACACACACCACACCCATCCAGCAAATGCGTCACAGGCCATGTAATACCGCCAATAAAAGGGGTCTGCAACATCACATTCCCCACTGCCGGTGGTGACCTGACAACGTACGCGCAACGGGACTCAATCATGGAGGGTCCATGACTTGTGGCGCACAGGGTTAGTCGCCCCGACGTCCGCGGCCGTCACGGGCCTACCACCACGTGGCGCTGGCTTGAGTTGCACAGGGGTAGTCGCACCTATGAAGCTGAGCTGTGATGATGACGTGTGCACTGATATGGTCTCTGCCATTGCTGACTCAAGATGCAGTATCAAGTATGGGACCTGCTGGACCGCAGGGGTGTGCCGCATGATGTGGGGACTGCCAAGGCTGCGGGCCCCGGCCTTGGAGTTAGCACCGGCACGTGGTGTGCCCTCTTGGGGACACACCGGTGGCAGCAGGCGAGCAGTGGGGCCTGGGTGTGCAGGGGTGGACATTCACCGCTGGTCGGCGGAAGGGGCTGGGGTGCAGCAGCATGTGTGCGCAGGGGTGGACAGGCAATGATGCCGTGTGCAATGAATTGGACTCTGCAATTATTTGTTGTGTACTCGATTTCAGAGAGGGGACCTGGTGGACTGCAGAGTAGGCCGGAGCCTGCGTGCAACGCGGGCCTACCGCCACGTGGCATTGCCTCAGGGTTCACAGAGTTAGTGGCACCTATGGAGCTGAGCGGGTGTGCAGCCTGTGATGATGACGTGTGCACTGTAATGGACTCTCCCATTCCGAACTCAAGGCCCAGATTCAGGTGTGTGACCTAGTGGGCCGTGGGGCGGGTCCGCGTGATGTGGAGGCTGCCAAGGTCGCGTGTCCCAGGCTCGGAGCGTGCACCGGAACGTGGTTGGAGACACACCGGTGGTGGAAGGTGAGCAGTGGGGCCGGGGTGCGCATAGGCAGCAGTCTCTCTCCCTCTCCCTCTCTTCCTTTCACTGTCTCTCTCTCTCTCCCTCTCTTCCTTTCACTATCTCTCTCTCCCTTTCTTTCTCTCTCTCTCTCCCTTTCTTTCTCGCTCTCCCTTTCTTTCTCGCTCTCTCTCTCTCTCTCCCTTTCTTTCTCGCTCTCCCTTTCTTTCTCGCTCTCTCTCTCTCTCTCCCTTTCTTTCTTTCTCTCTCCCTTTCTTTCTCTCTCTCCCTTTTTTTCTTTCTCGCTCTCTCTGTCCTTTGATGAGCGCATGACACACGTTCTTATCTCGGATTTTTTCTTGCAGGCTGTGACTTCCAGATTGTCCGGAGTGGATCCGCATGGACTCTTCAGAATTGTTGTTTTGTGTTGTGTATTAATAAAGTTATGTTGTGGGAATTTCAAAGTTGAATGTATGTTTCTCCTTATTCTGACCACACATGTATGTTTGTTGTTGTATTTGTGCGACATCAGGCTCTTTTTTTTCTCGTGATTTCGTTAAGTTGCTGTGGCACATCTTTGTCCGGGGTGGGTGGGCCGGGGGAAGGCCCAGGGGTGTGGTGGGGTCCTGGGGGTGGTGGCGGTTGGTGTTCTGGGCCTCTAGGGTCTCCGAGCTGCATGAGCAGTGGCTCCATGGCATCTGTTGTTCTTCAGGTGTGGCTGTGGGCTGGGCTTCCTTTTGTGGTGCAGGTAGTCGTCCTGCTTAGCACAAGCAAAAGGCAGGTGTTAAATCCCTGCTGCTACCGCGGGTTATCGCCTGTTTTTGACTCGCATCGCAGATCTGGCTGTCCGTTGAGAATCGCGCGCTGTTGTCTTTTCGTGTGTTTTGCACGGACACGCCTATTCTGCATCTCATTAGCGTTAGTTGGCGGTGTCAACTGTGGTGATGTTTTTGCGGCAGCTATCGCGGGTTATGTGGCGATGTAGGCAGTTAGCACCAGCTTGCGAATGGGGCAGTAATTCTATCGCCACTTTTGCTGCGCTAAAGTGCCGATAACTCGGCGATAAGTCCTTGTGAATATGCCCCTAAATGTTAATAGAAAACATGCGACTAATAGAGAGAAGCATCACAAAAACAAACCGAAACTTCAGTTGGTAAGGAGGCATAAATCAAAGGTCACACGATAATGGGTAGCTGCAGCTGCTTGATGTGGTCTGAATTTATCTTTTCTTCACATTTGCTCCTCAAAGACTGGGCTTAACTGGCAGAGCGGGGGCGACAAGACACATATAGGGTGTTACAATAACCAGTCTACTGTGTCCATACATGTTTTTTGTCTGAGAGGGGGAATGCCACAAATTGGATTGCTTTAAATTTAAATCTGAAAAATAGGAGAACGTTGAAATGTATAAAGGATTTTGCGCGATCTGCACTATCAAACAGCTTAAAGCTCAACTGAGGCTGAAGCTGGGGCTGACTATTGGAAGGTTGTCAAATTCGTTTTTCTTCCACACGCAAAGTTATGTGAAGGTCCTGAAAGAACCCTTTTCCATATCTGAATTTACCCACGCTTTAGTTTTTGCTGACGTTATGTTTAGCGAGTAGATGTACCCACAGACTCGCTGAAACCAACAGAAACATTTTTCAACTGAGATCAGATGTGCAAACATTTTTCTCGTGACTGTACTTTTATAACATATTTTCAGCTGAAATGTGTGAATGTTTACTTCACAACTTTATTGAAAGATGGTGTACATGCAGAAAGTCTTCTTGTAAATGTAGACTTCATTTTTTCAAACTTAATTTTTATTAAAAAATGCACGGCAATTGCAAAACACTACTTGTGAATTGAAGCTGTTGCACATGATAGTGCTTTTTAAAATGATCTAGAAAGGAGCAGGCAGATTACTTGTTGTTTATAGACCAACAGCCTCCCAACTCCTGCCTTCTGACTTGTCATTAGAAACGAAAAATCATAACCTCTTGTGACTTCAGGACCGCCTGCCGCTTTTGGCAGAAAACAGGAACATGCCTTTTTTATTTTCAAGATATTTCAGTTTCATTGTCTAAATGTTCAAGCATAGGGTTTGCAGGCACAAAGAGATCGATGCCTTTCTATTATCTTAACTTAGTAAGTCTGGCAAATCCAACCACCCAGTTCAAATTGCATTACCAGAAAGAATGCAACAAAAAACATAGGACCCATTCCATAAAGCATCAATGACTTGTTACAGCAATTCACAAAAGTAGCTGTAAATATCAGGAGGAGGTCACAAAAAAATACAGTAGATGGTTGAATCAGTAAATTATAAACAATTTCCAGAATCAAGAGATGTAGGTGTGCTAGGCGCACGTTTTATTTATAAAAACTGAGGATGTGTAAGTGGTGAAGAAACAGTGTTAAATAAGGCCACAACAGATACTAATTCCAACAATAAATAGAGAGCAAATGTTTTTTTCTGTACCTAATGTAACATGCATCTGTTGTTTATATATAAGGTTTGTATAAAGATTCTAATTATGTTATGAAACCACTAGTTTGTTGGCGTTTTGGCATTGTAATCCACGGTGCACCATCATGGGTGCACAAAAGAATTTGTATAGATCTGAGAATGCCGTGAAAAAAATGAAAAAAAAGCTGTCGGAAAGTGCGATGTACAGTAATCGGATTATGTGCTGGAAGAAAGGGATATATAGTTATTCATGTGAGGGAGTTCCGATAATGGGCCCCATAAAGTTGTAATATCCCAGGCATCTAATAAATAGATACGAAAAAAGAAAGGGGCTAGAAATACCCTAATACGCTTTGAAACAAGTGAAAAATCATAAAGGGAATGTGAATCCCAATTGTGGTGGAATAAAGCAAGAACAATCATCCGTATAATGCATTGAAAGTTGTGGTCAAAGGGAATAAGAAAGTCATTGTCAATGGCAACGCCTGACCTACTAAGGTGGCCACAACATTCTAAGGCTCAGGACTGATGCCCAGTAATCCACCAGTATCCCAAAGATACATCATCTGAGTAAACTTTTATGCATTAGAGCCTCCCCTGGCATCCATAGGAAGAAGAGGGCCTGGAAATCCACGCTTCTGCCTGCTCAAGCCCTCAGCCAACAGCCTTGATTGGCGAGCATAGCCCAGGCTGCTGGTGAACTATTAGTCTCTTCCGTTGAACTGGATGCTTGTCAGGGGCAGGTGGCCTGAGTAGGCAGGGGCAGATTTTAAGCCTCCTTTTGTGATGCTGTTGGAGACTAGCAAGTTTCACTGTGTTGAGATCAATGCTTCAGTGGAATGGTGGATTTAACCAAATCCAAGATGGAGACAGCTCCGAACTAAGGGATAGTAACCTGAGGTGTAGCATCAAAGGCCTGAAGGTGGTGCACAGACTGGGCGCAGTGTTGGGCCCCTGATAATTGACTAAACGAAACATCAGAGGGTTGTGAGGAAGACGCCACGGGCAGCAGACGGAAGCCATCTCTAGGGTTTTGGTGTGTCTCAGCATCTCAGCTTAAGAGCTAGTGAACACCGGAGGTGCCATGGATTTCTGCTGGTGCGTTGGTGAGGCTGTGGTTGGGAGGAGTTGAAGTGGCCAAGTTATGTTTGGAGTTCTACTCCCTCTACCCCTGTTTCCTCCTTACACTTCATACCTTGTATGGGACTGGAAGACAGTGCAGAGAGTGAGTGGTCAGCTTTCCCCTATCAGGAACCAAACCTTTGACTAATGAAGATGGACTGATCACTTTTCCTCGCCTACATCTTAAGCTGAACACTTCCTGAAACATGCTCACAACTTAGTCTCCGAAAGAGGTAGTTAGCTAACCAGTATTACCACAGGTTTGATAGAAACCCTTGATGCAGCGAGCCCTATTAAATATTACATAGTTGATTAAATAGTTGATCTGCACACCTGCCTTCATGAAGAAACATAACTAAAGTACAGAACAGTGGCACAAAATCACTCTTCAACTGACTCCCACTGATGAGTATCCTGCAATATGGTAAAGGATAAGTCTGTGCAAAACCATCAGTACAGGAAAATGAACAAGTTCATCCATAGGGCAGCATGCTCAACCCAGTAGGCCCAATCATGAGCCGAAGATGCTGTAAGAGTCATTGATGTGGATGTGGGGATCGTGGTTCATCAGGTGACAGTGCCTGAAAGGCCAGCTGTCTGAGACTGAAAATTCTACATGTGTGCACCAGAGGTTTGTGGATTGTCTTTTGGAATCCAGAAATTTACTGGAAGAAAGAGTTGAAGAAGAGAGGGGAGATTGTGGGCCTGTGACCTAATAACCTGTTAGTTGTAGGGCTGATTGAAGGGGTGGAGGATTTTTGCACACTTGGCGGAAGCCTTGAATACATACAGACAACGTATCCACCTGTTTTGTGGTCAAAAAGGCTCATCTTGGCATACCCAAAAATCATGATCTTCAGGTTAATCAATCATGGCGTAAAGCAAAAACTCAGAGCAATGCAGTTCTACTAAATGCTTCTTGTCAAGGCCAAGCACTAGATGCTTCACAGCGAGAAAGTGAACTTAATTTGACACAATGGAAAGTGCTTGTGACTGGATGAAAAAATGGAGGGATGGCCCAAATAAAGCATGTATAGAGACTGCTCTTAGCAGCTACATTTCAAGGCAGAGACACAGCCATGGTCGCTGCTGCTACTGGCATACAAGAGAGGCTTGGTCACTGTTAGACCTGGCATCCTTGGCGTGGGTTTCCCTCCCATTTTTCTCATAATGCCTCCACTGTTGTCGATATGTTTTTGCTGGACTAGATGCTCATGGGCACTTTGCCACTGCTATTCAGTGCCAAAGTGCAAGTGCTCCCTATGATAAATTGTGTTGTGTATTAGTGACTCCATGATTGGATGATTGGTTTACTTGTCAGTCCCTAGTACAGTGCACTGAGTGTGCCCAGGGCTTGTAAATCCAATGCTGCTGGTGGGCTTGCTGCACTGGTTGTGCCACCCACAGGAGCAGCTTGTAAAGTGTGTCTCAGGCCTGCCATTGCAGAGCCTGTGTACAGCCTAGGGCTGCCATGTCGACTTGGTAAGTACACCCACTTACCAGGCCCTAAACCTTCCCTTTACTGCATGTTGGTCACCCCTAAAGTAGGCCCTAGGGCAGGGTGCATTGTAAGTATAAGGTAGGACATGCCCTGGTGTGTGTGGCATGCCCTAATAGTGAATTACAGCCATTTTCGTTTTTCACTATTGCAAGGCTACCTGTTCTCCATAGGCCAGAATGGGCAGTTAGATTATTACATTTTATAATCCTAACTGACTCAGGGAACATGGTGGAAATTCGAGTTTAGTATGCCTGAACTCAGAATGATAAAATACATCTTTTAGTGAAGTTGGTTTTAACATTCTGTGTTTGAAAATACCACTTTTAGAAAGTAGGTATTTTCTTGTCTAACTATCCAAAGCCTGCCTCTGCTAGGTTGTGTATTCCTTGTCTGGTGTTTTTGAGTGACAGGGCTGGGGATTCCAGGAGACAGAATGAGTCAGCCCAGTGGTGAATAGAGAGATCTGCATCTAGATGGGTGGGAGGAGTTGCACCTGGGACCTGAATAGGACAGTGCCTGCCCCCACAGTGCTGGCTCCACCCCCTGTGGTGCGTCTGATGTCTCTGCCCTGCACAGTGAAAGAAGAGAAGGAATCATGTCAACAAAGTGCTCCAGGGCTGGGCTTTCCCTCCACAATGCTGGCTCCACCTCCTGTGGGGCGTCTGATGTTTCTGCCCTGCACTGTGAAAGGAAAGAAGGAGTCATGTAAACAGAGTGCTCCAGAACTGGTTTGGACTGGGCAAAGGCCCCTCTGCCCTCAGAGGACAAAGGATTTTGGGGTATAAATATTGGGACCCTGATCCCAAGAAATTAGATCACTTTTGGGAACAAGAAGAAACCTTTGAAAGGCTTGTCACCCATTTCTATTGGCCCCAGATGCGCAGGAGTGCCGCCACTCACTGCAGGACATGCCAGACTTGCCAGGCAAGTGGAAAGAGTGGGAGGAAGCAGAAGGCTCCTCTCCAGCCATTCCCTGTGGTCAGCACCCACTTTGAACGGGTGGGTATTGACATTGTGGGGCCACTGGACCCCAAGACAGCCATGGGCAACAGGTTTATCTTGGTCTTGGTGGACCATGCCACCCGGTACCCTGAAGCCATCCCTCTGAGGACAGTGACGGCCCCCGTGGTGGGACGGGCACTGATGGGAATTTTCTCACGTGTGGGATTCCCTCAAGAGGTGGTGTCTGACAGAGGTACCAACTTCGTGTCCAAGTCTCTGTGGCAGGAGTGCGGTGTAACTTACAAGTTCACCACTCCTTACCACCCTCAAGGAAATGGGCTGGTTGAGAGATTCAACCGGACCCTCAAGGAGCATGATTATGGGTCTGGAAGAACCCATGAGGCGTAAATGGGACGTCCTCTTACCTTGCCTGTTGTTTGCATACCGGGAGGTGCCACAGAAGTCTCTAGGGTTCAGCCCCTTTGAGCTCCTCTATGGACACCCGGTGCGAGGACCTCTGAGTTTGGTCAAGAAAGGCTGGGAGCAATCTCCCAGGAAACCTCCCCAGGATGTATACAGTTACATGCTGGCCTTCAGGAACCAGACTCGGGGTTTCAGAGAGCTTGCTGAGGCAAATCTGGAAGCCAGCCAGGAGGAGATGAAGTGGTGGTACGACCAGAATGCCACTCTGGTCGAGCTTCAGCCTGGTCAGAAAGTGTGGGTCATGGCCCCTGTGGAGCCTTGTGCGCTCCAGGACAGGTGGACCGGCCCTTTCACGGTGGTGGAGCGCAAGAGTCCAGTTACCTACTTGGTGGACTTGCAGTCTCCCAGGAACCCCTTGCGGGTCCTGCATGTGAACCGCCTAAAGCTCCACTTGGAGAGGTCCCAAGTGGGCATGCTCTTAGCTACAGATGATGGGATGGAGGAGGAGACCGAGCCTCTTCCTGACCTCCTGTCAGCCCGAGAGCAAGATGGATCAGTGGAGGGAGTAAACCTCTCTACCTCCCTCACACCTGAGCAGCAGGGTGACTGTCGCCAGCTGTTGGGAAAGTTCCCTGACCTGTCCTGTTCTCACTCATTGGTGCGTCCATGATGTGGACACTGGGGACAGTCTTCCTGTGAAGCACAAGGCTTACAGGGTGACTGACAGGGTCAGAGCCTGCATCAAGGAGGAGGTCTCCAAGATGTTTGTGCTAGGGGTGATTGAGTCCTCTAACAGCCCTTGGGCCAGCCCAGTGGTCTTGGTTCCAAAGGCTGCGGCACCTGGTGCCACACCAGAGCTCCGGTTCTGTGTGGACTACAGGGGACTCAATTCCGTCACCAGGACTGATGCCCACCCCATCCCCAGAGCTGATGAGCTCATAGATCGGTTAGGGGCTGCACGTTACCTCAGCACGTTTGACTTAACGTCTGGGTACTGGCAGATCGCCTTGACTGATGGGGCAAAAGAGAGGTCAGCATTCTCCACACCAGATGGGCACTACCAGTTCCGGGTGATGCCCTTTGGGATGAAGAATGCTCCTGCCACCTTTCAGAGGTTGGTCAACCAGGTGTTGGTTGGACTGGAGGATTTCAGTGCCGCCTACCTGGATGACATCGCAGTGTTCAGTGCCAGTTGGGAAGAACATCTGCGCCACCTCTGGGAAGTGTTGATGGCGCTGCGGAGGGCAGGCCTCACAATCAAGGCAAGTAAGTGCCAGATTGGGCAGGGTTCTGTGGTGTGACTTGGGACACCAGGTTGGGAGCGGCCAGGTGGCACCCCTCCAACCGAAAATTGATACCATTCTGGCTTGGGGGCCCCCAAAACCCAGACAGAGGTGAGAGCCTTCCTAGGACTCACTGGGTATTACAGGAGATTCGTCAAGGGGTATGGCAGCATTGTTGCCCCCTTGACAGAGCTGACTTCCAAGAAGCAGCCCAGGAAAGTGATTTGGACTGACGCCTGTCAAAAGCTTTTGACACCTTGAAGACTGCCATGTGCACGGCGCCTGTGCTCCAGGCACCCAACTTCTCCAATGAGTTCATTGTTCAGACGGATGCTTCAGAGCATGGTGTAGGGGCTGTTCTATCACAGATCAATGAGGAGGGCCTAGACCAACCTGTAGCCTTCATCAGTAGGAGGTTACTTCCCCGGGAACAGAGATGGAGTGCTATTGAGCGTGAGGCATTTGCTGTGGTCTGGGCACTGAAGAAGCTGAGACCATACCTGTTTGGGACTCACTTCCGGGTTCAGACAGACCACAGGCCCCTCCGATGGTTGATGCAGATGAGGGTGTGAATCCAAAGCTGTTGAGGTGGTCCATTTCCCTACAGGGGATGGACTTTACGGTGGAACACCGCCCTGGTACAGAACACGCCAATGCTGATGGTCTGTCCAGATTTTTCCGCCTTAGTGATGAGAACTCCCTAGAGGTAGGATAGTTCTCCCACATTTCAGCTGGAGGGGACACGAGTTAGACCTTGCATCCTTGGCGTGGGTCTCCCTTCCATTTTTTCATAATGCCTCCACTGTTGTCGATATGTTTTTGCTGGACTAGATGCTCATGGGCACTTTGCCACTGCTAATCAGTGCCAAAGTGCAAGTGCTCCCTATGATAAATTGTGTTGTGTATTAGTGACTCCATGATTGGATGATTGGTTTACTTGTCAGTCCCTAGTACAGTGCACTGAGTGTGCCCAGGACTTGTAAATCCAATGCTGCTGGTGGGCTTGCAGCACTGGTTGTGCCACCCACAGGAGCAGCTTGTAAAGTGTGTCTCAGGCCTGCCATTGCAGAGCCTGTGTGCAGCCTAGGGCTGCCTCGTCGACTTGGTAAGTACACCCACTTACCAGGCCCTAAACCTTCCCTTTACTGCATGTTGGTCACCCCTAAAGCAGGCCCTAGGGCAGGGTACATTGTAAGTATAGGGTAGGACATGCCCTGGTGTGTGTGGCATGTCCTAATAGTGAATTACAGCCATTTTCGTTTTTCACTATTGCAAAGCTACCTGTTCTCCATTGGCCAGAATGGGCAGTTAGATTATTACATTTTATAATCCTAACTGACTCAGGGAACATGGTGGAAATTCGAGTTTAGTATGCCTGAACTCAGAATGATAAAATACATCTTTTAGTGAAGTTGGTTTTAACATTCTGTGTTTGAAAATACCACTTTTAGAAAGTAGGTAGTTTCTTGTCTAACTATCCAAAGCCTGCCTCTGCTAGGTTGTGTATTCCTTGTCTGGTGTTTTTGAGTGACAGGGCTGGGGATTCCAGGAGACAGAATGAGTCAGCCCAGTGGTGAATAAAGAGATCTGCATCTAGATGGGTGGGAGGAGTTGCACCTGGGACCTGAATAGGACAGTGCCTGCCCCCACAGTGCTGGCTCCACCCCCTGTGGTGCGTCTGATGTCTCTGCCCTGCACAGTGAAAGAAGAGAAGGAATCATGTCAACAAAGTGCTCCAGGGCTGGGCTTTCCCTCAACAATGCTGGCTCCACCTCCTGTGGGGCGTCTGATGTTTCTGCCCTGCACTGTGAAAGGAAAGAAGGAGTCATGTAAACAGAGTGCTCCAGAACTGGTTTGGACTGGGCAAAGGCCCCTCTGCCCTCAGAGGACAAAGGATTTTGGGGTATAAATATTGGGACCCTGATCCCAAGAGAATTAGATCACTTTTGGGAACAAGAAGAAACCTTTGCTGAGGAGCGGAACCAAGAAGAAACTGAGGAGAGACTATCCCTAAGTCTGAAGTGCTGCTTGGGGATTGGCCTGCAGTGGTTTGCCTGACTGCCAAAGAAAGGAGAAAGGAACTTTTGCTTTGCTGTGACTTTCATCAACGTGTGAAGGATCTCCAAGGGCTTGGAAGAGAGCTTGCCCCCTGATCGAAGTCCCAGGACCATTGGACTTCACCCCCTTTGTGAATTGCTGCTGGAAACTCTGTTTCAGTGGCTACAGAGGTAGGGAGCTGTGACCGACTCTCCCGACCAGCCCGGTGTCCTGTTGGCACCGCATCGAGCAACGCCTGCATCTTGCAATGCACGGCCTTGGTCTCACCGACTCTGTCAACGAGCCGCTGCCTGCACCGTAACCTGTGAGCACCGCACCTTGCAACGCCTCGCTACAGACTCAGAGTATTAGTTAAGTGGGATTTTCTTGAGTTAGGAAGGACATCCAGTTGGGCACCAAATATTTCCTGGATGGAAGGAAAGGGTGAGTGTTAGACCTGGCATCCTTGGCGTGGGTCTCCCTTCCATTTGTTGATGATACCTCCAATGTTATTGATCTGTTTTTGCTGGTTTAGATGCTTTCGGCACTGTGCCACTGCTATTTAGTGCCACAGTGGAAGTGCTCCCTATTGTGAATTGATGTATGTATTAGTGACTCCATGATTGGTTTACTTGTCAGTCCCTAGTACAGTACACTGAGTGTGCCCAGGGCTTGTAAATCCAATGCTGCTGGTGGGCTTGCAGCACTGGTTGTGCCACCCACAGAAGCAGCTTGTAAAATGTGTCTCAGGCCTGCCATCGCAGAGCCTGTGTGCAGCCTAGGGCTGCCATGTTGACTTGGTGAGTGCACCCACTTACCAGTCCCTAAACCTTCCCTTTTCTTCATATCAGACACCCCTATGGTAGGCCCAAGGCCAGGGTGCATTGTACGTATAAGGTAGTACATGCCCTGGTGTGTGTGGCATGTCCTAATAGTGAATTACAGCCATTTTCGTTTTTCACTATTGCAAGGCTACCTGCTCCCCATAGGCCAGAATGGGCAGTTTGATTATTACACCTTATAATCCTAACTGACCCAGGGAACATGGTAGAAAAACGAATTTAGTATGCCTGAACTCAGGATGATAAAATACATCTTTTAGTGAAGTTGGTTTTAACATTCTGTGTTTGAAAATACCACTTTTAGAAAGTAGGTATTTTCTTGCCTAACCTTCCAAGCCTGCCTCTGCTAGGACTGTGTATTCCTTGTCTGGGTTTGTGAGTGACAGGGGCTGGGGGACTCCAGGAGACAGGGTGAGTCAGCACAGGGCTGAATAGAGAGATCTGCATCCAGAGTGGAGGGAGGAGTTGCACCTGGGTCTGAATAGGGCTGTGCCTGCCTTCCACAATGCTGGCTCCACCTCCTGCCGGGCGGCTGAGCACTCTGCCCCACATTCTGAAAGGAAAGAAGGAGTCCTGTAAAGAAAGTGCTCCAGGACTGACCAGAACTGGTTTTGGACTAGGCAAAGGCCTCTCTGCCTTCAGAGAACAAAGAGAAAAGGTGTATAAAAAGGGGACCCAGACCCCTAGGAAATTAGATCACTTTTGGGAAACAAGAAGAAACCTTTGCTGAGGAGCGGAACCAAGAAGAAACTGAGGAGAGGAATATCCCTAAGCTAGAGGGATCTGCCTGCAGTGGTTGCCTGACTGCCAACGAAAGGAGAAGGGAACTGTGTGTGTACTTTCATCAACTTGTGAAGGATCTCCAAGGGCTTGATTTTAGAGCTTGCCTCCTGCTGAAGTCTCAGGGACAACAGACTTCATCCACCAGCTCCCCCTGTATTCCCTTGCTGGGAATTTGGACCTTCTGACACACTTGCGTGTCTCTGGGAGCTGGAAGCGCGTCTCAACACGAAGAAGCGTGTCGCCGCAGACGCTGAGTCTCGCATCGCCGGAGAAGACTAGAAGCAAGGGTCCCTGTTTGGACAAAGGTACCTACCTCTGCCAACTAGAGACCCCCAGTTCTAACATTGGTGGTCAGCGGTGGGGATTCTGGACTTGCATTTGTGACTCATGTACAGTGATTGGTGAACAGTACCTAGTGAGTGCAGACCAAAACGCAACCACATATTTTTGGTAGATATTCTTTTCTGGGACTTTCTATTTTTGCTAAAAACTGCCAAGTTTAACCATCATGGATAAAGCATCCATTACATCTATTTTTAATGATTGGGAGGAGGAGAAACTGGAATGCTACACCGTTAACCAGCTCAAGCACTTCTGCAGGAAGTTCAAAGTTTCTATGACCGGAATCTACAAGAAGGATGATTTCCAAAAGGCGCTGAGGGCCTGGGTTGAAGCAAGGAAGACCCCTGAGAATGAGGAGAGGGCTGAGAATGCAGATAAGCAGCTGGATGGGCCAGTGGGTCCAGGGGAGAGGAGAGCATCTTCCCCCGTGGGAAACAGTGTTTCTGCCAGAGGTTTGTCCCCAGAGGAGCTGGAGGACAGAGACAAGAATAGGATGCATGAGTTGGAGCTGGCCAAAATGAGTGGGCAATTATAAATTAGGAAATTAGCTCTGGAAGAAAAGAGAATGCAGCTTGAGCATGAGAAAAGTTTGAGGGAGTTAGATTTGAAAGCCAGGAGCTTAGAGATTACTCCCTCTGGTGGCAGCGCACCGTCAATGCCTGTTGAGGCTAGGGTGTATATTCCTAAGGATGTGGTCAAGGAATTTTAAAAAAATGATGACATTGGGCAGTGGTTCAAAGCCTATGAGGTAGCCATGTCTTCCCACCGGGTCCCTGAGAAGGATTGGGGAGCGGGATTGTGGGGGCGGTTCCTTAGTGAAGGGCGGGATACCTATTTGGATTTGCCCTCTGAAGTCTATAATTCATACAGCCACATGAAGGATGCTTTAATGACTAGGTATGGTTTGACCCCTGAGCTTTATAGGCAGAGGTTCAGGAACTGTAAGAAGATTGAAGGCAGTACCTGGGTTGAATATGTGACCTTCTTTTGCAGAGCCTTGGATGGTTGGGTAAAGGGTAGCAAAGCGACTGATTTTCAGGCGCTCTTTGATTTGATTGCCTGGGAGCACTTGTCCAGTAATTGTTTTCCTGAGCTACGCCAGCACCTAATTGATAGTAAGCTGACTAACCCTAGGCAGCTTGCTGAGGAGGCGGACCGCTGGGTGAGTACCCGGGTCCACAAGGGTCACGTGGGAGACTCCGCCAACGGTGGGCAGGGTCCCCAGCAGAAGAGTGGGGGGACAAGGGTAAACAGAGGGAGTTCCATAAAGGGCCCCAAAGTAGACCCCAAGGGAACCAAGGGAAAGGTTCCCAGCCTCCCCTGAGAAGAAGCCAGTGGCCCTCACGGGCCCCCCTGTTCACCAGGGACCACTGGTGTGTTACAAGTGTGGCGCCCTTGGCCACAAGGCAAACGATCCTCGTTGCCCTTTGCATGGAAAACCAGCACCCACTGGTGCAGTCCCCCGGCAGTTGGCTAGTGTAGCCCTGGGGAGGAGTTGGGTGCCCAAGGTGGGGGGATCCACAGTGTTTTCCCTTGTCTCATTAGGAGACTCTGAGATGGTCCCTAGGACCCAGCTGCCTGATAACACTAAAAATACAGGCAGTGGGTGACCATCAATGGCCATAGGGTGGAGGCTCTGAGAGACACAGGAGCCAGTGTGACAGCTGTCAAGTGTCACCTGGTGTCTAAAGAGCAGGTTGTCCCTGATGCATTCTATCCGGTTGTTGCCGCTGACAACACAGAGAGTCACTGCAAGGTGGCTCAGGTTCCCTTTGAGTGGGGGGGGGTCTCGGGTACTCTTCAAGTAGATGCTAGGCCAGCCATGCCTGTTGACTGTTTGTTAGGGAACGATTTGGAGAGCTCACCTTGGGCTAAGGTGGAGCGGAGTGAGCATTTAGAAATGTTGGGCTTGCCTGATTGGGCATGTGTGACCACCCGGTCAATGGCAGCTAAAGGTGTTCAAGAGGACCTGGAGCTTGAGAGGGAGGCCCAGGTGCCTGCCGGAGAGAGAGGAGGCAGGGGCGCGGGAAACCGGCCCCGAAGTTCCCACGGTCCAGGAGGAGGCAGACCCTGAGGGGATGCCCTGGAGCCTACAGGGGAACAGGTAGCTGAACTGGGGGACCTACCTGAGCTGACCCATTGGCAGCAAGAAGGAGGACCCTCCAGGGAAGAGTTCTGCGAGGAGCAGAACACATGCCCTTCTCTCGTGGGTCTGAGGCAACAGGCCACAGACCAGGCAGCAGGTGATCAGTCTGGGTCACATTGGATTTACTGGGAGAATGGTCTCCTGTATTCAGAGCCCTAAGGTTGCTGAGCCTGAGTCAGCCCATGTGCTGGTGGTGCCCCAGCGCTTCAGAGCCTTCCTACTGGGGTTGGCTCATGATGTACCATTAGCAGGACATCTGGGGCAGGACAAGACCTTTGAAAGTCTTGTCACCCATTTCTATTGGCCCCAGATGCGCAGGAGTGCCGCCACTCACTGCAGGACATGGCAGACTTGCCAGGCAAGTGGAAAGAGTGGGAGGAAGCAGAAGGCTCCTCTCCAGCCATTCCTGTGGTCAGCACCCCCTTTGAACGGGTGGGTATTGACATTGTGGGGCCACTGGACCCCAAGACAGCCATGGGCAACAGGTTTATCTTGGTCTTGGTGGACCATGCCACCCGGTACCCTGAAGCCATCCCTCTGAGGACAGTGACGGCCCCCGTGGTGGGACGGGCACTGATGGGAATTTTCTCACGTGTGGGATTCCCTCAAGAGGTGGTGTCTGACAGAGGTACCAACTTCGTGTCCAAGTACATGACGTCTCTGTGGCAGGAGTGCGGTGTAACTTACAAGTTCACCACTCCTTACCACCCTCAAGGAAATGGGCTGGTTGAGAGATTCAACCGGACCCTCAAGGGCATGATTATGGGTCTGGAAGAACCCATGAGGCGTAAATGGGACGTCCTCTTACCTTGCCTGTTGTTTGCATACCGCGAGGTGCCACAGAAGTCTCTAGGGTTCAGCCCCTTTGAGCTCCTCTATGGACACCCGGTGCGAGGACCTCTGAGTTTGGTCAAGAAAGGCTGGGAGCAATCTCCCAGGAAACCTCCCCAGGATGTATACAGTTACATGCTGGCCTTCAGGAACCAGACTCGGCGTTTCAGAGAGCTTGCTGAGGCAAATCTGGAAGCCAGCCAGGAGGAGATGAAGTGGTGAGTACGACCAGAATGCCACTCTGGTCGAGCTTCAGCCTGGTCAGAAAGTGTGGGTCATGGCCCCTGTGGAGCCTTGTGCACTCCAGGACAGGTGGACCGGCCCTTTCACGGTGGTGGAGCGCAAGAGTCCAGTTACCTACTTGGTGGACTTGCAGTATCCCAGGAACCCCTTGCGGGTCCTGCATGTGAACCGCCTAAAGCTGGACTGTTCCCATGGGGCACAGGGTCAAGACTGATTTGCATATGGCTGGGTCCAAACTGGGGTGGCGTAGTGGGCAAAGAACGATGGATTTAACCCAGATCTTTTGACTGGGGGAGAATGTTTGCATTGTCAGCATTCCATCCATCATTTGTTTGCTGTAACACTTTTCGCCCTAAGTGGGATGGGTATGCCCAGACGTGGGTCCCTTGCTCACTGTGCCACTGGATTCAAGCTAGCCTGGCTGAAGAAGGGTGACATACCCTGAAACCGGTCCCAGGATGCTTGTGTCCGGTCCAGGGAGGACCTGGCCTGACAGTTCGGTCTGGACTGTTCCCATGGGGCACAGGGTCAAGACTGATTTGCATATGGCTGGGTCCAAACTGGGGTGGCGTAGTGGGCAAAAGAACGATGGATTTAACCCAGATCTTTTGACTGGGGAGAATGTTTGCATTGTCAGCATTCCGTCCATCATTTGTTTGCTGTAACACTTTTCGCCCTAAGTGGGATGGGTATGCCCAGACGTGGGTCCCTTGCTCACTGTGCCACTGGATTCAAGCTAGCCTGGCTGAAGAAGGGTGACATACCCTGAAACCGGTCCCAGGATGCTTGTGTCCGGTCCAGGAGGACCTGGCCTGGCAGTTCGGTCTGGACTGTTCCCATGGGGCACAGGGTCAAGACTGATTTGCATATGGCTGGGTCCAAACTGGGGTGGCGTAGTGGGCAAAAGAATGATGGATTTAACCCAGATCTTTTGACTGGGGGAGAATGTTTGCATTGTCAGCATTCCATCCATCATTTGTTTGCTGTAACAGTTTGCATACCGGGAGGTGCCACAGAAGTCTCTAGGGTACAGCCCCTTTGAGCTCCTCTATGGACACCCGGTGTGAGGACCTCTGAGTTTGGTCAAGGAAGGCTGGGAGCAATCTCCCAGGAAACCTCCTCAGGATGTATACAGTTACATGCTGGCCTTCAGGAACCAGACTAGGCGTTTCAGAGAGCTTGCTGAGGCAAATCTGGAAGCCAGCCAGGAGGAGATGAAGTGGTGGTACGACCAGAATGCCACTCTGGTCGAGCTTCAGCCTGGTCAGAAAGTGTGGGTCATGGCCCCTGTGGAGTCTTGTGCGCTCCAGGACAGGTGGACCGGCCCTTTCACGGTGGTGGAGCGCAAGAGTCCAGTTACCTACTTGGTGGACTTGCAGTCTCCCAGGAACCCCTTACGGGTCCTGCATGTGAACCGCCTAAAGCTCCACTTGGAGAGGTCCCAAGTGGGCATGCTCTTAGCTACAGATGATGGGATGGAGGAGGAGACCGAGCCTCTTCCTGACCTCCTGTCAGCCCGAGAGCAAGATGGATCAGTGGAGGGAGTAAACCTCTCTACCTCCCTGACACCTGAGCAGCAGGGTGACTGTCGCCAGCTGTTGGGACAGTTTCCTGACCTGTTCTCCCTGGTTCCCAGTGTCACTCATTGGTGCGTCCATGATGTGGACACTGGGGACAGTCTTCCTGTGAAGCACAAGGCTTACAGGGTGACTGACAGGGTCAGAGCCTGCATCAAGGAGGAGGTCTCCAAGATGTTTGCGCTAGGGGTGATTGAGTCCTCTAACAGCCCTTGGGCCAGCCCAGTGGTCTTGGTTCCAAAGGCTGCGGCACCTGGTGCCACACCAGAGCTCCGGTTCTGTGTGGACTACAGGGGACTCAATTCCGTCACCAGGACTGATGCCCACCCCATCCCCAGAGCTGATGAGCTCATAGATCGGTTAGGGGCTGCACGGTACCTCAGCACGTTTGACTTAACGTCTGGGTACTGGCAGATCGCTTTGACTGATGGGGCAAAAGAGAGGTCAGCATTCTCCACACCAGATGGGCACTACCAGTTCCGGGTGATGCCCTTTGGGATGAAGAATGCTCCTGCCACCTTTCAGAGGTTGGTCAACCAGGTGTTGGTTGGACTGGAGGACATCGCAGTGTTCAGTGCCAGTTGGGAAGAACATGTGCGCCACCTCTGGGAAGTGTTGATGGCGCTGCGGAGGGCAGGCCTCACAATCAAGGCAAGTAAGTGCCAGATTGGGCAGGGTTCTGTGGTGTACTTGGGACACCAGGTTGGGAGCGGCCTGGTGGCACCCCTCCAACCGAAAATTGATACCATTCTGGCTTGGGAGCCCCCAAGACCCAGACAGAGGTGAGAGCCTTCCTAGGACTCACCGGGTATTACAGGAGATTCGTCAAGGGGTATGGCAGCATTGTTGCCCCCTTGACAGAGCTGACTTCCAAGAAGCAGCCCAGGAAAGTGATTTGGACTAACGCCTGTCAAAAGCTTTTGACACCTTGAAGACTGCCATGTGCACGGCGCCTGTGCTCCAGGCACCCAACTTCTCCAATGAGTTCATTGTTCAGACGGATGCTTCAGAGCATGGTGTAGGGGCTGTTCTATCACAGATCAATGAGGAGGGCCTAGACCAACCTGTAGCCTTCATCAGTAGGAGGTTACTTTTTCCGGGAACAGAGATGGAGTGCTATTGAGCGTGAGGCATTTGCTGTGGTCTGGGCACTGAAGAAGCTGAGACCATACCTGTTTGGGACTCACTTCCGGGTTCAGACAGACCACATGCCCCTCCGATGGTTGATGCAGATGAGGGGTGAGAATCCAAAGCTGTTGAGGTGGTCCATTTCCCTACAGGGGATGGACTTTACGGTGGAACACCGCCCTGGTACAGAACACGCCAATGCTGATGGTCTGTCCAGATTTTTCCGCCTTAGTGATGAGAACTCCCTAGAGGTAGGATAGTTCTCCCCACATTTCAGCTGGAGGGGACACGAGTTAGACCTGGCATCCTTGGCGTGGGTCTCCCTTCCATTTTTTCATAATGCCTCCACTGTTGTCGATATGTTTTTGCTGGACTAGATGCTCATGGGCACTTTGTCACTGCTAATCAGTGCCAAAGTGCAAGTGCTCCCTATTGATAAATTGTGTTGTGTATTAGTGACTCCATGATTGGATGATTGGTTTACTTGTCAGTCCCTAGTACATTGCACTGAGTGTGCCCAGGGCTTGTAAATCCAATGCTGCTGGTGGGCTTGCAGCACTGGTTGTGCCACCCACAGGAGCAGCTTGTAAAGTGTGTCTCAGGCCTGCCATTGCAGAGCCTGTGTGCAGCCTAGTGACTGCCATCGTTGACTTGGTAAGTACACCCACTTACCAAGCCCTAAACCTTCCCTTTACTGCATGTTGGTCACCCCTAAAGTAGGCCCAAGGGCAGGGTACATTGTAAGTATAAGGTAGGACATGCCCTGGTGTGTGTGGCATGTCCTAATAGTGAATTACAGCCATTTTCGTTTTCACTATTGCAAGGCTACCTGTTCTCCATAGGCCAGAATGGGCAGTTAGATTATTACATTTTATAATCCAAACTGACTCAGGGAACTATGGTGGAAATTCGAGTTTAGTATGCCTGAACTCAGAATGATAAAATACATCTTTTAGTGAAGTTGATTTTAACATTCTGTGTTTGAAAATACCACTTTTAGAAAGTAGGTATTTTCTTGTCTAACTATCCAAAGCCTGCCTCTGCTAGGTTGTGTATTCCTGTGTCTGGTGTTTTTGCGTGACAGGGCTGGGGATGGCTACAGGAGACAGAATGAGTCAGCCCAGTGGCTGAATAGAGAGATCTGCATCTAGAGTGGGTGGGAGGAGTTGCACCTGGGACCTGAATAGGACAGTGCCTGCCCTCCACAGTGCTGGCTCCACCTCCTGCTGGTGCGTCTGATGTCTCTGCCCTGCACAGTGAAAGAAGAGAAGGAATCATGTCAACAAAGTGCTCCAGGGCTGGGCTTTCCCTCCACAATGCTGGCTCCACCTCCTGTGGGGCGTCTGATGTTTCTGCCCTGCACTGTGAAAGGAAAGAAGGAGTCATGTAAACAGAGTGCTCCAGAACTGGTTTGGACTGAGCAAAGGCCCCTCTGCCCTCAGAGGACAAAGGATTTTGGAGTATAAGTATTGGGACCCTGATCCCAAGAAATTTAGATCACTTTTGGGAACAAGAAGAAACCTTTGCTGAGGAGCGGAACCAAGAAGAAACTGAGGAGAGACTATCCCTAAGCCTGAAGTGCTGCTTGGGGGATTGGCCTGCAGTGGTTTGCCTGACTGCCAAAGAAAGGAGAAAGGAACTTTTGCTTTGCTGTGACTTTCATCAACGTGTGAAGGATCTCCAAGGGCTTGGAAGAGAGCTTGCCCCCTGATCGAAGTCCCAGGACCATTGGACGTCACCCCTTTGTGAATTGCTGCTGGAAACTCTATTTCAGTGGCTACAGAGGTAGGGAGCTGTGACCGACTCTCCCGACCAGCCCGGTGTCCTGTTGGCACCGCATCGAGCAACGCCTGCATCTTGCAACGCACGGCCTTGGTCTCACCGACTCCGTCAACGAGCCGCTGCCTGCACTGTAACCTGTGAGCACCGCACCTTGCAACGCCTCGCTACACCGAATCCATCTGGTACGACCGACACGGTCACTGTTGCTGAGTTCGAGTCCTGTGACCGCACCAGAGTTGGGCACCGCTCGCACGTTTCGCGACACACCGCCCGACTCGCACCGCTGTCCGGACTGATCGGCGCCAGCTCCCGAATCCGGCTCCGTCGCCGTACCGCAGCCTGCCAGCACCGCATCGAAGCACCGTCTCGCCCTGCAATGCACGGCCCTTGGTCTCACCGACTCCGTCCTCGACGATGTCCAACGAGCCGCTGCCTGCACCGCATCGAGGGACAATGCGTCCTGCAACGCTTCCATTTCTGCAACGCAACCGCTACGTACAGCCATCCGGCTCGCACGCCCGTGCCTGCCGCTTCAAGTAAAAGGTACTGTGACCGAGTCTGTCTACACTGTGTTGGCCCGTCTCGACGCGGTCAGCTGGATTTGTTAGACTCTGTTGGTTCTTGACATCGCCGTAGCCGGAGGAGGCTACCGACTCGCACAGAACCTTGAATTAAGCCTTTTTGATCAGAACTAAGCATCTCTTGACAGTATTGTGGATTATTTTTGTCGTTTATGGTCTTGTGATAAATCTATATAAAGTATACCTATTTTTATAAATATATAACCTGTGTGGTGTCCATTTGTAGTGTTGTCACTTGATTACTGTATGTGTTCACAAATGCTTTACACACTGCCTCTGAACTAAGCCTGTCTGCTCGTGCCAAGCTACCAAGAGGGTGAGCAGGGGTTATTTCAGGAGTGTACCTGCTTTCCCTGACTAGAGTCAAGGGTCCCTATTTGGACAAAGGTACCTACCTCTGCCAACTAGAGGCACCCAAATCTAACATTGGTGGTCAGCGGTGAGGATTCTGGACTTGCATTTGTGACTCATGTACAGTAATTGGTGAACACTACTTAGTGAGTGCAGACCAAAACGCAACCACATACTCTTTGATAGCATTTTCTCTGGGATTTTCTACTTTTGCAACTGCCAAGTTTAAATCACCATGGAGAAACCAGCATCAGTAGCCTCTGTTGAGTGTGATTGGGAAGAGGAGAGGCTAGAATGCTACACCCTCAAGCAGCTCAAGACATTTCTGCAAAAAGTTAAAAGTGTCCATGACCGGGCTCTCCAGGAAGGAGGACCTCCAAAAGGCGCTGAGGGCCTGGGTTGAAGCAAGGAGCACACCTATACCTGTGGAGGGGGCTGAGAATGCAGAAGGGCAGCTGGAGGTGCTATTGGGTCTAGGGGCTGGAAGACCACCTTCCCCAGTAGGTAGCAGTGTTTCTGCCAGAGGTCTGTCTCCAGAAGAGTTGGAGGACAGGAAAGAGAGTAGGATGCACGAAATGGAGCTGACAACGCTCAAGCTGAATGGGCAGATAGAATTTGAAATGCAAACTAGGAAATTAGCCCTAGAGGAAAAGAAAATGCAGTTTGAACATGAGAAAGTTTTGAGGGAGTTGGAATTGAAGGCCAAAAGCTTAGAGATTACTCCCTCTGGTGGCAGTGTACCGCCTGTGCCTGTTGAAGCTAGGGTGTATATTCCCAAAGATGTGGTGAAGGAATTTTTAAAAAATGATGACATTGGGCAGTGGTTCAAAGCCTATGAGGTAGCCATGTCTTCCCACCGGGTCCCTGAGAAGGATTGGGGAGCGGGCTTGTGGGGGCGGTTCCTTAGTGAAGGGTGGGATACCTATTTGGATTTGCCCTCTGAAGTCTATGATTCATACAGCCACATGAAGGATGCTTTAATGACTAGGTATGGTTTGACCCCTGAGCTTTATAGGCAGAGGTTCAGGAACTGTAAGAAGATTGAAGGCAGTACCTGGGTTGAATATGTGACCTTCTTTTGCAGAGCCTTGGATGGTTGGGTAAAGGGTAGCAAAGCAACTGATTTTCAGGCGCTCTCTGATTTGATTGCCTGGGAGCACTTGTCCAGTAATTGTTTTCCTGAGCTACGCCAGCACCTGATTGATAGTAAGCTGACTAACCCTAGGCAGCTTGCTGAGGAGGCGGACCGCTGGGTGAGTACCCGGGTCCACAAGGGTCACGTGGGAGACTCCGCCAAGGGTGGGCAGGGTCCCCAGCAGAAGAGTGGGGGGACAAGGGTAAACAGAGGGAGTTCCATAAAGGGCCCCAAAGTAGACCCCAAGGGAACCAAGGGAAAGGTTCCCAGCCTCCCCCTGAGAAGAAGCCAGTGGCCCTCACGGGCCCCCCTGTTCACCAGGGACCACTGGTGTGTTACAAGTGTGGCGCCCTTGGCCACAAGGCAAACGATCCTCGTTGCCCTTTGCATGGAAAACCAGCACCCACTGGTGCAGTCCCCCGGCAGTTGGCTAGTGTAGCCCTGGGGGAGGAGTTGGGTGCCCAAGGTGGGGGGGATCCCACAGTGTTTTCCCTTGTCTCATTAGGAGACTCTGAGATGGTCCCTAGGACCCAGCTGCCTGATAACACTAAAAAATACAGGCAGTGGGTGACCATCAATGGCCATAGGGTGGAGGCTCTGAGAGACACAGGAGCCAGTGTGACAGCTGTCAAGTGTCACCTGGTGTCTAAAGAGCAGGTTGTCCCTGATGCATTCTATCCAGTTGTTGCCGCTGACAACACAGAGAGTCACTGCAAGGTGGCTCAGGTTCCCTTTGAGTGGGGGGGTCTCGGGTACTCTTCAAGTAGCTGCTGAGGCCAGCCATGCCTGTTGACTGTTTGTTAGGGAACGATTTGGAGAGCTCACCTTGGGCTAAGGTGGAGCGGAGTGAGCATTTAGAAATGTTGGGCTTGCCTGATTGGGCATGTGTGACCACCCGGTCAATGGCAGCTAAAGGTGTTCAAGAGGACCTGGAGCTTGAGAGGCAGGCCCAGGTGCCTGCCGGAGAGAGAGGAGGCAGGGGGCGCGGGAAACCGGCCCCCGAAGTTCCCACGGTCCAGGAGGAGGCAGACCCTGAGGGGGATGCCCTGGAGCCTACAGGGGAACAGGTAGCTGAACTGGGGGACCTACCTGAGCTGACCCATTGGCAGCAAGAAGGAGGACCCTCCAGGGAAGAGTTCTGCGAGGAGCAGAACACATGCCCTTCTCTCGTGGGTCTGAGGCAACAGGCCACAGACCAGGCAGCAGGTGATCAGTCTGGGTCACATTGGATTTACTGGGAGAATGGTCTCCTGTATTCAGAGCCTAAGGTTGCTGAGCCTGAGTCAGCCCATGTGCTGGTGGTACCCCAGCACTTCAGAGCCTTCCTACTGGGGTTGGCTCATGATGTACCATTAGCAGGACATCTGGGGCAGGACAAGACCTTTGAAAGTCTTGTCACCCATTTCTATTGGCCCCAGATGCGCAGGAGTGCCGCCACTCACTGCAGGACATGGCAGACTTGCCAGGCAAGTGGAAAGAGTGGGAGGAAGCAGAAGGCTCCTCTCCAGCCATTCCCTGTGGTCAGCACCCCCTTTGAACGGGTGGGTATTGACATTGTGGGGCCACTGGACCCCAAGACAGCCATGGGCAACAGGTTTATCTTGGTCTTGGTGGACCATGCCACCCGGTACCCTGAAGCCATCCCTCTGAGGACAGTGACGGCCCCCGTGGTGGGACGGGCACTGATGGGAATTTTCTCACGTGTGGGATTCCCTCAAGAGGTGGTGTCTGACAGAGGTACCAACTTCGTGTCCAAGTACATGACGTCTCTGTGGCAGGAGTGCGGTGTAACTTACAAGTTCACCACTCCTTACCACCCTCAAGGAAATGGGCTGGTTGAGAGATTCAACCGGACCCTCAAGGGCATGATTATGGGTCTGGAAGAACCCATGAGGCGTAAATGGGACGTCCTCTTACCTTGCCTGTTGTTTGCATACCGGGAGGTGCCACAGAAGTCTCTAGGGTTCAGCCCCTTTGAGCTCCTCTATGGACACCCGGTGCGAGGACCTCTGAGTTTGGTCAAGAAAGGCTGGGAGCAATCTCCCAGGGAACCTCCCCAGGATGTATACAGTTACATGCTGGCCTTCAGGAACCAGACTCGGCGTTTCAGAGAGCTTGCTGAGGCAAATCTGGAAGCCAGCCAGGAGGAGATGAAGTGGTGAGTACGACCAGAATGCCACTCTGGTCGAGCTTCAGCCTGGTCAGAAAGTGTGGGTCATGGCCCCTGTGGAGCCTTGTGCACTCCAGGACAGGTGGACCGGCCCTTTCACGGTGGTGGAGCGCAAGAGTCCAGTTACCTACTTGGTGGACTTGCAGTATCCCAGGAACCCCTTGCGGGTCCTGCATGTGAACCGCCTAAAGCTGGACTGTTCCCATGGGGCACAGGGTCAAGACTGATTTGCATATGGCTGGGTCCAAACTGGGGTGGCGTAGTGGGCAAAAGAACGATGGATTTAACCCAGATCTTTTGACTGGGGGAGAATGTTTGCATTGTCAGCATTCCATCCATCATTTGTTTGCTGTAACACTTTTCGCCCTAAGTGGGATGGGTATGCCCAGACGTGGGTCCCTTGCTCACTGTGCCACTGGATTCAAGCTAGCCTGGCTGAAGAAGGGTGACATACCCTGAAACCGGTCCCAGGATGCTTGTGTCCGGTCCAGGGAGGACCTGGCCTGGCAGTTCGGTCTGGACTGTTCCCATGGGGCACAGGGTCAAGACTGATTTGCATATGGCTGGGTCCAAACTGGGGTGGCGTAGTGGGCAAAAGAACGATGGATTTAACCCAGATCTTTTGACTGGGGGAGAATGTTTGCATTGTCAGCATTCCGTCCATCATTTGTTTGCTGTAACACTTTTCGCCCTAAGTGGGATGGGTATGCCCAGGCGTGGGTCCCTTGCTCACTGTGCCACTGGATTCAAGCTAGCCTGGCTGAAGAAGGGTGACATGCCCTGAAACCGGTCCCAGGATGCTTGTGTCCGGTCCAGGGAGGACCTGGCCTGGCAGTTCGGTCTGGACTGTTCCCATGGGGCACAGGGTCAAGACTGATTTGCATATGGCTGGGTCCAAACTGGGGTGGCGTAGTGGGCAAAAGAACGATGGATTTAACCCAGATCTTTTGACTGGGGGAGAATGTTTGCATTGTCAGCATTCCGTCCATCATTTGTTTGTTGTAACACTTTTCGCCCTAAGTGGGATGGGTATGCCCAGACGTGGGTCCCTTGCTCACTGTGCCACTGGATTCAAGCTAGCCTGGCTGAAGAAGGGTGACATACCCTGAAACCGGTCCCAGGATGCTTGTGTCCGGTCCAGGAGGACCTGGCCTGGCAGTTCGGTCTGGACTGTTCCCATGGGGCACAGGGTCAAGACTGATTTGCATATGGCTGGGTCCAAACTGGGGTGGCGTAGTGGGCAAAAGAACGATGGATTTAACCCAGATCTTTTGACTGGGGGAGAATGTTTGCATTGTCAGCATTCCATCCATCATTTGTTTGCTGTAACAGTTTGCATACCGGGAGGTGCCACAGAAGTCTCTAGGGTACAGCCCCTTTGAGCTCCTCTATGGACACCCGGTGCGAGGACCTCTGAGTTTGGTCAAGAAAGGCTGGGAGCAATCTCCCAGGAAACCTCCCCAGGATGTATACAGTTACATGCTGGCCTTCAGGAACCAGACTCGGCGTTTCAGAGAGCTTGCTGAGGCAAATCTGGAAGCCAGCCAGGAGGAGATGAAGTGGTGGTACGACCAGAATGCCACTCTGGTCGAGCTTCAGCCTGGTCAGAAAGTGTGGGTCATGGCCCCTGTGGAGCCTTGTGCGCTCCAGGACAGGTGGACCGGCCCTTTCACGGTGGTGGAGCGCAAGAGTCCAGTTACCTACTTGGTGGACTTGCAGTCTCCCAGGAACCCCTTGCGGGTCCTGCATGTGAACCGCCTAAAGCTCCACTTGGAGAGGTCCCAAGTGGGCATGCTCTTAGCTACAGATGATGGGATGGAGGAGGAGACCGAGCCTCTTCCTGACCTCCTGTCAGCCCGAGAGCAAGATGGATCAGTGGAGGAGTAAACCTCTCTACCTCCCTCACACCTGAGCAGCAGGGTGACTGTCGCCAGCTGTTGGGACAGTTCCCTGACCTGTTCTCCCTGGTTCCCAGTGTCACTCATTGGTGCGTCCATGATGTGGACACTGGGGACAGTCTTCCTGTGAAGCACAAGGCTTACAGGGTGACTGACAGGGTCAGAGCCTGCATCAAGGAGGAGGTCTCCAAGATGTTTGTGCTAGGGGTGATTGAGTCCTCTAACAGCCCTTGGGCCAGCCCAGTGGTCTTGGTTCCAAAGGCTGCGGCACCTGGTGCCACACCAGAGCTCCGGTTCTGTGTGGACTACAGGGGACTCAATTCCGTCACCAGGACTGATGCCCACCCCATCCCCAGAGCTGATGAGCTCATAGATCGGTTAGGGGCTGCACGGTACCTCAGCACATTTGACTTAACGTCTGGGTACTGGCAGATCGCTTTGACTGATGGGGCAAAAGAGAGGTCAGCATTCTCCACACCAGATGGGCACTACCAGTTCCGGGTGATGCCCTTTGGGATGAAGAATGCTCCTGCCACCTTTCAGAGGTTGGTCAACCAGGTGTTGGTTGGACTGGAGGACATCGCAGTGTTCAGTGCCAGTTGGGAAGAACATCTGCGCCACCTCTGGGAAGTGTTGATGGCGCTGCGGAGGGCAGGCCTCACAATCAAGGCAAGTAAGTGCCAGATTGGGCAGGGTTCTGTGGTGTACTTGGGACACCAGGTTGGGAGCGGCCAGGTGGCACCCCGACAACCGAAAATTGATACCATTCTGGCTTGGGGGCCCCCCAAAACCCAGACAGAGGTGAGAGCCTTCCTAGGACTCACCGGGTATTACAGGAGATTCGTCAAGGGGTATGGCAGCATTGTTGCCCCCTTAACAGAGCTGACTTCCAAGAAGCAGCCCAGGAAAGTGATTTGGACTAACGCCTGTCAAAAAGCTTTTGACACCTTGAAGACTGCCATGTGCACGGCGCCTGTGCTCCAGGCACCCAACTTCTCCAATGAGTTCATTGTTCAGACGGATGCTTCAGAGCATGGTGTAGGGGCTGTTCTATCACAGATCAATGAGGAGGGCCTAGACCAACCTGTAGCCTTCATCAGTAGGAGGTTACTTCCCGGGAACAGAGATGGAGTGCTATTGAGCGTGAGGCATTTGCTGTGGTCTGGGCACTGAAGAAGCTGAGACCATACCTGTTTGGGACTCACTTCCGGGTTCAGACAGACCACATGCCCCTCCGATGGTTGATGCAGATGAGGGGTGAGAATCCAAAGCTGTTGAGGTGGTCCATTTCCCTACAGGGGATGGACTTTACGGTGGAACACCGCCCTGGTACAGAACACGCCAATGCTGATGGTCTGTCCAGATTTTTCCGCCTTAGTGATGAGAACTCCCTAGAGGTAGGTTAGTTCTCCCCACATTTCAGCTGGAGGGGACACGAGTTAGACCTGGCATCCTTGGCGTGGGTCTCCCTTCCATTTTTTTCATAATGCCTCCACTGTTGTCGATATGTTTTTGCTGGACTAGATGCTCATGGGCACTTTGCCACTGCTAATCAGTGCCAAAGTGCAAGTGCTCCCTATGATAAATTGTGTTGTGTATTAGTGACTCCATGATTGGATGATTGGTTTACTTGTCAGTCCCTAGTACAGTGCACTGAGTGTGCCCAGGGCTTGTAAATCCAATGCTGCTGGTGGGCTTGCAGCACTGGTTGTGCCACCCACAGGAGCAGTTTGTAAAGTGTGTCTCAGGCCTGCCATTGCAGAGCCTGTGTGCAGCCTAGGGCTGCCTCGTTGACTTGGTAAGTACACCCACTTACCAAGCTCTAAACCTTCCCTTTACTGCATGTTGGTCACCCCTAAAGTAGGCCCAAGGGCAGGGTACATTGTAAGTATAAGGTAGGACATGCCCTGGTGTGTGTGGCATGTCCTAATAGTGAATTACAGCCATTTTCGTTTTTCACTATTGCAAGGCTACCTGTTCTCCATAGGCCAGAATGGGCAGTTAGATTATTACATTTTATAATCCAAACTGACTCAGGGAACATGGTGGAAATTCGAGTTTAGTATGCCTGAACTCAGAATGATAAAATACATCTTTTAGTGAAGTTGGTTTTAACATTCTGTGTTTGAAAATACCACTTTTAGAAAGTAGGTATTTTCTTGTCTAACTATCCAAAGCCTGCCTCTGCTAGGTTGTGTATTCCTTGTCTGGTGTTTTTGAGTGACAGGGCTGGGGATTCCAGGAGACAGAATGAGTCAGCCCAGTGGTGAATAAAGAGATCTGCATCTAGATGGGTGGGAGGAGTTGCACCTGGGACCTGAATAGGACAGTGCCTGCCCCCACAGTGCTGGCTCCACCCCCTGTGGTGCGTCTGATGTCTCTGCCCTGCACAGTGAAAGAAGAGAAGGAATCATGTCAACAAAGTGCTCCAGGGCTGGGCTTTCCCTCCACAATGCTGGCTCCACCTCCTGTGGGGCGTCTGATGTTTCTGCCCTGCACTGTGAAAGGAAAGAAGTAGTCATGTAAACAGAGTGCTCCAGAACTGGTTTGGACTGGGCAAAGGCCCCTCTGCCCTCAGAGGACAAAGGATTTTGGGGTATAAATATTGGGACCCTGATCCCAAGAAATTAGATCACTTTTGGGAACAAGAAGAAACCTTTGCTGAGGAGCGGAACCAAGAAGAAACTGAGGAGAGACTATCCCTAAGCCTGAAGTGCTGCTTGGGGGATTGGCCTGCAGTGGTTTACCTGACTGCCAAAGAAAGGAGAAAGGAACTTTTGCTTTGCTGTGACTTTCATCAACGTGTGAAGGATCTCCAAGGGCTTGGAAGAGAGCTTGCCCCCTGATCGAAGTCCCAGGACCATTGGACTTCATCCCCTTTGTGAATTGCTGCTGGAAACTCTGTTTCAGTGGCTACAGAGGTAGGGAGCTGTGACCGACTCTCCCGACCAGCCCGGTGTCCTGTTGGCACCGCATCGAGCAACGCCTGCATCTTGCAATGCACGGCCTTGGTCTCACCGACTCTGTCAACGAGCCGCTGCCTGCACCGTAACCTGTGAGCACCGCACCTTGCAACGCCTCGCTACACCGAATCCATCTGGTCTGACCGACACGGTCACTGTTGCTGAGTTCGAGTCCTGTGACCGCACCGGAGTTGGGCACCGCTCGCACATTTCGCAACGCACCGCCCGACTTGCACCGCTGTCCGGACTGATCGACGCCAGCTCCCGAATCCGGCTCCGTCGCCGAACCGCAACCTGCCAGCACCGCATCGAAGCACCGTCTCGCCCTGCAACGCACGGCCCTGGTCTCACCGACTCCGTCTCGACGACGTCAACGAGCCGCTGCCTGCACCGCATCGAGGGACAACGCGTCCTGCAACGCTTCCATTTTGCATCGCGACCGCTACGTACAGCCATCCGGCTCGCACGCCCGTGCCTGCCGCTTCAAGTAAAAGGTACTGTGACCGAGTCTGTCTACGCTGTGTTGGCCCGTCTCGACGCGGTCAGCTGGATTTGTTAGACTCTGTTTGTTCTTGACATCGCCGTAGCCGGAGGAGGCTACCGACTCGCACAGAACCTTGAATTAAGCCTTTTTGATCAGAACTAGGCATCCTTGACAGTATTGTCGATTATTTTTGTCGTTTATGGTCTTGTGATAAATCTATATAAAGTATACCTATTTTTATAAATATTTAACCTGTGTGGTGTCCATTTGTAGTGTTGTCACTTGATTACTGTATGTGTTCACAAATGCTTTACACACTGCCTCTGAACTAAGCCTGTCTGCTCGTGCCAAGCTACCAAGAGGGTGAGCAGGGGTTATTTCAGGAGTGTACCTACTTTCCCTGACTAGACTCAAGGGTCCCTATTTGGGCAAAGGTACCTACCTCTGCCAACTAGAGACACCCAAATCTAACAGTCACCCAGCATAAATGCATCTGGGGCAGACACAGAATATGCAAATGAGCAGGATAACTCTGGCACATGACCACCAGTGATAACTCAGTGTTGTCGGATGATTGTCTATTGTTCATTCATGCTTCTTTTTCTAATTTAATTGTTGGCTTGGCTAGGGACTTGTGGAGGACTTGATCCGTAGCAGGATTCACTTGTTTGTAAACTGTCTTGCCAACATTCCAGTTTAGTAGTAACCATATCGGCTGAGATCTTATAGTTGACATTGATTGTTTTAAGTGGGTCCTAATAACCAATTGATCTAAGTAGGGCACTGTCAAGAATATAGTTGGTTTTGTAGACTCAGAGTATTAGTTAAGTGGGATTTGTTTGAGTTAGGAAGGACATCCAGTTGGGCACCAAATATTTCCTGGATGGAAGGAAAGGGTGAGTGTTAGACCTGGCATCCTTGGCGTAGGTCTCCCTTCCATTTGTTGATGATACCTCCAATGTTATTGATCTGTTTTTGCTGGTTTAGATGCTTTCGGCACTGTGCCACTGCTATTTAGTGCCACAGTGGAAGTGCTCCCTATTGTGAATTGATGTATGTATTAGTGACTCCATGATTGGATGATTGGTTTACTTGTCAGTCCCTAGTACAGTGCACTGAGTGTGCCCAGGGCTTGTAAATCCAATGCTGCTGGTGGGCTTGCAGCACTGGTTGTGCCACCCACAGAAGCAGCTTGTAAAATGTGTCTCAGGCCTGCCATTGCAGAGCCTGTGTGCAGCCTAGGGCTGCCATGTCGACTTGGTGAGTGCACCCACTTACCAGGCCCTAAACCTTCCCTTTACTTCATATCGGTCACCCCTAAAGTAGGCCCTAGGGCAGGGTGCATTGTAAGTATAAGGTAGGACATGCCCTGGTGTGTGTGGCATGTCCTAATAGTGAATTACAGCCATTTTCGTTCTTCACTATTGCAAGGCTACCTGCTCCCCATAGGCCAGAATGGGCAGTTTGATTATTACACCTTATAATCCTAACTGACCCAGGGAACATGGTAGAAAAACGAATTTAGTATGCCTGAACTCAGGATGATAAAATACATCTTTTAGTGAAGTTGGTTTTAACATTCTGTGTTTGAAAATACCACTTTTAGAAAGTAGGTATTTTCTTGCCTAACCTATCCA
Source organism: Calotriton arnoldi (assembly GCA_963921515.1). Classification (NCBI taxonomy): domain Eukaryota; kingdom Metazoa; phylum Chordata; class Amphibia; order Caudata; family Salamandridae; genus Calotriton; species Calotriton arnoldi. Next base: position 548,955 of record CAWUFW010002152.1, read on the forward strand.
AGCCTGCCTCTGCTAGGTTGTGTATTCCTTGTCTGGAGTTTGTAGTGACAGGGGCTGGGGTGAGCTACAGGAGACAGGGTGAGTCAGCACAGGGCTGAATAGAGAGATCTGCATCCAGAGTGGAGGGAGGAGTTGCACCTGGGTCTGAATAGGGCTGTGCCTGCCTTCCACAATGCTGGCTCCACCTCCTGCCGGGCGGCTGAGCACTCTGCCCCACATTCTGAAAGGAAAGAAGGAGTCCTGTAAAGCAAAGTGCTCCAGGACTGACCAGAACTGGTTTTGGACTAGGCAAAGGCCTCTCTGCCTTCAGAGAACAAAGAGAAAAGGTGTATAAAAAGGGGACCCAGACCCCTAGGAAATTAGATCACTTTTGGGAAACAAGAAGAAACCTTTGCTGAGGAGCGGAACCAAGAAGAAACTGAGGAGAAGACTATCCCTAAGCTGAGAGGGATCTGCCTGCAGTGGTTGCCTGACTGCCAAAGAAAGGAGAAGGGAACTGTGTGTGTACTTTCATCAACTTGTGAAGGATCTCCAAGGGCTTGATTTTAGAGCTTGCCTCCTGCTGAAGTCTCAGGGACAACAGACTTCATCCACCAGCTCCCCCTGTATTCCCTTGCTGAGAATTTGGACCTTCTGACACACTTGCGTGTCTCTGGGAGCTGGAAGCGCGACTCAACACGAAGAGCGTGTCGCCGCAGCCGCTGAGTCTCGCATCGCCGGAGAAGAGTGTCGGCGTCGCATCAGGCGCCGGCGCATCCCGAAGCAGCGCGCTCGCATCCTTCGAAGCGCCTCGCAGCACCGGAGAAGAGTGTCGCCGTCGCATCAGACGCCGTCGCATCCCGGGGCAGAGCATCGACCTCGCATCAGACGCCGACGCATCGCAACACGAGCGCGCCCCGCATCCCAGGAGAAGATCGTCGACCTCGCATCAGACGCCGTCGCATCGCCAGGGAAGCGTGTCGCAGGGCCTGTCGCGGCTCCAAAGACTCATCGAAATCGCCGCACGGCCGTCGGGCGTGCACGCATCACCTCTTCGTTGTCGCAACCTCAAGAAGACGCCACTTTGTTTCTTTTGCACCAGATCTTCAATGCATCACCGTCCTTGCGTGTAAGGGACTACCGCATCACCTTCCCTGCAACACTTTTCGTTGCCCTGCGTTACGCATCTTAAGGTACATTGAACTCAAAGTGTCGCATTTCCATTTTAAGAGACTCAAGCTAATTCTAACATCTTTAAAGTACAGTATTGTGGATTATTTTTGTCGTTTATGGTCTTGTGGTAAATCTATATAAAAGATACTTATTTTTATAATACAACCTGTGTGGTGTCCATTTGTAGTGTTGTCACTGGATTACTGTATGTGTTCACAAATGCTTTACACACTGCCTCTGAACTAAGCCTGTCTGCTCGTGCCAAGCTACCAAGAGGGTGAGCAGGGGTTATTTCAGGAGTGTACCCCTTACCCTGACTAGAAGCAAGGGTCCCTATTTGGACAAAGGTACCTACCTCTGCCAACTAGAGACCCCCAGTTCTAACATTGGTGGTCAGCGGTGGGGATTCTGGACTTGCATTTGTGACTCATGTACAGTGATTGGTGAACACTACCTAGTGAGTGCAGACCATAACGCAACCACATACTTTTGGTAGATATTCTTTTCTGGGACTTTCTATTTTTGCTAAAAACTGCCAAGTTTAATCATCATGGATACAGCAGCATCCATAGTATCTGTTGATAATGATTGGGAGGAGGAGAAACTGGAATGCTACACCGTTAACCAGCTCAAGCACTTCTGCAGGAAGTTCAAAGTTTCTATGACCGGAATCTCCAAGAAGGATGATTTCCAAAAGGCGCTGAGGGCCTGGGTTGAAGCAAGGAAGACCCCTGAGAATGAGGAGAGGGCTGACAATGCAGATAAGCAGCTGGATGGGCCAGTGGGTCCAGGGGAGAGGAGAGCATCTTCCCCGTGGGTAGCAGTGTTTCTGCCAGAGGTCTGTCCCCAGAAGAGCTGGAGGACAGACACAAGAATAGGATGCATGAGTTGGAGCTGGCCAAAATGAGTGGGCAGTTAGAAATTAGGAAGTTGGCCCTGGAAGAAAAGAGAATGCAGCTTGAGCATGAGAAAAGTTTGAGGGAGTTGGATTTGAAAGCTAGGAGCTTAGAGATTACTCCCTCTGGTGGCAGCGCACCGTCAATGCCTGTTGAGGCTAGGGTGTATATTCCTAAGGATGTGGTTAAGGAGTTTTTAAGAATGATGATATTGGGCAATGGTTCAAGGCCTATGAGGTAGCCATGACTTCCCACCGGGTCCCTGAGAAGGATTGGGGAGCGGGGTTGTGGGGTCGGTTCCTTAGTGAGGGGCGGGATACCTTGTTGGACTTGCCCTCTGAAGTCTATAATTCCTACAGCCACATGAAGAATGCATTGATGACCAGGTATGGGTTGACTCCTGAACTCTATAGGCAGAGGTTCAGGAACTGTAAGAAAGATTGAAGGCAGTACCTGGGTTGAATATGTGACTTTTTTTGCAGAGCCTTGGATGGTTGGGTAAAGGGTAGCAAAGCAAATGATTTTCAGGCGCTCTTTGATTTGATTGCATGGGAGCACTTGTCCAGTAATTGTTTTCCTGAGCTACGCCAGCACCTGATTGACAGTAGGCTGACTAACCCTAGGCAGCTTGCTGAGGAGGCGGACCGCTGGGTGAGCACCCGGGTCCACAAGGGTCACGTGGGAGACTCCGCCAAGGGTGGGCAGGGTCCCCAGCAGAGGAGTTGGGGGGACAAGGGTAAACAGAGGGAGTTCCAGAAAGGGCCCCAAAGTAAACCCCAAGGGAACCTAGGGAAAGGTTCCCAGCCTCCCCCTGAGAATAAGCACGGGGCCCCAACAGGTCCACCTCTTCATAGGGGACCCCTGGTGTGCTACAAGTGTGGCGCCCTAGGCCACAAGGCCAAAGATCCCCATTGCTCTTTGTTTGGAAAGCCAGCACCCCCTGGTGCAGTCCCCCGTCAGTTGGCTAGTGTAGCCCTGGGGTAGGAGATGGGTGCCCAAGGTGGGTGGGATCCCGTAGTATTGTCCCTTGTCTCATTAGGAGACTCTGAGATGGTCCCTAGGACCCAACTGCCCTGAGAACACTAAGAAGTACAGGCAGTGGGTGACCATCAATGGCCATAGGGTGGAGGCTCTGAGAGACACAGGAGCCAGTGTGACAGCTGTCAAGTGTCACCTGGTGTCTAAAGAGCAGGTGGTCCCTGATGCATTCTATCCAGTTGTTGCCGCTGACAACACAGAGAGCCACTGCAAGGTGGCTCAGGTTCCCTTTGAGTGGGGGGTCTCTGGTACTCTTCAAGTAGCTGTGAGGCCAGCCATGCCTGTTGACTGTTTGTTAGGGAACGATTTGGAGAGCTCCCCTTGGGCTAAGGTGGAGCGGAGTGCTCATTTGGAGATGTTGGGCTTGCCTGATTGGGCGTGTGTGACCACCCGGTCCATGGCAGCCAGAGGTGTTCAAGAGGACCTGGAGCCTGAGAGGAGGCCCAGGTGCCTGCCGGAGAGAGAAGAGGCAGGGGCGCGGGAAACCGGCCCCCGAAGTTCCCACGGTCCAGGAGGAAGCAGACCCTGAGGGGATGCCCTGGAGCCTACAGGGGAACAGGTAGCTGAACTGGGGGACCTGCCTGAGCTGACCCATTGGCAGCAAGATGGAGGACCCTCCAGGGAGGAGTTCTGCGAGGAGCAGAACAAGTGCCCTTCTCTTGTGGGTCTGAGGCAACAGGCCACAGACCAGGCAGCAGGTGATCAGTCTGGATCACATTGGATCTACTGGGAGAATGGTCTCCTGTATAGCGAGCCTAAGGTTGCTGAGCCTGGGTCAGCCCGTGTGCTGGTGGTACCCCAGCGCTTCAGAGCCTTCCTACTGGGTTTGGCTCATGATGTGCCTTTAGCAGGACATCTGGGGCAGGACAAGACCTTTGAAAGGCTTGTCACCCATTTCTTTGGCCCCAGATGCGCAGGAGTGCCGCCACTCACTGCAGGACTTGTCAGACTTGCCAGGCAAGTGGAAAGAGTGGGAGGAAGCAGAAGGCTCCTCTCCAGCCATTCCCTGTAGTCAGCACCCCCTTTGAACGGGTGGGTATTGACATTGTGGGGCCACTGGACCCCAAGACAGCCATGGGCAACAGGTTCATCCTGGTCTTGGTGGACCATGCCACCCGGTACCCTGAAGCCATCCCTCTGAGGACAGTGACGGCCCCCGTGGTGGGACGGGCACTGATGGGAATTTTCTCCCGTGTGGGGTTCCCTCAAGAGGTGCTGTCTGACAGCGATACTAACTTTATATCCAAGTATGTGAAGTCCCTGTGGCAGGAGTGCGGTGTAACGTACAAGTTCACCACTCCTTACCACCCCCAAGGAAATGGGTTGGTTGAGAGATTCAATCAGACCCTGAAGGGCATGATTATGGGTCTGGAAGGACCCATGAGGCGTAAGTGGGACGTCCTCTTGCCATGCCTTCTTTTTGCATACCGTGAGGTGACACAGAAGTCTCTGGGGTTCAGCCACTTTGAGCTTCTGTATGGTCACCCAGTGAGAGGACCTCTGAGTTTGGTCAAGGAAGGCTGGGAGCAATCTCCCAGGAAACCTCCCCAGGATGTATATAGCTACATGCTTGCCTTCAGGAACCAAACTAGGCATTTCAGGCAACTTGCTGAGGCAAATCTGGAAGCCAGCCAGGAGGAAATGAAGCGGTGGTACGACCAGAATGCCACTCTGGTTGAGCTTCAACCTGGTCAGAAAGTGTGGGTCATGGCCCCAGTGGAGCCCTGTGTGCTCCAGGATAAGTGGACCGGACCCTTTGAGGTGGTGGAGTGCAAGAGTCCTGTTACCTACTTGGTGGACATGCGGTCTCCCAGGAACCCCTTGCGGGTCCTGCACGTCAACCGCCTGAAGCCCCACTTGGAGAGGTCCCAAGTGGGCATGCTCTTAGCTACAGATGCTGGGATGGAGGAGGAGACCGAGCCTCTCCCTGACCTCCTGTCAGCCCAAGAGCAAGATGGATCAGTGGAGGGTGTGAACCTCTCTACCTCCCTGACACCTGAGCAGCAAGGTGACTGTCGCCAACTGTTGGGGCAGTTTTCTGACCTGTTCTCCCTGGTTCCTAGTGTCACTGACTGGTGCGTCCATGATGTGGACACTGGGGACAGTCTTCCTGTCAAGCACAAGGCTTACAGGGTGACTGACAGGGTGAGAGCTTGCATCAAGGAGGAGGTCTCCAAGATGTTTGCATTGGGGGTAATTGAGTCCTCTCACAGCCCTTGGGCCAGCCCAGTGGTCTTGGTCCCAAAGGCTGCCGCGCCTGTAGTGCCACACCCGAACTCCGGTTCTGTGTGGACTACCGAGGACTCAATTCCGTCACCAGGACTGACGCACACCCCATCCCCAGAGCTGATGAGCTCATAGATCGGTTAGGGGCTGCCCGGTACCTCAGTACGTTTGACTTAACGTCTGGGTACTGGCAGATCGCCTTGACTGATGGGGCAAAGAGAGGTCAGCATTCTCCACACCAGATGGGCACTACCAATTCCGGGTGATGCCCTTTGGGATGAAGAATGCCCCTGCCACCTTTCAGAGGTTGGTCAACCAGGTGTTGGTTGGACTGGAGGACTTCAGTGCCGCCTACCTGGATGACATCGCAGTGTTCAGCACCAGTTGGGAAGAACATCTGCGCCACCTCTGGGAAGTGTTGATGGCTCTGCGGAGGGCAGGCCTCACGATCAAGGCGAGTAAGTGCCAGATCGGGCAGGGTTCCGTGGTGTACTTGGGACACCAGGTTGGGAGCGGCCAGGTGGCGCCCCTACAGCCCAAGATAGATACCATTCTGGCTTGGGAGCCCCCAAGACCCAGACAGCGGTGAGAGCCTTCCTAGGACTCACCGGGTATTACAGGAGATTTGTCAAGGGGTATGGCAGCATTGTTGCACCCTTGACAGAGCTGACTTCAGGAAGCAGCCCAAGAGAGTGATTTGGACTGACACCTGTCAACAAGCTTTTGACACCTTGAAGACAGCCATGTGCACGGCGCCCGTGCTCCTGGCCCCAACTTCTCCAAAGAGTTTATCGTTCAGACAGACGCTTCAGAGCATGGTGTGGGGGCTGTTTTGTCACAGATGAATGAGGAGGGCCTAGACCAACCTGTAGCCTTCCTTAGCAGGAGGTTACTTCCACGGGAACAGAGGTGGAGTGCTATTGAGCGTGAGGCATTTGCTGTGGTCTGGGCACTGAAGAAGCTGAGACCATACCTGTTTGGGACTCACTTCCGGGTTCAGACCGACCACAGGCCCCTCAGATGGTTGATGCAGATGAGGGGTGAGAATCCAAAGCTGTTGAGGTGGTCCATTTCCCTACAGGGGATGGACTTCACGGTGGAACACCGCCCTGGTACAGAACACGCCAATGCTAATGGTCTGTCCAGATTTTTCCGCCTTAGTGGAGAGGACTCCCGAGAGGTAGGGTAGTTCTCCCACATCTCAGCTGGAGGGGACACGTGTTAGACCTGGCATCCTTGGCGTGGGTCTCCCTTCCATTTTTTGATGATGCCTCCAATGTTATTGATCTGTTTTTGCTGGTTTAGATGCTTTGGGCACTGTGCCACTGCTATTCAGTGCCACAGTGCAAGTGCTCCCTATTGTAAATTGATGTATGTATTAGTGACTCCATGATTGGATGATTGGTTTACTTGTCAGTGCCTAGTACAGTGCACTGAGTGTGCCCAGGGCTTGTAAATCCAATGCTGCTGGTGGGCTTGCAGCACTGGTTGTGCCACCCACAGAAGCAGCTTGTAAAATGTGTCTCAGGCCTGCCATTGCAGAGCCTGTGTGCAGCCTAGGGCTGCCATTGTCGACTTGGTGAGTGCACCCACTTACCAGTCCCTAAACCTTCCCTTTACTTCATATCGGACACCCCTAAGGTAGGCCCTAGGGCAGGGTGCATTGTAAGTATAAGGTAGGACATGCCCTGGTGTGTGTGGCATGTCCTAATAGTGAATTACAGCCATTTTCGTTTTTCACTATTGCAAGGCTACCTGCTCCCCATAGGCCAGAATGGGCAGTTTGATTATTACACCTTATAATCCTAACTGACCCAGGGAACATGGTAGAAAAACGAATTTAGTATGCCTGAACTCAGGATGATAAAATACATCTTTTAGTGAAGTTGGTTTTAACATTCTGTGTTTGAAAATACCACTTTTAGAAAGTAGGTATTTTCTTGCCTAACTATCCAAGCCTGCCTCTGCTCGGATTGTGTATTCCTTGTCTGGAGTTTGTGAGTGACAGGGGCTGGGGGTGACTACAGGAGACAGGGTGAGTCAGCACAGGGCTGAATAGAGAGATCTGCATCCAGAGTGGAGGGAGGAGTTGCACCTGGGTCTGAATAGGGCTGTGCCTGCCTTCCACAATGCTGGCTCCACCTCCTGCCGGGCGGCTGAGCACTCTGCCCCACATTCTGAAAGGAAAGAAGGAGTCCTGTAAACAAAGTGCTCCAGGACTGACCAGAACTGGTTTTGGACTAGGCAAAGGCCTCTCTGCCTTCAGAGAACAAAGAGAAAAGGTGTATAAAAGGGGACGCAGACCCCTAGGAAATTAGATCACTTTTGGGAAACAAGAAGAAACCTTTGCTGAGGAGCGGAACCAAGAAGAAACTGAGGAGAAGACTATCCCTAAGCTAGAGGGATCTGCCTGCAGTGGTTGCCTGACTGCCAAAGAAAGGAGAAGGGAACTTTGTGTGTACTTTCATCAACTTGTGAAGGATCTCCAAGGGCTTGATTTTAGAGCTTGCCTCCTGCTGAAGTCTCAGGGACAACAGACTTCATCCACCAGCTCCCCTGTATTCCCTTGCTGGGAATTTGGACCTTCTGACACACTTGCGTGTCTCTGGGAGCTGGAAGCGCGACTCAACACGAAGAAGCGTGTCGCCGCAGCCGCTGAGTCTCGCATCGCCGGAGAAGAGTGTCGACGTCGCATCAGACGCCGGCGCATCCCGAGCGCAGCTGACACGCTCGCATCCTTCGAAGCGCCTCGCAGCACCGGAGAAAGAGTGTCGCCGTCGCATCAGGCGCCGTCGCATCCCGGGGCAGAGCATCGACCTCGCATCAGACGCCGACGCATCGCAACATGAGCGCGCCCCGCATCCCAGGAGAAGATCGTCGACCTCGCATCAGACGCCGTCGCATTGCCAGGGAAGCGTGTCGCAGGGCCTGTCGCGGCTCCAAAGACTCATCGAAATCGCCGCACGGCCGTCGGGCGTGCACGCATCACCTCTTCGTTGTCGCAACCTCAAGAAGACGCCACTTTGTTTCTTTTGCACCAGATCTTCAACGCATCACCGTCCTTGCGTGTAAGGGACTACTGCATCACCTTCCCTGCAACACTTTGCGTTGCCCTGCATTACGCATCTTAAGGTACATTGAACTCAAAGTGTCGCATTTCAATTTTAAGGGACTCAAGCTAATTCTAACATCTTTAAAGTACAATATTGTGGATTATTTTTGTCGTTTATGGTCTTGTGGTAAATCTATATAAAAGATACTTATTTTTATAATACAACCTGTGTGGTGTCCATTTGTAGTGTTGTCACTGGATTACTGTATGTGTTCACAAATGCTTTACACACTGCCTCTGAACTAAGCCTGTCTGCTCGTGCCAAGCTACTAAGGGGGTGAGCAGGGGTTATTTCAGGAGTGTACCCCCTTACCCTGACTAGAAGCAAGGGTCCCTATTTGGACAAAGGTACCTACCTCTGCCAACTAGAGACCCCCAGTTCTAACATTGGTGGTCAGCGGTGGGGATTCTGGACTTGCATTTGTGACTCATGTACAGTGATTGGTGAACACTACCTAGTGAGTGCAGACCATAACGCAACCACATACTTTTGGTAGATATTCTTTTCTGGGACTTTCTATTTTTGCTAAAAACTGCCAAGTTTAATCATCATGGATAACAGCATCCATTAGCATCTGTTGATAATGATTGGGAGGAGGAGAAACTGGAATGCTACACCGTTAACCAGCTCAAGCACTTCTGCAGGAAGTTCAAAGTTTCTATGACCGGAATCTCCAGGAAGGATGATTTCCAAAAGGCGCTGAGGGCCTGGGTTGAAGCAAGGAAGACCCCTGAGAATGAGGAGGGGGCTGAGAATGCAGATGAGCAGCTGGATGGGCCAGTGGGTCCAGGGGAGAGGAGAGCATCTTCCCCCGTGGGTAGCAGTGTTTCTGCCAGAGGTCTGTCCCCAGAGGAGCTGGAGGACAGACAAAAGAATAGGATGCATGAGTTGGAGCTGGCCAAAATGAGTGGGCAATTAGAAATTAGGAAATTGGCCCTGGAAGAAAAGAGAATGCAGCTTGAGCATGAGAAAAGTTTGAGGGAGTTGGATTTGAAAGCTAGGAGCTTAGAGATTACTTCCTCTGGTGGCAGCGCACCGTCAATGCCTGTTGAGGCTAGGGTGTATATTCCTAAGGATGTGGTTAAGGAGTTTTTTAAGAATGATGATATTGGGCAATGGTTCAAGGCCTATGAGGTAGCCATGACTTCCCACCGGGTCCCTGAGAAGGATTGGGGAGCGGGGTTGTGGGGTCGGTTCCTTAGTGAGGGCGGGATACTTTGTTGGACTTGCCCTCTGAAGTCTATAATTCCTACAGCCACATGAAGAATGCATTGATGACCAGGTATGGGTTGACTCCTGAACTCTATAGGCAGAGGTTCAGGAACTGTAAGAAGATTGAAGGCAGTACCTGGGTTGAATATGTGACTTTTTTTGCAGAGCCTTGGATGGTTGGGTAAAGGGTAGCAAAGCAAATGATTTTCAGGCACTCTTTGATTTGATTGCATGGGAGCACTTGTCCAGTAATTGTTTTCCTGAGCTACGCCAGCACCTGATTGACAGTAGGCTGACTAACCCTAGGCAGCTTGCTGAGGAGGCGGACCGCTGGGTGAGCACCCGGGTCCACAAGGGTCACGTGGGAGACTCCGCCAAGGGTGGGCAGGGTCCCCAGCAGAGGAGTGGGGGGACAAGGGTAAACAGAGGGAGTTCCAGAAAGGGCCCCAAAGTAAACCCCAAGGGAACCTAGGGAAAGGTTCCCAGCCTCCCCTGAGAATAAGCACGGGGCCCCGACAGGTCCACCTGTTCATAGGGGACCCCTGGTGTGCTACAAGTGTGGCGCCCTAGGCCACAGGGCCAATGATCCCCATTGCTCTTTGTTTGGAAAGCCAGCACCCCTGGTGCAGTCCCCGGCAATTGGCTAGTGTAGCCCTGGGGAGGAGGTGGGTGCCCAAGGTGGGTGGGATCCCGTAGTATTGTCCCTTGTCTCATTAGGAGACTCTGAGATGGTCCCTAGGACCCAACTGCCTGAGAACACTATAAGTACAGTCAGTGGGTGACCATCAATGGCCATAGGGTGGAGTCTCTGAGAGACACAGGAGCCAGTGTGACAGCTGTCAAGTGTCACCTGGTGTCTAAAGAGCAGGTGGTCCCTGATGCATTCTATCCAGTTGTTGCCACTGACAACACAGAGAGCCACTGCAAGGTGGCTCAGGTTCCCCTTTGAGTGGGGGGGTCTCTGGTACTCTTCAAGTAGCTGTGAGGCCAGCCATGCCTGTTGACTGTTTGTTAGGGAACGATTTGGAGAGCTCCCCTTGGGCTAAGGTGGAGCGGAGTGCTCATTTGGAGATGTTGGGCTTGCCTGATTGGGCGTGTGTGACCACCCGGTCCATGGCAGCCAGAGGTGTTCAAGAGGACCTGGAGCCTGAGAGGGAGGCCCAGGTGCCTGCCGGAGAGAGAAGAGGCAGGGGCGCGGGAAACCGGCCCCAGAAGTTCCCACGGTCCAGGAGGAGGCAGACCCTGAGGGGATGCCCTGGAGCCTACAGGGGAACAGGTAGCTGAACTGGGGGACCTGCCTGAGCTGACCCATTGGCAGCAAGATGGAGGACCCTCCAGTGAGGAGTTCTGCGAGGAGCAGAACAAGTGCCCTTCTCTCATGGGTCTGAGGCAACAGGCCACAGACCAGGCAGCAGGTGATCAGTCTGGATCACATTGTATCTACTGGGAGAATGGTCTCCTGTATAGCGAGCCTAAGGTTGCTTAGCCTGGGTCAGCCCGTGTGCTGGTGGTACCCCAGCGCTTCAGAGCCTTCCTACTGGGTTTGGCTCATGATGTGCCTTTAGCAGGACATCTGGGGCAGGACAAGACCTTTGAAAGGCTTGTCACCCATTTCTTTTGGCCCCAGATGCGCAGGAGTGCCGCCACTCACTGCAGGACCTGTCAGACTTGCCAGGCAAGTGGAAAGAGTGGGAGGAAGCACGAAGGCTCCTCTCCAGCCATTCCCTGTAGTCAGCACCCCCTTTGAACGGGTGGGTATTGACATTGTGGGGCCACTGGACCCCAAGACAGCCATGGGCAACAGGTTCATCCTGGTCTTGGTGGACCATGCCACCCGGTACCCTGAAGCCATCCCTCTGAGGACAGTGACGGCCCCCGTGGTGGGACGGGCACTGATGGGAATTTTCTCCCGTGTGGGGTTCCCTCAAGAGGTGGTGTCTGACAGAGATACTAACTTTATATCCAAGTATATGAAGTCCCTGTGGCAGGAGTGCGGTGTAACGTACAAGTTCACCACTCCTTACCACCCCCAAGGAAATGGGTTGGTTGAGAGATTCAACCGGACCCTGAAGGGCATGATTATGGGTCTGGAAGAACCCATCAGGCGTAAATGGGACGTCCTCTTGCCATGCCTTCTTTTTGCATACCGTGAGGTGCCACAGAAGTCTCTAGGGTTCAGCCCCTTTGAGCTTCTGTATGGTCACCCAGTGAGAGGACCTCTGAGTTTGGTCAAGGAAGGCTGGGAGCAATCTCCCAGGAAACCCCCCCAGGATGTATATAGCTACATGCTGGCCTTCAGGAACCAAACTGGGCGTTTCCAGGCAACTTGCTGAGGCAAATCTGGAAGCCAGCCAGGAGGAAATGAAGCGGTGGTACGACCAGAATGCCACTCTGGTTGAGCTTCAACCTGGTCAGAAAGTGTGGGTCATGGCCCCAGTGGAGCCCTGTGCGCTCCAGGATAAGTGGACCGGACCCTTTGAGGTGGTGGAGCGCAAGAGTCCTGTTACCTACTTGGTGGACATGCGGTCTCCCAGGAACCCCTTGCGGGTCCTGCACGTCAACCGCCTGAAGCCCCACTTGGAGAGGTCCCAAGTGGGCATGCTCTAGCTACAGATGCTGGGATGGAGGAGGAGACCGAGCCTCTTCCTGACCTCCTGTCAGCCCAAGAGCAAGATGGATCAGTGGAGGGTGTGAACCTCTCTACCTCCCTGACACCTGAGCAGCAAGGTGACTGTCGCCAACTGTTGGGGCAGTTTTCTGACCTGTTCTCCCTGGTTCCTAGTGTCACTGACTGGTGCGTCCATGATGTGGACACTGGGGACAGTCTTCCTGTCAAGCACAAGGCTTACAGGGTGACTGACAGGGTGAGACTTGCATCAAGGAGGAGGTCTCCAAGATGTTTGCATTGGGGGTAATTGAGTCCTCTCACAGCCCTTGGGCCAGCCCAGTGGTCTTGGTCCCAAAGGCTGCCGCGCCTGGTGCCACACCCGAACTCCGGTTCTGTGTGGACTACCGAGGACTCAATTCCGTCACCAGGACTGGCGCACACCCCATCCCCAGAGCTGATGAGCTCATAGATCGGTTAGGGGCTGCCCGGTACCTCAGTACGTTTGACTTAACGTCTGGGTACTGGCAGATCGCCTTGACTGATGGGGCAAAAGAGAGGTCAGCATTCTCCACACCAGATGGGCACTACCAATTCTGGGTGATGCCCTTTGGGATGAAGAATGCCCCTGTCACCTTTCAGAGGTTGGTCAACCAGGTGTTGGTTGGACTGGAGGACTTCAGTGCCGCCTACCTGGATGACATCGCAGTGTTCAGCGCCGGTTGGGAAGAACATCTGCGCCACCTCTGGGAAGTGTTGATGGTTCTGCGGAGGGCAGGCCTCACGATCAAGGCGAGTAAGTGCCAGATCGGGCAGGTTCCGTGGTTTACTTGGGACACCAGGATGGGAGCGGCCAGGTGGCGCCCCTACAGCCCAAGATAGATACCATTCTGGCTTGGGAGCCCCCAAGACCCAGACAGCGGTGAGAGCCTTCCTAGGACTCACCGGGTATTACAGGAGATTTGTCAAGGGGTATGGCAGCATTGTTGCACCCTTGACAGAGCTGACTTCCAGGAAGCAGCCCAAGAGAGTGATTTGGACTGACACCTGTCAACAAGCTTTTGACACCTTGAAGACAGCCATGTGCACGGCGCCCGTGCTCCTGGCCCCTAACTTCTCCAAAGAGTTTATCGTTCAGACAGACGCTTCAGAGCATGGTGTGGGGGCTGTTTTGTCACAGATGAATGAGGAGGGCCTAGACCAACCTGTAGCCTTCCTTAGCAGGAGGTTACTTCCACGGGAACAGAGGTGGAGTGCTATTGAGCGTGAGGCATTTGCTGTGGTCTGGGCGCTGAAGAAGCTGAGACCATACCTGTTTGGGACTCACTTCCGGGTTCAGACAGACCACAGGCCCCTCAGATGGTTGATGCAGATGAGGGTGAGAATCCAAAGCTGTTGAGGTGGTCCATTTCCCTACAGGGGATGGACTTCACGGTGGAACACCGCCCTGGTACAGAACACGCCAATGCTGATGGTCTGTCCAGATGTTTCCGCCTTAGTGAAGAGAACTCCCTAGAGGTAGGATAGTTCTCCCCACATCTCAGCTGGAGGGGACACGTGTTAGACCTGGCATCCTTGGCGTGGGTCTCCCTTCCATTTTTGGATGATGCCTCCAATGTTATTGATCTGTTTTTGCTGGTTTAGATGCTTTGGGCACTGTGCCACTGCTATTCAGTGCCACAGTGCAAGTGCTCCCTATTGTGAATTGATGTATGTATTAGTGACTCCATGATTGGATGATTGGTTTACTTGTCAGTCCCTAATACAGTGCACTGAGTGTGCCCAGGGCTTGTAAATCCAATGCTGCTGGTGGGCTTGCAGCACTGGTTGTGCCACCCACAGAAGCAGCTTGTAAAATGTGTCTCAGGCCTGCCATTGCAGAGCCTGTGTGCAGCCTAGGGCTGCCATGTCGACTTGAGTGAGTGCACCCACTTACCAGTCCCTAAACCTTCCCTTTACTTCATATCGGACACCCCTATGGTAGGCCCTAGGGCAGGGTGCATTGTAAGTATAAGGTAGAACATGCCCTGGTGTGTGTGGCATGTCCTAATAGTGAATTACAGCCATTTTCGTTTTTCACTATTGCAAGGCTACCTGCTCCCCATAGGCCAGAATGGGCAGTTTGCTTATTACACCTTATAATCCTAACTGACCCAGGGAACATGGTAGAAAAACGAATTTAGTATGCCTGAACTCAGGATGATAAAATACATCTTTTAGTGAAGTTGGTTTTAACATTCTGTGTTTGAAAATACCACTTTTAGAAAGTAGGTATTTTCTTGCCTAACCTTCCAAGCCTGCCTCTGCTAGGATTGTGTATTCCTTGTCTGGGTTTGTGAGTGACAGGGGCTGGGGGACTCCAGGAGACAGGGTGAGTCAGCACAGGGCTGAATAGAGAGATCTGCATCCAGAGTGGAGGGAGGAGTTGCACCTGGGTCTGAATAGGGCTGTGCCTGCCTTCCACAATGCTGGCTCCACCTCCTGCCGGGAGGCTGAGCACTCTGCCCCACATTCTGAAAGGAAAGAAGGAGTCCTGTAAAGAAAGTACGCCAGGACTGACCAGAACTGGTTTTGGACTAGGCAAAGGCCTCTCTGCCTTCAGAGAACAAAGAGAAAAGGTGTATAAAAAGGGGACGCAGACCCCTAGGAAATTAGATCACTTTTGGGAAACAAGAACAAACCTTTGCTGAGGAGCGGAACCAAGAAGAAACTGAGGAGAGGAATATCCCTAAGCTAGAGGGATCTGCCTGCAGTGGTTGCCTGACTGCCAAAGAAAGGAGAAGGGAACTGTGTGTGTACTTTCATCAACTTGTGAAGGATCTCCAAGGGCTTGATTTTAGAGCTTGCCTCCTGCTGAAGTCTCAGGGACAACAGACTTCATCCACCAGCTCCCCCTGCATTCCCTTGCTGGGATTTTGGACCTTCTGACACACTTCCGTGTCTCTGGGAGCTGGAAGCGCGACTCAACATGAAGAAGCGTGTCGCCGCAGCCGCTGAGTCTCGCATCACCGGAGAAGAGTGTCGATGTTGCATCAGACGCCGGCGCATCCCCGAAGAAGCGCGCCGCATCCTTCGAAGCGCCTCGCAGCACCGGAGAAGAGTATCGCCGTCGCATCAGACGCCGTCGCATCCCCGGGGCAGAGCATCGACCTCGCATCAGACGCCGACGCATCGCAACACGAGGCGCGCCCCGCATCCCAGGAGAAGATCGTCGACCTCGCATCAGACGCCGTCGCATCACCTGGGAAGCGTGTTGCAGGGCCTGTCGCGGCTCCAAAGACTCATCGAAATCGCTGCACGGCCGTCGGGCGTGCACGCATCGCCTCTTCGTTGTCGCAACCTCAAGAAGACCCCACTTTGTTTCTTTTGCACCAGATCTTCAACGCATCACCGTCCTTGCATGTAAGGGACTACCGCATCACCTTCCCTGCAACACTTTTCGTTGCCCTGCGTTACGCATCTTAAGGTACATTGATCTCAAAGTGTCGCATTTCAATTTTAAGAGACTCAAGCTAATTCTAACATCTTTAAAGTACAATATTGTGGATTATTTTTGTCGTTTATGGTCTTGTGGTAAATCTATATAAAAGATACTTATTTTTATAATACAACTTGTGTGGTGTCCATTTGTAGTGTTGTCACTGGATTACTGTATGTGTTCACAAATGGTTTACACACTGCCTCTGAACTAAGCCTGTCTGCTCGTGCCAAGCTACCAAGGGGGTGAGCAGGGGTTATTTCAGGAGTGTACCCCCTTACCCTGACTAGAAGCAAGGGTCCCTATTTGGACAAAGGTACCTACCTCTGCCAACTAGAGACCCCCAGTTCTAACAGTGAGGAATATTGAAGGAAAGATAAAATGAGTGGCTTTTCATTTACAACACTGCTGGATTCGGTATAGCAGATTTAGGGTCTGATTTAGAGTTTGGCTGAGCTGGATAGACTGTCAGAAAACTTTTGTTTACCGTCCTCTGCCATGGGTTCCATGCACCGTATTTCGGATACTCAGACAAAATATTGAGTTGTAAATATCGGGATACAGAAATATTGGTAAAAAATATTGTGATACAAAAATATTGTGATATAGAAATATCGCTGTCAAGAATATCGATTTTTTCAGGTAAGTAATGTTGCTAAGAATATCACTGTTGATAATATCATTTTCAATAATGTAGTTGTAAAAAAGATAATTTGTAATTATCTTAATGTGTTTTAGTTCATATATTAATTGTATGTGTTATCTTTTTTGTATAATTGGTAAGAATTTTAAATATAGTTCGTGATTTGAAGTGATTTATAATTCTTAATTTAAGTGCTAATAATTAATTATAGTATCGTAGTGGGTTGCTTGGTTTGTAGGGGTATAGGGTAGGAAGCTAATTAAGTAATAATTAACAAGTAATTATGAACTTATTAATAATTGTTCAATTGATTATTCATTATGTAAATTGTGTAATAATTATATTTTAGTTATGTTTTTGGTACGGGCTGCTGGCTTTGTATGGGTATAGAGTGGAAGTTAATTAAGTAATAATTAAGGACTGATCACAAGTTCGGTGGTCTTACCTCCATATCGGTGGGCCAAAGAAGACCACCACTGCTGCAGCAGTCTCCCCACCGCCCGCCCGCCATATTACGATGTTCCCGATGGGCCGGCAGGGATCTTTCTGACAGCGGTGAAGGTTTCATATTTGTTAATGCATGTGTGTATATTCCAACTGCACAAGTGTCGAATGTACACCTATGCATGACACATATGAATCAATACCTACTACCCATTGCTGGAGTCTGGACCATATGTGCCCAGTCTAGTCAATGGGAGAAAAATAAAAAATGGACTTACCTGGATTTTGGCACCCAAAGTTTCATTTTCATTGGGGTCAAGATACTGCTGTGAAGAGGGCACCTGAAGGAAGGGATTCATATCAGAAACTGAAGGAAGGGATTCATATCAGAAACTGAAGGGGTGAAAAGGAAATGGGTCTGTATGCACTCAAAACCTTTGATTCAGCCGACTCAAAGCAGGTGGTCCCACCACCACATTCAGTTCGCCGGTAAGCCAACTCATACTTTGGCCGGCAGTGACATTTTTGTCTCTGTACTGCCCTATGACAGCTGCTTTCCCCCAACCAACGCTGTGGCCGTCGGTGAATGACTGTTGGTGACAGCAGTGCTCAGGTGGTCTGTCGAACAGCAATCCGACAAACTATAAGTAAGTAATGCTGAATTAGCAAATAATTATTACTTGTTAATCAGTTAATTATCAATTATTTAAATTTTGTTATACTTAATCATTTTACTTCTATTTTAAGTGTTGGCTGCTAGGTAAGTGGGGTTTAGTGTGGGAAGTTAATTAAGTAATAAATAAATAATTTTCCATTAATTAAAATTAATTATTACACTGTTTAATAATAATGTACATTGGTTAATTGTTTTTTATTTAATTTTTTATACATATAATTTTTTTGGTTCATTAATAGTGTTCATATTAAGAGTTTTTTATTTGTTTTAAATTAATAGGTTTATCCAAGTATATAAGTATGTAATGCATTTGAAGTGAAGTACTTTCCCTGGAGTGTTAATAGTAAATATTACCTCTCTGAAGTCCAACTCTTTCCCTTCTGTTGGACACACTGGAGTGGGGATAGTAAATTTTACCTTCCGAAGTCCAAAGCTTCTCCTACTGTTGCGCAGACAGGAGTGGGAATAGTATATTTAACCCCTTCGAAGTCTAACACTTTCACTACTGTTGCACAGACTGGAGTGAAAAAAGTAAATTTAATCCCTCCAAAGTCCAACGCTTTCCCAACTGTTTCACCAACTTGCGGTGGAATAGTAAATCTTACTCCTCCTAAGTCCAATACTTTCCCTACTGTTGACCTGCTTGAAGTGGGATTACTAAATGTAACCCATCTGAAAGCCTACACTGTCACTGCTGTTGCATAAACTGGAGTGGGAATAGTATACCTATTATTCCTAGACTTTAATGCTTTTCTTAATATTGTTTAAACATATCTATTATTATTTGTTATTTTTTTAATTCTATATTGTTTGTATATATATATATATATATATTTTTTTTTTTTTTAATTTCTATAATTTGTTTAGTAATTGTGTTTTTTGGGATTTTATAGTTTTTTACATGTAAATCATTTGGTCATTTATTTACTGAATTGCAGTTGATTTGTTAATATCTTTTGTGTTTTGTGTGTGTGTGTATGTGTATATATATATATATATATATTATATATTAAATATTACATATTACATACTACATATTACATATTATCTACTGGCGGTCATTATAGTTAGGACCTAGTTTCCATAGGAAAAGTGTTTATAGTTTTGCTAATAACTTTGGTGTTGTTTGATGAATCTTCATGAAATGTTCAAAACTAGTCTGCCAGTCACTTCAGCTGCTGTCTGGAAAGTGTGATATGTCTAGCAGGTGCTGAGAATAGGGGGGACCTAAAACGTGTTTTCCCCATGCATTTTCCTATAGGGATTTTAGACATGACTACTGCCCAAGCCGCTGAATGGAATTACGCCATATTTGACAGAAAGCTAGATCAGAACGAGTGCTTTTTGTAATTTGGTGTAAATCTGTTCAGTAGTTTTGGAGTTATTAAAGTAAGAAAATGTATGTATTTCTAGAGACGTGGATCCTCTGTGAATCCAGGCAGATTTGTGGAATCACGGGCCAACAGCAATGCCGTGATTGAATGGCCATGACCTGCAAAGGAAAGTTGCAGCCACTGTTTTGTGTTTCGGGACACAGTTCCCAGATGGGAGAATAAAATATAAAAGTGATTGAAGGGGTCAGGGTAGAGGGACCCTGGCCCCATGGGACTGATAGAGGGGTCTGTCAGGGGGCCTTCATGGGCCAGAAATTGTCCACAAATGTTTTCATTTTTTACTGCATGAGGATCTAAGGATGCACCCGAATACTCATGGATTCGGGTGGATCTGTGGATACAGACCCCAATTAAAAAAAACATATACACTCTCTTACAGACCACACACCTACTCGCACACTCACTCTCACACACACAGCCACTCACACACCCATTCATAGACCCTCAAAACCAATAACACACCTACTCACAGACCCATGCAGCCACTCACACAACCAGTTACACACCCAAACAACCACTCACACACCCATACAGCCACTCACAGCTCTACAAAACAACTCACACACCCACTCACTGTCCCACACAGCCACTCACACACCCACTCACCTACCCACTCACACACCCACACAACCACTCACACATCTACTCGCACACCCAGACAGCCAGTCCCACACTCACCTACACACCCATAGTCACTCATACATCCATATAGCCACTCACTCACCCACACAGCCACTCACACACCCACACACAGGCAGCAATACACTTATAGAAATTGCGATAGCATATGTTAGTATTAAATGTGTTGTTGTTTTAGTATTGAATGTGTGCAATATAACCGGCAGACCCCTTATTTGTAAAAGGATTTGTGACGGATCCACAGATCCATAAAACTTGGCTCATTGCATTTATAGAAAGACTACATAAGTTACTTTAATTTTTCCATTTTTATTTTAAATATATAAAAAGAATGATTGTATGCATAAAATGTATTTATATACTTGTGAAAATGTATACTAGTAAATTGAACTAATGGGTCAAATCAGAGTACAATTTATATTTAAAAAATTGTGACAGTCGCTTAAAAAACCAAAGGTTACAGGAATGTTATAGTTAGGAAATAGAATAAGAGATGCAAAAATTCACTGACAAAAACAAAGGTTACAGGGACATTATAGTTAGGTTCAGATTTTACACAAACAAAACCATAGAAATTCAGAAGTTACAGTTAGAGTTATCTCAAGTAACTAAAACTCGTGCCCTAAGGTACAATTCACACCCTCACCATGCACTGCTAATTGCCCCACATATTACATCTCTTATGACATCTTATATGACATTATTCATATAAACATTGCAATATTTGCAGTGAAATTATTGATGAGACAACTATGCATGCCAGTGGCATGAGTTATAGTTACCTTAGAGCATGAGTTATAGTTCCTCTAACTGTAACTGTCGAATTTCTGTGGTTTTGTTTGTGTAAAATCTGAACCTAACCATAACGTCCCTGTTTTTTCAGTGAATGTTTATGTTTTTTAATGCTATTTCCTAACTATAACGTTCCTACAACCTTTGGCTTTTTAGTGAATATATATATATATATATATATATATATATATATATATTCACTGAAAAAACCGTAGGTTTCAGGCACGTTATAGTTACAAATTAGCATTTTAAAAACCTTTGAAATTCACTGAAAAAACCATAGGTTTCAGACACGTTATAGTTAGAAATTAGCATTTAAAAAACCTTTGAAATTCACTGAAAAAACCAGAGGTTTTAGGGACAGTTATAGTTAGTTGGACATTGCACTCGTACAAAACCCGTGAAATTCCCCCGTTATAGTTAGTTCAGCTAACTATAACTCGCGCCCGCAATGCACTGCTGATGACGTCACATATTACATCACTCATGACATGGTCAGTGACATCACTGATGACATCACTGATGACATCTCAAATGACATCACTGATGACATCATCCAGTGACTGTGTGTTTCTGTAAAGTTTAAATATGTTTAATATATATAGGGAAAGGCGTATTGAAGAATGAGTGGGTGTATAAGTGTCTGAATGGATGATTTAGTACGTGCGTGACTGACTCTACAAGTGAGTGATTAAACGTATCTTACTGAATGCATGGGTTAGTGACTAAACTGTGTGAATGTCTGTATCCGTCTGTTGGTGTGTAAGTGGATGCATGGATTTGCGAATAGCTACATGAGTGTCTATATGGGTTATTTATTGGTTCTATGAGTATCTGTATGGGTGCCTGAGTGTTTGTGTGGATGGGGTGTGTGCGACTGTGCATAGATGTGTGAGTGGGTGATTCACTGGGTGGATGGTTTCAAGAGTGCATCTGTGATAGACTGTATGGGTGGGTAAGTGTGTGTAAGAGTGTGTTAGTGAGTGAATGTATGTCCCAGTGGTACATGTGTGAGTAACTAAATATGTGAAAGGCAGTATATATGTGTATTGGAGTATATAAATAGCTATAAGCGAGAGTGAGTGATTGTGATAGTGGCTGTATGGATGAGTGTGTGCTTGTATCAGTGATTGTATAAGAGCGTAACAATGTGCTAGTATTTGTATGATTAAGTGAGCTGGTGTGTGTATAACTGTATAGGTGAGTAAATGGCAGTGTGTTTAATTATTTGCATGACTGACTAGGTGTGTGAGTACCTCTATGGATGAGTGGCGGTGTTTGAGTGTCTATATAGGAGTAAGAGTGCATATGATAGTCCTGTACTGAGTGACCATAAGTATGAGTGACTGTACGGGTGAGTGAGTGGATGTGTGTGTGTAGACCTAAGAATCAGTGAGTGGGTATGTAGTTATTGGTGTTGGAGTGTCTATGGTTTTGCGAATGGCACTCTGTAATTTAGATTGGGTGTATCAAAGGTTATATTAGGGTGTGAGGAGCTGCATCAGATTATCACGTGGATGATGTCATCAGTGATGTCATTTGAGATCTCATCAGTGATGTCATCAGTGATGTCACTGACCATGTCATGAGTGATGTAATATGTGACGTCATCAGAAAGTGCATTGCGGGGGCGCGAGTTATAGTTAGCTGAACTAACTATAACGGGGGAATTTCACGGGTTTTGTACGAGTGCAATGTCCAACTAACTATAACTGTCCCTAAAACCTCTGGTTTTTTCAGTGAATTTCAAAGGTTTTTTAAATGCTAATTTCTAACTATAACGTGTCTGAAACCTATGGTTTTTTCAGTGAATTTCAAAGGTTTTTAAAATGCTAATTTGTAACTATAACGTGCCTGAAACCTACGGTTTTTTCAGTGAATTTCAAAGGTTTTTAAATGACAATTTTTAAATGTATTAATTTTTATATTAATTTTTTCATACTGATTTACTACATTTTTAGAAACAATTTCTTTTACATATTTTATTTTTTAAATTACATTGTAATTACATTATACATTACATTACAAAAATACTTTCTCAGAATGAATTACTTTAGTTTAAATACTTTGCACATAGGCAATAGACTTTTAAGTACAGTAGTTACAGTTGTTGCAATGGGCAACACATTTTCAAACACAATGCAACATTCAGCTCAATGTGAATTTCTAGTTAAATGCAATTAGTTACTTTATGGATTACTTTTCTAACCACAGGACTGGATCCTAGATTCAGTCCTGGTACATCTCCTGTAAACAGTTGAGTAAAAGCGTTTTGGTTACAGTCGTGATTTTTAAGGAATATTATTGTATTTTAAAAGTTGACACTTAGAAACTTTTTCTCATAGAATCACCAATGTTATCCTATGGGAGGAAATTCACTTAGCAGGTAAAAACTGTTATCGTTACTTTTTCTTACTCAGTGTTGGATCCTGGATCCAGCACTGGTGCATCTCCTGTAAACAGTTGAAAGAATGCGTTTAAGTCATACAGGCGATTTTTAAGGAATATTTGTAGTTTGTGAAAATCGACACTTTGAAACTTTTCTGCTGAAAACCAGACAATGGATTCCTATGGAAGAAAATATAAGTTACTGGTAAGTACGGTTAAAATTACTTTTCAGGACCAGTACTGGGCTGAAAGATACAGCACTGAGGTCTCTCCTGATAACAGGTGAGTAAATCGGAATTCGTATTTCGGCTGATTTTAGAGGAATATTTTAAAGTTCCAAAACTCCACACTTAGAAGAATTTCCAAGTGAAACCAGTCCATGTTAGCCTATGGAAGGAAATTCAAGTTACTGGTAAGTACGGTTAAAATTACTTTTGAGGATCAGTACTGGGCTGAAAGATCCAGCACTGAGGTCTCTCCTGATAACAGATGAGTAAATCGGAATTCGTATTTCGGCTGATTTTAGATGAATATTTTAAAGTTCCAAAACTCCACACTTAGAAGAATTTCCAAGTGAAACCAGTCAATGTTAGCCTATGGAAGGAAATTCAAGTTACTGGTAAGTACGGTTAAAATTACTTTTCAGGAACAGTACTGGGCTGAAAGATGCAGCACTGAGGTCTCTCCTGATAACAGGTGAGTAAATCAGAATTCGGATTTCGGCTGATTTTAGAGGAATATTTGTATGTTTCAAAAATCAACACTTAGAAACTTTTTCAGCAAAAAGCAGGCAATGATATCCTATGGAAGGAAATTCAAGTTACTGGTAAGTACGGTTAAAATTACTTTTGAGGATCAGTACTGGGCTGAAAGATGCAGCACTGAGGTCTCTCCTGATAACAGGTGAGTAAATCGGAATTCGTATTTCGGCTGATTTTAGAGGAATATTTTAAAGTTCCAAAACTCCACACTTAGAAGAATTTCCAAGTGAAACCAGTCAATGTTAGCCTACGAAGGAAATTCAAGTTACCGGTAAGTACGGTTAAAATTACTTTTGAGGATCAGTACTGGGCTGAAAGATGCAGCACTGAGGTCTCTCCTGATAACAGGTGAGTAAATCGGAATTCGTATTTCGGCTGATTTTAGAGGAATATTTTAAAGTTCCAAAACTCCACACTTAGAAGAATTTCCAAGTGAAACCAGTCAATGTTAGCCTATGAAGGAAATTCAAGTTACCGGTAAGTACGGTTAAAATTACTTTTGAGGATCAGTACTGGGCTGAAAGATGCAGCACTGAGGTCTCTCCTGATAACAGGTGAGTAAATCGGAATTCGTATTTCGGCTGATTTTAGAGGAATATTTTAAAGTTCCAAAACTCCACACTTAGAAGAATTTCCAAGTGAAACCAGTCCATGTTAGCCTATGAAGGAAATTCAAGTTACCGGTAAGTACGGTTAAAATTACTTTTGAGGATCAGTACTGGGCTGAAAGATGCAGCACTGAGGTCTCTCCTGATAACAGGTGAGTAAATCGGAATTCGTATTTCGGCTGATTTTAGAGGAATATTTTAATGTTCCAAAACTCAACACTTAGAAGAATTTCCAAGTGAAACCAGTCAATGTTAGCCTATGAAGGAAATTCAAGTTACCGGTAAGTACGGTTAAAATTACTTTTGAGGATCAGTACTGGGCTGAAAGATGCAGCACTGAGGTCTCTCCTGATAACAGGTGAGTAAATCGGAATTCGTATTTCGGCTGATTTTAGAGGAATATTTTAAAGTTCCAAAACTCCACACTTAGAAGAATTTCCAAGTGAAACCAGTCAATGTTAGCCTATGAAGGAAATTCAAGTTACCGGTAAGTACGGTTAAAATTACTTTTGAGGATCAGTACTGGGCTGAAAGATGCAGCACTGAGGTCTCTCCTGATAACAGGTGAGTAAATCGGAATTCGGATTTCGGCTGATTTTAGAGGAATATTTGCACAATGGTGAAGGGAGGGCGGGGCCTGAGGTGACATCTGTGCAAACGCGCCCCGTGGTGCGTTTTAAGTTGGGGGATTAAGTCCCCTTGAATCATGAGGGTCCCTACGGGCCAACTAGCCCACCAGGAACCTCCAGTATGCGCCAGGGGCTGCGTTGCAGAGACATGTACAGAGGCCACACCCCTTTTACACCTCTCTGCAACGCAGCTCTGTGGCGCTTTCTGGACGTACCTGTTGGGCTAGTTGGCCCCAGAGACCCTCAGGATTGAAGAGGATTTAATTCCCCATCTTAAACGCGCCACGCGGCCTGTTTGCACACATGTCACCTGAAGCCCGCCCCCTCCCTTCACCACTGTGCAAACGCGCCCGTGGCGCGTTTTAAGTCGAGGATTAACTCCCTTGAATCCTGAGGGTCCCTGGGGTGCAACTAGCCCACCATATACCTCCAAAAAGCGCCATAGAGCTGCATTGCAGAGAGGTGTAAAAGGGGCGTGGCCTCTGTACACCTCTCTGCAAGGCAGCCCCTGGCGCATACTGGAGGTTCCTGGTGGGCTAGTTGGCCCAGGACCCCAGTATTCAAGGGGAATTCGTTCCCCCTCTGCAAATGCGCCAGGGCGCGTTTGCAGAGTGGTGAAGGAAGGGGCGGGGCCTGTGGGCCCAATCGTTTTTTTGTTTTTTGGGGGAGGGGGCCGCGTGGCCCCACTCCGAGCCACTACTTGCCCTGGGGACCCCATCCCCGGGGCTGGCCCTCTCGTTGGGGATTGTGGGGGTCCCCAATCCCCCACAGTCCCGCCGGCTCCCCGTGTCCTACGGGAGCCGGCATTGCTTACACATGGGGAGCAGCTAACATGCTGCTCCCCATGTGGAAAAGCTATCGGCTTTGGATATTGGAAGAGAGAGCAGGTTTCCTGCTCTCTCTTCCAATATCCAAAGCAAGTTTGCAATGACAGGACGGGAGCCGCAAGGCTCCGTCCTGTCATTACAAACAGCAGTGTCCCGAGGGTAGGCACCCGGGACACTGCAGGAGCCGACCCTGGGGGTGGTGGTCCCCAGGGCCATCAAGGGACTCCAGGAGGGGGCCGCGCGGCCCCCTCCCATTCAGTGCACAGCCCGGGGAGGTGGTGGTCCCCGGGGCTCTGGGAGTCAAAACGGACCCCCATTGTAATTTTCTTAGTGCCCCGGGGAGGTGGTGGTCCCCGGGGCGTGTGAGGGGCTGGAGCCACCCCACACAGGTTCTAATTTAAAAAAGAAGCCCCGGGAGGTGGTGGTCCCGGGGCTGCGGAGAGCTCAGAGCCCTCCCGCACCATTCTACATAAAGCCCCGGGGGTGGTGGTCCCCGGGGCTTGGGAGGCCCTGAGAGGCCCCCACACATAAATTAACCCCCCAGCATGCCCCCGGGACTTTGCCCACCCGGGGCCAGTGACTATCGAAGCGCGGGAGACCGCGCTCGATTTTCCGGCAGGGTTCGCGCTCCCTGAGCGCATCCTGCCGATTTTTAAAAAAAAACATTTTTTTTTGCCCAGGGGGTCCTTGTGGGACCCCTGAGCAGACCTAGGGGTCAGGGTGTTTCTACCCTGCCCCCTTTGTGCGCTTTGCGCACTTGTTTCTGTCCCTCGGTTCTGCCGAGGGACAAAATAACTGCCAACACTTCCTGATTTGGAGTGTTGACAGCCAATTAACATAAAGCTCGTGCTCGGGAGGATCCGCGGCCCTAGATATATCTATCTTTTTTACTTTTCATTTTCTCAGCAACTACTGAACGGATTTACACCATTTAACAAAAGGGTTCTTTCTGAACCAAGAACTACCTCTTTGCCAAATTTGGTGTAATTCCGTTCAGCAGTTCAGGCTGTAGCCGTGTCTAAAGTTTCCTATGGAAAATTGCATGGGAAAACGCGTTTTGGGACCCCCCTTTTTCTCGGCCCCCGCTTGACGAATCCCCGAGACTTTCAGGGTAGGAGCGGACCGGAGCGGGCCACAAAGTTTGAAAATTTTGCGAAGATACGTCAACCGGCAAGAGAGTTATTTCAAATAGAATGTCGCGGATTTCCTATGGATAATAGGTTGTAACTATAACTATCTACTGGCGACCGCCAGTAGATAATATATATATATATATATATATATATATATATATTCACTGAAAAAACCATAGGTTTTAGGGACAGTTATAGTTAGTTGGACATTTCACTCGTACAAAACCATAGAAATTCCCCCGTTATAGTTAGTTCAGCTAACTATAACTCGCGCCCATAATGCACTGCTGATGACGTCACATATTACATCACTCATGACATGGTCAGTGACATCACTGATGACATCACTGATGACATCACTGATGACATCATCCAGTGACTGTGTGTTTCTGTAAAGTTTAAATATGTTTAATATATTTAGGGAAAGGCGTATTGAAGAATGAGTGGGTGTATAAGTGTCTGAATGGATGATTTAGTATGTGAGTGACTGACTCTACAAGTGAGTGATTAAATGTATCTTACTGAATGCATGGGTTAGTGACTAAACTGTGTGAATGTCTGTATCCATCTGTCTGTTGGTTTGTAAGCGGCTGCATGAGCTTTCTGAATAGCTACATGAGTGTCTACATGGGTTATTGATTGATTGTCTGAGTATCTGTATGGGTGCCTGAGTGTTTGTGTGGGTGGGGTGTGTGTGACTCTGTGCATAGATGTGTGAGTTGGTGATTCACTGGGTGCATGGTTTCAAGAGTGCATCTGTGATGGACTGTATGGGTGGGTGAGTGTGTGTATGGGTGTGTTAGTGATTGAATGTATATCTCAGTGGTACATGTGTGAGTAACTACATATGTGCAAGGCAGTATATATGTGTGTTGGAGTATATAAATGGCTATAAGTGAGAGTGTGTGATTGTGAGAGTGGCTGTATGGATGAGTGTGTACTTGTATCAGTGATTGTATAAGAGCGTAAGAATGTGCTAGTATTTGTATGAGTAAGTGAGCTGGTGTGTGTATAACTGTATAGGTGAGTAAATGGGTGTGTGATTAAGTTTTTGCATGACTGACTAGGTGTGTGAGTACCTCTATGGATGAGTGGTGGTGTGTGAGTGTTTATATAGGTGTATGAGTGCATATGATAGTCCTGTACTGAGTGACTAAGTATGAGTGACTGTACGGGTGAGTGAGTGGATGTGTGTGTAGACCTAAGAATCAGTGAGTGGGTATGTAGTTTTTGGTGTTGGAGTGTCTGTGGTTTTGAGAATGGCAGTCTGTAATTTAGAGTGGGTGTATCAAAAGTTATATTATGGTGTGAGAAGATGCATGAAATTATCACATGGATGATGTCATCAGTGATGTCATTTGAGATGTCATCAGTGATGTCATCAGTGATGTCACTGACCATGTCATGAGTGATGTAATATGTGACGTCATCAGCAGTGCATTGCGGGGCGCGAGTTATAGTTAGCTGAACTAACTATAACGGGGAATTTCTATGGTTTTGTACGAGTGAAATGTCCAACTAACTATAACTGTCCCTAAAACCTATGGTTTTTTCAGTGAATTTCAAAGGTTTTTTAAATGCTAATTTCTAACTATAACGTGTCTGAAACCTATGGTTTTTCAGTGAATTTCAAAGGTTTTTAAATGCTAATTTCTAACTATAACGTGCCTGAAACCTATGATTTTTTAAGTGAATTTCAAAGGTTTTTTAAATGCTAGTTTCTAACTATGCCTACAGAGGTAGGACATGTGAAGAAAGAAGAAAAAACGCACAGAAAGAAGCAAAAAATGTGCAGAAAGAACCAACAGAGGAGCAGAAAGAGGCCTTGTTGCAAAATCATCCTGTGCCCACAACTTTTTCAGACGGGTACTGGTGGTAACTGACTCTGACTAACCAGAGCCAGTGCTATGCTAAAAAACACTTAGAATACAGTGAAAACACCTACATACACTAGGGAACACTATGCGTTGGGGTACCCCTGTGATTAGCATGACCTCCTCTGCAAGTCCCTAGTACATAATAGGGCAGGGGGATTAATACTACCTCTTAAAAGCGCTACAGGGCGCGTTTGCACAGTGGTGAAGGGAGGGGGGCCTGAGGTGACATGTGTGCAAACGCACCCCGTGGCGCGTTTTAAGTTGCGAGATTAAGTCCCCTTGAATTCTGAGGGTCCCTGGGGCCCAACTAGCCCCCAGGTACCTACAGTTAGGACCACAGAGCTGAGTTGCAGAGAGGCGTTCCGAGGCCACGCACCTTTTTTCACCTCTCTGCAACGCAACTCTGTTGTGGTTACTGAAGGTACCTGGTGGGCTAGTTGGCCCCCAGGGTCCCTCAGGATTCAAGGGAATTAATTCCCCAACTTAAACGCACCACAGGGCGTGTTTGCGCACATGTCACCTGAGGCCCCGCCCCTCCCTTCACCACTGTGCAAACGCGCCCCGTGGTGCGTTTTAAGTTGGGGGATTAGGTCACCTTGAATCCTGAGGGTCCCTGGGGCCCAACTAGCCCACTAGGTACTTCCAGTAAGCACCACAGGGTTGCGTTGCAACGCCTGTAACAAATGGTGCAGTTGTGTTTAGGTAGTGAAGAGGGTCGTGCTGGGGGTAGTGTTTTAGGGTTTAGGGTAGTGCAGTGGTGTTTGTGTAGTGTAGGGGGTCATGCTGGGGGTAGATTTAGGGTTTAGGGTAGTGCAGTGGTGTTTGGTTAGTGTAGGGAGTTGTGCTGGGGGGAGTGTTTTAGGGTTTAGAGTAGTGCAGTGGTGTTTGGGTAGTGTAGGGGGTCATGCTGGGGGTAGTGTTTTAGGGTAGTGCAGTGGTGTTTGGGTAGTGTAGGGGGTCGTGCTGGGGGTAGTGATTTAGGGTAGTGAAGTGGTGTTTGGGTAATGTAGGGGTACTGCTGGGGGTAGTGTTTTAGGGTTTAGGGTAGTGCAGTGGTGTTTGGGTAGTGTAGGGGTACTGCTGGGGGTAGTTTTTAGGGTTTAGGGTAGTGTAGTGGTGTTTGGGTAGTGTAGTGGTTCGTGCTGGGGTAGTTTTTAGGGTTTAGGGTAGTGCAGTGGTGTTTGTGTGGTGTAGGGGGTAGTGTTTTAGGGTTTAGGGTAGTGCAGTGGTGTTTGTGTAGTGTAGGAGGTCGTGTTTTAGGGTTTAGGGTAGTGCAGTGGTCTTTGGGTAGTGTAGGGAGTCGTGCAGGGGGTAGTGTTTTAGGGTTTAGGGTAGTGTAGGGGGTCATGCGGGGATAGTGTTTTAGGGATTAGGGTAGTGCATTGGTGTTTGGGTAGTGTAGGGGGTCATGCGGGGGGTAGTGTTTTAGGGTTTAGGGCAGTGCAGTGGTGTTTGGGTAGTGTAGGGGGTCGTGCTGGGGGAGTGTTTTAGGGTTTCGGGCAGTGCAGTGGTGTTCGGGTAGTGTAGGGGGTCGTGCTGGGGGGAGTGTTTGAGGGTTTAGGGCAGTGCAGTCGTGTTCGGGTAGTGTAGGGGGTCATGCTGGGGGTAGTGTTCTAGGGTTTAGGGCAGTGCAGTGGTGTTTGGTCAGTATAGGGGGTAATGCTGGGGGTGGTGTTTTAGGGTTTAGGGCAGTGCAGTGGTGTTCGGGCAGTGTAGGGGGTCGTGCTGGGGGTGGTGTTTCAGGGTCTAGGGCAGTGCAGTGGTGTTTGGGCAGTGTAGGGGGTGGTGTTTCAGGGTTTAGGGCAGTGCAGTGGTTTTCGGGCAGTGTAGGGGGTTGTGCAGGGGGTGGTGTTTCAGGGTTTAGGGCAGTGGTGTTTGGGCAGTCTAGGGGGTCGTGCTGGTGGTGGTGTTTCAGGGTTTGGGGCAGTAC
Source organism: Calotriton arnoldi (assembly GCA_963921515.1). Classification (NCBI taxonomy): domain Eukaryota; kingdom Metazoa; phylum Chordata; class Amphibia; order Caudata; family Salamandridae; genus Calotriton; species Calotriton arnoldi. The sequence continues at coordinate 579,416 of CAWUFW010002152.1, forward strand.
AGTGGAGTTCGAGCAGTAAAGGGGGTCGTGCTGGGGGTGGTGTTTCAGGGTTTAGGGCAGTGCAGTGGTGTTCGGGCAGTGTAGGGGGTGGTGCAGGGGGTGGTGTTTCAGGGTTTAGGGCAGTGCAGTGGTGTTCGGGCAGTGTAGGGGGTCATGCAGGGGGTGGTGTTTCAGGATTTAGGACAGTGCAGTGGTGTTCGGGCAGTGTAGGGGGTCATGCAGGGGGTGGTGTTTCAGGATTTAGGGCAGTGCAGTGGTGTTCGGGCAGTGTAGGGGGTCGTGCTGGGGCTGGTGTTTCAGGGTTTAGGGCAGTACAGTGGTGTTCAGGCAGTGTAGGGGGTCGTGCTGGGGCTGGTGTTTCAGGGTTTACGGCAGTGCAGTGGTATTCGGGCAGTGTAGGGGGTTGTGCTGGGGCTGGTGTTTCAGGGTTTAGGGCAGTGCAGTGGTGTTCGGGCAGTGTAGGTGGTCGTGCTGGGGCTGGTGTTTCAGGGTTTAGGGCAGTGCAGTGGTGTTCGGGCAGTGTAGGGGGTCATGCTGGGGCTGGTGTTTCAGGGTTTAGGGCAGTGCAGTGGTGTTCGGGCAGTGTAGGGGGTCTTGCTGGGGCTGGTGTTCCAGAGTCTAGGGCAGTGCAGTGGTGTTCGGGCAGTGTAGGGGGTCTTGCTGGGGCTGGTGTTTCAGGGTTTAGGGCAGTGCAGTGGTGTTCGGGCAGTGTAGGGGGTCGTGCTGGGGGTGGTGTTTCAGGGTTTAGGGCAGTGCAGTGGTGTTCGGGCAGTGTAGGGGGTCGTGCTGGGGCTAGTGTTTCAGGATTAAGGGCAGAGCAATGGTGTTCAGGCAGTGTAGGGGTTTTGCTGGAGGTGGTGTTTCAGGGTTTAGGGCAGTGCAGTGGTGTTCGTGCAGTGTAGGGGTGGTGTTTCAGGGTTTAGGGCAGTGGTGTTCAGGCAGTGTAGGGGGTCTTGCTGGGGTTGATGTTTCAGGGTTTAGGGCACTGCATTGGTGTTCGGGCAGTGTAGGGGTCGTTCTGGGCGTGGTGTTTCAGGGTTTAGGGCAGTGCAGTGGTGTTCCGGCAGTGTAGGAGGTCGTGCAGGGGGTGGTGTTTCAGGGTTTAGGGCAGTGCAGTGGTGTTCGGGCAGTGTAGGGGGTCGTGCTGGGGGTGGTGTTTCAGGGTTTAGGGCAGTGCAGTGGTGTTCGGGCAGTGTAGGGTGTCGTGCTGAGGGGTGGTGTTTCAGGGTTTAGGGCAGTGCAGTGGTGTTCGGGCAGTGTAGGGGGTCGTGCAGGGGTGGTGTTTCAGGGTTTAGGGCAGTGCAGTGGTGCTCGGGCAGTGTAGGGGGTCGTGTAGGGGGTGGTGTTTCAGGGTTTAGGGCAGTGCAGTGGTGTTCGGCCAGTGTAGGTGGTCTTGCTGGGGGTGGTGTTTCAGGCTTTAGTGCAGTGGTGTTCGGGCAGTGTAGGGGGTCTTGCTGGGGGTGGTGTTTCAGGGTTTAGGGCAGTGCAGTGGTGTTCGGGCAGTATAGGGGGTCTTGCTGGGGATGGCGTTTCAGGGTTTAGGGCAGTGCAGTGGTGTTCTGGCAGTGTAGGGGGTCGTGCTGGGGCTGGTGTTTGAGGGTTTAGGGTAGTGCAGTGGTGTTCGGGCAGTGTAGGGGGTCGTGTTGGGGCTGCTGTTTCAGGGTTTAGGGCAGTGCAGTGGTGTTCGGGCAGTGTACGGGGTTGTGCTGGGGCTGGTGTTTCAGGGTTTAGGGCAGTGCAGTGGTGTTCGGGCAGTGTAGGGGGTCGTGCTGGGGGTGGTGTTTCAGGGTTTAGGGCAGTGCAGTGGTGTTCGGGCAGTGTAGGGGGTCATGCTGGGGCTGGTGTTTCATGGTTTAGGGCAGTGCAGTGGTGTTTGGGCAGTGTAGGGGGTCGTGCTGGGGGTGGTGTTTCAGGGTTTAGGGCAGTGCAGTGGTGTTCGGGCAGTGTAGGGGGTCATGCTGGGGGTGGTGTTTCAGGGTTTAGGACAGTGCAGTGGTGTTCGGGCAGTGTAGGGGGTCTTGCTGGGGGTGGTGTTTCAGGGTTTAGGGCAGTGGTGTTCGGGCAGTGTAGGGGGTCTTGCTGGGGGTGATGTTTCAGGGATTAGGGCAGTGCAGTGGTGTTCGTGCAGTGTAGGGGGTCGTGCTGGGGATGGTGTTTCAGGGTTTAGGGCAGTGCAGTGGTGTTCGGGCAGTGTAGGGGGTCGTGCTGGGGGTGGTGTTTCAGGGTTTAGGGCAGTGCAGTGGTGTTCGGGCAGTGTAGGGGGTCGTGCTGGGGCTAGTGTTTCAGGATTAAGGGCAGAGCAATGGTGTTCAGGCAGTGTAGGGGGTTTTGCTGGAGGTGGTGTTTCAGGGTTTAGGGCAGTGCAGTGGTGTTTGTGCAGTGTAGGGGTGGTGTTTCAGGGTTTAGGGCAGTGGTGTTCAGGCAGTGTAGGGGGTCTTGCTGGGGTTGATGTTTCAGGGTTTAGGGCAGTGCATTGGTGTTCGGGCAGTGTAGGGGGTCGTTCTGGGCGTGGTGTTTCAGGGTTTAGGGCAGTGCAGTGGTGTTCCGGCAGTGTAGGAGGTCGTGCAGGGGGTGGTGTTTCAGGGTTTAGGGCAGTGCAGTGGTGTTCGGGCAGTGTAGGGGGTCGTGCTGGGGGTGGTGTTTCAGGGTTTAGGGCAGTGCAGTGGTGTTCGGGCAGTGTAGGGTGTCGTGCTGAGGGATGGTGTTTCAGGGTTTAGGGCAGTGCAGTGGTGTTCGGGCAGTGTAGGGGGTCGTGCAGGGGGTGGTGTTTCAGGGTTTAGGGCAGTGCAGTGGTGTTCGGGTAGTGTAGGGGGTCGTGTAGGGGGTGGTGTTTCAGGGTTTAGGGCAGTGCAGTGGTGTTCGGCCAGTGTAGGTGGTCTTGCTGGGGGTGGTGTTTCAGGCTTTAGTGCAGTGGTGTTCGGGCAGTGTAGGGGGTCTTGCTGGGGGTGGTGTTTCAGGGTTTAGGGCAGTGCAGTGGTGTTCGGGCAGTATAGGGGGTCTTGCTGGGGCTGGCGTTTCAGGGTTTAGGGCAGTGCAGTGGTGTTCTGGCAGTGTAGGGGGTCGTGCTGGGGCTGGTGTTTGAGGGTTTAGGGTAGTGCAGTGGTGTTCGGGCAGTGTAGGGGGTCGTGCTGGGGCTGCTGTTTCAGGGTTTAGGGCAGTGCAGTGGTGTTCGGGCAGTGTACGGGGTTGTGCTGGGGCTGGTGTTTCAGGGTTTAGGGCAGTGCAGTGGTGTTCGGGCAGTGTAGGGGGTCGTGCCTGGGGTGGTGTTTCAGGGTTTAGGGCAGTGCAGTGGTGTTCGGGCAGTGTAGGGGGTCATGCTGGGGCTGGTGTTTCATGGTTTAGGGCAGTACAGTGGTGTTTGGGCAGTGTAGGGGGTCATGCTGGGTGTGGTGTTTCAGGGTTTAGGGCAGTGCAGTGGTGTTCGGGCAGTGTAGGGGGTCATGCTGGGGGTGGTGTTTCAGGGTTTAGGGCAGTGCAGTGGTGTTCGGGCAGTGTAGGGGGTCTTGCTGGGGGTGGTGTTTCAGGGTTTAGGGCAGTGGTGTTCGGGCAGTGTAGGGGGTCTTGCTGGGGGTGATGTTTCAGGGTTTAGGGCAGTGCAGTGGTGTTCGTGCAGTGTAGGGGGTCGTGCTGGGGATGGTGTTTCAGGGTTTAGGGCAGTGGTGTTCGGGCAGTGTAGGGGGTCTTGCTGGGGGTGATGTTTCAGGGTTTAGGGCAGTGCAGTGGTGTTCGGGCAGTGTAGGAGGTCTCGCTGGGGGTAGTGTTTCAGGGTTTAGGGCAGTGGAGTGGTGTTCGGGCAGTGTAGGGGTCTTGCTGGGGGTGGTGTTTCAGGATTTAGGGCAGTGGTGTTCGGGCAGTGTAGGGGGTCTTGCTGGGGGTGATGTTTCAGGGTTTAGGGCAGTGCAGTGGTGTTCGGGCAGTGTAGGGGGTCTTGCTGGGGGTAGTGTTTCAGGGTTTAGGGCAGTGCAGTGGTGTTCGTGCAGTGTAGGGGGTCATGCTGGGGATGGTGTTTCAGGGTTTAGGGCAGTGCAGTAGTGTTCGGTCAGTGTAGGGGGTCCTGCAGGGGGTGGTGTTTCAAGGTTTAGGGCAGTGCAGTGGTGTTCGGGCAGTGTAGGGGGTCGTGCTGGGGTGGTGTTTCAGGGTTTAGGGCAGTGCAGTGGTGTTCGGGCAGTGTAGGGGGTTGTGTTGGGGGTGGTGTTTCAGGGTTTAGGGCAGTGGTGTTCGGGCAGTGTAGGGGGTCTTGCTGGGGGTGATGTTTCAGGGTTTAGGGCAGTGCAGTGGTGTTCGGGCTGTGTAGGAGGTCTCGCTGGGGGTAGTGTTTCAGGGTTTAGGGCAGTGCAGTGGTGTTCGGGCAGTGTAGGGGGCGTGCTGGGGGTGGTGTTTCAGGGTTTAGGGCAGTGCAGTGGTGTTCGGTCAGTGTAGGGGGTCGTGAAGGGGTGGTGTTTCAGGGTTTAGGGCAGTGCAGTGGTGTTCGGGCAGTGTAGGGGGTCATGCTAGGGTTGGTGTTTCAGGGTTTAGGGCAGTGCAGTGGTGTTCAGGCAGTGTAGGGGGTCATGCAGGGGCTGGTGTTTCAGGGTTTAGGGCAGTGCAGTGGTGTTCGGGCAGTGTAGGGGGTCGTGCTGGGGGTAGTGTTTTAGGGTTTAGGGTAGTGCAGTGGTGCTTGTGTAGTGTAGGGGTCGTGCTGTGGGTAGTGTTTTAGGGTTTAGGGTAGTGCAGTGGTGTTTGTGTAGTGTAGGGGTCATGTTTTAGGGTAGTGCAGTGGTGTTTGGGTAGTGTAGGGGGTCGTGCTGGGGGTAGTGTTTTAGGATTTAGGTTAGTGCAGTGGTGTTTGGGTAGTGTAGGGGGTCGTGCTGGGGGTAGTGTTTTAGGGTTTAAGGTAGTGCAGTGGTGTTTGTGTAGTGTAGGGGGTCGTGCTGGGGGTAGTGTTTTAGAGTTTAGGGTAGTGCAGTGGTGCTTGTGTAGTGTAGGGGGTCATGCTGGGGGTAGTGTTTTAGGGTTTAGGGTAGTGCAGTGGTGTTTGTGTAGTGTAGGGGGTCATGTTTTAGGGTAGTGCAGTGGTGTTTGGGTAGTGTAGGGGGTCGTGCTGGGGGTAGTGTTTTAGGATTTAGGTTAGTGCAGTGGTGTTGGGGTAGTGTTTTAGGGTTTAGGGTAGTGCAGTGGTGTTTGTGTAGTGTAGGGGGTCATGCTGGGGGTAGTGTTTTATGGTTTAGGATAGTGCAGTGGTGCTTGTGTAGTGTAGGGGGTCGTGCTGGGGGTAGTGTTTTTGGGTTTAGGGTAGTGCAGTGGTGTTTTTGTAGTGTAGGGGGTCATGTTTTAAGATGCAACGCTCCAATACCTGACCAGTCTGCACTACATAAAACTACAAAAAAACTAAAAATAAAAAGTGTTTTTCACACTTTTGTCATTGGGCTATATGTGGGCTACATCTGGGTAATATTTGTGCTACATTTGGGCTCTTTTTTCACTGGTGGCCATCTTGGAAGACTTCTTTGTTACGAAGTTTCCTAATTTCCTCATTTACTGCAGTCTCCTCAGTAGGAAATGCTTTCAGTTTTTACTTTGATTCCATCAAGAAGGCATTCAGATGTGTCACACATTTGCCATAAATTCAGAATGTTAGCACTCTAGTTGTTCATTAGATCACTGTAGTAAAGCTACTGCTCACCAAGGAGTTAACTGGAAGTCTGCTGCTGGTATTGAAAGTGATTGTTTCAGTCTGCATGTCAGAATTTTCTAATGAAATAGAAGAGGATTTGAGATCTCACTTAAAACATGCACTAAATTTTCTTTTTGCAGCACTAACCATAATTTCTATGGCAAAATGAACCCCCTCATTTTGTTCCTTTTTAAATTAAATGTTTTAAGTGTTTCCAGTTTATTCCAATCAAGATGGCTTCAGGTGTGCCATACTTTTGTCATAAGTAAGACTGTTAGCACTCTAGTTGTTCTTTAGAACACTCTGGGAAGCTGCAGTAGAACACAAAGGCATCAACTGACAGGCTGCTCCTGTTGAAATATAACAGGAAGATATTTGAGATCTCACTTAAAACATGTCCTAATTTTTCTTTCTACAGCACTAACCATAATTTCTATGGCAAAATGAACCCCCTCATTTTGTTCCTTTTAAATTAAATGTTTTAAGTGTTTCCAGTTTATTCCAATGAAGATGGCTTCAGGTGTGCCATACTTTTGTCATAAGTAAGACTGTTAGCACTCTAGTTGTTCTTTAGAACACTCTGGGAAGCTGCAGTAGAACACAAAGGCATCAACTGACAGGCTGCTCCTGTTGAAATATAACAGGAAGATATTTGAGATCACACTTGAAACATGTCCTAATTTTTCTTTCTACAGCACTAACCATAATTTCTATGACAAAATGAACCCCATCATTTTGTTCCTTTTTAAATTAAATGTTTTAAGTGTTACCAGTTTATTCCAATCAAGATGGCTTCAGGTGTGCCATACTTTTGTCATAAGTAAGGCTGTTAGCACTCTAGTTGTTCTTTAGAACACTCTGGGAAGCTGCAGTAGAACACAAAGGCATCAACTGACAGGCTGCTCCTGTTGAAATATAACAGGAAGATATTTGAGATCACACTTGAAACATGTCCTAATTTTTCTTTCCAGAGCACTAACCATAATTTCTATGACAAGATGAACCCCATCATTTTGTTCCTTTTTAAATTAAATGTTTTAAGTGTTACCAGTTTATTCCAATCAAGATGGCTTCAGGTGTGCCATACTTTTGTCATAAGTAAGACTGTTAGCACTCTAGTTGTTCTTTAGAACACTCTGGGAAGCTGCAGTAGAACACAAAGGAATCAACTGACAGTCTCTGCCCTTGTTGGATGTACATGTTTTACTGAGAATGTCAGACTTCATTCTCACATGACTGAGAAAGATAATGTGAATTTACAGAAAATATGCTCTCATTTTAGCTTCTGGAGCACCTTCCAAAACTGTATGGGACAAGCATGTGAAAATAGTTTTCTCTCAAACATGATTCATGATATCCCAGCAGAAGGTTTTTCACAGGGTAAAATCACCTTAGAACACACCACAATTCCTGAAATTAGTATGGTACCATCAACAAATGAATTCTAATGTAACTAAAGTCTGTTATCACCCTTTATAGTTCTCCTTTTGGTAACCCTCAAAATCTTTGATTCACTACAATGCATTTCAATGGGGTACTATCATTTATATTGGTCCCAAGATGGCTGCCAGCAATTCCAGGATGAAGTGCTGACAGCCAATCAGATCTCACGATGACATGTGTGGTTAGGCTCCGCCCAGATATATATGTGTTTTTACTTTTGATTTTCTAAGCAACTACTGAGCGGATTTACACCATTTAACAAAAGGGTTCTTTCTGAACCAAGAACTACCTCTTTGCCAAATTTGGTGTAATTCCGTTCAGCAGTTCAGGCTGTAGCCGTGTCTAAAGTTTCCTATGGGAAAATGAATGGGGAAAACACGTTTTGGGACCCCCTTTTTTCTCGGCCCCCGCTTGACGAATCACCCCGAAACTTTCAGGGTAGGAGCGGACCGGAGCGGGCCATAAAGTTTGAAAATTTCGCGAAGATTCGTCAACCGACGCAAGAGCTATTTCAAATAGAATGTTGCGGATTTCCTATGGAAAATAGGTCCTAACTATAACTATCTACTGGCGACCGCCAGTAGATAATATATATATATATATATATATATATATATATATATACATATATATATTTCTTGCTTCGCCTCTCACACTCCTTTCAGCCAGGAATAGACGATAGCGGACCCAAGTTATGGTGCAATATTTTTTATTATTTCATGCCCTGCACCACCGCCATAATGCTTTTCGGCCTTCAGGAGGCCTTGATCACATGACGCGCATGTGGAGTGCCTTCACAATTTAAAGTGACAGTGCTCAAAAATTTGTGACCTAACAATGACGTATTTTCATAGACATGGAAAACAGAGCAGTTCTTGTAGTCTCAACTGTATGTCACATCGATATTGAAACATTATATGTAAACACTTTCGTTATTTTCAATAGCGACAATATAAATATTCATAAATGTATAAATACATAAATAAATACTTATATAAATAGTCAATGCAAAATTTATATTTTAAAATAGTGCAAATGAAAATTAAAACCACAATACTGAGTAAAAAACATATCAAAAGTTGAACTAGTGCAAACTTTTCATATAAAAACATTCACAGTTGTGTTTAATTGGAAAAAATTACTCATGCCTGTGACGCCCCCTAATGATATTGTTTAAACTCTGGGGTTTTGCATGTGCAAACTTTTACAAGAGTTAGACAAAATTAAGCCCAAATGGGCTTTGACTGTTATCCATGCTACACATACTAAAGTGCTAGTTCTAATTTAAATGTGCTGCCACCTTCAGAACCCTCAATCGATTCTTAAAGTGCAAAAAAGTGCAAACATTACATATAGTGAAGACTTAAAAACAATGCAGAGGCAGCGGAAAAAGAGCGAATACATAGATGTTAATAAAAACTGTGTTTTCAAAGGCAGGTATAAAAATCTTAGCTGGAGTTGAGGCCTTGCGGCGTCTTACAGTCCAACTCCAGTATGAATCTAGTCTCAAGTTTCCTTGGTAGTGCTTCCTGGTTGCCTCCTCTCCTCAAGGGGGGACAGTGTCCACGACAAAGTATTTAAGATTGCTCACATTATTGCTGTGATATATATATATATGTCCACCTTCGTTTGTGAACAGCAGAAGGATCGGTGTAATATATATATATATATATATATATATATGCTTTCTATAATAGTAAATTAAATATAACGCAAAATAGTTAATATAATGTAAAATATATATATATTTTTAATCATAGTGTTACATTATATATGTATATATCAGTCCCGGCTCCTGGAGGGAGTTCCACCGGGCGGTGACGTGCGGCGGGGAGGGCAGGGTGGGGAGTAGTAAAAACCGGAATCCGGCCGAATCCAGGTAAGTTAGCAAATAAATAAATAAAACGAATTTCGTAGCGCGCGCTACGAAATTCGTTTTATTTATTTATTTGCTAACTTACTGTGTACAGCCTGATTCCGGTTTTACTACCCCTGCCCTCCCGCCGCACGTACCAGCCTCCCTCCAGGAGCCGCGACTAGTATATATAAACATACAGACACGTATATATGTATGTATTTATATGTATATATGTATATATATATTATTAAATATTATTTAACTGCATTTAATTTACATTAAATTAAATTATATATTAAAATATTGTAGATTTACTTTTTTAAATATCCATAAATTAAAAAACATATGTTTTGTATGTTTTTTTAACCATTTTAGTGTGAAATTATATTTTTGCTTGATATTTTTTGTACTTCCATTATAAGTATAGGGATACTATATTTTTGTAAATAATATTTTTGACACAGTATTTTTGTATCACAATACTGTTGTTTTCGAATTTGTGTCAGTTATCCATTTTTTGTACGTTGATAGTTTGACAGACAAAATTCCATCATCAGTCCGCTGGCTCTGCTCTGCCACATTTTACTTACTCCATCAACTGTGAGACATCTGAAAAACGGCAAACGAACATCGAAAAGTCAATGCTCTGTACAAAATGTTTGAGTCTGCTTTCCACGAGCAGAAATATGTCGGTCAATCCTTTAAATATGTGTTGGGGATAAAAATACATAAATAGGCACACCCTGCTCACAACCACCACATATCATAATTAAGCAGCATGTCCCTGCTACTCTAAAGCGTGGGAGCTCATCTTGCATTAGTGGAGGAACAACTACAGAATGCACTACAAAATAGATGCTAAACACAACTCAGAAAATATATTTTAAAGTACAATTGTATTTGTCAATGTCATTAGACATACGTTTAAGGACACCAAAGCATATTTGCCAACAGTAACACAGGTCTTCCTGTATAGGTATATGTCTCACACTACCCTGCCTCATGAAACACTCATACAGCACAATTGTATCCCCCCATGACAACCTGTAAGGTAGTGCACATCATTTTAAAATGTACATGACTAGCCAAACAAACAATGCCAGCCTAACTAGCAATTTATTAGTTTATGAAAAGAGTATGCACGCTTGCAATGACTCTAAACAGGTTTAGATGTTATGCAAAGTACACCTAAAAAAGAGACTCCCCTATCTCCCTGTCTAGGCACTAGCTCACACTACCCGACCATAGAAAATAGCCATGTACCCAATTATACATTACAACAACCCCCAACTTTTAATGATTCTTGTTCGAATATTGCATAAATAACCCAAGGGCAGGCTAGAGAGCCACACGCTATAGACTGCAAACATATATTTAACCTAGGTGCACACACATAAGATATGATATATGCTGCTCATGAACCCCAAAACCTTAAGGTCTAGCCCCAAATTGTGACCCAGTTAACAACTAAAAAGAAGTTAGGGTTCCACCCACCCTATACTTTCACAGCATCACTCTCAGTGCCATTCCCACATATGGGCATTTGCCCCATGCAACACCTAGGATATCACATGACCTTGACATGTAATCAAATGGTTAACCTTAGAAACATATTGAATGCTACAGTCATTAATGATAAAAAAATATATCATTGTTATCAAGATCCAATCCACAAAAACTGATATACACAAAGGTTGAATGTTAACGAGGTTTTATTTTTTAAGAACGTACATAAACACAAATCTTCCTCTACTGGACAAATCTAAGGGGAAGTAAACACTGCAATCAATAAATACACGGAAAAGTGCATTTTTTGTCAGACTGTCGGAGAAGGGAAATTTCCTATCACAGTAGAAAGCGAATGCCTTCAAACCAAGCCAAACAGTAAAGACATGATAAGGCTCCAGGCTGAATACTTGCCTCCCAATGCATTAAAGCTCCTGTTTTGTCTTTTTTTGGTGGGCTAGGGGACGGTTTTTATTATTTGTTTTGGGGGGGATAGGACCAATAACCATGGGGAATCCAGAGGAGCCTGGTTGTTTGGCCTGATGTCCCTGAGTCACTGGTGCCAGAGGAGCCACTACCACCCTCAGTACCTCTCTGTGAAGCAGAATGCATATAGCACATATCTCCCATGATGCCAATCATTGTATTCAATATTTGATTGGGACTCTGGAGGCCACTGAACACTGCCGTCACCCCCAGAGATGTCCTGTAGTGACTGCAGTGCCTCCATAGGTGTCCTAGCTCTTTGCACTGGGTTCTGAGTGAGTGTCAGGGGCAGGAGTTAGTGGGGTGCTAGTGACAACAGATGTAGACGGTGTTACTAATATTTCGTGCCCACCACAAGAGGCTGACCAGAGTTGGAAACCTCTGAATCTGATTCCGTTGTGGGCTGCAGACCAGCCCCCTTATCCTCTGTGCCACTGGGGCGCTGAGACCCTCGTTCATATTTGCCCCGCTAATCCACATTTCCTTCTGTACACTACGTGCTTATGTAGTCTTTCCCATTCCACATGAGCGGATAATGCGTGTGCACTGTATTTATAGAAAAACGCGTCTTTTTGTATTCATACAATTTTCAGGAGCTATAGGCGGCCTAAGTGTGCATATTCTGTGTATCATTCCACATCCAAAACTGGAATCGGGAAGCATGCATTTGCATACGTTTCTTGGTTTCTGTTTATAAATGTACTAGTTGCTTCCTGTGACAAGCATTGTAGTTGGAAATATAAACATGGTTTATGTATCACCACTTAACCTTGTTTAATATTTGCCCTTGCCTGACAGCCTTTAGCTTTCTTTAGCTTTCAAATGTGACCGTCTGAAGGCTGTTGACAATGATGCCCACATCCCGTTCCACAGCCCTGTACAGGGCTGGGGTGCTGTCTGCAAGTGGTCTCCTTGAAAACGTTGTGACAACTTGTGCCTCACTTTTCTGTCAAGAACATGAGGTGTAAGAACCCTAAGGGGGGTAAAGAGGTCAAATTGTGCTTTGCTCATATAGTAACTCGCTGTTCACCCTCCCGTTGGAGGATCTAGAGTGATCCTTGTTTATATGTATACGATCTAATAATCAAACTTGCACACATTGTACACACAAACCTATTTGCACAAATACACATGTAGACACACATACAATGACATCCATAATTTTGTGTGTTTTCAAACAATGTATTTGGCGTTTATCATTAATTGTATGACCATTCAGTCGATCATGCCAAACACTACACTTCAACACAGGTGGAATCACAGTTACTTCTCTTGCCATTTAACTAAAGCTTCCAGCAACTTTAAATTGGAGAATGGAGAAAAATATGCGTTCATACAACAGATGAAAAACATTTTATTCTAACACATATTTTTCTCAAATTCCATGCACGATGGCCGCATTTTTGTGGCAGTTTGCATCGACCTTTCTGACTTGTTGTGGTGAGGGGTAACATTTGAGGAAGAGAAAGAAATGTGAAGCCTAACCTTACCTTTTCCTCTTATCTTACCCTAGAAGACGCACTTGAAAAATCTATAAATGAGGTTGTCAGTGTCTCTGGCTCCAGCTCTATGTAGCAGTCTTGAATCTTACTCAAAGTATGGCCAGCATCTACTTCACTTGCTCCAGTGAAAGCAAAAAAGGAGACGTACAAACATTAGATTGAAAATGCAGAGTAAAATATGAAAAGATACTATGAGAAAGTGGATTATTAGTTTGGGCAGTTTGGGACCCGCTTACCTGCCAGTTGACACTGCCGTGAGGGGAACGGCTTCTCTTCACTTCTCTTCCTTCACTTCAGCCGTGAGGGGACCGGCTCACCGGCTCATCGCCCTGTAGGTCCCGCCGTGAGGGGAACGGCAGCAGGCACAAGGAACCACAACTCCCAGCAGGCGCTGGCAGACGCTCGCTGAAAAACGTCATTGCGGCGCCAGGAAGCGTGCTAAGTAGCGAGCAGGCCTCCCGCAGCGCGGGACGCGCTACCTGCCAGTTGACACTGCCATGAGGGGAACGGCTTCTCTTCACTTCTCTTCCTTCACTTCAGCCGTGAGGGGAACGGCTCATCGGCTCATCGCCCTGTAGGTCCCGCCATGAGGGGAACGGCAGCAGGCACAAGGAACCACAACTCCCAGCAGGCGCTGGCAGACGCTCGCTGGTAAACGTCATCGCGGCGCCAGGAGGCGTGCTAAGTAGAGAGCAGGCCTCCCGCAGCGCGGGACACGCTTACCTGCCAGTTGACACTGCCGTGAGGGGAACAGCTTCTCTTCACTTCTCTTCCTTCACTTCAGCCGTGAGGGGAATGGCTCACCGGCTCATCGCCCTGTAGGTCCCGCCGTGAGGGGAACGGCAGCAGGCACAAGGAACCACAACTCCCAGCAGGCGCTGGCAGACGCTCGCTGGTAAACGTCATTGCGGTGCTAGGAGGCGTGCTAAGCAGCGAGCAGGCCTCCTGCAGCGCGGGACGCGCGCGGGCCGCGCCCGGGCCGCGCCCGGGCCAAGGACGGGCCCATCTGCACCCATCAGAGGCCGGAAGAGGCTGGGCTGGGCCACCACTCTTGGTCTTATTCTTCTTCGGGGACCTCCGCAGCGCTTTGGTCCCTGATTCCAGTTGAAACAGTTTGCAAGGTCAGTGATCCCTCTTCCAGGAATTTCCTGTCTGGTCATTAGTCCAATCTGACTATAAACATGGGTAGGCGGATTGGTGTGGGGAAATCAAACATAGCACACCCACAACTGTCTTCTTCACTACAACCAACCTCCATAGACAGAATGCTACAGAGAGCAATTGGAATAGTTGCTACCGAGATCGAACTAACTGAAAGACGTTTGTCTTTGACCCCTGATCTTGCCCAACCCATTAGCTTGCATGATGTATCAGGTTCCCCAGCATCCATTCCCCAGGAACTTCCAACCTCCCACCCTAGGACCCGTGCGGCGGTCAATGTGGATGCGCTTCATCGAGAGGGTGCTCGCCCGAAAGTCAAGAAAACCAAAAATGCTGCTCCATTAGGCCAAAAGCGCAAAAAACTACCTATGGCCTGCGCAATTCCTGGTGACTTAAGGGAGGTTGGTTTGGAAACACCATTACAGACAGACCTGGAGCAGCCAGCTGGGTTATGGATGTGATGGTGGACTTACAGGTTCAAGTAAGGACCATTGTGAAGGGTGAGCTAAAAATCTTGTGGGAAAGGGTGGACAAGCTTACCAACTTAGTCGAGCTAAGGGTGGACAAGACTGATGCATCCCTGAGGGTAAAGGAACCGGCTAACCCTGCAAACTTACATTTGGCCCCCGTAGCCATAAACCCTGAACCCCTAGCGATTGATTGTATACCAACCCCCATTTTAACAATCCATTCTAACCAGGAGGGTGGGGGAAACAGCCTAAACAATGCTGAGGGGTTAGGAAAAGGATCTAGTTTAAATCACCAGGTGTCCAAACAGGGGGTACAGGCAGGAAGAAAGAATGTCCAATCCTCAGTTAGACCTCAAGTAAGCAATGCTCGTAGCGAGAGGCCAGGGAACAAAAATGTTTCATACGAGGACAGACAAGTCCCAGGGTTAATTTTTCCATCTATAATGCTTCCCCCGGAGTCAACCCCCTATGTAGTTATATTAGCAGGTGTCCCGGAGTTGAAAAAGGGGGGTAGAGAGTCATATTCAGATTTTTTTTTAAAATGTTCACAATGGCTAGCCAGCCATAAACAACTCTCTTATAGAGACATAAATGAAATCATCATGGTCCGTAGGGTGGGCTGGGTAGGCTGGAGACCCAAAGACATTGCTGGCGATTGCGTTGTGATAAACTTTAAAAACACAGAGTTTGTTGAATCTCTTTTGGATCGCTTCTACATGAGGGTCAGGGGAGGTATTAACTCCTTACCATTAGGCTACTTTTATCCCCCTGCCCTTATTCCATCGGTAAGAAGCAGACATGGTCTTTGGAGGGGACATTGGCCACAGGAAAATCATTTTTCCCCAATAGGACATGGCCACCTACCCCCCCTATTTTTTAATATTCCGGTAGAAAATAGATTCAACCCTCTGGAATCAATAGATTGACTCACAAGTGAGGACCCCCCACTAGAAGTATTCGATCAACTCAGAGAGGCGGGGACACTGCGATGGACTAGGGCTCAGAGGAAAAGATCTCCAAAGCAGAACTTGGGGCTGGTACTGAAAAATGAGGAAGGAAAGTTTAGGCTGACTAGGAGCACACACGAGACAGCTATCATTAATTTACCAACCCTTGATCCCTTACAACAGGACACACAGACCTCGAGTACAGCTCAGAGGGATGTAGCATATAACCCACATACTCCAAAAGGTGCTTGCGATCCAGTTAATGGAACTAGCACAGTACACCGAATGGAGTACCGCCAACTCCCCTTG
Source organism: Calotriton arnoldi (assembly GCA_963921515.1). Classification (NCBI taxonomy): domain Eukaryota; kingdom Metazoa; phylum Chordata; class Amphibia; order Caudata; family Salamandridae; genus Calotriton; species Calotriton arnoldi. The sequence goes on from CAWUFW010002152.1 coordinate 594,751, forward strand.
GGCAGTCAAGAGAATGAAGGTACAAACACCCCCTGCTTAATAAACTAAATGGGCCCTACTAGTTTGCAAATCCTCTCTTGGAACATAGCTGGACTACCGTCTAAACTGGATAGTCCGGACTGGGGTCGCTTCATAGAGCAGCATGAAGTCTGCATGTTCCAAGAAACATGGGCTAAAGATGAAATACATAGAATGGGCTATGCATCGTTTAACATTCCAGCTACTCATGTGGGGAAGGGTAGACCTTCTGGAGGCCTGTGTACCTGGGTCGCAGTACACCTGGGCTGTGAGGCAAAACAGATAGAGAGTTTTTCTTGTGACATCCTTTGTGTACGCCTTACTTCTCATACGGGATTAAATATAGTTCTAATTAATGTATACTCCCGACCAGTACCTAGAGGGAAAGAGTCCTCCACACTTGACCAATTAACTACTTGTCTCACAACCATCCCCCCAAATTCCGGGGTAATCATTGGCGGCGACTTTAATTGCCAATTTGAACCCCTGAATGGCTTGGTCCCCGGCACTTTCTGTGAAGAGGATCGCTATTGGTCCATCCCAGAGCCCAATATCCCTCCTATAAGGGTATGGACCCCATTAGTACTACAGATAAGCACCCTCACATTAAACTTTTCACTGAGAGCTTGTAATGGACGCACCATATCCGACTCGCCTGGGAAACATACCTTTAACAGACAGGGGCACACTTCCATTATTGATTACATTATGGTAGATGTGAATTCATGGCACAAAGTATTAGATTTTAAAATCAGTCCTCGCTATGATAGCGACCATAATGCCCTCATTCTAGCAATAACTACACCTCTTGCTAAGAATGTGTCTGTTAAATTGCCAGCTCCAGATACAGGCCTGATCCAGTCCAATGGAGGGAGGAGAGTTCGCTGGGGCGAATTCTCCCAGTCAGAAGAAAAATTGGCCATGCTCTACCAACAAATCCTCCCATATTTTACAGTTGCACACCAAGCCGCAGAGACAATTGGCACTTCTATTTATAATTCAATAATCTCTAAAAATCACCAAGAGCTGTTTACTTCTATGGCTGCTTTTTTCTATCTAAATAAAAAGCCTAGGGCGTCTAAAAAACCCAAACACCCATGGTTTAATTCAAACTGCCGCGAGGCTAAAAATGGCCTTGTCACCGCCATCAAAAACAATGCCAGGCCAGCGATTAAAGATGCAAGGGCAAAATATAAGAATGCTATTGCCAAGGCCAAAAAAAGCTGGGAATCGCAAAAGTGGGATGAGCTCAGAAGTGCCTTATCAAATCACGATCTGAGGACTTTCTGGAATATCATCAACTCAGGGTCTCAGGAGGGCAAATCTGCCATAGAACACAATATCAGTGAAGAAGTGTGGAAGGCCCATTTTAAATCACTCTACACAAGGGTAGATGATGGGGAAGGACAAGTGCATAGACCCCTACCGTCCCCTTGCACGATATTTGCAGAAACTCCACCGATCTCGCTGAGAGAAGTTTCTGAGGCCCTGTGCATGATTAAACCAGCAAAAGCCGCAGGGCTGGATAAGATCCCTGGTGATCTCTTCCGCTCTGAGCCGACTGTCTGGGCCCCTTACCTATGTTCCCTGTTCAATGCAATTCTCCAAGGTATGGCGATTCCCACCACCTGGGCAGGGGCCGAAATAATACCAATCTATAAAAAGGGCTCTCCGCTTTTACCTGTCAACTATCGTCCGATTAGTTTGATAGATGTAACCCAAAAAATGTTTGCACGTGTCCTGCTGGGGCGGCTCCAAAACTGGATGGAGGAACATAACATCCTCACTTCCCTCCAGGCCGGTTTTCGAGCAAGGATATCAACAACTGACCAGATCTTAAGGCTACAGATGATTTATTGGAAAACTGTTAGTATAGAGGGTGGCAGCCTCTACCTTATATTTGTAGACCTTAAGTCAGCTTTCGTTCTGGTGCCAAGGGACAAACTCTGGGCTACTCTATTAGACATGGGTGTCCCAGAGTATCTTTGCCACCAGTTAAAAGGCTTACATGAGGGCATCTTTGCTCGAATTAGATTTGGCAAAAATGGCAGACTTTCATCCCCCCTGCCTATCGAGAGAGGGGTCCGACAAGGCTGTGTCCTGGCCCCAACCCTCTTCTGCCTTTTTATTAATGGCTTAATAGAATCATTGAATGCTGGGGTAAACATTGATGCTCCTAGGTTGGCGAAACACACTATACCTGCCCTCATGTTTGCAGATGATACCCTCCTGCTTGCCAAATCCCCCATGGGAATCCAGAGAACTCTGGACAACTTTAGCGCTTTCTGCAAACATCGGGGACTAGAAATCAACTTACAAAAAACAAAGTATATGGCTTTTAACGTAGGTAACACCACTCGCCCAAACCCTTCTTTGGATGGATGGAAGTCCCCTAGAACGGGTATCTATATTTGAGTACCTGGGAATTACATTGACAGAAAGAATGGATTGGGGAGCCCAAATCAGTAAAACAGCCTTAAAATCATCCCAGACTTCGGGGGGTATTTTAAAATCATATAGGTCATGGTCTGAAAAACGGGTGAGTCCTGCGGTGGAAATTTACAAGGTCCAGGCTAGGACGGCTGCACTCTATGGAGCCGAACTATGGGGGCATTGCCCAGCCGGCCAGCTAGCCCGTACTGAGAATTTATTTGTTAGACAACTTATGGGATTGCCACCCAGTACACCATTAATACCCCTAAGTATGGATCTAGGGATCAGACCCATTGAGGAAGAAGCTGCTCTTAGACCATTATTATACTGGCGGCGCCTGTGGTCCACCCCTGAATTAGCCTCTTATAGAGAAGAACTGATCAATGTCATGGGGTTGCGAGGTGCAGGGAAGTTGCCTTGGCTGCTACATGTTAAGAAAACATGTGAGGACTTGGGCAGGGGCAGTTTGTGGCACAATGCAGAAGAAATCTCCCAAATAACTCCCAGAAAAGCTTTGATCGAGAGTTATAGAGACCATAAACTCGCCCAGCTTGAGATGAGACCCTCAGTGGGGAGACTGACGGCTGAGTTTCTGGAAGTTAAAACTATATATATTCTAGAACCAGTGTTGGACGACATACAGCCGCTTCTGGCTAAGAAGCTTTACCTGCAATTTAGGCATGGAGTCCTTCCGCTGCGTTCATTCACAAAAAAGTGGGAGGGCCACACAAACGCAGAGTGCCCTGCATGCCTTAATGTAGATGAGACTGATCTTCATGTGATATTTTTCTGCCAGGGATACAGGAAGGCTAGGTCGCGATGGCTACTACAACTTTGCAGGAACTTGGGGTCGAGACACTGCCGCAACGTGTATAGGATCTTAAAATCTGACACACGCATGCCCAATTGATCTATTTTTAATGTCTATTATGCCAGTCTCTGAACGTGCATAGACCATTTCCCCTGATTGTTTGTGGTTTTATGCACTGTGTTGACAACTGGGGCAAATATGCCGGCTGTGTAAATTTCTTCTTATTCAGCTTTTAAAAAAATTATTTTTCCTATGTGCAGCGCAATTTTTAAACTTGCAATACAAACGGAGCAAATCATTACTGGAACTAGCCTCTAAATGCACATGCACTTGCACTTTATGTCTTGCTCTTTAAGATGGCTGATACCTGGGAAAGTTCTCCCAGTGCGTGGAATGCAAACCCTTTTGTCTTGTTTTTTTTTGTTGTTTTTATCTATTGTATTTTATTCAATTTTTAAATATTATCCAAAAATTGTGCTTTTATGGCCAATTGTGCCGAAATAAAGTTTTATGAGTGAGTGAGTTTGGGCAGATGGTAATCCACCTCAAGTAATAAGGTCACCATTCCTATTTGTTTTAGAAAGGATTCATTAGTTTAAACCTGAGCTTAACCCTGATAGCTATGACACAGAGCAGTTATGCTCGACGAAAATGTATAAAGCATTTAGAAACGAACCAAAACAGCTGAAAAATGTCATGACATAATAAAAATCCAACTCCATTTTATGAAATAGAGACTTATTTAATTAACAAAATAACACCAAAACTCAAATACGGGGGGACATGGAATATGAATTTTTAAAGTTTAGAGAAAATAGCACCAAAAAGAGCTAAGCATCAACCCGGTCATCTGGTTGCGCTTGACCGGGACCTATGTGTGATTTAAGGCTAACCGCATTGGAGCGGAGTTTGATACAGAGACCATGTTCATCCCGGTCTGAAGTTTTACCTGCTGACTTAGGGCCGGATTTATCAATAATTGATGCAGCGCAACAAAGCAATACCACTTGCTGTGCTGCGTCAAATGCAGATGGCGGGAATGTGTCATATCCATTAGGATACTGGCTGCCAAGTGCCAGTGCAGGCCTCCTTTGCCAAATTGCAAGGGTGTCAGTGTTGCAGGCACAATTGTTTTTGAGCAGGAAGGGGAAGGCACACCTTCTTATGCAAAAACAACCCTTTGAGTTTTTACTCTTTCTAAGTGTGCTCCTTTAGAATGCAGCACACTTAGAGAGAAGAAATAATGAGCAGAAATAAACATATTTCTCCTCATTGTGCCTCTATCAGGAAGGCATAAAAGTTTGACGTATTCCCGGGTTTGCTACTCTTAGTAAATCAGGAAATGAGCCAAAAGCATGGATGGATGCATGAGAACACCCATTCTCCATCCATGCAATGCCTTCTAGGTGCAGAGTAATGCAGGTCAGTGACTCCAGATATACCAAACCACCCAGAGCCACACAAGGTGGCTTTGTGTGGCTTGGTAAATCTGACTTAAGGATTGCATTGCCCTTGTGTCACTTTTATATATATCACCCTTGGTTTCTGCAATGGTACATAAAAATCCTCAGTGTAGTAGGCAGCAAGCTATGACCAAGAAGGGATTTACTAGGCTGGGTAGCTGTCGGGCGAGATACCGGTTAAGCTGTTGACTTTCATTAGGAAAGCTTCAAGTGGGAGGACTTCAAAATTCACACCCAAGAAAGGTCCCTCACCGGCCAGATACTTTTGGCACCTAAGCCCAGTGAAGATTCTACTTTCAGAGTCAGTCAAATTTTTGGAGCTCGCATTCCTCCAGTGAGGAAAGTCTGCAAGCTGTAACCAAATAGGACTCTATACACCTTCTCCACAATGTCCTACTGAATCAGATGAGCTACTGCATTTGCTTCTTGTGGCTATGCTTGTGGTGGCTTAGTTCATGAGGATAACAATGATGTACAGTAGGAGAGTTGTGAATGTATACTGGGTGCAAGTGTGCCTTCACTGGTACATTACATGGAACATCTCTGGTTCCATTTTGGGAAGCCCAGGCCTTCCTGGTGAAAATATGAGGAGTAGAGGAATCCCATATATGCCATATATGTATTGCTGTATTACTGTAAGCTGGGAGGGACATGAACTGGAGGATGGGAGAGATAGGCTTTCTCTGTGCATTTCAAAGGGCTCCTTGATTCAATGATAGATCACAAGGAAGGGGACTGGATACAATGCAGGAAGAGAGAGATGGGGATGAGAAAAGAACCATAAAGAGTAGGGATGGGAGCCCTGGATTGACCTTTTGATGCACATATCACTGTAGGTGACTTCCGGGTGTTAACTCCGGTCACTCCCATGAATCTTATTGTAGGTTAATCAGCTTTGGGGTCCAGCCTGCTGTGACAGACATCCTTCAGGAAGATGAAGAAAGAAGCAGAACCCCAAAATAAAACTTCAAAGACTCAGGCACAAAATTGCATTTTGCGTCTGGAAAAGGACTTTAAATAGGGGAGTTTGAGATCCCAAACTTTGTCATCTTTTGAGCAGCCTGACAGGCTGTGTGAGGATGGGCAACTGCTGCAAGCCTTCGGCCTGTGACCAGGACTGGGGTCCAAGGCCTGCTAGACTCCATGCTGGGTGAGGAGACATAACCCAGGGGAAACCAAGACCACCTGCCCCAGTGCCTGCCTGCTCACCAAGACTAGTGTGCCCTGTGAAGAAGAGGAGAGTGTTGGAAGGAACAAGATCCAGGGGGAGCCCTATTGTGAGGTGTAAGGATTGGGCCATAGCCCATGTGCTGGATTGTTTCAGTGACACCTGTGTGCCAGAAGGGGCCACCGTGGACTGAACTGAGGTGCAATGGTTGTGTGGAGGGTGTCAGGCCTACACAACCTCATAGTGGCCAGCCCGTGTGCCAGACAGGGAGGCCACCTTGAACATCAATGGCAGGTCAGCATGACCAGACTTCTGGGAGACGCTTAGACCATGGGTTTGGGCCATCATCCAGGACAGAGAAACAGTTGCTGTCTGTGACCAATGCAGGTGTCGGCTGCATACTGCAAACTCCACTGAAGGAAGTCCGAAAATCAAAGAACATTGTTGGATCCCCGTCAGAGTAAGGAGATCAACACCCCCCGATGAAGTGAAGTGTGACTTACTGTTTGGTCCCAGGAACAACCCTGATCACTTGCACTAGCAGATAACGTGTGCACCACTGAAGGGTTCCATACCGCCAGAGCAGGCAAGCCATGAACTAGGACTTTGGGGCCCCTGGGGACATACTGCCATCAGTACTGCGACCCCTTAGACTCTTGTGACTGAACTTTCGAAAAGTGTCAGTGGGGAGATATCTTGAGTATGGCCAAAAGCTTACATTCGCTGGATGCTGTGTCATCAGTGAATGGGAAATAACAAACCCATTTCATTAAAATTAGCAGGACAGGGAGTGGGCTGACAACTACTATAGCCTCAACATCAGTGTGTTATTGCTTTTGAATGTCATTTCCCTTTGCATATGTAGAATTAGAATTAAAATACTTTCTTTTATATAAAAAGAAGACATTGATTTATTGTCTGCTCTGCTTGCACGTTGAGTTATAAAACGTGTTCACTGATCTTTATCTGCGCTCTCCCTAGAAGGAGCCTTGACTGCTTATCTGATGTTACCTAACCGAGAGTCAGGTACAGAAGGGGTGCTTGGCCCAGTAAAGCAGGATCCATAATAGGTCAGACCCCCGGACTTTAGAAGTAAAAGGCCTCAGCCACCACATGTGGGCCCAGTCACTTCTGCTTGCCCTGTGGCACACTGAAAGGTGCCCTGACACCTGCTTTATTGGCAGTAAGGCTAAATTAGGGTTGACTTAATAAGCAACTGGCATAAGAGATACTTCTTGGTGCTGCTACCTTTATTTTAGGCGCTGCCCCTTTATTGACACATTTTATCTGCTATTGCACAGGCAAAGCTCTCTTTTATGAGGTCTGGAACAAATGATTGTTATTTTCCCAAACTGCACTTGCACCTTCACCTGATGGGAGGAGTAGGGCGGTTATTTGAGTCAATGTAGGTGCTACTTCATAGGTGAGTGGCAGTGCAACACGTATAGTGGTTTTACAAGGTGGTCTTAGGCTGCATAGATCTACCTCTGGTATTTATACATTTTACTTAAAGACTGTGCCCTATACAGATGCCCTCAATCTGATTTGCAGAGATGGAGCCTTTGAGGTGGGCTAATATTCTTAAAGTCACTAGACGCTCTAGATGACAACTACACATAGAGCTGTCACCTGCTCCCTCCACCGATACATTGTCTTTCTTCTCTAAGTTTGAACCCCGCAAGGATGCACTTTAGCTGTTTTTGCAAAATTAATACTAATATTCTCAAGCCCTCAGCTGTCCTAGATAAAAACAATACATATCACTTATATTTTCTCGTTTCATAGCTACTATACCACTTTGCACCCGTTTTCTCCTTTTTCCATTCCCAGGGATCATTGTGCAATAATTTTATTGTTCGAACATATCTAGATGCCACTTTATGTCACAATTTCATCTGCACTGTAGAGGTGCTTTTAATCTAACTTATCTATGATTTTATTTGTTGTGCACCTACCCAGAAAAATTACACTGTGTAAGTGTTGTAGAGGACGATGAGAAACACGCTAAGCCTTTGAAACAGACCCTTGCCATCAAAGAAAGTCACGCGGACTAAGTGCAAGCCCATTGAGGTGCCTAACATATGTCGGTTGTATATTGCATCCAGTAAAAAACACAGAAGTGAGGCATACTAGTAAAAGGGAATATGCTGATGGGATTGTTTTCCTAATGACATTTAACATGGGGTATGCGTTATTTTTTTTATTTTTTTGTATAAATCTATTTTATTTTTCATACAAAGAACAAAGAAAGGGTCTATGTATACATAGCACAGGGCCCACAACCCTATGTAGGGCCAGCTGCGCAGGTTAGGGGAGATACGGGTGAGTTTAGAAAAGCATGCCGAAGTAGATTTTACACAGCATGTCGCCTACAACCCTTGTTGGGCCGGCCGCGTGTTGCATGTGCCATAACATTGGATTGCAATCATGGGGGAATTTCAAGACCCATGCTTAACATATACCTTATCATAACGAGGGAAAGGGAAGAAGGGGAAGGCAAGAGCCCTGTAAAAAGGGAGAAAATAAAGAATAAACAGATAAAGAGCGGCGAAAGGGCTAGAAGGCCAAGGAGAAGAAAAGTTTCTATGCCAAGGGAGCTATGTTAAGACAGTGGTGATGGGGAAAAGGATGGCGGGCAGGGGGGGGCAAGGGGAGCCAGCGGTGTGCACCAATCAGGCCATTGACCGGTGCATGTGACATGCGGAGCAATGGGCAGGGCCATTACGGTTATACAATCAGTCTGTCGGGTTCAGGTGGGGCTACAGCATCTTCGAAGAGGCGTAGGGCTCGGAGTTTCGGGGGCAGGAGACACGCGTGTTCTATTTTACAGAGGTATTTAACCAATGGTTGCCAAATTTTGGTGAAGCATGTGTCGCGGGACTGCAGGCGCGCTGTGAAGAGTTCCATAGTCACTACGTGCCATAGGCGCACGAACCAAGCAGCAGTGGGGGGGGTTTCCGTTTTTTCCCAATATAATGCTATGAGTTGTTTAGCAGCCCCTAGCATATGGAGAGAAATGTACCAGTCACTACGGGTGAGCACTCTTAAATTGTCGGGCTTGAGGCCTAGAAGAACCGTGGTTGCAGAATCAGGCAGAGGGAAGCCAAGTACCTCCTTAATATGGCTAAGGATCTCTTTCCAGAACAGGGCCAGGAGTGGACATGCCCACCAAATGTGTATAAAGTCCCCCGGAGCGCTCGAACATCTCCAGCACAGCGGGGAGGATGTGGGAAACATCCTGTGCAATCGAGTGGGTGTATAGTACCACTGTGTCATGATCTTATATGCAGTTGTGATACGCTGCGATAGACCTTCGGTATGTCCCGCCACAGGCGGCTCCATTGAGCAGGTGTAATTTCAGTAGAAGACGCCAACTGCCATTGACGTTTGTACGGGTGAGTGGCTACCAGCGGGGGGTGTTGCAGAATCTGGTAAGTCCAAGAGATAAGTCCCTTGGACTCGTCAAAGGAGCGTACCAGTCGCTCGAAGGGGGTGAATAGGCGGGTGGCGGCCTGTTGCATCTCGGGCGTGGACAGCCAGTGCCGTAGCTGCATATACTGGAGCCTAGCTCCCTCCAGGAGTTGAAACTCCCATTTGCATTGGGCGAAAGGTTTGAGTGCATCCCCAGCATACAGATCGCAAATCGTTTTGCATCCACCCTCCAGCCATTTAGAGAACGCTGGCGGGTTGAGAGCCGGTGGAAATAACGGGTTACCTGCGAGGGGGGTGTGAGGAGAAGGGAAGGTCGTGAGCCCCTTGGATACGGCTACTCTGTCCCAGATGTCCAGCACCGTCTTGGTGGGCACAGCGATATAGGCGCTGCGGAAGCGTGCAGCCCGATGGAGCCAGGTAAGGTCCCAGATGGTCCGTCCGGTTACCGCCCTGTCCATATGAAACCAGAGCTTTTCACTCTCAATCGCTGTCCACTCTGAGACGATGCGAAGGTGGGAGGTCCAGTAGTATTCTAGTAGGTTGGGGCACGCTAGTCCTCCTCTATCCCGCGGAAGCATGAGAACCTTGTTGGAGAAGCGAGGTCTACGTCCACCCCAAATGAAGCCGGTGATGTCTCGCTGAAGGCTCTGAATCTGGCGCTGTGGGATGGGGGTGGGTAGGCATTGGAACAGGTACAGAAGTTTTGGGAGCACCGACATTTTGACAGCGTTCAGACGGCCCAACCAGGAGAGGGTCAGGGATTTCCAACCCCTCAGGTCGTCCAAGACGGTTTTCCTACACTCCCGCCCATTCGTTTGGGTCCATGTGGCAAGTGAGGGGGTCAGTTGAAGCCCCAAATATCGAATGGAGCTAGTGGCCCACTGGTAAGGGGTGAGGGCTTGCCGGGCCGGTATCTCCTCCTCAGGGATTGTAAGATTCAGTGCCCAGGATTTCCCATGGTTGATTTTTAAGACCTGAGGCCAGCTCAAAGGATTGCAGCAAGGAGTGTAGCGCCAGAAGGGAGACGTGCGGGCGAGAAAATGTGAGTATAAGATCATCAGCAAAGAGCGCCACTTTGTTTTGCTGTCCTGCGAAGCGGATGCCATGTATTTCCGCATCCTGCCGAATCATCATAGCCAAAGGTTCTACCACGAGGGTAAACAACAGAGGGGACAGGGGGCAGCCCTGCCGCGTGCCCCTGTGTATGAAGATGGGGTTTGGGAGTTGGCCATTGACTCGCATCCGAGCCTGCAGAGAGAGATAGGGGGCCATGATCCTAGCTATCATGTTCTGGCCTAGCCCGATTTTATTCAGCACAGCTCGTAGGAAGGTCCAGTCAACTCGATCGAACGCCTTCTCCGCATCAAGCGATAAAAGGCATGCCGGTATGTTCCAATGTTGTGCTTTCCCCACAAGATGGGCAATTCTGCGCACATTGTCTGCTCCCTGGCGATTCCGGATAAAGCCGACCTGGTCCGGTTCCACAGGGCCGGGCATGTGTGGGTCAAGGCGCTTTGCCAGCATTTTGGTGTAGATTTTAAGGTCTGTGTTCAAGAGGGCTATGGGTCGAAAGGAGGAGCACAGGGTGGGGTCTTTACCCGGCTTGGGGATGAGGGCTATTTCCGGCATTCCCACAGAGGGCGACGGCCCCTCCTTGTCGGAGAAGGAGTTGAACAGTCGTAGGAGGCGGGGCTGGAGTTGCGGCAGGAACAGGCGATAGAAAGCCAATGGGAGGCCATCCAGGCCCGGTGATTTCCCGAGGGGGAGGTCCTTCAACGCACCTGCCAGCTCCTCTTTTGTGAGGGGTTCTTCCAGCTGCTTGGCATGGTGGGGGCTGATTGGCGTCCAGGGGCATTTATCTAGGATATCTTTTACCCGGTTCGGGGGCGGCTCATCCGTGGTATAAAGGGCTGAGTAATATGCCTGGAAGGCATCGCGTTTGGCCCACTCTGTGGTGGCCCTCTCGCCGTCGGCAGCCTGAATGTTAGCTATATGCGCTTTTGCAGTACGCACTCGCAAGCGTCTCGCCAATATCTTACCCACCTTGTCACCCCCTCAAAGTGTCGCTGTTTCAACGTTAATAGGGCTCTCTCAGCCTTGTTGGTTCGGAGAGAACGGAGTTGCCCCCAAAGATTAGCGAGGCAGCGTTTGCATGCGAGTGTGGGGTGTTCCTGGTCCTGCCTCTCCAAGTCCTTAATGTCTTTGGACAGATTATCCTCGAGGAGACGGGTCTCACGCGCCCGTGCAATTGCAAGAGAGGTGATATGGCCGCGGATCGTGGCCTTGAATGCATCCCATACTACAGGGAAGGGAGTTTCGGGAATATCATTGATCGCAAAGTAGGAGTCGATAGCCGTCCGTATCCTCTCCACATCTACCGGGTCCCGCAGAATATGCGGCGGTAGCCGCCACCATGGGGTACGGGAGGAGCACGCGGCCGGGTCATGCAGGAGGAGTTCGAGATGCGCGTGATCGGAGATCGAGATAGCAGGCATGGATGCCGATAGCGTATCGCTGATCAAGGTTTGAGAAATAAAAATATAATCTATGCGCGAATACGAGCGGTGTACATGTGAGTAGTATGAATAGTCGCGCGCCTCAGGGGAGTGGTATCGCCAGGTGTCCAGTAAACCAAGATCTGTTATTTGCCTCCGGAGGGCCGAGGACATAGCCCCCGTCCCATGGGAGGAGGTAGCACTGCGGTCCATGTTAGGGTCCCATCCCATGTTGAAATCTCCCCCTACGATTAGCGAGGGGTCGTCTTGTGGGACGTGCTCCCGCAAGATCGTCCGGAGATAAAGGTCTTGCGCCTGGTTGGGTGCATACACATTGCACAGTGTAAAGAGGCGTCGTCCAATCTGAACCTCAGCTCTGAGGAAGCGGCCATCCGGACTATGGAAGACCCTAGATTCCCCCTGCCTGATGCCAGCTCTGCAAAGGATTGCCATCCCAGCCGTTTTAGTAGGTGCCGTAGCCCAGAATTGAAGAGGGTATCTAGGATGGGCCATGCGAGGGATATCAGCTTTTAGAAGATGAGTCTCCTGAAGGAGGATGATGTCTGGATTATGTTGCAAAAGGTAGCGCCATGTTTGATGTCGTTTGTTGGGGGAGTTAAGGCCCTTAACATTGAGGGATAAATGGCAGCAGCCAGGGTTGAGTCAAAACCTGGGGTAGTCCGTCATGCCACTGTAGGATGCGAGATGGGATATTAGGAGGGAGACGCAGGGGCTTGTCACTCCTGTCAAAGGAAGGGCACCGTCTGGAGGGGATTCCCCGCCCGCCCTGTCGAAGAGTATAGAGAAAGTAGGAAGGAAGGGAGAAAAGAATACAGATATGTACAAACCAAGAGTATATAACCAACATTGGCCAACCGGGCCACAATGTCCTGTTCCAGTCGTGGGTCAGCCTAGACCTTAAGGCTCGGGTGATCCCGGAGAAGTCACTCTCCCAAGAACAGATAGGGGGCGGGTCGTCAGCCGCTCGTGGAGACATCTGGGTGGATAATCCAGTACCAACAACACTGCAGGTAGGGAGCTGGGGTATGGTCGATTCCAGAGGTTGAGCGCCAACCCCATTGGGCTCTGAGACGGAATCTGAGGTCGGTGTACCCTGCCATGTGCGGAGGTGAGGTTACAGTCAGTCAAAAGGATGGGGGACAGGAGCTCGCTGCAGACTTTTCCCCCTCCAAGGACCGGATATGTTGAATAATGTCATTCTTGACTTGCAAGGACGACTGCTCATCAGGGCATGGGGAGCGCCGGAGGCGGCGAACGGTAGACCATGATGGCTTGGCAGGGGCCCGCGCGAGGGGCGGAAGACGTGTAGGGCTGGAGGGCGGCATGGAGGAGAGGTGAAGGAGCTGCGCCGCTTCTTTAAAAGACCTTACCACCCGGCGCTTGGACTCCCACTGAAAAATGAGGGCGAATGGGTGGCCCCACTGGTATGGAATATCCATGCTTCGTAGTTTATCCGTCACAGGTCTAAAATCTCGACGTCTCCGGAGGGTATTGGGTGCAAGGTCTTGATAGATCTGGATCTTGGCTCCGTTGTAGGTGAGGTCCGGCTTGGAGCGTGCTGCCTTAAGTATAGCCTCTTTTTCTGTAAAGAAGTGGACCCCGGTCAGGATGTCTGGGAGAATACCCGGTCTGCCAGCAAGGCCGAATACCCGATGGGCCCGATCCAGGGCCGGTGGAGAGGCATCATCATCTCCCCAGACCTCGTGTAGGAGCTGCGCCACGTAGGTCATGATGTCATTCCCCTCCACCCCGAGAGGAACCCCCCGGATGCGGAGGTTGTTCCGGCGACCCCGGTTTTCCAGGTCCTCCTGTTTCAGTTGCAGCTCTATATGATGTTCCTCCAGGGTGGTAAGGCGCAGCCAGAGTTGTTCCTGGTCCTCGGTTCTGGCATCCATGATCTTCTCCAGGCCATCCACTCTTTCCCCGAGATCCGTGACCTCCTTCTTAAGCTACCGGACACAGGAGTGGACCTCGGTACGCAAGGAGCCAATCTCAGTTTTAAGCTCCGCCATGAAGGCAGCCATAAAAGCCTGGGTGACCGGTGGCGAGTCCCCTCCATGCTGTGGGGCTACCTCCCCAGAGGTCGGTGCGCCCGCCTTGCCCCACATCGTGGCAACAGGATTGTCTTTTGGGGTTGCCGCTGAGTCCTTCCCTACTTTGGTGCGCGTCATCTCCGGAGTGCGACCGTCTCCCAACAGTGCCAGGTGAATGAGCTAGTGAGTGATTGAGGGGCCACTCGAGAGTAGGTTTGGGTGTCCAGAGCACCTGTTTTGCCTCAGTCAGCGGGGGCTGAAGCGCGTCACCCTGGGCTCTGCAATTAACGTTGGGGCGTAGGCTAGGTGAGGTTCTCAGGATCTCCGAACACCGGGATGGGCTCGCCCCCGCTCCTCACCTGCTCAAGAGGTGCGCCTTCCAGGAGTCCGGTAGGGAGCAATATGTGCAGGGCAGGGAGAGGTGCACGTGCGCGCCCAGCCATGAGCCCGCCAGGCTGGGAGGCCTCCACCTAGATGCCGGAGCCCACGTGGGCACAGTCAGCCCCACCCAAGGCCGACGGTCTCTAGCTTCATCCACTCGCCCACTAGACCCGTCTGCGCTAGTGGGCGTTTGCTGCGTCGTCGGTATGTTGTCAGGGCATGCAGCGCAGGCTTTTCAACGCCCCAGTAGAGGAGTCAACCGGCAGGGGTTAGACTGGGTGAAGCCCCTATGTTCGCAGGCCTCGCACCCGCGTCCGGAAGGGGGCACTGAGCAGAGGGTGTACGGTCCTGGATGTGCTTGTCGTCGAGGTTCAGCGCGAGGAGGAACAGGGGTCGCGGGTCATGCAGGCATCCCGGGCAGGGCCGTGGGGGCCAACCTCGCCAGTGCCCGCAGAGGGTCCACCAGTGGTAGGGAGGCCAGTTACTGGGGGCCCCCCGAAGTCAGGCCGATCGAGGGCAGGCCGCTGAGATAGGCCTCAGGCAGGCACACGGCAGTGGGGCTGCGCTGGATCCGTGAGGTGCAGGGGGCCGGGGGTGTGACGTGAGGTGGCAGTTCAGCAAAGGGCGCCCCCACCCCTTACACCTCACCTGCGTTATGCCTCAGTGCTGCCAGGGTCCAGTAGCAGAGCAGGGTGAGCTGGGCGCGTATGAGTGAGGGCCCACACCAGACCGCAGGCCCATCAGTCCGGGAAGCCGCCGCTGCCAGGCCAGATCGTCGCCATTGCGCCGCTAACTCCTCCAAGCGCCCGTAGTCGTCAGATGTGTCCCAGCTTTGCCCCGTCGCCCAGCCAACCAATGCAGGATGGGGCCGCCGCCTCGGGCCCCGTGCCCACCACTACCTGCCTCACGCCAGTTCCAGGGGGGAGGGGGAAGCCCAGGGCGACAGCCACAGCAGCCCGGGACGTCCTAATGCCCCACAGCTCAGCGGTGGTGTTGGCACAGTAAGCCCCCCACAGGGCCCCCAACGATCCTCAGGGCCCGCGGCCCGCAGGGCACAGCAGGCGCCCACAGCACCAGGCGGCCCGGGAACACCGCAAACAAGATGGCGGCGGCCTCCAGTTTCATCCACCAAGGGCAGGGAGCCCACTCTCTCTGCCGGGTCAATTCCAGTCGCCTCCCGCACAGATTCGGGCACCTCAGTCACTCCGCTGCTCCGATCCGGGGGGGGCGATCAGCAGCGCACAGCGCCGGACAGTGTCCAGGGCGCAACAATCAAGATGGCGGCCCATGTCCGACCAGGGAGGGCCAGGAATCCACACTCCCGTTCCGGACCGGTCTCAAATGCCGTCTATGCCCGCGAAGGCGCCCCAGCACTCCGCCGTCGTCGTGCCCAAAGCCGCACAGCACCGGGAAACTCCGGTGGGCCCCAGGACAGCTCCCCGCAGCCACCAAGAAGCCCAGGCCCGGGTGCCTCAAAATGGCGGTCGTCCTCGTCTGGGTCAGGAGGCCAAGGTGCAGCGGCCACTCCACCGCAGCCGCCGCGTCCAAGCAGCTCTCCTCTCGGCTACAGGTGCCTCTCATCCTCAGCCAGGTAAGCACCCCTTAGAGCGGCGCCGACAAGCCCCCAGCTCTGCTGTAAATGCTTTAAAAAGCAGCGAGTGGCCGGAGCTCCCACGGTGTGCGTCTCACTGCATTCCCAGCGAGACCATGCCCCCTGCGTTATTTTTTTAATGAAGTGTTTACATTCAAGTATTCCATAATATGTATATTGCATGTTTTACTATTGTATGGCTTTATTGCGAGCTGAACCGCTAAACTTGACTTGATAACTTAAGTTGTGCATGACAATGTGACACAATCACTATCGCTATCATCAACACAAGTATGCTGACTGTTGTAAAGTTTATGCAATGTGGGATACGAATAAGGAAGGATTCGTAATCTAGAATCTTTGCCCTGAATCATGCTATTTACACCAAATACTGTTTTGGTTAAGTGGACCATTTTATTTATGTCTTTGAATTAATATGTCTTTTAATACATGTCTTCTTGTTATCAGGATGCTGGACATTTAATTATGTCTCTGTAGTGGGGGCACAATGGGTCCTGCAATTCACTATTGACATTTACCTTACAGGCCCTTGTTACACATTATACCATATACTAGCAATCTATAGGTAAGTTAAATATGCCAATTTGGAGTCTAGCCAATTTCAGCACGTTTGAGGGGTCAGGCCACATGCACAGGGCCTAGTTAGAGTCCTGATGCACAGAGTCAAAAAACAGCAGCATCGGTCCAATATAATAAAAGTTGTTTTCCTACAGGTACATACCACAAGATTTCTTGTATCAATGAAAGGGCAAGTAATGGGAAAGCACAAAATGTATCACTTAAGTAAAGCTAACTATGAAAACGATTTCATTTCAGATTTGGGCTTGATAGATAAAATACTGTTTAGTGTGACAATGAGGCCACGGGATGTACTGAATAGCTATACAAGCATAATGTTCATTGAGTTTAATAGACCCTATTGGCTTACAATGACCTACTGGCATCGCAATACTGAACACACAAAAGAAATGATAAATAAAGGGTCAAATGCACCATTATCACCTATTAAAGTCTGATAAGTTGGACAACTACTAGGCAGAAACTACTTCAACATGTTTCATAATATATCATCAGCACTTTAAAATGGCAATATATATCCTAAAGTATATTCTAACTGCTAACCTATCAGTAACTGTCACTAGCATGGGAGATATTCTGTCTACCATGTGACAAGTGTATTATGGCATATGGCACTTACAATATGGCTGACATGATATCCACCACGTTTTGGTGAAGTGTCCCAAACCTCAAATTCTACATAATGACCCAACATATTAAAATCAACAATGCACAAAATAAGCACTGCTCTGTCTTTTGCAATGCAAAATCAAGGGGTATCATCATAAAAGTAAACTTCTGACAACTGAAGAACTTGTAAATGGCTGGCTACTCTCCAAATTCATACACTATGGCTTACTTTCCGGTAAATCAGATGTGAACAATTAACTTTGTACTCAGGACATCTTTGCTTACATGTAGGCAAGCATCATAGTACATGTGTGCACACACAGTGGCCAAAACTGTGAGCAAATTCCACAATTTTCAATACTCATGCAGCACTCAATTCACGAGATAAGGATTCATGCATCTACATCCGAAATGTCAACAAGGCCCTAAGTAATGGTCATTATAACTTTATTTAAGTTGGAAAGTGAATGTCCTGTGCATGGTTGGCAGTCATGTCGCTCATCCCAATTTATGGATCTCGAGGACATAGCCTCATGACAATCCTATGTGCTTCGAAAGGCTTTGGTCATCTTTCTCACAAGAGGGTGGAAATGGACTTGTCCAGGACCTGGATGGGCACACCAAATGCACTCTCAAGTATTGGTAGAGAACTACTGTCCCAGTCTTAGGATCATATGCGTAGGATGGTGGTGGTACGATTCTGTGCTTTGTAGAGATATTTTGTACATGCATCATGGAAAATGGAGCCTATGGTCCCTCATTTAAATTTCCTCTGATAATGTTTAATCCAGATTCCTAGAGTGAGATGTGTAGGAGAGTAGGATCTGCCTCTTATGGTTACCCCCACTTTTTGCTGATGCTACACTATTTTTCGACTTTAGTCTGGCTGGGGCCCTGCTATCCAGGACCCCAGCCTAGCTGCTTCCTCTCTAAATTGATTCCATGTACTTTAGGTACATCCCAGATTGGATTCTGGAGTGCCCTTATAAGTCCCTAGTATATGGTATACTATGTACCCAGGGCATAGGTACCCCAGAGGCCTACCAGGGGCTGAAGCATGTATTGTGCCACCCCTGGAAGGCCATCCAAAATGACACCACAGGACTGCTACTGCAGCCTGAGTGAGGTGGTGCATGCACCACTTACAGAGATATAGGTTCACTATATCTCAACTATCACTGCACATAGAAACCTATCAGTCACCCCTATGGCAGGCCTTATCAATCCTGAAGGCAGGGTGCTTGGTTATATGTGAGAGGGTGCCCATGCATGAGCAGATCCCCTCTGCAGCCCTCGGAATCTCCTATCCGGGGTTGACTGTAGTGCAGCCTGACCATATACTCTTAAGTGCATTATAACCTTGCGGTAAAATGCCAACTTTGGACTGGCTGCACGGAAACATGTTGTGTTTGGTGTCAAACACCTTGGAATCCTACCCCCCCGCCAGTCTGGAGGCAGGGGTAGAATTCCACCCTTCTAGAGGGAGAGACATGTCCCCACCGGTATACCCGGTAGAAACCTTAACCCCTTCGATGCTCATGACGGAATGGTTCCGTCATGAGCATCGGTGCCCCTGTGCTCATGACAGAACCATTACGTCATGAGGCCAGGAGCACGAAATCCCTCTGCTGCAGATAGCAGAGGGATTTCTATTTCACCCTGTGACCTTGGGAGCTTCCCCAGCTCCCGAGGCCCCCTCCCTGGTTTTCTGTGCCATGAGGATCAGCGCCACGTCGCGCTGTCCTCATTGCACAGAAACGAAACTGAAATGAGCCTTTAGGCTCATTTCAGTTTCACTTTCTATGTGCCCAGGGGCTATCTCAGCTCCCCGGGCACGTAGAAAGACGGAGGAGGTATCATTGGAAAGGGAGAATCTCCCTTTCCAATGGTACCCATCCCCAGTGGATCCTGCGGGATCGCCCCAGGAGGGCGATCCCCAAGCAGGGATCCACCCACTAGACACCAGGGAGGGGGAGCGGCCCCTTGGGCAAGGGCTTTTGCTCCCCCCAATTTTTGTGGGTGTGATTTAGTCTTTTTGCCCTCCCTGGGGGGCATATGGGGGCAGTAGCCCCCAATCTTCCCCCACGGGGGGGCAAAAAGCCCACTAGACCCCAGGGATATTTTTGTTTGCCGCATAATTTATTAGGGTGGGGGCTGCCCATAAAGGGCATGTCCATGCCCCCACCCACAACATTTACAGCCTTTCTTCCCCCGTGGGGGCAAAAAGACCACTATACCCTAGGGATTTTTTTTTAAATTATAATTTGTGGTGGGGGCTGCCCAATATGGGCATGCCCATGCCCCCACCCAACCCCCGCAAAAATGACAGCCTTTCTGCCCCCCCTGGGGGGCAGCTGGGGGCATTAGCCCCAAATCAGCCCCCCCGGGGGGGGCCAAAAGCCAGTAGACGCCAGGGATTTTATGGGCAAATTTTAATTAGGGTGGGGGCATTGGCATGCCCATTTTGGGCAGCCCCCACCCTAATTAAAATTTGCCCCAAAAACTCCCTGTCATCTAGTGGACATTAGCCCCCAATCTGCCCCGCCGGTGGGGGGGCAATAAGCCCACTAGACGCCAGGGATTTTTTTGGGGCAAATTTGAATTAGGGTGGGGGCTGCCCAAAATGGGCATGCCCATGCCCCCACCCCCTCCACGCAAAAATTACAGCCTTCCTGCCCCCCCTGGGGGCAGATGGGGCAGTAGCCCCCAATCTGCCCCCGGGGGAAAAAGCCCACTAGACGCCAGGGATTTTTTGGGGCAAATTTTAATTAGGGTGGGGGCATTGAAATAGCCCGTTTTGGGCAGCCCCCACCCTAATTAAAATTTGCCCACAAAACTCCCTGGTGTCTAGTGGACTTTCTGCCCCCCCTGGGGGGCAGATGGGGGCAGACCCCATTCTGCCCCGCCGGGGGGGCAAAAAGCCCACAAGACGTCAGGGATTTTTTTTGGGCAAATTTGAATTAGGGCGGGGGCTGCCCAAAACGGGCATGCCCATGCCCCCACTCCCTCCCCGCAAAAATTACAGCCTTCCTGCCCCCCTGGGGGCCAGATGGGGCAGTAGCCCCCAATCTGCCCCCCCCAGGGGGGCAAAAAGCCCAGTAGATGCCAGGGATTTTTTGGGGCAAATTTTAATTAGGGTGAGGGATGCCCAAAACGGGCATGTCAATGCCCCCACACCCCACCCGCAACAATTACAGCCTTTCTGCCCCCCCTGGGGGGAAG
Organism: Calotriton arnoldi; assembly: GCA_963921515.1. Taxonomy (NCBI): domain Eukaryota; kingdom Metazoa; phylum Chordata; class Amphibia; order Caudata; family Salamandridae; genus Calotriton; species Calotriton arnoldi. Next base: position 615,028 of record CAWUFW010002152.1, read on the forward strand.
ATGGGGGCAGTAGTCCCCAATCTGCCCCCCCGGGGGGCAAAAAGCCCACTAGACGCCAATGATTACACTGGCTTTTTTATGTGTGGGGATGGGGGCTGCCCAGAATGGGCATACCAATGCCCCTACCCCCCAAAAAAATAGCCACAGTGTTTCTGCCGCCCTTGGGGGCATATCGGGGCAACCCCACCCCTGATATCCCCCCCAGGGCGGCAGAAAGCCGACTAGGCACAGATTTGTTTTTAGCAATATGCCTACCTGTGGACTTTGGGCCCTAGCGCATCCGGCACATAGGGAAACCTAGCAAACCTGTACATTTTTGAAAACTAGACACCCAGGGGAATCCAGGATGGGGTGACTTGACTGGCTCTCACCAGGTTCTGTTACCCAGAATCCCTTGCAAACCTCAAAATGTGTATAAAAAAACATTTTCCTCACATTTCTGTGGTGGAAAGTTCTGGAATCTGTGTGGATCCACAAAATTCCACTCACCCCGCATTCCCCAAAGTCTTCCGAGAAAAATGGTACCTCACTTGTGTGGGTGGGTCAAGTACCCGCGACAGGCAAGGGCCCAAAACCTAGTGAAGCGACATCCAAATTACCTATCACAAACCAACCTGGTTTTGCACGGGGGGTTACCTGGGTTTTTGGCCCCGGGGTCGGCGGCCATCTAGGGAAACCTACCAAACCCACACATTTCTGAAAACTAGACACCCGGGGGATTCCAGGGAGGTATGGCTTGCGTGGATCCCCCAACGTTTTCTTACCCAGAATCCCCTGCAAACCTCAAATTTAGCTGAAAAAAATCACTTTTTCCACACATTTTTGTGTGGGAAAGTTGTGGCATCACTGGGCTGACACAAATTTCCTACCACCCAGCGTTTCTCCAGGTCTCCCGATAAAAATGGTGCCTCACTCATGTGGGAGGCACAAGTACCCGCGACAGGCAGAGGCCAAAAACGTATTGAGGCGACATCAAAATTGCCTATCACAAAACGACCTGGTTTTGCAAGGGGGGTCACCTGGGTTTTTGGCCCGTGCTCGGCAGCCACCTAGGGAAACCTACCAAATCCACACATTTCTGAAAAGTAGACACCCGGGGGATTCCAGGGAGGTATGGCTTGCGTGGATCCCCCAACGTTTTCTTACCCAGAATCCCCTACAAACCTGAAATTTTGCTGAAAAAAATCACTTTTTTCACACATTTGTGTGTGGGAAAGATGTGGCATCACCGGGCTGACACAAATTTCCTACCACCCAGCGTTCGCCCAGGACTCCCGATAAAAATGGTTCCACACTCGGGTGGGAGGCCCAAGTACCCACGACAGGGAAGGGCCCAAAACGTATTGAGGCGACATCAAAATTGCCTATCACAAAACGACCTGGTTTTGCAAGGGGCGACCCATGACTTTTTGGCCCTGGGCTCAGCGGCCACCTAGGGAAACCTACCAAACCCACACATTTCTGAAAACTAGACACCCGGGGGATTCCAGGGAGGTATGGCTTGTGTGGACCCCCAACGTTTTCTTACCCAGAATCCCCTGCAAACCTGAAATTGTGCTGAAAAATCACTTTTTTCACACATTTGTGTGTGGGAAAGTTGTGGCACCACCGGGCTGACACAAATTTCCTACCAGCCAGCGTTCCCCCTGGTCTCCCGATAAAAATGGTGCCTCACTCGGGTGGGAGGCCCAAGTACCCGCGACAGGCAACTGTTATTATCTATTGACTTTCGATGCATTTCTGCCTTCCAAATGAAAGACAATGTGTAAAAAAGAAGTCATTTTGAAAAATGACCTATAATTCTCATGCTAGTATGGGTACTCCCAATTTTGGAAATGTGCAAATATCTACTGTTTCTAAACTCTATATTTTGTTCCCATTTCAGAAATACATAGGTGTCTTTCATACCAATTTTTCCATGTATAAATTTTCCCAGAATAATTGCTATATACCCGGGACATAATAAAAAACCATTGCAAGACGCTGCTCAGTTATTGGCTCTGGGTTCATCGGGTTCTTGGTGAACCTACAAGTCCTATATATCACCACAACCAGAAAGGTCCAGCGGATGTAATGGTATATTGCTTTCAAATAGCTGTCATAATTAGAAGAAGTTACAGGTGAAAACGTTGACTTAAATGTCTGTTTTTTTCAACTAATTTTCAATTTTTCCTATATTTAACTGTGTGTTTCTATAAAGAAATATTGAAGGATCTACACAAATGACCCCTTGCTGAATTCATAATTATGTCTACTTTTCAGAAATGTATGGCTTTTCAGGATCCATTATTGCTTTCATACCCATTTCTACCATTAACTGGAAGGAGGTTGAAAGCACAAAAAATAGCAAAAATAGGCTATGTCCCAGAAAAATGCCAAAACTGTGTACAAAATTTTGGTTTTCTGACAAAAGTCTGCTTGTCCCTGAAATCTGGGAAGATGGTGATTTCAGCACCACAACCCCTTTTTTGATGCCATTTGCAGGGAAAAAACAGATGCTTTCATCTGTAGCCCTTTTTTCGCATTTTTCCCAAAAAACCCCAAAAGTTAGCTGTATTTTGGCTAATTTCTGGGTCCCCTCCAGGGGAATCCACAAACCCTGGGTACCTTTAGAATCCCCATGATGTTGGAAAAAAGGACGCAAATTTGGCATGGATACCTTATGTGATCAAAAAGTTACAGGGCCCTAAGCGCGAACTACCCCAAATAGCCAAAAAAAGGCTTAGCACAGGAGGGGAAAAGGCCTAGCAGTGAAGGGGTTAAAGAGCCCTGGCATCACAAAATGGATGCTGCAGCCACAGACACGAGTCTGGCCTCCTGCTGCTGACCGAAACTCCGGCAGGGGAGGCCTGGACAATAGGTTTCCTGTCACAGGGAGGTGGGACCACCTCCCAGACAGGCCTTAGTGTAGTGGGGCTGGGTGGGTGCACTCTCTGAGTGCTTTGAAGTCCTGCACTGGGGGCACATTTGGTGTCCTCGTGCATACCCCAGTTCAAACCGGTTGCAGGGGCTACCAGCCCCTGCTCTGGCACGAAACTGGAACAAGGAAATGGGTGTAGCCACCCCTCTTTCCAAACCCTCCCATAGGTGGGTCCCCAGAGTTAGTCCAAACCCTTTCTTTAGTATAAGTAAGGGAACCCTGGCAACAGGACTTTAGATATCCCTGGACGAAACTCTGTAACTGAATCCTGGAACTTCGACACTCTACTCAAGACTAGAGGACTGAAGATATCTCCCTTGGGGTCAAGGAGTGACTCCCCTGCTTGGCAGGCACCAACAAAGCATTTAAAGGTCTGCATCTCTGAAGCTCCCGCCGGACTCCAAAGTACTTGCAGCCCAGGAAGAGGATTTCCAGACATCTCAGAGGCCGACCCAAGTCCCCAGCAAAGTTTAGACCCGCAGCCCTCGTGAGTAGCGTGGAACCGGAACTCCTGGTCACCGTGCCCATTTGCTAGTGCATTGACTTCTCAACAACTCCTGAAGTCCTGCTTTGGGTTACTTGTAGCCCAGGCCCCGAGCACCACTTGCACTGAAGATTGTGAGCCTATACTCCACGAGTGTTCCGTGGGCCTGCTTCTTGCATTTCCGCTCGAGGCTCCTTCGCGATCCCTGGTCCGTCGACTGGTGGGTCCCTGTGAAGGCAACTCTGATTTTCATTGAGTGTTTATTGTTGCCCCAGACATGCCCTAACTCCCCATCAAGTGGTGAGTCCCTCAGACCTTGCTGGTTTGCTCCGAAGCATTTTCTCCTTTCTGCGTGGGTTGCTGTTGCCAAGGCTTGTTGTGTTCAATCCGGACACCAATGCTGCAGCACCCAACATCTTTTGTGGGACAGCTTGAATCCAGCTCCTGGTTGTCGTCGGCGCCTCCTGGTCCTCGTGGCTGAAGAGTCAAGCTTCACCTCTTTCACCTGAAGCACCCAACATCGGTGGGCATTCTACTATCGTGCCCCTGGTCACTGGCAAGTGACCCAGACTCTGTCCCCTTTGCTTTCAGGTTCTTCTCTTCTCCGATCCAGGCTTGTATCTCTTCGGACACTTCGCATCTTCCTGGCAGCAGCACTTCTCTGCAGACTGCCATTGAAAACGACGACGCGACCCGACACCATTTGACACCTATGCACCCGACTTCCCTGGGTGAGGTAACTTGAGTTCTCCAGTGCTCCCGTGGGTGTTGACCCTAGAACTGTCTAAGTCCAAGAGGGTTTGGTCCTAGTCCATTTCAAAGTGTCCTTAAACTCTAAAACGATAACCGCGACTTTCCCATAGACTTGAACAGAGCTCGCGGCTGTGTTCACACACTGCACACAGCCACCGTGGGTCCCCTGTGTCACTACCTTGGGTGGTTCCTTGGGGTCCCAGCGATTTTACAGGCTCTAGGCCTTGTGTCTACTTAAGTCGTGGTTCTTATACCACTTTCTTAATATATGGTTTGGTACGCCCCTAGGGCTAATCGTATATTGTGCTATTTTACTGTGCTATTTGACTTGTAACTTGTGTACTTTCACCTCTAGCCTCATAAAGAGACTATTTGGTTATGTTTAGTAATAATACATATATTTTATATATATACCTGGTGTGGTTCTCCTTTCATTTGGTCATTCATGAGGTTATAACTGGTAAAACAATAGCTTAACACTCCTTCAAGACTTAGCTTGAAGGCTGCTCTCCATAGCTACCACTAGGATAGCTTTCAATAAAGGTTGTCTTTAAACCTATCATCAATAAAGGTCGATTGGACTGGTGCAAGGTGCCCACTATAACTAGTGGACAGCATATACCAGGCCAAATTCTCACAAGATCACAAACACATGGTTCAATGTGTGTGGTGCATGAAGAGGCAGTTCCACAATGTATGTTGGTTTGAATGAATCAGGGTGCCACAAGCCTGCAGGTTTCTTTTTGATACAAGAGCTTGACTTTGTGCACAAGACAGAGTTAATGTTGCTTTCCCAGACATTTGAAGTGTATTGATGACATTCATGAATTTGGAGGAAGGAAATTTAGACATGGAATTGATAAAAGAGGAGACAGAACTCTCTTACTAGTTGTATTACATCCTTTGCTACAGAACTGATTCAGATTTGTTTTCCAGAAAGTGCCATTTGGTGGAAGGTAGAAGTTCAGGTGGAACCTCCACTCCTATTGTGCGACTGTGAAGGGTCATTAGAACAGGGTCAGCCTTTTGGTCCTTTTGCTAATCACTGTCATGTGTAACTGTGACATTCAGGTGCCCAGTGCTTATACCTATTTGTACCTCTTTTGTGTGTGCACCAGCTTGTGATATCCCTGCTGTGAAGGCCAGCACGCCTGTCAACTTTTGGCTGTTCAGAAGCGGGGCGATGTTGCCCCGCTCCTGCACCACAAAAGTCATAATTAGCCCATTAATCTGACAGGCAGGTGGTGGTTGACTTTGGTGGTGCAAGAGAGGGAGGTGGCGTGCCGCCCCGCTCCCGCACCTCCAAAGTCTTAATCAACCCCTAAGCCTTGAGTCTGGATAGCAGCTTGAGAAGAGCACATGAATGGAGAATCAGTTAATTTCAGATCTAATAGTGCAGATTGAGAATATACATTCCCTGTCTGCTGCACATATATGCGAGCCGTGACTGCTGATACACATTTTGTTCCAGTTCCACCTTCTCTCAGACCAAGGTGAGGTTGCTCCCCATAGTACCCAGATTACCTTGACATACCCAAAGCTGGTTTTGTCCTGACAGCCACCTTTTCAGATGTGGTAGAACATCTCTGGATTGTGACATGGAGAAATAACTGCCAGTATTGTTCTTCAGCACCTGATTATCCCTCCTGAGTGAGAAGAAAAGGAGTGTCCCCATTCTGTAGGAGGACAAGACTACTGGTGTGGACAGAAAGGATTGGCCCTGGTGACATGCTCCATCCACCAGAGAATTATGAAGAGCATGACTGCTGTGCTCCTGGTTTGAAGTCATTTACTTAACCCAGCAAATTACCTGTGACACTTCAGAAGTGTGCCTGAGTAGATCACATCTTTATTCCCAATGCAACAGTCATGAAACCTACTTGAATGTGCCCGATTGAAATGCAGAACTGAACAGTAGATTTTTGTTGATTTGTGGGACCTGTTTAAGTATGCCTGGTTGCTGGTGAGACTGTAGCACTGGTCAATTGATGCCAGAATGGCTGCTGTTGCAAAGAGGAATCCTGCTAAGTTGGGGTGACCACCCCAGGGTGAGTCTCATGACCTGAATGAATGCTTATTCCAGCACATCTCAAGCATGTGCCCTGCAGACTACGCTGCCCAGAAGACAACACTGTTTCATTGTGCCACTATGTAGCAAAGCACTGCCTGCCTACTGTTGAGAAAACTCTCTGTGCACCTAATATAACTTAGCCTGTCTTGTACCTAAGGTGCCTCGCAGCTGTCAACTTGCTGTCACAGGACTTGTGACTAGAAGGATGACGACATCAGTGACACATCACACGGCAGCCCTGTCCACCATCATCAAGACCCCACAGTGTGAGGCATATATTTTATAGAGGTTGCAAAGCTCATAAAACAGCCTCTGTCTAAAGACAGTCATTCATCACCACTCCATGAGGGAAGTACTGAGTGGTCTGCGCCTGTGGGCCCCAATTGGTGCAGCCACATGGTTCACTGACATAATATTGTCACTGATAATATCGACCTACAAAATTATTGTCATACTAATATCGTAAGCAAAAATTTCGACAACCTATATTTAACTAAGAAAATACACTAATATCATAAAAAAACAACAACAATATCGTCACTATTAAATAAACATAGCACGCATCAAAAATATCGAAACTAACAATATCGACAACATAAATATCATAAAATAACATACAACTTACCTATAAAAAAATTGCAAAAACAACATTTATTAAAAAACAAAATTGGAAAATGTATCCCACATATTAATAAATGCATTTTGCATCAAAAAAATTACATTTCACATTTTTAACCCCTTCAGTGCTCATGACGGAATGGTTCCGCTAAAAACCACTAAAAACCAGGGATTTTTTTTTTTATTGACGTTGGGGTGGGGGCTGCCCAAAAAGGGCATGCCAATGCCCCCATCCCCCCGAGACATGTCAGTCTTTCTGCCCCCCCAGGGGTCAGACGGGGCAGTAGCCCCCAATCTGCCCCCCCGGGGGGGCAGAAAGCCCACTAGACACCAGGGATTTTTTTTTATTGACGTTGGGGTGGGGGCTGCCTCAAAAGGGCATGGCAATGCCCCCATCCCCCCCCACAGAAATGTCAGTCTTTCTGCCCCCCCTGGGGGGAAGATGGGGGCAGTAGCCCCCAATCTGCTCCCGGGGGGGCAGAAAGCCCACTAAAAACCAGGATTTTTTTTTTATTGACGTTGGGGTGGGGGCTGCCCAAAAAGGGCATGCCAATGTCCTCCCCACCAGAGAAATGTCAGTCTTTTGGCCCCCCCAAAGGGCAGACGGGGGCAGTAGCCCCCAATCTTCCCCCCGGGGGGGGCAGAAATCCCACTAGAAACAAGGGATTCTTTTTTTATTGATGTTGGGGGTGGGGGCTGCCCAAAAAGGGCATGACAATTCCCCCACACCCCCTCCAGAGAAATGTCAGTCTTTCTGCCCCCCAGGGGGCAGATGGGGGCAGTAGCTCCCAATCTGCCCCCCGGGGGGCAGAAAGCCCAGGCAAGGGCCCAAAACGTATTGAGGAGACATCAAAATGACGTATCACAAAACAACCTGGTTTTGCAAGGGGGGCACCTGGGTTTTTGGCCCCGGACTCGGCGGCCATCTTGACAAACTACCAAACCCACACATTTCTGAAAACTAGACACCCAGGGGAGTCCAGGGAGATATGGCTTGCGTGGAACCCCCAACGTTTTCCTACCCAGAATCCCCTGCAAACCTCAAATGTTGATGAAAAAATCACTTTTTTCTCAAATTTCTGTGTTGGAAAGTTCTGGAATCTACGTGGATCCACAAATTTCCTACCACCCAGCGTTCCCCCAGGTCTCCCGATAAAAAAGATACCTCACTCGTGTGGGTGGATCAAGTACCTGCGACAGGCAAGGGCCCAAAACGTGTTGAGGAGACATCAAAATGTCCTATCACAAAACAACCTGGTTTGGCAAGGGGGGTCACCTGGGTTTTTGGCCCCGGGCTCGGTGGCCGTATTGGAAAACTACCAAACCCACACATTTCTGAAAACTAGACACCCGGGGGAGTCCAGCGAGGTATGGCTTGTGTGGGTCCCCCAAAGTTTTCCTACCCAGAATCCCCTGCAAACCTCAAATTTAGCTGAAAAAAATCACTTTTTTCTCAAATTTCTGTGTGGGAAAGTTCTGGAATCTACGTGGATCCACAAATTTCCTACCACCCAGCGTTCCCCCAGGTCTCCTGATAAAAATGATACCTAACTTGCGTGGGTGGGTCAAGTACCCGCGACAGGCAAGGGCCCAAAACTTATTGAGGAGACATCAAAATGACCTATCACAAAACAACCTGGTTTTGCAAGAGGGGTGACCTGGGTTTTGGGCCCCGGGCTCGGTGGCCATCTTGGAAAACTACCAAACCCACACATTTCTGAAAACTAGACACCAGGGGGAGTCCAGCGAGGTATGGCTTGCATGGGTCCCCAAACGTTTTCCTACCCAGAATGCCCTGCAAACCTCACATTTAGCTGAAAAAAACACATTTTCCACATATTTTTGGGTGGAATCACCGTGCCGGCACAAATGTCCTACCCACAGCTTTCCCCTCAGTCTCCCGAGTAAAATGATACCTCACTTGTGTGAGTCGGGCAAGGGCCTGTGACTGGGAAGAGCCCAAAACATAGGGAATAAGGGTATAGCACCGAGAATTCTAAGCACTACATTTTTTTAAAAATACGTTTTTAGCCAATTCTGCATTGGACACCCACACAAGTGAGGTATCATTTTACTCGGGACACTAAGGAGAACGCTGTGGGGTAGGACATTTGTGCCGCCATGGTGATTCCACGCAAAAATATGTGGAAAATGTGTTTTTTTCAGCTAAATTTGAGGTTTGCAGGGAATTCTGAGTAGGCAAATGTTGGGGGATCCATGCAAGCCATACCTCTTTGGACTCCTCAGGGTGTCTAGTTTTCAGAAATGTGTGGGTTTGGAAGGTTTCACTAGATGGCGGCGAGCCAGGGGCCAAAACCCCAGGTGCCCCCCAAAACCAGGTAGTTTTGAATTGGGTAATTTTGAAATCTCAACAGTACGATTTAGGCCATTTCCTGTTGCTGCCACTATGCCTACCCACACAAGTGAGGTACCATTTTTATCGGGAGACCTGGGGGAACACTGGGTGGTAGGAAATTGGTGGATCCACGCAGATTCCAGTACTTTCCAACACAGAAATTTGAGAAAAAAGTGATTTTTTCAGCGAAATGTGAGGTTTGCAGGGGATTCTGGGTAGGAGAATGTTGGGTCTAGTTTCCAGAAATGTGTAGGTTTGGTAGGTTTCCCTAGATGGCCGCCGAGCCCCGGGCCAAAAACTCATGGGACCCCCTTGCCAAACCAGGTTGGTTTGTGATAGGTAATTTTGATGTCACCTCAATAGGTTTTGGGCCCTTGCCTGTCGCGGATCCTTGACCCACCCACGCGAGTGAGGTATCATTTTTCTCGAAACACTTTGGGGAACGGGGGGTGGGTGGAATTTTGTGCATCCATGCAGATTCCAGAATTTCCACCACAGAAATGTGAGGAAAATGTGTTTTTTTTGACAATTCTTTAGGTTTGTAAGGGATTCTGGGTAACATGACCTAGTGAGAGCCAGTCAAGTCACCCCATCCTGGATTCCCCTGGGTATCTAGTTTTCAAAAATGTATAGGCTTGCTAGGTTTCCCTAGGTGCCGGCAGAGGTAGGGTTCAAAAACTAAAGCTAGGCACTTTGCAAAAAAACTGTCATTTTTCACTGTGAAAATGTGGTGTGTCCACATTGCGTTTTGGGCCGTTTCCTGTCGCGGGTACTTGACCGACCCACACAAGTGAGGTACCATTTTTCTCGGAAGACTTTGGGGAATGCAGGGTGGATGGAATTTTGTGTATCCACGGGGATTCCAGAACTTTCCACCACAGGAATGTGAGGAAAATGGTTTTTTTTTGACAGTTTGTTAGGTTTGCAAGGGGTTCTGGGTAACAGAACCTGGTGAGAGGCAATCAAGTCACCACATCCTGGATTCCCCTGGGTTTTTAGTTTTCAAAAATGTATAGGTTTGCTAGGTTTCCCTAGGTTCCGGCAGAGCTAGGGTTCAAAAACTACAGCTAGGCACTTTGCAAAAAAAGGGTCATTTTGCACTGTGAAAATGGGCTTTTTGCGCCGTTTCCTGTCGCAGACACTAGGCCTACCCACACAAGTGAGGTACCATTTTTCTCTGAAGACTTTCGGGAATGCGGGGTGGGTGGAATTTTGAGGATCCACGATGATTCCAGAACTTTCCACCACAGAAATATGAGGAAAATGTTTTTTTTTTTAAACAATTCTTTAGGTTTGCAAGGGATTCTGGGTAACAGAACCTGGTGAGAGCCAGTCAAGTCACCCCATCCTAGATTCCCCTGGGTGTCTAGTTTTGAAAAATGTATAGGTTTGCTAGTTTTCCCTAGGTGCCGGCAGAGCTAGGGTTAAAAAACTACAGCTAGGCACTTTGCAAAAAAAGGGTCATTTTTCACTGAAAATGTGGTGTGTCCACGTTGTGTTTTGGGCCGTTTCCTGTCGCGGGCACTAGGCCTAACCACACAAGTGAGGTACCATTTTTCTCGTAAGACTTTGGGGAACGCGGGGTGGGTGTAATTTTGTTGATCCACGCAGAATCCAGAACTTTTCACCACAGAAATGTCAGAAAAATGTGGTTTTTTTGATAATTTTTTAGGTTTGAAAGGGATTCTGGGTAACAGAACCTGGTGAGAGCCAGTCAAGTCACCGCATCCTAGATTCCCGTGGGTGTCTAGTTTTTAAAAATGTATAGGTTTGCTAGCTTTCCCTAGTTGCTGGCAGAGCTAGAGTTCAAAAACTACAGCTAGGCACTTTGCAAAAAAAGGGTCATTTTTCACTGTGAAAATGTGGTGCGTCCACGTTGTGTTTTGGGCCGTTTCCTGTCGCGGGTACTTGACCTACCCACACAAGTGAGGTACCATTTTTCTCGGAAGACTTTGGGGAAGGCGGGGTGGGCAGAATTTTGTGGATCCATGCGGATTCCAGAACTTTCCACCAGAGAAATGTGAGGAAAATGTGTTTTTTTTGACAATGTTTTAGGTTTGCAAGGGATTCTGGGTAATAGAACCTGGTGAGAGCCAATCAAGTCACACCATCCTGGATTTCCCTGGGTTTCTAGTTTTCAAAAATGTATAGGTTTGCTAGGTTTCCCTAGGTGCCGGCAGAACTAGGGTTCAAAAACTACAGCTAGGCACTTTGCAAAAAAAGGGTAATTTTTCACTGTGAAAATGTAGTGTGTCCACGTTGCGTTTTGCGCCGTTTCCTGTCGATTGCACTAGGCATACCCACACAAGTGAGGTACGTTTTTTCTCGGAAGACTTTGGGGAACGCAGGGTGGGTGGAATTTTGTGGATCCACGCAGATTCCAAAACTTTCCACCACAGAAATGTGAGGAAAATGTGTTTTGTTTGACAATTTTTTAGGTTTGCAAGGGATTCTGGGTAACAGAACCTGGTGAGAGCCAGTCAAGTCACCCCATCCTGGATTCCCATGGGTGTCTAGTTTTCAAAAATGTATAGGTTTGCTAGGTTTCCCTAGGTGCCGGCAGAGCTAGAGTTCAAAAACTACAGCTAGGCACTTTGCAAAAAAAGGGTCATTTTTCACTGTGAAAATGTGGTGTGTCCATGTGGCGTTTTGTGCCGTTTCCTGTTGCAGGCACTAGGCCTACCCACACAAGTGAGGTACCATTTTTCTCGGAAGACTTTGGGGAACGCGGGGTGGGTGGAATTTTGTGGTTCCACACAGATTCCAGAACTTTCCACCACAGAAATGTGAGGAAAATGTGTTTTCTTTGACACTTTTTTAGGTTTGCAAGGGATTCTGGGAACCAGAACCTGGTGAGAGCCAGTCAAGTCACCCCATCCTGAATTCCCCTGGGTGTATAGTTTTCAAAAATGTATAGGTTTGCTAGTTTCCCTAGGTGCCGGCAGAGCTAGAGTTCAAAAACTACAGCTAGGCACTTTGCAAAAAAAGGGTCATTTTTCACTGTGAAAATGTGGTGTGTCCATGTTGCGTTTTGCGCCGTTTCCTGTCGCAGACACTAGGCCTACCCACACAAGTGAGGTACCATTTTTCTCGGAAGACTTTCGGGAACGCGGTGGGTGGAATTTTGTGGATCCACGCAGATTCCAGAACTTTCCACCACAGAAATGTGAGGAAAATGTGTTTTTTTTTTACAATTTTTTAGGTTTCTAAGGGATTCTGGGTAACAGAACCTGGTGAGAGCCAGTCAATTCACCCCATCCTGGATTCCCCATGGTGTTTAGTTTTCAAAAATATATAGGTTTGCTAGGTTTCCCTAGGTGCCGGCAGAGCTAGAGTTCAAAAACTACAGCTAGGCACTTTGCAAAAAAAGGGTCATTTTTCACTGTGAAAATGTGGTGTGTCCATGTTGCGTTTTGTGCCGTTTCCTGTTGCAGGCACTAGGCCTACCCACACAAGTGAGGTACCATTTTTCTCGGAAGACTTTGGGGAACGCGGGGTGGGTGGAATTTTGTGGATCCACACAGATTCCAGAACTTTCCACCACAGAAATGTGAGGAAATGGTGTTTTCTTTGACACTTTTTTAGGTTTGCAAGGGATTCTGGGTACCAGAACCTGGTGAGAGCCAGTCAAGTCACCCCATCCTGAATTCCCCTGGGTGTATAGTTATAAAAAATGTATAGGTTTGCTAGTTTCCCTAGGTGCCGGCAGAGCTAGAGTTCAAAAACTACAGCTAGGCACTTTGCAAAAAAAGGGTCATTTTTCACTGTGAAAATGTGGTGTGTCCACGTTGCGTTTTGCGCCGTTTCCTGTCGCGGGCACTAGGACTACCAACACAAGTGAGGTACCATTTTTCTCGGAAGACTTTCGGGAACGCGGTGGGTGGAATTTTGTGGATCCACGCAGATTCCAGAACTTTCCACCACAGAAATGTGAGGAAAATGTGTTTTTTTTTACAATTTTTTAGGTTTCTAAGGGATTCTGGGTAACAGAACCTGGTGAGAGCCAGTCAATTCACCCCATCCTGGATTCCCCTGGGTGTCTAGTTTTCAAACATGTATAGGTTTTCTAGGTTTCCCTATGTGCAGGCAGAGCTAGGGTTCAAAAGCTTTAGCTAGGCACTTTGCAAAGAAAGGGTCATTTTTCACTGTGAAAATGTGGTGTGTCCATGTTGCGTTTTGCGCCGTTCCTGTCGCAGACACTAGGCCTACCCACACAAGTGAGGTACCATTTTTCTCTGAAGACTTTCGGGAATGCGGGGTGGGTGGAATTTTGTGGATCCACGATGATTCCAGAACTTTCCACCACAGAAATGTGAGGAAAATGTGTTTTTTTTAAAACAATTCTTTAGGTTTGCAAGGGATTCTGGGTAACAGAACCTGGTGAGAGCCAGTCAAGTCACCCCATCCTAGATTCCCCTGGGTGTCTAGTTTTGAAAAATGTATAGGTTTGCTAGTTTTCCCTAGGTGCCGGCAGAGCTAGGTTAAAAAACTACAGCTAGGCACTTTGTAAAAAAAGGGTCATTTTTCACTATGAAAATGTGGTGTGTCCACGTTGTGTTTTGGGCCGTTTCCTGTCGCGGGCACTAGGCCTAACCACACAAGTGAGGTACCATTTTTCTCGTAAGACTTTGGGGAACGCGGGGTGGGTGTAATTTTGTTGATCCACGCAGAATCCAGAACTTTTCACCACAGAAATGTCAGAAAAATGTGGTTTTTTTGATAATTTTTTAGGTTTGAAAGGGATTCTGGGTAACAGAACCTGGTGAGAGCCAGTCAAGTCACCCCATCCTAGATTCCCGTGGGTGTCTAGTTTTTAAAAATGTATAGGTTTGCTAGCTATCCCTTGTTGCTGGCAGAACTAGAGTTCAAAAACTACAGCTAGGCACTTTGCAAAAAAAGGGTCATTTTTCACTGTGAAAATGTGGTGCGTCCACGTTGTGTTTTGGGCCGTTTCCTGTCGCGGGTACTTGACCTACCCACACAAGTGAGGTACCATTTTTCTCGGAAGACTTTGGGGAAGGCGGGGTGGGCAGAATTTTGTGGATCCATGCGGATTCCAGAACTTCCCACCACAGAAATATGAGGAAAATGTGTTTTTTGGGACAATTTTTTAGGTTTGCAAGGGATTCTGGGTAACAGAACCTGGTGAGAGCCAATCAAGTCACACCATCCTGGATTCCCCCAGGTTTCTAGTTTTCAAAAATGTATAGGTTTGCTAGGTTTCCCTAAGTGCCGGCAGAACTAGGGTTCAAAAACTACAGCAAGGCACTTTGCAAAAAAAGGGTAATTTTTCACTGTGAAAATGTAGTGTGTCCACGTTGCGTTTTGCGCCGTTTCCTGTCGATTGCACTAGGCATACCCACACAAGTGAGGTACGTTTTTTCTCGGAAGACTTTGGGGAACGCAGGGTGGGTGGAATTTTGTGGATCCACGCAGATTCCAAAACTTTCCACCACAGAAATGTGAGGAAAATGTGTTTTGTTTAACAATTTTTTAGGTTTGCAAGGGATTCTGGGTAACAGAACCTGGTGAGAGCCAGTCAAGTCACCCCATCCTGGATTCCCCATGGTGTTTAGTTTTCAAAAATGTATAGTTTTGCTAGGTTTCCCTAGGTGCCGGCAGAGCTAGAGTTCAAAAACTACAGCTAGGCACTTTGCAAAAAAATGGTCATTTTTCACTGTGAAAATGTAGTGTGTCCATGTTGCGTTTTGTGCCGTTTCCTGTTGCAGGCACTAGGCCTACCCACACAAGTGAGGTACCATTTTTCTCGGAAGACTTTGGGGAATGCGGGGTGGGTGGAATTTTGTGGATCCACACAGATTCCAGAACTTTCCACCACAGAAATGTGAGGAAAATGTGTTTTCTTTGACACTTTTTTAGGTTTGCAAGGGATTCTGGTACCAGAACCTGGTGAGAGCCAGTCAAGTCACCCCATCCTGAATTCCCCTGGGTGTATAGTTTTCAAAAATGTATAGGTTTGCTAGTTTCCCTAGGTGCCGGCAGAGCTAGAGTTCAAAAACTACAGCTAGGCACTTTGCAAAAAAAGGGTCATTTTTCACTGTGAAAATGTGGTGTGTCCACGTTGTGTTTTGCCCCGTTTCCTGTCGCGGGCACTAGGACTACCAACACAAGTGAGGTACCATTTTTCTCGGAAGACTTTCGGGAATGCGGTGGGTGGAATTTTGTGGATCCCCGCAGATTCCAGAACTTTCCACCACAGAAATGTGAGGAAAATGTGGTTTTTTTTACAATTTTTTAGGTTTGCAAGGGATTCTGGGTTAACAGAACCTGGTGAGAGCCAGTCAAGTCACCCCATCCTGGATTCCCATGGTTGTCTAGTTTTCAAAAATGTATAGGTTTGCTAGGTTTCCCTAGGTGCCGGCAGAGCTAGGGTTCAAAAACTACAGCTAGGCACTTTGCAAAAAAAGGGTCATTTTTCACTGTAAAAATGTGGTGTGTCCACGTTGCGTTTTGCGCCGTTTCCTGTCGCGGGCACTAGGCCTACCCTAACAAGTGAGGTACCATTGTTCTCGGAAGACTTTGGGTAACGCGGGGTGGGTGTAATTTTGAGGATCCACGCAGATTCCAGAACTTTCCACCACAGAAATGTGAGGAAAATGTGTTTTTTTTGACAATTGTTTAGGTTTCTAAGGGATTCTGGGTAACAGAACCTGGTGAGAGCCAGTCAATTCACCCCATCCTGGATTCCCCTGGGTGTCTAGTTTTCAAAAATGTATAGGTTTGCTAGGTTTCCCTAGGTGCCGGCAGAGCTAGGGTTCAAAACTACAGCTAGGCACTTTGCAAAAAAAGGGTCATTTTTCACTGTGAAAATGTGGTGTGTCCACGTTGCGTTTTGCGCCGTTTCCTGATGCGGGCACTAGGCCTACCCACACAAGTGAGGAACCATTTTTCTTGGAAGACTTTGGGGAACGCGGGGTGGGTGGAATTTTGTGGATCCACGCATATTCCAGAACTTTCCACCACAGAAATCTGAGGAAAATGTGTTTTTGTGGACAATTTTTTAGGTTTGCAAGGGATTCTGGGTAACAGAACCTGGTGAGAGCCAGTCAAGTCACCCCATCCTGGATTCCCATGGGTGTCTAGTTTTCAAAAATGTATAGGTTTGCTAGGTTTCCCTAGGTGCCGGCAGAGCTAGGGTTCAAAAACTACAGCTAGGCACTTTTCAAAAAAAGGGTCATTTTTCACTGTGAAAATGTGGTGTGTCCACGTTGCGTTTTGCGCCGTTTCCTGTCGCGGGCACTAGGCCTACCCTAACAAGTGAGGTACCATTGTTCTCGGAAGACTTTGGGTAACGCGGGGTGGGTGTAATTTTGAGGATCCACGCAGATTCCAGAACTTTCCACCACAGAAATGTGAAGAAAATGTGGTTTTTTGGACAATTTTTTAGGTTTCTAAGGTATTCTGGGTAACAGAACCTGGTGAGAGCCAGTCAATTCACCCCATCCTGGATTCCCCTGGGTGTCTAGTTTTCAAAAATGTATAGGTTTGCTAGGTTTCCCTAGGTGCCGGCAGAGCTAGGGTTCAAAACTACAGCTAGGCACTTTGCAAAAAAAGGGTCATTTTTCACTATGAAAATGTGGTGTGTCCACGTTGTGTTTTGGGCCGTTTCCTGTCGCGGGCACTAGGCCTAACCACACAAGTGAGGTACCATTTTTCTCGTAAGACTTTGGGGAACGCGGGGTGGGTGTAATTTTGTTGATCCACGCAGAATCCAGAACTTTTCACCACAGAAATGTCAGAAAAATGTGTTTTTTAAAATAATGTTTTAGGTTTGAAAGGGATTCTGGGTAACAGAACCTGGTGAGAGCCAGTCAAGTCACCCCATCCTAGATTCCCGTGGGTGTCTAGTTTTTAAAAATGTATAGGTTTGCTAGCTGTCCCTTGTTGCTGGCAGAGCTAGAGTTCAAAAACTACAGCTAGGCACTTTGCAAAAAAAGGGTCATTTTTCACTGTGAAAATGTGGTGTGTCCACGTTGTGTTTTGGGTCGTTTGCTGTCGCGGGTAATTGACCTACCCACACAAGTGAGGTACCATTTTTCTCGGAAGACTTTGGGGAAGGCGGGGTGGTCAGAATTTTGTGGATCCATGCAGATTCCAGAACTTTCCACCACAGAAATGTGAGGAAAATGTGGTTTTTTTGACAATTTTTTAGGTTTGCAAGGGATTCTGGGTAACAGAACCTGGTGAGAGCCAATCAAGTCACACCATCCTGGATTCCCCCAGGTTTCTAGTTTTCAAAAATGTATAGGTTTGCTAGGTTTCCCTAAGTGCCGGCAGAACTAGGGTTAAAAAACTACATCAAGGCACTTTGCAAAAAAAGGGTAATTTTTCACTGTGAAAATGTAGTGTGTCCACGTTGCGTTTTGCGCCGTTTCCTGTCGATTGCACTAGGCATACCCACACAAGTGAGGTACGTTTTTTCTCGGAAGACTTTGGAGAACGCAGGGTGGGTGGAATTTTGTGGATCCACGATGATTCCAGAACTTTCCACCACAGAAATGTGAGGAAAATGTGTTTTTTTTTTAAACAATTCTTTAGGTTTGCAAGGGATTCTGGGTAACAGAACCTGGTGAGAGCCAGTCAAGTCACCCCATCCTAGATTCCCCTGGGTGTCTAGTTTTGAAAAATGTATAGGTTTGCTAGTTTTCCCTAGGTGCCGGCAGAGCTAGGTTAAAAAACTACAGCTAGGCACTTTGCAAAAAAGGGTCATTTTTCACTATGAAAATGTGGTGTGTCCACGTTGTGTTTTGGGCCGTTTCCTGTCGCGGGCACTAGGCCTAACCACACAAGTGAGGTACCATTTTTCTCGTAAGACTTTGGGGAACGCGGGGTGGGTGTAATTTTGTTGATCCACGCAGAATCCAGAATTGTTCACCACAGAAATGTCAGAAAAATGTGTTTTTTTGGATAATTTTTTAGGTTTGAAAGGGATTCTGGGTAAAAGAACCTGGTGAGAGCAAGTCAAGTCACCCCATCCTAGATTCCCGTGGGTGTCCAGTTTTTAAAAATGTATAGGTTTGCTAGCTATCCCTTGTTGCTGGCAGAGCTAGAGTTCAAAAACTACAGCTAGGCACTTTGCAAAAAAAGGGTCATTTTTCACTGTGAAAATGTGGTGCGTCCACGTTGTGTTTTGGGCCGTTTCCTGTCGCGGGTACTTGACCTACCCACACAAGTGAGGTACCATTTTTCTCGGAAGACTTTGGGGAAGGCGGGGTGGGCAGAATTTTGTGGATCCATGCGCATTCCAGAACTTTCCACCACAGAAATGTGAGGAAAATGTGGTTTTTTTGACAATTGTTTAGGTTTGCAAGGGATTCTGGGTAACAGAACCTGGTGAGAGCCAATCAAGTCACACCATCCTGGATTCCCCCAGGTTTCTAGTTTTCAAAAATGTATAGGTTTGCTAGGTTTCCCTAGGTGCCGGCAGAACTAGGGTTCAAAAACTACAGCAAGGCACTTTGCAAAAAAAGGGTAATTTTTCACTGTGAAAATGTAGTGTGTCCACGTTGCGTTTTGCGCCGTTTCCTGTCCATTGAACTAGGCATACCCACACAAGTGAGGTACGTTTTTTCTCGGAAGACTTTGGGGAACGCAGGGTGGGTGGAATTTTGTGGATCCACGCAGATTCCAAAACTTTCCACCACAGAAATGTGAGGAAAATGTGTTTTGTTTGACAATTTTTTAGGTTTGCAAGGGATTCTGGGTAACAGAACCTGGTGACAGCCAGTCAAGTCACCCCATCCTGGATTCCCCATGGTGTTTAGTTTTCAAAAATGTATAGGTTTGCTAGGTTTCCCTAGGTTCCGGCATAGCTAGAGTTCAAAAACTACAGCTAGGCACTTTGCAAAAAAATTGTCATTTTTCACTGTGAAAATGTGGTGTGTCCATGTTGCGTTTTGCGCCGTTTCCTGTTGCAGGCACTAGGCCTACCCACACAAGTGAGGTACCATTTTTCTCGGAAGACTTTGGGGAACGCGGGGTGGGTGGAATTTTGTGGATCCACACAGATTCCAGAACTTTCCACCACAGAAATGTGAGGAAATGGTGTTTTCTTTGACACTTTTTTAGGTTTGCAAGGGATTCTGGTACCAGAACCTGGTGAGAGCCAGTCAAGTCACCCCATCCTGGATTCCCCTGGGTGTATAGTTTTCAAAAATGTATAGGTTTGCTAGTTTCCCTAGGTGCCGGCAGAGCTAGAGTTAAAAAACTACAGCTAGGCACTTTGCAAAAAAAGGGTCATTTTTCACTGTGAAAATGTGGTGTGTCCATGTTGCGTTTTGCGCCGTTTCCTGTCGCGGGCACTAGGACTACCAACACAAGTGAGGTACCATTTTTCTCGGAAGACGTTCGGGAATGCAATGGGTGGAATTTTGTGGATCCACGCAAATTCCAGAACTTTCCACCACAGAAATGTGAGGAAAATGTGTTTTTTTTTACAATTTTTTAGGTTTGCAAGGGATTTTGGGTAACAGAACCTGGTGAGAGCCAGTCAAGTCACCCCATCCTGTATTCCCATGGGTGTCTAGTTTTCAAAAATGTATAGGTTTGCTAGGTTTCCCTAGGTGCCGGCAGAGCTAGGGTTAAAAAACTACAGCCAGGCACTTTGCAAAAAAAGGGTCATTTTTCACTGTGAAAATGTGGTGTATCCACGTTGCGTTTTGCGCCGTTTCCTGTCGCGGGCACTAGGCCTACCCTAACAAGTGAGGTACCATTGTTCTCGGAAGACTTTGGGTAACGCGAGGTGGGTGTAATTTTGAGGATCCACGCAGATTCCAGAACTTTCCACCACAGAAATGTGAGGAAAATGTGTTTTTTGGACAATTTTTAGGTTTCTAAGGGATTCTGGGTAACAGAACCTGGTGAGAGCCAGTCAATTCACCCCATCCTGGATTCCCCTTGGTGTCTAGTTTTCAAAAATGTATAGGTTTGCTAGGTTTCCCTAGGTGCCGGCAGAGCTAGGGTTCAAAACTACAGCTAGGCACTTTGCAAAAAAAGGGTCATTTTTCACTGTGAAAATGTGGTGTGTCCACGTTGCGTTTTGCGCCGTTTCCTGACGCGGGCACTATGCCTACCCACACAAGTGAGGAACCATTTTTCTTGGAAGACTTTGGGGAATGCGGGGTGGGTGGAATTTTGTGGATCCACGCAAATTCCAGAACTTTCAACCACAGAAATCTGAGGAAAATGTGTTTTTGTGGACAATTGTTTAGGTTTGCAAGGGATTCTGGGTAACAGAACCTGGTGAGAGCCAGTCAATTCACCCCATCCTGGATTCCCATTGGTGTCTAGTTTTCAAAAATGTATAGGTTTGCTAGGTTTCCCTAGGTGCCGGCAGAGATAGGGTTCAAAACTACAGCTAGGCACTTTGCAAAAAAAGGGTCATTTTTCACTGTGAAAATGTGGTGTGTCCACGTTGCGTTTTGCGCCGTTTCCTGACGCGGGCACTAGGCCTACCCACACAAGTGTGGTACCATTTTTCTTGGAAGACTTTGGGGAACGCGGGGTGGGTGGAATTTTGTGGATCAACGCAAATTCCAGAACTTTCCACCACAGAAATCTGAGGAAAATTAGTTTTTTGGGACAATTTTTTAGGTTTGCAAGGGATTCTGGGTAACATAACCTGGTGAGAGCCAGTCAAGTCACCCCATCCTAGATTTCCCTGGGTTTCTAGTTTTCAAAAATGTATAGGTTCGCTAGATTTCCCTTGGTGCCAGCAGAGCTAGGGTTCAAAAACTACAGCCTGGCCTTTTCACTGTGAAAATGTGGTGTGTCTACGTTGCGTTTTGGGCCGTTTCCTGTCACGGGCACTAGGCCTACCCACACAAGTTAGGTACCATTTTTCTCGGAAGACTTTGGGGAACGCGTGGTGTGTGGAATTGTGTGGAGCCACGCATATTCCAGAACTTTACACCACAGAAATGTGAGGAAAATGTGTTTTTTTTAACACTTTTTTTGTGTGCAAGGGATTCTGGGTAACAGAACCTGGTGAGAGCCAGTCCAGTCACCCCATCCTGGATTCCCCTGGGTGTATAGATTTAAAAAATGTGTAGGTTTGCTAGGTTTCCCGAGGTGCCGGCAGTGCTAGGGTTCAAAAACTACAGCTAAGCACTTTGCAAAAAAAGGGTAATTTTTCATTGTGAAAATGTGTTGTGTCCACTTTTCGTTTTGAGCCATTTCCTGTGGTGGGCACTAGGCCTACCCACACAAGTGAGGTACCATTTTTATCGGGAGACTTAGGGTAACACAGTATTGTAGAGCAACTGTTATTACCTATTGACTTTTGATTCATTTCTGCCTTCCAAATGAAGGACAATGTGTAAAAATAAGTTATTTTGAAAAATGACCTATAATTCTCATGCTAGTATGGGTATTCCCAATTTCGGAAATGTGCAAATATCTACTGTTTCTAAACCCTATATTTTGTTCCCATTTCAGAAATACATAGGTGTCTTTCATACCGATTTTTCCATGTATACATTTTCCCAGAATAATTGCTATATACCCAGTACAGAATAAAAAACCATTGCAACTCGCTGCTCAGTTATTTGCTCTGGGTTCGTTGGGTTCTTTTTGAACCTACAAGTCCTATATATCCCCACAACCAGAAAGGTCCAGCGGATGTAACGATATATTGCTTTCAAACAGCTGTCATAATTAGAAGAAGTTACAGGTAAAAACGTTGACTCAAATGGCTGTTTTTATCAACTAATTTTCAATTTTTCCTATATTCAACGGTTAGTTTCTATAAAGAAACCTTAAAGGATCTACACAAATGATGCCTTGCTGAATTCAGAATTTTGTCTACTTTTCTAAATTGTATAGCTTTCCAGGATCTATTATTGCTTTCATACCCATTTCTACCATTAACTGGAAAGAGGTTGAAAGCACAAAAAATAGCAAAAATAGGCTATGTCCCAGAAAAATGCCAAAACTGTGTAAAATATTTTGGTTTTCTGACAAAAGTCTGCTTGTCCCTGAAAGCTGGGAATATGGTGATTCCAGCACCACAACCCCTTTTGATACCATTTGCAGGGGAAAAAACAGACACTTTAATCTGTAGCCCTTCTTTCCCATTTTTCAAAAAAAAAACTAAATTTAGCTGTATTTTGGCTAATTTCTAGTTCCCCTCCAGGGGAATCCACAAACCCTGGGTACCTTTAGAATCCCCATGATGTTGGAAAAAAAGGACGCAAATGTGGCGTGGATACCTTATGTGGTCAAAAAGTTACAGGGGCCTAAGCGCAAACTACCCCAAATAGCCAAAAAAAGGCTTAGCACAGGGGGGGAAAAGGCCTAGCAGCGAAGGGGTTAAACAATACATTATTTCCAAAAATATAAATATTATATATAAACATCACTAAAATATATTATATATGTTTTTATTATAAACATAATTTTTCTACATTAACCGGTTAACTGCTTAGAACGTTCCGCGCCAGTGCGGAACGTTCTATTAAGCGGGCGGGGCCGCATCGGCCAACGGACGTGCGCAGCACTACCGAGGTAGTGCTCGCGACGGCCGTTGGCCGACAGAAGCACTTAACGGGTTAAATATATACATATTTCATAAGAAAAACACATTATTTACCGTAAGCAGATTTAAACAACATTAATAGCATTTTCTAATTAAGGACATAACTGACATAATAATTAAACAGACACAATAATAATCAATAGTACAAAAATACAAAATACAAAAACCAATAAAATACTTAAACCAATTAAGTTGGCTTGCCCCACTCCCACACCGCCAAACTCCACCACCGACCGCCCACCGGATTTCAAGTTATAATGTGGGCAGGCAGTCCTAAGGCAGCTTGCCCAAGGGGCTGCCTTTCAAAGGCTCATAGGAGAGCCTTAGAAAGGCAGCACTGATGGATCGCCACAGAGCGTTCCAGCACAGCATGGACTGTAAATTCCATGCTGTGCAAGAACTGGGGATGCAGAAAGACAGGAGGTCACACCATGTCCCCCCTGCATGCACCCCCATTCACCAAGGCACCATGGTGCCCTGTAGGGTCCCTTTAGTTTACTCACCACCACCCTTTTCATGGTGGGCTCACAATGTCCTTGGTGGTGCAGGAGCTGCACCACCAGCATATTGTGGTCTCAGACAGCTGAAAGACCGCCAGGGATCTCAGATCCCCGGTGGTAGTAGCGGTCCTATGGTGTTCTGACCTCCAAAGTCATAAAACAGTGGTCGGACCGCCAGTGTGGCGATTGCCGCACTGCCACCATGGGTTTGGCGGTCCATCGGACAGCCAAACTAATAATTAGGCCCATAGTCAAGAAGAAAGGCCTTCTCAGCATAAAAAGTAGAAATGTACGAAATATTACTCAAATGCTTGTTATAGAAGGGCAACAACTAGAGAAACAACAGCAATTAGTGATAAAGAACATAACATCTCCCCAATGTAACTGAAGTCAAAGTAAGAAAAGTGCTAAAAAACATAAAAGAAGCAAGCATTAGCTCCCAAGAACCAACAACACAAATTCTTTTGGATATATTACCCCATTTCCCAGAGCATTTAACAGGTGAGTTACCTGCTATTCCAACTTTAAAATGTTTAATTGCCAGAACAAAAAAGGCCACCACCGAAATACCACCTGCTTCAAAAACCTCTACAGAGGTAGAAATATCATCTGAGCTACCAATAACACACAAAGAGGAGCAATTCCTTTTATATGACAATAAAAGTAATGAAAAACAAATTCTAATGTTTGGTATTCCTACAATGATATTAAAACTAAGGGCCTGATTATGAGTTTGGCGGTCAGTGGTCTGCCAAATTAACAGTGGCACAGCAGCGGCAGTGGCTACTGCCGCACTGGTGGTCCGACCGCCATATTATAATGTTGGCAGTTGGACCGCCATAGGGCTGCCATAACCACAGGAGAGCTGTGATCCCTTGGTGGTGGTGTGGCGTTCTGGGGCAGCAATATGCTGGCGGTGCCCAACTTTCCAAACCTCCACACATTTCATGGCAGTGAGCCTGCCATGAAAAGTTTGGCGGTCAGGAAAGTAAGGAGCCCCTAAAGGGCCCCCTGGTGCCCCCGTGCATGGCTGTGCATGCAGAGGGGCACATGTTGTGCCCCTCTGTGTTCATGCACCCCTGTCCCTGCACGGCATGGACTGCACAGGCCATGCCATGAAGGAACAGCCTTTGGCACTTCCTCGGCACTGCAGTTCTAAGGCTCACATATGGGCCTTAGAACTGCACCGCTGTAGGACCGCTAAAGCAACGCCCTCCAGACCACAAAGAAACTCGTAATCTAGCGGGTGTCGGATGACTTTGGCAGTGTGGGAGCAGGAGAGTGGCGTGTTGGCCTGCTCACACACAACAAAGTTCTAATTTGGCCCTAAGTCAATGCGAAACATGGCTGATGAATGGGACATTTAAAATTTGTCCCAAACCATTCTACCAACTTTTTACCATCCATGGGGAATTTCACACTAGTAACATACCCTTTATTTATGCATTATTAACAAATAAACTAACCAATACATATATGAAACTCCTAACCCAAATAAAACAGCAAGCTAACAACTACTACCCCCAAAAGTTTATATCATAGATTTTGAACAAGCTATAGAACAATGTATACTAAAATTCTACCCCCACATCCGTAGAGTTCTTACTACCATTTTGATCAGAGTATATGGTGTCACCTACAAAAATCTACCCCTAGTGTAGAGTACGCAACCAATAGCCATTTTGCCCATGAAATTAAAAAGGTAATAGCTCTAGCCTTTGTCCCTACCAAAACAATTAAGAAAAACTATCTCCCCTAAAGGATTCCTTAGAAGACTAATGGGTAGGGAGACTACATACATCAAGACACAGACGCCAACTAAAATTCCACATTCTATGGTGGAATGTTTATGAAAGAACCCCAGCACAACAAGCAAAAACGAAGTGGAAGGATGGCATAATGCCTTACAATCCACACTAGGAAAAACTCAACCTACCCTTCACAAATTGCTACAAGCTATACAAAAAGAACAAAGACTGCCAATCTTGTGGTGGCGCGGTGGGAACTACCGCACTGGCGGTCCGACTGCCACATTACAAGTGCGGCAGTGCACCACCACAGGACTACCGCAACTGCAGGGGATCCACAATCCCTCGGCGGTTGCATGGCGGTTTGGGGCAGCAATATGCTGGTGGTCCAACTGCCACATTACAAGTGCTGGTGGTGCAGCTGCGGCACCACCAAGCATATTACAAGTTTCCAGACCTCTACACTTATCATGGCAGTGAGGCTGCCATGAAAAGTGCGGCAGTCAGGAAACTAAGGGGGCCCTACAGGACTCCCTGTTGCTCCTGTGCATTGAGATGCATGCAGGGGGGGCAATGTTGTGCCCCCTGTCTGTATGCACCCCTTCTCCTGCACAGCATGGACTGCACCAGTCCATGCCATGCAGGAACTTTCTTTGGCAGTCCCAAGGCGATGCAGAGCTAAGGCTAACATAGGCGCCTTAGTACGACACCACCATGGGACCGCCAAAGCACTGCCTGCCAGACCAGAAGAAGACTCCTAATCTGGTTGGTGGTCATGTTTGGCAGTGTGAGAGCGGGGCATTGACATGGTGGCCCACTCAGATACCGCCAAAATAGTAATCAGGCCCTAAGACCAGAGCAATCAGTCACACAACTTTGCCCTAAACTAACTAAGCAAACCAACACAATGTATGAACAATTACAATTTAAAGTTAAACTATTCATAAATAACAATGGACTAGAGTACCTAGAGACAATAGCACACTCTATCCTCTAAACAGCACCTGTAAATAACAAACAATATTGCTAAAAATAATATTATATTATATTAAGTTGAAGAAAAAAAATTCTTAAAATATTATAATTAAGTCAATGAACACATTACAAAAATTTAGCAATACTACATGACATTATAAAAATAAGTTTAATATTGTTTGGAAAAATATTTAAAAGTATTTAAAGTACAAAAAATAAATCTACCTAAACATACTTATAATAATACATCATATATTTTCCACACAACAATATAATCTGCATCAAGTTGTCCAAAAACATAATAAACATAGAACATTTCAAACCCATAATAAAATAATAAAACAACTTACAGTTTTGTTGCTGCAGATCTGCCCAAACAAGGAAAAATCCAAATGTATTCCACAAAAATAATGTTTTACAAAATAAAGAAGCCCAAAAAAATGCAAAAATCCAACTTGCCAAAACTAAGGGCCTGATTATGATGTCGGGGAGACTGCCACCGACAGGCTGTCGGAGACAGTATCCCCGCCATCGGAGACATGTTTACCTCTCGCCATATCACAATGGGGGGCGGGGTGATGGTGGTACGAAAGTCTGACCGACACACATCCGACGGGCTCCTTGAGCCTGCCGGTGCAGTGGAGGGGCTTGAAGTCTCTACTGTGTTGGCGATGTCTGCCATGCACTGCCGTAGGGATTACAATGTCCATTGAAAAGGCTGGCAGAAAGGGATTTTGGGGGCCAGTAGTGGGCCCCCCTTCCCCCATGGCCCTTGACTTTGGGTGTTGGGGGGCAGCAAGTTGCCTGCCACATAGTGTAGGGATATGTTTCCTGTCCATTTTTTGTATTGCAGCGGGTGTTGCAGCACGCAGCACCTGCTGCAATACAAAAGATGGACAGTGCGACCGCCATGGATGCAGTTGCATTGTAATTTGGTTGACGAGACCGCCAACAGCATGTCGGCCGGTCCCGTTGTCCGATAGGGTGGCGGGCAGACTTGAGTCTGTCCACCATCCTAATCAGGCCCTAAATCTTTCAAAGCAATGCACAATGTCTTGAAACCATAAAAAATACGAAAAATAGATTTAAAAAAAGAATTGCTTCAGGAAACCCGAAAAATAAAAGGAAATCATTAATAAAAAATGTGTTTCTAATAAACAAATAAAGATTTCCTCTAAAAAAAAAAACGCCATATCCATCTTCCGTAAAAAATAAGTGCACAGCAAAAATACATGTAAAAACTAATCACAACAGCCTCCCACACAAATATTTACATTTACATTCATTACACTACGCAATACAACTTAACCAAAAAATATACATCTCATTATACAACAGTGTACATACTAAACAAAAGCATATATTAATGCAACGCCAAACACTATTCAAAAAATGCTACACCACACTACAATATTCAAAATACCACACTACATACATATATATTTTAACTACCTCCCCCACCTTCAAATTACCTTAAAATAAAATAGAACTTAGCTTTACCAATGAAAAGCATCACCAAACCGCAACCTTTCTCCTCCACGAACGCCCTAAATATAACGTAGATACAATGTAAAACGCACTTATTTAGAAATAAAATGGTCTCCTAATAAAACAAGAGAAAAAACTATTCTCCCTTAGAAATCAACAGGATAGCAAAATCAAAATTTAAAAAAAGTCAGGCTAATTTTACAAAATGGGAAAATATGTGTTTTATAAAAATCGTAAAATATATATATAAATTATATTGTAATATGCATAATATTATTTACTATGGGTCTGATTAGGATGTCGGTGGGGCCATCGGTGGTGGTCCCACCGACATCCACCAGAGCGGTCGGACCACTGCATTATATTTCGGTCAGTCAGACCGCATGGGTCTGAGGGACTGATCAACACTTCTGACGGGCTCAATGAGCCAGTCGGACCATCGATCAGATCTTATTCCCTACAATAGGGGTGGTGCCTGCTCAGGCACCCCCAAAGGGATTACAATGTCACTTTCCGACAGTCTTTCCATGGCGGTCCGGCCTAGCAGGGCCCCAATACCCCCAGGCCTCCGCTATTTTTAAATATCCCATGGAAGGTGATGGACAGTAAAGTGTAAGCATTTACTATTCCCACTTCAATAAATCTTAACTCAGGGAAGGTGCTGGACACTAAGGGCCTGATTACGATGGCATGGAGACCGCTACCGACAGGCTGTTGGTGGCGGTCTCCCTGCCATCAGAACAGGGATCTCTGTCTGCCATATTATAATGGCTTCTGTATGGGTGGCGGTCAGAAACTCTCTGCTGCAGAAACTCTGACCGCCACGGTCCCGACAGGCGGTCTGTATCCGACTGCCTGCCAGACCTCCCTGTAGTCATAGAATGGTGGTGGTGCCTGTCAGACACCGCAGTGGGGATGACAATATCCCTTTCTGACGGTCGTTCTGCGGCGGTCAACCTGCCGCAAAACGGCAGGCGGAAACTGATTTGGGGGCCCATAGTGGGCCTCCCTAGCCCCCTGGGCCAGGGACATAGGCAGCTCCCCAACATATCCCTACACCATGTGGTAGGCACTGCATGGTGCCTGCCACGTAGTGCAGGGATATATGTGGGGTGTCTGTTTTGTCTTGTGGAGGGTGCTGCAGAGCGCAGCACCCGCCGCAATACGATATGATACGATACAATATGATACGATGGCAGGCGGACTGAAGTCCATCTGTCATCGTAATTACCCCCTATGGGCCTAATTACTAGTCTGGCTGTCCACACTCCTTCAGACTCATGGGGATGCTGCAGTGGCGGTCTTCCAACCACTAACTGCAATTTGGGCAGTCGTAACGCTATTGCCCACTGCAGCTGCCAGGAAACTGTTGTTTCCTGGCAGTTTTGCGGCAGCCAGGAGGCCCCAATGTGCTTGACAAAGCATATTATGAGTTTCCTCTCCGCCACGGATTTTATGGCCGTTCCACCTCCATAAAAACCATGGCAGAGAGAAAACTTGGTGCCTCACGCCATGTGAATGCATGCAGGGGGGTACAGCATGTTTTAAGGGTACCGCTGTGGAAACATAAAAGAAAAGCCCGCCAGATAGGAGAAATACTCGTCATCTGGCGGGCGGCTGACCACTGGTTTGGCAATACAACTTAGCTCAGTTAAAATGCTAAACACTAAAGAGGCTACATTCACCTTCCACACTACATAAAAACATTTCTCAGGTAAGGTTGTGGACACTAAGGGGCCGATTCCGATCTGGGTCAGAAAGCTCTCCGACCGATCCGGATCCGGATTGTTTTCCGACCGAGCCGGACCTCTGCAGTCTGACCGAACGAGTACGATGCGGCCGTATGCTGCTGGACTTGGTTCGGTCGGACTCCCATTGAAGTCAATGGGAGCCGGTCGTACGACGTGTACATGGGCTCCCATTGACTCAATGGGTACGTTGTGCACAAGGGGGCCCCCTGTAGTGGGTACGCGTTGGTGCCATCCGCACCATACACACATGTATAGGGGGGACCCATGTGTCCCCCCTGTGTCCGACTCGTACGGCTACGGGTGAAGGGGGGTCCGGCACGGACCCCCGAAGTCCGCGTCCGGGTGCTTTTTCGTGTCGGAGGCTCCGACTCGATCCGGCTGTCCGGATCGTGCATCGTACTGGCTCGGTCGTAAAACGTCTCCATTGCGCGCCACGGATCTAGTGCGAACGAGTCGGACGGAGCGGTTCGGACCCTGAAACGAGTCGGTCGGCGATTTCGCGTTCGCTCGCATCGTACTTGCTCGCTCGGACGACTGTACGAATCGGTCGGAAACATAGCCTCCCGACTCGGATCCGGTAAAGCCGAATCCGATTCGGAGCCCTACCGACCGAGATCGGAATCGACCCCTAAAATGGGTAAATATACTATTTCCAATGCAAAATTAAAGAACTCA
Organism: Calotriton arnoldi; assembly: GCA_963921515.1. Lineage (NCBI taxonomy): Eukaryota > Metazoa > Chordata > Amphibia > Caudata > Salamandridae > Calotriton > Calotriton arnoldi. The sequence goes on from CAWUFW010002152.1 coordinate 644,922, forward strand.
GGGAAGGTGTTAGACATCAAAGGAAACATTTACTATTCCCACTGCAATACAAATTAACTCAGGGAAGATGCTGCACACTAAACAATCAACAGTAACCTTTTAAACTACATTATCAGTTATATAAGGGAAGGTTTTGAACTCTAAAAGGGTTAAATATACTACTCCAAATCCGAAATAAGTCAGAGAAGGTGTTGGACATTAAAGGGTCGAAAAATTACTGTTCTCAGTCCAATACAACTTAAGCCAGGGAAGCTGCTGGATAGCAAATATTCAACATTAACCTATGACACTCCATAAAAATGTATCTCAGGGGAAGTTTTCAACACTAAAAGTGTTAAACAACTATTCCCACTCCAAAATAAACTACATCAGGGAAGGTATTGGATAGTAAAGGTGCAACAGTTACTATTTCCACTCCAATACAACTGAAGTCAGTGAAGATGCTGAACACTAAAGAGGCAACATTCACCGTCTACACTTTATAAAAACTTATCTCCAGGAAGGTTTTGGTCGCTAAAATTTGTAAATATACTATTCCTACCCCAAAATTTAAGAAGTCAGGGACGGTGTTGAACAGTAAAGGGGCAACATTTTCTATTTTCACTCCAATAAAACTTAACTAAGGGAAGATGCTGGACACTAAACATGCAACAGTAACCATTTACACTGCAATAACACTCATGTCAAGGAAGATATCAAACACTAAAAAGGTTAAATATACTATTCCAACTCCAAGATAAAACAAGTCAGGGAAGGTGTTGGACGCTAAGGGGCCGATTCCGATCTCGGCCGGTAGGGCTCCGAATCGGATTCGGATTTACTGGATCCGAGTCGGAGCCCTGTTTCCCGACTGAATCGTACGCGGGACCGGCCGAGCGAGTACGATGCAGGCACCCGCGAAAACTCCGACCGACTCGAACGCGGCTTCAACACGCTCCGACCGACTCGCATGGACACTACTCGCACCGCGCTATGGAGACGTTTCCCGGCCGAGTAAGTATGATGCGCGCCGCGAGCAGTCCGATCGACTCGCGCCGTCCGGCTCGAAAAAGCTGTCGGAGCCGGACTTTGGGGGTCCGCGTCGGACCCCCCTGCATGCGTAGGCGCGCGAGTCGCACACAGGGGGGACCCATGGGTCCCCCTACCTGTGCGTGTACGGCGCGAATCGCTTCACCGCGTACACGCTGTAGGGGCGCCCTTGTCCGCCTCGCACCCATTGAGTCAATGGGAGCCCGCGTACGCGTTGTACGACAGGCTCCCATTGACTTCAATGGGAGTCCGACCGACTCGAGTCCGATGGCATGCGTGCGCATCGTACTCGATCGGTCGGACTGCCCGAGTCCGATTCGGTCGGAAATCTCTCCGGGTCCGGCTCGGTCGGAGAGATTTCCGGCCCGAATCGGAATCGGCCCCTAAGTGCCTAATTACAAGTCTGGCGGTCCTCGGACTGCCAGACTCATGGTGGGCGGTGGTGGCGATCTTCCGACAGTCACATTATGACCTTGGCGGACGTTCTGCCTTGGGACCGGCCTGGCAGTGGTGCACCTGTCTTGAGGCAGTAATATGCTTGACAGTACCACTGCAGTCCTGCCAAGCATATTACGGCTTGCTTCATCACCACTGATTTCATGGAGGTCTTTACTCCATGAAAACTGTGGCGGTGAGGAAAGAAAGGGAGCCGTTTATTGCCCCCTTGAGCCTCACTCCACGTTGATGCACATAGGGGGGCACAACATGTGCCTCCCTGTGGGCATGCAGCCCCAGTGCATGCACCCCCAGTTCCAGCACGGCATGGACCCATGCATGTTAGTGTATGCAGGGGGGCACATGTTGTGACCCCCGTGTGCATACACCCTTAGGTGTATCCATGGTTTTTCCAGACCTGAAAAAGTCATGGGTTACTGGCCCGGACGACAAAACATGTGTTGGCTGGACAACTAAAAAGAAGAAAATAAAGAGCAAGAAAAATTGTTTCGGAATTGCATGCCATGATATGATTGTAATAAGCTGATATACTGTCTTTTGTGTGTGCTCAGACAGCATGTTGATATTAAGACAGATCCTTTTGGATCACATTGAAGGGGTTTGGGTGGTTCCCCCCTCCCTTGGAGCACCACGCCTGGATACACTTGGCCTAGACGCACCTGAAAAGAGTGAGCGCCAACTCCGCATGGTGTTTCTCCACCCACCACGTGGCAATTAAAGAGGCAATATTTACTATTACCACTGCAATATAACTTAACTCAGGGAAAGTTCTGGACAGTAAATAGTCAACATTAACCTTTTACACTCCACAAAAACTTATCTCAAAGAACATTTTGGACAGTAAAAGCTCAAAAATATACTATTCACACTTTAATATAAAAACTAAAAAGGATAAACGTTCTACAGTAAAGGGCAACATTTACTACTCCCCTCCAATATAACTTAACTGAAAGAAGGTGTCAGACACTAAACAGGCAGCATAATCCTAATTTACTATAATAACTTATGTTAATAAATACAATAAAATAATCCAAAACGACATATTTTTTATTTCCATAAACTGTTAATTAAACTAAATTATATACCTATGGAGTGAGTACATACTTTTACAAACAATAATATAATATCACTACGTATATAAATAATAATCCAAAATTAAAAAAGAACATATATGTTCACTGCATTATAAGATAAAATTGATAATACTGTAGAAACAAAATATAAAATAATTGTTAACAATTACAATGTTCACTTATTAACATAACCATCTCATAAATAAGTTTAAACATATATTAAGATATTAGAAATAATTTTAAAAATAATAAATATGTGTATATATTACATCTATTTTCTTTTTTCTATAAAAATGTTAAAATACTTTTAACATTTTAATATTTTTTAAATAATTTAGCAAACGATTATTCAATATTAAAATATTTACAAATATTCTTAATTTTCTAATTTTGTTATAAATGAGTCCAACATTTCTTCAAAAAATGTGTTTTACATTTTTATTGAAACAATTTGTAATATTAATTTTGTAAAAATATAAAATTTAAACTTACAATTAAATGCAACACTTTCATGTTCACTCACACATAAAAAATGTATCTTCTCAATTTCCTAAATATACATTTTTTAACAAGTCGTATTTTAAAGATGCACCACTAATTATCATATTTAATCATATTCCCCACACTTCTCTATAAACACAGCATCCACCAAGTATATTTACATAAATTTATTTTAAATAAACATTTTAACACAAAATATTGTTTTATGCGTTCCCCACGATTTTCTAACAGAAACTCAACTCCCCACTTCAAACTTGTTGTTTTTTTATTATCTATTTCTAAATTTAACAAACAAAACAAATTATTACAATTTTTAAAATACTCTCCACCCTTTTACCCAACATCCTGCTCCTAATTTTTATCTACCTTTTTATGTTTTTTTATTTATTACAATTATTAAAAATATTGCACACAATTAAAACATTATTAAATTACTCCCCCATATCCCTTATACGCCCAACATCCCACTACTAAAAAAGAAATAATAACACTAAAAATTAAACATTTCAACTATTTAAATTGATTACCAAAAATAATACAGCACACAAAAAGATTACTGAAAAATTTAAAATAGAAGGGCAAGATGCACACCTATGGCTGCTGCAGCCCAGAAAATATATGCTAGAGAGGCACCTGTAACTTGTTGCATTAAGCATGCACGCCAATGCTTTTCTGTCAACTTTTCCTGACTGTATTAAGGTGGTGCTACTGTTGTGTGGACATTCATAGCTGCCAAGTGTCCAAATGGCAAATGTCTCACTTTAAGGCCCATATTACGAGTTTTGCGGTCCAATGGTTCGCCGAACCCATGGTGGCAGTCTGCGGCCCGACAGACTTGGGGTCCACCCGCTGCATTAGGACTATGGCAGTTGGACTACCACAGGGCCGCTTCTGCTGCCAGGGATCTACAATCCCTGGTGGTGGGGAGCAGTCTGAGGCCCCTAATATGCTGTTGGTGCTGCTGTGGCACCACAAAGCATATTAGGAGTTTCCTTACTGCCATGAAAAGTGTGGTGGTAAGGAAACAGAGGGGGCCCTACAAGGCCCCCTGTTGCCTCTACACCATGGGGTGCATGCAGAGGGGCACATGTTGTGCTCTCCTGTGTGCATGCATCCCCTGGTCCTACAGGGCATGGACTTGACTTGACAGGGCAGGAGCTGCCTTTGACGCTCCCATTGCTGTGCCTTTTATCAAAGGCACCGAGTGGGACCACCAAAGAACCGCTTGCCAGAGTAAAAATAAGTCATACTCTGGCGGACGGTCTTTAATGGCTTTGGCAGTCTGGAACGGGTCAGAAGCGTGTCGACCCTGGTCTGAGACTGCCAAAGTCATAATAAGGCCCTTAGACAGTCCTAATCTTTTAATAGACATCACACTTTATTCTGGGATTTGTCATTTTGGTGTTAACAATGTAAGTGTTGGCTCAAAAAACCCCAGCAGTAAAGCGCAGTTGTTGCAAAAGCCTGGATTATCTGAAGGTATCATGCTTAAAAATGGGATACCATTCACCTATGAATTTTGTTGGTATGTAGAAAGTCTTTAGTCATATTTTCACCACTATCCCAAGTGCATGGTGAGAGCACCATTTACACAGGTACCTATCACTACACCATGCTTTAAATGTTTAATGATTGGGGTGTTTGGCAGGTGACCTGCTAGCAATTCATACTTGTTAGAAAAGAATGCTTTTGTATCAAATGGCTTTACCCATTCTTTGTCTGTGGGTAAATGTGATAGAACATACTGGCAAGATTCTTATGAGCTAGCCATTTCACCTTTCAAAGAAATAATGCAACACTGCCAAAAGATCAAATATGATTTTAATATTCCAAGATTCTCTACAGAGTATAAAATAATTATATCAGACCTAAAACATGCTTGTAAACCCTGCACATTTATTCCAAGCACACAAAACTGGAGGAAAAAAACAATATTTTAGTGATGTCCAAAACTCAAGCTGAATAATCGTAGATGTAGACCATTCTTCCTTGCTGCTACTTTGTATGACAAAGTTACATTGTTTTTGCCCCTTCAGAAACAATTATAAATGACTCAGCCTCTTTCACTTTCCTTTTTGTAAATCGCATTTTAGTTTGTGGTTGTGCAGTTGTTTACTTTTGTGTACTGATTAGGGCTGTTGCCCTTTTGGTAGAGTTTTATTGCGTATTTTAGGTTTAAATCTAAAACAGGACTGGAAAGTAATACCCTTCCATTGTTTTAGAAAGAAGCCTCATCACTATTCTGTGCATGTGAAAATGCCAGTGGGCTTCAAAAATGGAACCCACATACCTGTTTCACTCTGGTTCACTCAGGCATTCGTATTATGCATACCATATTTCATTAGCATAAATGCACACCTCCATGTTCACAGGTTTTAGGTTTATTCTTGGCAGGGGGAACTTTGGGTGAATGTGCCAGCTGGCTCCCGTATATGTGACACATGTAGAAAGCCTGGTCATACTATAATCTGTCCCAAAAAAGTGCGCAGCCACCAATGCGCTATACACTGGAACCGGTGACAGGGCACTCACTACAGAGGGCCTGTTTGTTGAAGCCCTGCAGGTGAGGTCCAGGACCAGTCACAATTCAAGAGCAGGCCTACGCTTTGCTCAAACACTAGTGTGAGACTTGGGTCCAAAGGCCAAAAAATAGAAAATCAGATACTCAAAGTCAGGCATGCAGGGTGGGTGCATGACTGTACACCATACAGAACATTTTCCCATCAGAAAATCAGTTGATCTTAGGAGAATGGGGTCCCAGTGTAAGCAAATATCAGGATATCATTGCATAGGGGATGGTGTGAGGTGAGACAAGTATGTTGTAGTATACGTGAATAAATTAGTTGCCAATAATGCAGACTTTTGTGTTGGGGTAAAGGGGTTCTAGAGTGAGTAGCTGGTTGATTTGTTAATTACAAAGAGATTGTGTTTGTAATTACTGGTGTCCATTCCACCTGGAACTCCCATGAAGCCTTCAGTGTAGGGTATGGCTTCATCTCTGGATGTGAGGTAAGTGGGCATGGAATACCCAACACAAATTCCCATGACATGTTCACGGGCTTTTGAAGTGAGTGAATGGGCTCCCCCCCAAACCATTCCACCACTCTCTATTCCCTCCTCTGAGCATCTGATATTGGATAGACCGTGGACTGTATCTACGATTCTCGACCACATTTGCCTTCAATGACTAATGGTTGTTGTCTACACTAATTCTCCAAACAAGTGAGGCTTGATCTTGATTATCTCATCCGGATCACTGACAGAATATCAAGGAGCAGAATATCGAGCTGCCAGAATATCGATGAGAAAATATCGAGTGACAGAATATCGAATTCCTATCTACAAACAGGTAAGTACAAAAATATTGAATCCTAAATATCGTTGTAAATAATATAGTTTGCTAAAATATCGACTTTTTAAATGTCTTAAAAGTAATATAAAATTAACTAAATAATAAATATAATTAAGTAAAACATACTTAAAAATAATTAAAAAATGTTAAAATTAATAAATAATAAATGTAATGTAAAAAAATAAACATGCATTTTTATTTTTTATTATATATATCAATTGAATAATATTAAAAATAATTAATATTTTTAATTATCAAATGTAAAAAACATCATTTAAAATATAATTGCATATATATATATAAATAAACCTATAATATTAATATTTAAAAAAAAATGATAAGGTTAAAACATTAACATAAATAATATTTTTTTTTTAAATAATATTTTACACTACATTAAATATAACAATACTAAATACGTTACATAGCGTAAAGGATAACATTACTATTTCCACTCCAACAAGTGGTACAATAGGGAAAGCGTTGGATAGCGGGCGGGTAAAAATTACTATTCCCACTCCAGTGAGTGCAACAGTAGGGAAAGTGTTGGATAGCGGGCGGGTAAAAATTACTATTCCCACTCCAGTGAGTGCAACAGTAGGAAAAGTGTTGGATAGCGGGCGGGTAAAAATTACTATTCCCACTCCAGTGAGTGCAACAGTAGGAAAAGTGGTGGATAGCGGGTGGGAATAATGTACTATTCCCACTTCACCGAGTGTAACAGTAGGGAAAGTGTTGGATAGCGGGAGGGTAAAAATTACTATTCCCACTCCAGTGAGTGCAACAGTAGGGAAAGTGTTGGATAGTGGGTGGGTAAAAATTACTATTCCCACTCCAGTGAGTGCAACAGTAGGGAAAGTGTTGGATAGCGGGAGGGTAAAAATTACTATTCCCACTCCAGTGAGTGCAACAGTAGGGAAAGTGTTGGATAGCGGGTGGGTAAAAGTTACTATTCTCACTCCAGTGACTGCAACAGTAGGGAAAGTGTTGGATAGCGGGTGGGTAAAAATTACTATTCCCACTCCAATGAGTGCAACAGTAGGGAAAGTGTTGGATAGTGGGAGGGTAAAAATTACTATTCCCACTCCAGTGAGTGCACCAGTAGGGAAAGTGTTGGATAGCGGGTGGGTAAAAATTACTATTCCCACTCCAGTGAGTGTAACAGTAGGGAAAGTGTTGGATAGCGGGAGGGTAAAAATTACTATTCCAACTCCAGCGAATGCAACAATAGGGAAAGTGTTGGATAGCGGGTGGGAATTTTTCAAAATTAACTTACCTCCCACCATTTTCCCCTATAAACGTCACCTACAATATTGTAAAATATTAATAAATTAACATATTTAATTAACAATTAATTAATTAACTAATAACAATTAACAATAAAATTAATAACCATCAAATCTAAATTAATTCACACAATTAACACTATAAAATAACTTTTAATAAATATTATATAAAAATAATAAAAATTACATTAAAATTAAATTACTTCCCACCCTACTCCCCTATCAACCCTCAACCCGCTCATAAAAAAGTACACAATTAACATATTTACAAATTAAATATTAATAATTAATATCTAATTAATTACTAATTAATTAAAAAATAGCACAATTAACATAATTACCAATTAATTATTAATTGCTATTGATCAATTTATAATTAATCAAGAATAAATTAATTAACTTGATTAACAATATAAATTATTAAATACTAAGGGGCTCATTACGATGGCGGGCGGAAGCACAACCGCCGTGCTGGCGGATGCAAAAACCACCAGTTACCGCCGGCACGCAACAGTCCACACGCCCGCCCAATTACGATGCGAAAAGTAGGCCAAACACCGCCGGCAAGCCAGCAACACCGTCCGCCATCAAAGTGCGCCCATACACGTAGCGGCGCAGCACAACTGACACACACCGTCCGACGAAACACGTCCCGCCCGGCGCATAAATTACGATGCCGCAAACAAACGGCTCCCACGGCCAAGAGATACCGTACGACAAACCGAAGCGGTAACACGGACGCCGAGCACGGACAACGAAGAAGCGGCTCCCCGAGCATGAATCCAGCACTGCAGGCCCTCCCCATGCTCCTGCTGATGCACCACCAAGGACGCAACGTACCGCGGAGACGCAGGTAGGCACACCCACAACAAGTGCACGCAAACAGCGCACACAGTGCAAGGGCGGAAAAAGCGGACAACCCCCACCAGCGCGTGTACACTACACATCCACCATTGCATCCACATATGACACACAGGCCAAATCGTAACATCGCGTAACACATGTGTACACACCACCTGGGACTAGGAACCAACGACCCCGTCACGGCCCCAAAGCGGCGATGACGCCGCCACACATGCGCACAACGCAGAGGCCAACCAGCGCCATGCATGCGTCGCACACAGACACAGGGACACAACCAAGCAGCACACACATCAGCCCCACCCCGAACGCACATGACACGTGACAGGCCTGCCACAGACATGTCCCCAACGCCCAATTCACGGACAACACCCAACGCCACACAACCGACGCACACATGTCAGTGAAGACACGCAACAGCAGGACACACCCCAGTGTAACAAACATGGCGTAGCACACAGCGGCGGCAACACCAACTAGGAGAAGCAGGGCCCCTTCGGGAAGAGGAACGCCAGTACCACACTGAAACACCCATACCACCCTGCACATATGAACAAGACATATAAAACGGAACACCAAAGAGCCCGGGGACCGACAACAGGTGGCCCAAGAATAACATTCACACACAAGGCCCAACGCAGAGCGGAAAGGCAGCCTGCCGCCCACACAAGGGAGAGCAGACAGCACTGAATGACCTTCCATTCCAACTCCGAAACCACAGCCCTACGACAGAAGCCGGTGAATACAGCCATTGTCCAAGAATAGACCAACACAGGCATGCCGAGGAGACCGACCACAGGGCAGATAGCGCATATCACAGAAGCACACAACGGACGGGGAAGAAAGAAGAAAACACTCCCCCATGTCGGCCACATGCAAATTAATTGGAAGGAGTCACACATCACTGACCTTGAACTGTCTGAGAAGCATGTGGGAAGAGGGCCCGTGTCCTCCAAACAAGCCAACAGAACACAAGTCCTGTCTCCCTACGACTACACAGAGCTCACAGCAACCTCGGAGCGTGCACATTGCAGACTGCACACACAGCCGGAGCACGCCACCACAACGCACCGCTGCGAAATTGCAACCGCAACACACCTACCCAACTACGCCGAACAGCTCAAGCTGTACAAAACCAACCTGTTTCATACATTGGGATGCGATCTCCTGTCCCTGCTGAACGTAAGTTACCGACTGACTTACCGCATCACATTGTTCAGCTGCGTCATGCCCGTCTTCTACTGTCGGAGGTGTCCCTACCAGCATCCCGTGGAGATATGCCTCTCCAACCCGGCATGTCTGAAGGCGGACCTGCTACCACTACTCCTCCATCTGGACGCACACGACAGGGCATGCTCTGCCTATGGGGGCATGGCGTATGTGGCCAACATCGCACCCGCACTGAAATGGGACCACTGTGCCTCCACACGACGGATCATCGAGAACAGCTACATCGAATGTCAACCAGCATGCCCCATCATGGTCCTCCAAGGGACAACTTACGAACAACACCTTGACAGCCACCATCCGCTACATTGGCTGGCAAACATGTACACCACCAATGACATGGAAGCCCTGCTGGGCGGCATCGCATACCTGACAACCTGTAAATTCGTCGGACCACAACGCAGGTTCCCCGATTGACCTATGATGTCCAACCCCGCACCCATGCTTAGCTTCCGCACGGACTGGCCAGTCACCACCACAACAGCCATACCAAACGACCGGCAACTGTAACCACACCATCAACGACATCGCCATGACATCGGATATGACCGGGACATGCACACTGTTCCCCATCACATCCAGGAACACCGCATGCATCATGGGAGGCAGTGGCATGGGCTCTGTGTATCGCACCCACATGGACGGAACTGCACGAACAACCAGGACACGACATGGATCCAGCGCCCATGGACACACACACCGCTCAGTGGACATGAATAGGTCGCCTGGAGTCTGTGGGTGCTGCACCCCTCCCACCCCCGCCCCGGGAATCCCATACCAGGACCTTTGCATGGACGACAAGTGCATACAACAACAACACGACCCCAGTGACTGTGACATGTCCAGTAACCACCACAGTGCAACAACAAGTGGCACACCGCTGCATGCACGCAAGCACATGCCCTGATGTCATCTCACATGCACGCGTGCATGAGAAACAACCGCAGCAAACCTGTCACATGGAACTGAGATGGACTGTGCCCATGATGCCAAGCGGTCTGGTAGGCTACATGTATACCGTCTGTGTCAAAGTCCGCAGCTCCGCAGCTATACGTAAATGTACATTAGCACAGCCTTGGCCAAGCAGATGTCACTCTGAAGCCCACATCCCACATGCAACAGCCAATCACATGTAACCCCACACCCTATCCCATTTGCAATCATGCTCAGTATATCCTCAACATGTATTCCGCTGCCAGTAGTGTCCACTATACTGCATCACAGAGGACAGAAGACTCAATATAATGTTTGAAACCAAAACTGTCTCCACTGACTCATTTCACAAGTACGAATGAGAGAGGATGAGAGTATGTGAAGTACACGGCAGTCGTGACATGACCATGTAGTCCACTGGTATTGGATGTCAACGCAAATGAGTAGCACTACTGTGGAAGACACACATGTGTCGTGTGAAGTCGTATGGACGCAGTGCTCAGGTGGGTGGGTGCGACGGGTAGATGCGCACATGCCAAGTTGGAGCACGCCGTGTTGGGAGGGGTCATGAACAGTACACCACCGCTTCCCTGGGCATTGTGAGAGGACACCTGTCGGGGGAGTGAACACGTGTGTGCACAGCAGCCGGGCACACGTACAAAGCGGTACCAGGCGCACCTCAGCCCACCCTCTGTGGACAAGCTGGATCCTGTTGTGCGCCCGCCATGCCCCTTGACAAGGCACACACAGCCCCAGTCGACCAGGTGTAACCCCAACATAGTCAATCCGCACAGGCGATACAGGGCACGGGATGGCAGTGGAGCATGGTGTGTGAGAGGTCTCCTCGCGCTCCTCCTGGTCATATCACGCAGGCAATAGAACCTCAACGTCTAGCATGGCACAAGTCAAATGGAAGTGTAGGGGGACGCACCACAGCACGAGCAGCACTGACGTCACGGGAGGTGGCTCGCACCATCCCATCCATTGCCCATCATACCAACCACGCCACATGCCATTGCGACTAAGTGCAAGCGCGTGCGCCACCATCCCCGAGCCCTCCCCAGAGAGGCCAAAGAGTGAATGTGTGGGCCATCAGCCACAGACGGACGCGGCCTGGCCGCAAGGGCAGCCACAGCCACTGGGTGTCGCAGGTGGCGGATCCGGAAGGCGAAGACTGTGATGCATAGTCCATGCAGGCCGGGTCTTCATTTGGGGCACCACGCAGGTGGACGGCGTCCCGCCACACATCATACCCTGAGACAGCCCACTCGTGCAACTGGACCCACACATACACTCCTTGCCCTCTCTGGTGCGAGCTTGGGGCTGCCTGTGCAGGCGCTAGCCTCGCAGGTGAGCATGCATATTGGGGAGCGAGGGGAGGACATGAGGGCTGGGGCGAAGATGACTATATCACTGTCAGTAAGTACAAGGGATGACCCAGATGTGGAAAGGAAGAAGACGTGTCCCGTGTGTACTGCAACTAGTCGCCAATCCAACTACCCCCATGTCCGGAATGTAAGCCCGCACCTAGGCCCGCCCATCCGCCACATCGAACATACCACCAGCACGACAACCTTCCCATTCGAAACACTGACTGGGGGTGGCGACCAGTGTACAATCATGTGTAGCCTACCCACGCGTACATGTGGGCCCTCCATGATCCATGTCACCTGCGGCAAAGTCATGACATGCGCAATGAGGGAAGTGAGGAGAGCTGTCCGCCCCACGCGCAGAAGGTGCATCAGCTCCACAGACCCAGCAGCGAGTCCAGCAGGGGTCACATGTGCAGGGTCAGCTGTGCCTGGTGTGAAGGCACATGCATATAGACAGCACATCGACCAATGTGTAGTCTGCCCACATCTACAGTCCATCATCATGCGGACATAGGAATTGAACACAGGGCAACACATCTTCAGTTGGTGCACCCACCGTGACCAACAATGCGCAATCATCGACGTACCCGCCCTGTGCATGGCCCCCACCCAACGGAGGCACATCCAGTGCCACCATCCCACACACACAAGCCTTCCACGGAACATGCTGTGTCCAATGGTCAGTACAGAGTCAGCGCCCATCTGGTGGATCCTGAACAGGAGACACATGCACACATGCCAGGTCCCACTATGTACGTCTGCCACCTGGCACGTGCAATGTAACCTCTCACCTGTGACGTGTGACTGCAAGCACACAGCCGTCTTGGCATGGGGCTGTCAATGTGGACACCTGTCAATGTTTCGGGAGGTGTGATCCGTACAGTGCTGTACATAGGGTGCAGTGCTGACACCTACTACTGTCTCATATCCCCTCGTGCCACAGGTCCCACTTGTTTTGGCCGCTCAGCCTGTGCCCACATCGTCGTCGTCGTGTGCCATACTCATCCAGCCGCGGAAGCAGTTCCATGCTCAGCAGACATTCATGTTGCCGTGGCGTTGCCGCTTGACGGATATGCAGTCAGTCCCCATCAGCACGCCCCGCAAGTCATTGGGGCCTAGATCCCCATGTGCATGCACATGGCAGTGGTTTGTATCACTAGCCATTGCCATTGTTGGGAGACCTGTGTAAGTGTATTGTGGCCGTGCCGTCCCAGCTTGACAGCTGGGCTGTGGCTCATGTGCTTGCTCAGTCATGTCAGTGATGTGTATGCGAAATTGCTATGTGTCGTGTTGCTTTGACATGTGTCCTCTGCCATTGTCCCTAGGCGGAGACCGAACATTGACCGCCCATACCAATTGCTGGCGGACATGGACGATACAGAGGTTATTAGGAAGTTTCGGCTGGACAGGCCAACCCTGCATCGACTGTGTGCCATGTTAGAACCCCATCTCCGTCCCCGCAGGGTGTATCCGACTGCTGTCACCCCCACGGCTAAGGTGATGGCCGCCATGCATTTCTTCGCCACTGGGTCATTCCAGCACACAGTGGGCATTGGAGGAGGGATGTCCCAGCCCATGTTCAGCAAGGTGCTGAGGGATGTACTGGCAGCCATGATGCTGTACCGAAACAGGTACATCCGCTTCCCCAGGGCTCGTGAATTGGCGGCAGTGAAGGGTGCATTCTATGCCCTTGGCAGAATCCCACACGTCGTTGGAGCCATTGACTGCACACATGTCGGCCTTGTTCCACCACAGGCCACTGAGCACCTGTACCGCAACAGGAAGCACACGCACTCCCTGAATGTGCAAGTGGTGTGCCTTGCGGACATGGTGATCACCCACGTGTGTGCAAAGTTCCCAGGCTCGGCCCATGACGCACACATAATGCGCAACAGCATCTTGCCACGACTGATGTCCAATATGCAACAGGATCGTGCCTGTATTGTCGGTGAGTATGTGGAGTGGTGTAGCGTGCTGGTTGTGCGATGCTGTCCCCTGTCCAGTTGGAATTGCAACGGTTCTCTGTGTCCCTCACACCCAGGTGACTCTGCGTACCCGAATGGGGCATGGCTGCTCAGACCATTGAGGAATCCTCGCACCCCAGCAGACGATCGCTACAATGAGGCACATGGCAGGACCAGACGTGTGGTCGAGCGTACCTTTGGCCTCCTCAAGTCCAGGTTCAGGTGCCTGGACCGCACCGAGGGTGCGCTGGCGTACTCCCCACAGAAGGTGTGCCGGATAGTGGTGGCGTGCTGCATGCTGCACAATCTGGCCATTCGGAAGCAGATCCCCCTCATCGTGGATGATGGAGATCAACCAGGGCCCCAGCCCGCAGACCAGGACAGCTCGAGTGAGGAGGACAGCGGAGAGGAGGAAGCTGGTAATGTGCGGCAGCAGCTCATCGCCCGCTACTTCACTTGACGGTGAGTGTCCATGTACGACGGCTGATGTGGCTGTATCTGTGCAGGTGTGTGTGTGCTGTGTCAGGGTGGCCGTTTGTTCACTGCGTGCTGTGTGTCAACGCTCCATGGCCAGGGTAGTATGCCACTGTTGGTGGCTGTGGCATTGTGCCCTATTGCTCTGTGCGATGTGTGTACATTGCTTGTAGTTGTTGACATGTACTGTGTGATGGGTGTGTGACACACTCATTGAATGTGCTCCTGTTCTGTCTCCCACCCCTAGGTCCCTACAGGCCCTCCGGATTCAATTGCCATGCCACGCATCAGGTGCCTTTCCGCCCAAGGTGGCCGTTGTATTCCGTACAAATAAAACACAGGGCACAAACAGCAGTTAGTGTAAAAGGTGCATTTATTACAAACTGTGACATGTGATTGTGTGTAAGGTGATGACAAAAGTGGTGCGTGCAGTGACAATGAGCTGTCGGTCATGGCTGCGTGATGCTCAGGGTGTACCCACTGGTTCTATGTCCATAGTCCAACACACACATGCCATCCAGATGGCTGTGTGGAGTGGGATCGTAGTCCAAGTCAATGCAGTGGCTGGTCAAGGAAGGCTGGCGGAAGGCTGGCTGGCTGCCTCACTTGCGTTTGGAGCGTGCGAAGTCCTCCCGGGAGATCTGTTTCCACTTCGGACGGCCCCTTCCACGTTTGCGAGGGGGTGCCTGCTTGCGACATGCTGGTGGTTGAGGTGTGCTCACTGGCTGTGGACGCAGGGGAACTGGACACTGCTGCTCCACCCTGCGCCCCGGCAGGTGGTGGCGGAGGGGAGCTGCTGTCCCTGGCTGTGACCTCACCGCCACCACCAGCTGGCCCATGAGGTCCACGAGTTGGCCCATACGGGCGTCCATGGACCTCAGCACCCCCAGCACATCACGCGTGTCTGAAGCAGACCGGACCCATTGTCCTTGGGCCTCTTCATAGGCCCCAAGGACTCTGGCCATTTGAGGCAGGGCATGGCTCCCAGGGGAGGCTGGCGTTTCCCTGACCCTGCTCCTCCTACCAGTCCTGCTGCCACCGGCCTGCCCACTAGCCACATTGCTCACCACGGTCCTCGCTGTGGCTCCCAGGGTGGATCCAGTCGGCCGGGCCACCACCTGCGCTGGGGCTGGTGCCAGCGAAGACGTGGTGGTGGTGGCGGCGGTGGTGGTCGGTGCGGCGATGGTGGCGGTTGCGGCAGTGGTAGTGGCCACAATGACCGTGGGTGTGGCCGCAACGACAGTGGCAGCAGGGGGCTGGGAATGTTCAGCAGCCTTGGATGATGGGTTGGTGGGTAGGAGGGGTCCTGGGGAGCGGCTGGGCCCTGCCACACCAGATGGGCCTGCTTGGTGGTCCGTGTCCGAAGAGGAGGACAGATCCTCCAGATCCGTGTGTCCTCGTTGGGGGCTTGTAGGCTGGCTGTGCTGGCTGCTGGCTCCATCCCCAGCATCCAGCAGTTCGTCACCTGTGGAGAGAATGAGATTTGTTATTGTGTTGCACCTGGCGAAGTATGTATTTGTCGTCTGACATTAACAGTTCGTGCAATCTCGTACATGGGTTTCCCGGAGGCGTGTGTGTGGCTGTAGCATCTGTAGTTGTGTGTGCTTGCCAATGGGACTGTGTGCTGTGCACATGTGGCATGGGACGGATTGGCTATGCCGATGGGTGTGTTGCTGTGCTCCTACTTATTGTGACTCTGGTGTATGCGGGCTCCTGGCCCATCCTGGGTCTGGTTTGTACTTTGCTTTTGGTGTTCAGATGGGACGCTTAGGAACGCAAATGGCAACATGGGGGCCATGCCCCAGATTCGCATTTGGGAGGGGATATGCTTTTGGGGTTCAAATGGAACGCTTAGGAACGCATATGGCAACATGGGGGCCATGCCCCAGATTCGCATTTGGGAGGGGATATGCTTTTGGGGTACATGCTGTGAGCCATGGGTGCCGAACGTGACATGTGTTGTGGCAGCATGACAGTGCATGGTTTGAGGTGTGTGCATGCTTGACATGGCCTGCATATTTGCTGTCTGTTGTGATTACTGGACATGGCATTGGACGCATCGTTATGAGTGAGTGATGGTTGTGTGCCAGCCAACGTATTGCAGTTGTCCCATCTCCTTGGTGTGCGTGCTGCCCTGTGCCATGTGCATCACTGCAGTGCTCGGGGGTGTGGCCCATGTTGTGTGTTGTTGCTCACAGTGTGTCGTGCGCTTCATTGACTTCTGGCACATGGTTGGTCATGGGCATGTATCTTAGCGTGACTGCTGTATGTGTGGCAGCTGTGCGGATGACATGCCTTTCATGAGACTGGGGCTGACGGATGGGATGGATGGTATGTTGTATGTGCATGGTGTGTCTGTGTGTTTGATGGGTTCAGTGGTGTTCGTGTGCATTTATGTTGTTCCGCTCTGTTGCGTCTAGTGTTGTTTGTCTTACATAGGCGTAGTTGTGGGGTGTGTGGTTGACAGGCAGTAGGGGCTACATGGACAGGACTTCAATGGTGTTTCGGTTGTGTGTGATGAGTTGCACAGTGGCTGCCGTGTGGTACTATATTCAGTGTGGCTTGTGCATGCAGACGTGGCTCCTTGGGTGTTGCTATGTCTGTGATGGGTCATGTGGGGTGTGAGTCTGTTGTTCATGTCCGTGTGCACATTGTTCACTTGTTCGTGACGGTGGGCGGTGCTGCGTGTTCGTCTGCTACGTGACATGTCCCATGTGTTGGTCGTGTTCCGGTCCTCATGCCTCCAGTAATCCAGCCCTGTCCAGTTTCCCACCTGCAAGTTGTTCGTGCGTGCACTGTACTGGATGCCACATGGCTCTAAGCGGGGGGTGCTCCATGTTGCAGGTCTGTGGGGGTGGGGGGGTGTTGTGGGTCGTGGGGGTGGCTGGACACCCACTGACACCGATTGCTGTGGACCGTGATGTCTGCCTTTCGGCTGTCGTTGTGCACTGCGGTGGCTGACACGTGGCTGTGGGGTGTGGGGGATGCTCCTCCTTGCTGTGCTGTGGGACTAGGGGCCTGGTGTGTGTTGTACTTGGGCTGTCCACCGTCCCACCCACTGCACTTTGTGTTCCTGCCACTTACCTGTTACTTGTCGGTTAGTGCAGCTGTGGCGGACACATGGGTGTGGTGGGTGCTCGTTGTGGCGCTTCTGGCATATTTGGGGACCTGTTGGTGGTTACGTGGCTGGCTGAGTGTACACATGTCCCCACGTATGTTACAGTTGTTCGGTTTGGGCTGTGTGTGGTGGTGTCTGTTGCATGTGTGTGTGATGTGTTGTGTATTGTGTGCTGGACATGGGGGTGTTTGTCCCTGGGAGCTGTGGCATGGTGGTAGTGCATGTGAGTACATAGCGGTGTGCTGGTATACATTAGTTTGTACTTACCAGCCTCCACTCCCCTGCTAATCCGGCGAGGATCTCCGGATGTATTATGACTCGCACCTTCTCCTCCCACGCTTTGAAGGTCTTGAAGAGCGCGGGATTCCCTCCGCCAGTGACGGCAGCCAGCTCTCTGTTTTTGCCCTCCTTCTTCTTGACCAGGCTCTTTACGTCATTCCAACGTTTGTTTATTTCTCCTCTGTTCCTGGGCAGGGTCCCGACTGCATTCACCTGGTCTACGATCCGGTTCCACATTCTGTTTCTGGTGGCTAGTGGTGTGTGCTGGACCATGTTCCCATAGATTTGTGGGTACACCTTGATGATCTCGTCGACCATGACCGTCAGCTCAATGGGTGTGTACTTGGGCATTCTTTGTGGTGCCATGGTGTTTGTGGTGCTGGTGCGGTGTGTGTTGTGTAATGTGCAGGGGGTTTGTGGTGCAGGTGTTTGGTGGTGGTGGTGGTGGTGGTGGTGGTTGTGATGTGTGCGTTTCTGTGGTGTGCTGCTGTCCTTGCTGTGTCACTGTGTCCTCTCCTCTCCTCTCTGGTTTGCAATGTAGCAAGGGGTTGTGGTCTGTGGGAGTGCTGCTTTTGTACTTGCCTATGTGGGTGTGTCCTCATGGTCTGTTGTTTTCAGGTGTGTTGTGTCTGGGGTTCTGGCCTTTGTATTTTTTGTTTGTCCGGGGGGTGTTTTCGGGATGTGTACTGTGCTTGTGTATTTGTGCGTGCCTTGCTGTGTGGACTTGTTGGCCATGTTGTGTGCTATTGGTTTTGTGAGCGGATGGTTTCTGTGCAGGTACGTGGGCGCCATGGCTTCTGCCGTGTCGATTCTCATCGGCGTTGTTTGCGCTGGCGGGCGGTATAAGTGTGGTTTTCCCGCGCTCATGGCGGTGCGATCGTAATTTCACGTGCGGTGTGTCGGCCGTGAGGGCGGGCGGTTTTGTGTTGTCGTGCGTGTTTCCGTCCGTGGCGGGCGGTTTGACTCCGACTCGGACGTTGGCGGGCGGTATTTTGTGTGATTTTTCCGCCGATGGCGGTTTTCGGTTTGTGTAATCGTAATGGCGTGGTCGGTGTTCAGACGGTGTGTGCGGGCGGATTTTTGCCGCTTCCATGCCTGGCGGATTTTTTTACGCCGGGTATCGTAATGGGCCCCTAAATTATTAATTAATAAAATAATTAATTAATTAATTTCAATTAAATTACTTCCCACCCTATTCCCCTATAAACCCACAACCCGCTACAGAATTAAATTAAGCAAAAAGTAATTAACATATTATTAATTAATTCTAAATAATTCTAAAAAAATATTTTATAATTAAATTACTTCCCACCCTATTCCCCTATAAACCCACAACCCGCCAGGGAATTAAATTACGCAAAAATTAATTAACATAAAATTCATTACTTTAAAAAAATTCAAACACACATTACAAAATATATACATACTTTTAACACAAATACTAACATACAAAACACTAAAAAAAATCGATATTATTAACAACGATATTTTGACAATCGATATTACTAACTTCGATATTATTAAAATCGATATTTCTTACCTGCAAGTCGATATCCTGTCCACTCGATATTAAAAACTCGATATTTTGTCCATTCGATATTTTTAATTCGATATTATGACTAGTTACCATCTCATCCACCAGCACATTTTTCGGAGAATCTGGGGGCTCTTATACCAGGAGCTTGGCTGCTGCTGTACTCAGAGAATGGTAAATATCTTATTTGGTTTCAGAATCCTCTTTTGTAATGGGAACTGAAGGTGTTGGTGATGTGTTGGACCAGGTGTGCTTTACAGGATGTGCCTGTAAAACTTTGATTGGCTTGCCCTCTACTGTGAACCCTGTCCTCCATTTCTGTCCTTCGTTGGGAAGTTAGCTCCCTCAAACTGTGACAGTAGAAAACTCTAAATATGGTAAACCAATGTCTGCCATACCAATGTTGGCAGAGCAGTGTCTGTTGATGTAGTACAGTAGAAACTACAAATGAAAACTGATGGACTGATGATGTTCCTTCCCCTGCCATGGTGGTCCATCAGTCAAAACCCTAAATATGATGAATAGTTAATAACTGGCCTGATGGATGGATGGTTCCTGCCATTGCCTACTTTTAGACTCTTGCTAAAGGCTACAGTGGGGATCACCAAAGGCCTGATTGATTACAGTTCATGTCATGGAATATGAAGAGGCTGAACAACCAGATCAAAAGGCCAGCTGCCCTCCATTTTGCCAAGCAGTACTCCTCTAAACTTTTTTATTTTGCACGAACCTTACCTATTGAAAACAAACTGCAACTTCCTGGGAAGATACAGATATATCCAAGTCATCCTTTCAGCCTTAACCAGGGGCTCTAGGGGTAGCAGTAATTCTCCTGCATAGATTGTTCCAGCTCACTACATCTCAAGTAGCAACTGACATTCTAAGACGCAATGTTTTGGTGACTAGTTTCCTGGAGAGATGCACCTGAACACTCCTCCCATACTCATAGACAGCGCCCTTTGAACTCTCACTGAACTGCTGGCAGATTTCCCGCAAGAGAGCATAATCGTAGCAGGTGTAGCCTCATTGGACTTTACTCCATGGGAGCCCCTTGAAACAGTGATAACAGGAAAGACCTTGTTCTATCTATGAAAAAAGCAAGCAATAAGGATCTCAGCATAACTACCTTAGAAGCAGATGGCCAGGACCTTGAGCAGGACTTCATCACTACATGGAAGGAATCAATTTTAAGGAGATTCAAATCAGTTTCAACTTAATTCAAATAGCGGTCTCTCCTGAATGGCCTCCCAATGCCATGCCCACTTTATGACTTTCGGTATTCACAGAAGGCATTTAGGAGTACTAAAGTTAGGATTCTGTCTCAGTTAAACTTAAGACAAACTTAAGTTTAACTGAAACAAAATCCTAGTCGTAAAGTTAGGATTTTGTCTCATTTAAACTTAAGTTTGTCTTAAGTTTAACTTAAGACCAAAACTTAAGATTGACTGAGACAAAATACTAACTTTAGTACTCCTAAATGCCTTCTGTGAATACCAAAAATCGTAAAGTTAGGATTTTGTCTCAGATTACTTTTGTGAATCGGGCCCAGTTTGTCTGCTGAATATGTTGTAAGATCATTAGGTGAAATCTCTGCAAAATGTATAATATATTGTTCAATAAGAGTTGCAGGTAGGGGTCATCGACATCACAACCTCCTTTCACTTCATATAATCAGAACATAACATGTGACACCATAAAAAAACAACAATAGGTTTGCCGATTTGTGTGTGTGTGTGTGTTATTCATCTATGCACTGTCCATATCAGAAACAAGGTGGCACTGTCAAAAAGCACAATTGGGTCTAGTAGGCAATGAGACTAGCAGTGCAGTCACATAAAGCAATAGAAATAAAATAGTGTGCATTCCTACGTACTCAGTATGATAATCTATAATGTTTTATGCGAAGGCGTTATATGAGTGAATAGTCCTAATAGTTGCTTAAAAGGGCAATCTTGAATTTATAAAGTAAAATAGAGTAAATGTATAGCATAGACAGAGGCAGGATTGCTTAAGGAGAAATTATTTAGATTTCAAATATGCCTCTTTTTCTGAAAAGCAAAGGAGGTCTGACGTCATTCTCTGGTGCCCAAGCACCATAAAAGGCTCAGAGACGTCCTCCAGTGCGGGATTTGCGCGGGGCGCTGCCGGGAGTGGCCCGGGTGAAGACCGAGCCCAAGAGGGCGCCCCTCAAAGCCAGGAAGAGGCTGGGCTGGGCCCTGCTCTTGGTTTCCCAACTCAGACATTCAAGGTACTGTTTCAATCCACCTAAGACTCTTACCACTGATTGACTTTTATGACGATTGTGGAACCGTATATGGTTTGCATACAAACGTCAATTTATTTTGCTACAACAGTAATTGTATTAGTTCCTGGGTTCAATTAAGTGTACTGTTTAAGTGTATCTAACTCACTTGGAATGGGGAAGTGCAAGGCTGCAGATCAAGCTCAGGGAAAAGCCAAGTTGCAAAAAAAATGGGGGGTGAAAGAAAATAGCATATTAGAGGAAATTAATCATTAATCGAAGAAGTGGAACTCCTCATTGGCCCCGATCAACCTCAGCTGAGTACGTCTCCGAACGAAAGGAATCATAAGCTTGCCGCTGCAAATGGCTCAGGGTCAGAGGCCAAATCAAAACCCAGGGGCAGGAGCGCAAACAAACTTGGGCCAAAACCATAACACAATAACAAGCTATTTATCTAGGCATCCTGCACAAGCACCCAAGCTCAAATAAATCCAAAATAGTGTAAATCCACCTAACTGCATAGCACCCATCCCTCCTCTGTCCTGTGCACAACCTACATGCACCACACAACCCATTCCCTGTGCCGTATCCTCCCAAAGTGAGAACAAAATTAAGCCGAACACTGCCCCAAAAACCACATCTAACTTGGATGAAGCTTCTCTAAAACATATAAAACAACAGATCAAGGAACTAAACAAGGAGGTTAGTGCCCTTAGAGTGATGGTTAGTAGTTTATCCGACTCCCTTAACAATGTTTTATTAGATGCAGCCCACAATAAGAATCAGCTGAAAATGTGCACACCCATAGAGCATAGTGAGTTGCACTATGAAAGACAGGTCACAAGGGATAGGGAGTATTACCATGGATCCTATGAACAGCTCCCACAGGTATCACGCATAGATCCTCTCCTACAAAATGGCCCAGTCCAATTTATGGTTCCGAATTCTCATAAATGAGTACGTCCTTCGCAGCCAGGACCCCAGTTTGCTAAACCTGTTGATGTCACCGTGCCCCTGCTAAGCTCACCCTCCTTTTCCACTAAGCTGCAGAAAATCCTTAGAGAGTCAACGCGGGTTACAATACGAAAATGCACAGTTTACTTAACTAACGTTCCCAAATTATCTCCTAGTTTAATCAAAGAGGACGAAGGCTCACTGACAAATAAAAGCATCCAATGGATGCGACATGTGAGAGGTTGTCGATGGATTATTAGAGAGGACATAACAGCAGCGAAAATGCTTCCCCAGCAGGATTCTCGCTTGGATTGCAGAGCATTGACTCTCACATATAGCGATCTAGTAGATAATTTAGTGCCATTTGATATTCGCACTTCCCACTTAGTAGATATGAGTATCTGACTCAGATATAAGCCTCCGGAATCACTATTAAAGTCTGCTATGCAAAAACCACCTTCTCTTCCTCCAGAGGGGTCCCCATTACGTTAATTAGAGTGATGGTTATCGAAGCCTTTCCAAGAGCACCATCAGGCTGTGATTCCTGAATGCAGTTCGGGCTGGACTGTTCCCATGAAGCACAGGGTCAAGACTGATTTGCATATAGCTTGGTCTGAACTGAGGTGGCGAAGTGAACTAAAGAATGATGATGGATTCAACCCAGATCTGTGACTGGGTATGAGTATAGAATTTATTGTACAGTTAATTAAAACTCACAATATAAAAAAACATTAAACGTTGAAATTAAAATTATGTTCAGCCTTATCTCTGTACGATTACATTTAAAAAAAAAAAATCTCTTGAATAAAAAATCATATCTATCTCAATTTCATTTTCTGTGCAGTCCATTTCAAGGGTAATAAAGTGCATGTGCTTCAGAGTACAGGTCTTCATTTTCACGAGCCTAATTCTAGACAGACTTCCTCTGTAATTAATAAAATGTTATAGCTGCATGCTATTCTTCCTGCACTTTTTATAAGTCTTAAGTCTGCTAGCCACTATGTCGAAATACTTTGTTAGTCGGCAGTTTAATTGAGTTTCCTCTGGATTAAAACACAGCTTCACAGCCTGCCTGCAGCTTCTTATGCCCTTTTCGTTCCATATTACTCGGAGTAAGGCGCGCCTTATGTCCATCAGGTTTGGGCAAATACAGATTATGGGGCCGATTCCGATCTCGGCCGGTAGGGCTCTGAATCGGACTTGGCATTACCGGATCCGATTCGGAGCCCTGTTTCCCGACCGAGTTGGACGTGCGTCCGGGCGAGCGAGTACGATGCGAACGTACACAAAATCGCCGACCGACTCGTTCGCGGGACCCAACCGCTCCAACCGACTCGCACGGACACGACTCGCACCGCCCAATGGAGACGTTCCCCGGCTGGGTAAGTACGATGCGCGCCGCGAGCAGTCCGACCGACTCGCGCCGTCCGGCTCGAAAGAGCAGTCGGAGCCGCACTTTGGGGGTCCGTGTCGGACCGCCCTGTATGCCTAGCCGCGCGAGTTGCACACAGAGGGGACCCATGGTTCCCCCCTACCTGTGCATGTACGGCGCGACCGGCTTTGATGCCTACCCGCTGTAGGGGGCGCCCTTGTTCGCCTCGCACCCATTGAGTCAATGGGAGCCCGCGTACGCGTTGTACAACCGGCTCCCATTGACTTCAATGGGAGTCCGACCGAATCGAGTCCGATAGCATGCGAATGCATCGTACTCGTTCGGTCGGACTGCTAGGGTCCGATTCGGTCGGAAATCTCTCCAGGTCCGGCTCGGTCGGAGAGATTTCCGGCCTGAATCGGAATCGGCCCCTATGTGTGTTAAATCCTCTTTTCCTGTTCCACAGAAGCGGCAGGACTGTTCTTTATCTCTCCTTTTCCAGGGTGCCAAGTGAGGAAGGATTGGTAGAACACCGAAGCGCAGTTTTAAGAAGTTTTCTTTTGTCTTCCGTGTAAGTCCCGTTTTCAGATATGCTTGTGGCTTAAGAGCTTTATAATCATTCAACACTGTCCATCCATGAGCCCTCTTGGCCAGAATTTCCTTATCTTCTATTATTGATATCATTTTTGTTACTTTTGTTACTATCTTTTTAAAGCTCTTATTATCTGCGGATGTCTCCCAGAGGTTTGTCAATCCGAGATACTCTTGGCAGGTGATTTTTCTCGGGTTGACAGCTCTATCCAAAGGTGGGCATTTAAGGATCCTTGCTCTGCGCCTCTGATTTTATGCCAACTTTTTATGTAAGCGCCTCTTCTCTCCACTGTTTGTCTCTGAAGGCCAAATTCAAGGCGTATTTGGGCAGGCGACACGTAGTTGGGCAGCTGGAAAATTGCTCTGTATGTTCTACTGATTATTTTGTCTAAAACTAAAGCATCTTTAGCCTAGCATTGGTTCACTCCCATATGTGAGCATTGGCTGTAGTCGTGCTCTGATCACTTGTAAGAGAGGGTCCAATGTCCGGTCAGGGAGGACTTTCTTCAGGGGCTTCATTGAAAAGTAGAATGTGGTGCCCTTCCGACGCATGGCCTCTAGTTGAGGTTTAAATGAACCTCTGCTGTCAAATAGTACCCCAAGATACTTGTAGTTGGTTACCCGGTCTAGCATCTGCCCGTCCAGGAACCATGAGAGTTTCTTTGTCTTGTTATAATTCACTGTCATTACTTTTGATTTGTTTAAGTTAATCTTTAATGCATTATGTTGTGAAAATTTGTTGGTGGTATCTAAAAGGTGTTGGAGTCCAATTGGAGACCGGCTTATTAAAACCAAGTCGTCTGCATATAAAAGATTTGATAACGAGATATTTCCCAACCGTGGGGCATGAGATTTGGTTTTATCCAGTTCCCCAGGCAGGTCTGCTAGAAAAAGGTTAAACAGCATGGGGGCTAGAACGCACCCTTGTTTTAGGCCTTTGGTGGTGTTAATTCGCCTTGAGAGGTGCGTCCCTGATCCCAGCTTGATCTTGACCCAAGTGTTGGTATGCAATTGAATCAGCTGTTTCAGGAGAGGTCTTGGTATTCCCCACTTTTCTAGTTTCTGCCACAGTTTGGCGCGATCTACATGATCGAACGCTGCGCTGTAATCTATGAAGCATAGGAATAGCGAGCTCTTTGCAATTTTCGCCGCTTCTATCAGTAGGGTTAGCGCCATGATGTTCGTTGTTGTACCCTGTCCTCTGCAAAACCCTGTTTGGTTTGCGGGAATGATACGCTTTAAGGTTGCCCAAGATATTAATTCCTCCAGGAGTAGCCCCGCGTAGTACTTTGCCTCTGTGTCAATTAGGGAGATAAGTCGATAATTGCTAGGGTTACTCCTATCGCCTTGCTTATAAATTGGGCTTATTATTGAACCTGTCCAGGACAATGGACATATCGCTGATTCCTTGATTCCCTTGAAGACTGGTACCAATATATTGCTCCAAAAGTCAGCATCATGTTTGAACATTATTGGAGGTATTCCGTTGGGGCCGGGAGCTCCTTCCGATTTTCCTTTTGATATTTGTAGCTTTATCCTAGCTGCTGTTATTTCATTGTTCTTTTCCGTCCTGCTTGATGTTGTTTTTGAGCTCGTTGTTCCTTCCACCTCCTGGTTAGCTTGTTCACCCGGGGTCTCAACCTGGTTGGTGCCTTCACATTTTACATGTTTGTTTTTTCCTGTGTTGTTATGACATGAATTCTTCTCGATTATCTTTAATTTTCCTCTAACTGAGTCCCCCTCTGGGTTTTTATCGGTAAAATGATAAGATAAATAATATGCCCAATCAGATTCTTATATGTTTGAGTTTACTCCGTTATTGCCAGGCCGTTGAAGGCTATGAATTGTCTTCCAGAACTTGGCGCTGTTCCTCATTTTTGAATCATGCATTATTTTCACCCAGAGTTCTTCATTCATTTGCCTTTCCTTTTCCCAGATCTTCTTTTTTTGCAGTGCCTTTAAATTCCGTAACTCCTTTTGCAGGACTTCGTCGTGTGCTCGTTTACGAAGCTGTCTTAAGGTTCGGTTTATTTTCCATTTCAGATTTTTTATCTCAGGTGAGGTTACCTTTCCTTGTAGGTAGCCTAGTTTGTTCCCTTTAAGGACTTTTGGCAATGTAGCGTATGTTGTTCCGAGGTCCTTTACAAGTCCTTCCCAAGCCTCTGGTGGGTTCTTTATCAAGCTGGTTTTTTGATGAATAATTAACTTGGCGTTGGTTGATAGTTCTTCAATATTATTGACGTTACACTTTATCCGTCTAAAGTTCGTGGTGTACTCTGTACCAGCGCTTTCCCTTGTTGCCATGTCTTTTCCACTGGTTACACAAAGGGGCCGATTCCGATTCAAGCCGGAAATCTCTCCGACCGAGCCGGACCGGGAGAGATTTCCGACTGAATCGGACCCTAGCAGTCCGACCGAACGAGTACGATGCGTTCGCATGCTATCGGACTCGATTCGGTCGGACTCCCATTGAAGTCAATGGGAGCCGGTCGTACAACGCGTACACGGGCTCCCATTGACTCAATGGGTGCGAGGCGAACAAGGGCGCCCCCTACAGCGAATACGCGTCGAAGCGGGTCGCGCCGTACATGCACAGGTAGGGGGGACCCATGGGTCCCCCCTGTGTGCGACTCGCACGGCCTAGGCGTACAGAGGGGTCCGACACGGACCCCCAAAGTGCGGCTCCGACTGCTCTTCCGAGCCGGACGGCGCGAGTCGGTCGGACTGCTCGCGGCGCGCATCGTGCTTACCCGGCCGGGGAACGTCTCCCATTGCGCGGTGCGAGTCGTGTCCTTGCGAGTCGGTCGGAGCGGTTGGGTCCCGCGAGACGAGTCGGTCGGCGATTTCGCGTACGTTCGCATCGTGCTCGCTCGCCCGGACGCACGTCCGACTCGGTCGGGAAACAGGGCTCCGAATCGGATCCGGTAATGCTGAGTCCGATTCGGAGCCCTACCGGCCGAGATCGGAATCAGCCCCTTAGTGTCATTTCTTGTGGTAGGTGGTCGCTTTGTCCATTTTCACCCATTCTAAATGAACCTATGATGTCAAACAATGGAAGAGTTACCAGGGTAAAATCGAGGTAAGAAGAAGTGGTTGAAGAGAAGTATGTTAGTGCTGGCGGGATGTCCTCTTTGAATCGACCATTCAATACCCTCAGATTTAGCTGCTCTAGATCTTTCAATAATGGAATTGAGCATTTTGTTTCTTTGTTTGGGAATGCAGGGGCTTGATTTGGTATTCCCCACGCTGTATTAAGTTCCTGTGCTATTTCATCTTCTGATGTTGTTCCAAAGAGGTAAAGATTGAAGTCGCCCGCCAGAATAAGGTTCTCCACTTCCTCTCTTCCATAAGTCTTACCAGGTCGCTGACAAGTTCTTTTACCCTTTAAGTCTATGCTTCGGATGTAGATATGTGTTAATTATGAGTAATGATTGATCCACCTGTTGAATTTTGATTATTATGATTATTGCCTGTATGGCACTTGGGGGAGTTATTTTTACCTTGATCTCTTCCGTTTTTCCTATGGTTGATATTGAGGCGAATGTCGTCAGGCCACCTGAACAATGTCCAAATTTTGAGCCTCTGGTAGCTGGGTGGATTTGTGTTGTATATCCTACTAAGGCTATCTCATTCTCTTCCCAGGTTTCTTGGAGTAAAATCAGGTCAAATGAGTTTAAGTAATTTGATGTGTCTAGATCTTCCAGCTTGCTTGTCAAACCGTTAATATTCCAGATGCATATTCTGAGAATTGTGGAGTCAGCTTTTGCTGAAGTCTGGCCGTGTGCCCTTTGTCACTTCATATCCCCCATTGTTATTGTTCGCCGTGTATTTACCCAGCTAGAATCCGATTGTTGCATTGTTAAGTTTTTTGTATGTGAGAGTCTGCTATTGGACCCTGGAGAGTGACTAAGCGCTCCTTTTAAGATTGATTTAGCTGTTTCTAAGCGATCTTTATTGCTTTCTTCTAGGAGGGGAGTGGGGTAAGCTGGTCTTTTTCCTGGTTTCAGCTTTATCCCCCACTGAGCGAATTTGTTCGTTTCCTCCAAAATTTGATCTGCGAGGTCATTTGTCTTCCATGTTGTCTTTGTCACTTCAGGGCCTTGTTGATTTGATGAGGATTGAAATTCAATTGTAAGCAAATCTGTTGTATTGATGTGTTTCAGTTCTTTAATTGTGTGGATCAGTCTTAGTATGTTACCCCTATTTAGGGTGTCCACTCTTCCTCGCGATTTATATTCTGGGATGAATAGAATTATATCTGTCTCCTTGAATGCAGTGATCCGGTTTAGCTGGCGTGTGTTTACCTCACATTGTTTGATCTCATGTGGGGTTTGATTATTGTTTGTGGCTTCAAGGATTACTGTGCTAGCTCCATAGTGCTCCTCTATCACCTGCTCTTCGGCCAGCTTGTTCCTACTGTGTACATTTACCATCGGCTGCTTTTCCTGAAACGTAGTTACCATGTGATGTCTAACTCTGCTTGGGGGTTGGTTGTTGTTTATGACTTCTGTGGTGATTCCGTTAGACTCCTCTGAGGGCTCTTCTGTAGCCTGCGTTTCTCCACTTTGGGTGTTTTCCATTGGCAGATTTTCTGCCCATCTCCTTCCTCTGCTCTGTGCGCTAGTTTCCAATTCAGTTATTTTATGTTGCTGCTTGTTTATTACTGAGCTACTATCCTTCAGCACTGTATGTTCAACTGTTAACTTCATCGATGCTGTCGACATTGGTTTTTCCAGTGTTTTTAAGTTCCTTATAGCTTTTTGTCTATTATCTAAGGGTGGTGTCTTTTTGTCTTGGATGTTCATCAAGATTTCCCTTGTTTGCTCTTTTTCCCCTTTGGCTACCGCTGATTCGTTTTCGTCAATATGGCTTGCTCCTATTGTTTTCCTGTTCCTACCCTTCCTTTTTGTTTGCGGCGGGCTCGTGCATTCATAAATGTCTCTGCACCAGCCCTGTCGTCGGTTGAGTTGTTTAAAAGGGGGTCTTCTGGAGTATGTTTAAGATTTGGAGACGAGTACCCATCTTTGATAGGAATGGGCTGCATGTTACCAGCTCCTATTGGTTTTTCGCTAGGGCCTGTTTTTCCAGACTTAGCCTTCATTGTGGGATGCAACGTTGTATTTGATTTTAGGTCAGCCAGGAGGTTACCTAGCTTTGTTGGTAGTGTGGCTAGCTTATCAATTATTGGGGTACAGATGCAATCAGTTCTTACTATTTGTAACAGTTTTGCTGCTTCTTGACCCCTTCTTATGAGGCCGTTAAGGTCCGCAAGTTTCCTTTCTATTCCAGAAGTGAATTCAGCTAGCCTGTGAAGAATGGTTAACTGCATATCTAGTTTATCAGATTGATACTGCAGTGCTGTTGCAGATAGCTGGATGGTGTTTAGTAAAGTTACCCAAAAAGTGTCTGAAGGCCCTCTGCTCCCCTCACTATGCAAGTTGATCAGTTCTTCTGTGGAGTTATTGATGGTGGGTTTTACGTTATATGATGCTACTAAATCCTCCCATTCTTGTGACGCTAGGAAGGTCATGTCATTGTCCGTGGTGCACGAATTCTCTTGTAGACAGTTCAGGGAGAAATTGACGTGGTCTGTTCCCCCCTGCTGTTTCTCGACTGTCAGAGTGTCTAGTTGTGCACTCATTAGTTTGTATGGAGAACTACTTTTTGGCTGAGGTGTTGTAATCCCTCCATCTTGTTCGTTCAATAAAAGCTGTTGGGGAGGGGAAATTAACTGGTCCCTCAGGTCGTGGGATCCCTGGTGCTCTGGGGTTCTTTCTGGGGTTCTTACTGGTTTTATGACCCTCTTGCTCTCATACCTGGACCCCATAGGTGTTTTATTCCGGTCTTCTAAGCTTGCAGGCAAGTCGCTTACCGGACTTACCGGGCTGCTGACCCCCACAATCACTTCTGCAGTTTGCCCTCCTAGTATTCCTTGTATTCCGTCCCACGGTTTACTTCTTGAGTGGTTATGGTTTATGGTAATCGCCATATGGCTTTTCTCCGTATGTATTTCTGCGACTGTATTCATTGCATTCACTGTCGTACCTGTTGTTTGGGTCAAAGAAGTTTCTGTTCCCCCAGGTTGCAGTGGGGATTGTAGACCCTCAACGGTTTCGTTGTTAGAATAAATTGCTTTGTCTGGGTCTTTTAAAAAGGTGAATTTCGTGTATATTTTTGGCTGGTAGGTACTTAAGATTTTCCTTGGGGGCTGTCCTTCTATATTTATAAGTTCGTCTATTCTGTCTCTTTTGTCCCTCCTGGATGTTGTGTTAGGCTGATTTACGTTTTTTGGCTCATTTACGTCTACTGGACTGATTTCATTACTAACTTTTGAGCCAACGGATAAACAGATATTGACGTCTTTGCAGTTTCTTTTGCTGGTACTTTCCGTACCCTTGGTATTGGTTTTTCCAGTGATATCATTTTCTAGGGCTGCCATATTTCCTTGATCTTCTCGTGCAGCTTCCATTCTTTTCCGTTTGGGTGGCGGCTTTGTAATGGGCCTTCTTACCCTACCCGACCTCATAACAGTCCAGGTGGGAGGGTGATTAATACAAGTGCAAGTACAAGTGTTAAGTTGATATTTTGGTTCGCCGGCCGGGCCTGCTTTTCCAGGCTCAGTCCAAATGGGTGGGGGAGGGTTCTATCTGGCAGGGCTCGGCAGGGATTGACGGTTGGCGGCTGTTAATGACTGGTTGCTGCTGGTAGCGGCTAGCTGTTAGCAGATTTTAGCAGATTTGGCCAACTAGTAAGCAGAGCGCAGCTTTCCTCCTCGCTCCGCGTCCCCACCGCAACCACAACGCGGCTCCTAGGAGGCTGCACGGAGACTCGGAGACCCGGAGACCTGAGACCTGGAACAGTTTGTCCCAGCACGATAGAGGTGAGCTGGAAGTGGAGGTGAGCAGGTGTTAGTTAGGCAAGCAGGCAGGCAGAGCAGGGCAAAACAGGGCGAAGATACAGACCTGGCTCCCGACCTGGCTCCCGACCTCCCGGGCTCACGTGGAGTTTCCGCGGCACCCGCGGTTCCAGCGGGTCCGGATTCGGGTTCGGGTTCATTCTCCCGTGGTGCTCACGGCTCTCGCCCCCGCAGCTCCCGCGGCTCTCTTGCGGCTCTCACAGCTGCCGCGATTCGCGGCTCTCTCAGCTGCCGCGATTCGCGGCTCTCTCAGCTGCCGCGATTCCTGGCTTCCTGCGTCTCTCTCTCGCGGCTCTCTCGCTCTCTCGTTCAGTGCAGTCTCTGGCAGAAACTGCTGTATGAGCCCGAGAGCAGGACTGGGCACAATATCACAGTGAGTTTTGGCGTGCCTCAGATATCTGCTGTACTCTGCAGTTCGTAACTTAGAATCCCCAGTGACTGGGGGTGAGTGTCTGAAAAGTTTCAGCGCTCCGTCCATCATCCTCTTGTGTTTGCTTTGTTTGACCTAAGTTGGCAGGGTATGCCCAGACGTGGGTCCCTTGCTCACTTTGTCACTGGATTCAAGCTAGCCTGGCTGATGAAGGGTGTTACCCAGAAACCTGTCTCAGGATGCTTGTTTCCGGTTCAGGGAAGACCTGGCTTGGCAGTTCGGGCTGGACTGTTCCCATGAGGCAAAGGGTCAAGACTGATTTGCATATAGCTGGGTCTGAACTGAGGTGGCGAAGTAAGCTAAAGAATGAAGATGGATTCAACCCAGATCTGTGACTGGGGGTGAGTGTCTGAAAAGTTTCAGCGCTCCGTCCATCATCTTCTTGTGTTCGCTTTGTTCGACCTAAATTGGCAGGGTATGCCCAGACGTGGGTCCCTTGCTCACTCTGCCACTGGATTCAAGCTAGCCTGGCTGATGAAGGGTGTTACCCAGAAACCGGTCCCAGGATGCTTGTTTCCGGTTCAGGGAAAACCTGGCTTGGCAGTTCGGGCTGGACTGTTCCCATGAGGCAAAGGGTCAAGACTGATTTGCATATAGCTGGGTCTGAACTGAGATGTTGAAGTGAGCTAACGAATGATGATGGATTCAACCCAGATCTGTGACTGGGGGTGAGTGTCTGAAAAGTTTCAGCGCTCCGTCCATCATCCTCTTGTGTTTGCTAGAAAGGTTACCAACCATCAAACAACATTAAGTACCTCTTCTGAACCCCACGCCATTTGTGCTCAAATGAGCCAATGGAATAATAAAACACGTTCCGAGGGCCCAGATGACCAAGTACCTTCACTCCAGCCCCTAGCAGCATCTCAGATATCCTTTTTGACATTGAATATTGTGGGACTCAGATATAAGGGTGTTTCTTTGAACTGTAACAGTCTTGTTGATACAGATGATATCTGCTTATTTCAAGAAACCTGTTCCACAGACCCGTTATTTCATCTTGGGTATCTGAACTATTATATCCCGGCAACTCGAGGCCCGATAGGCAGGCCACAGGGAGGGTTATCTATATGGATAAGGCAGGACATAGGCTACAAGGTCCAGGCTTTCCGTACAAACAGTCCTGACATTCTTGCCATTCGCATGGAGAGCAGCCACCAGGCCAATATAGACATCTATAACGTATATGCAAGAGGATTAAGAGGAGGACAGAGGTCCAATACTGCAATGCTACTAGATGAATGTGTAGGAGAGTAGGATCTGCTTCACAGGGGTACCCCCACTTTTTGCTGATACTTCACTGGTTTTCGACATTAGTCTGGCTGGGGCCCTGCTATTCAGAACCCCAGCCTAGCTGTTTCCTCTTTAAAAGGGTCTCCATGTGCCTTAGGCACATCACTGATTGGGATCTGGAGTGCCCTTGTAAGTCCCTAGTATATGGTATACTATGTACCAAGGGCATAGGTACCTCAGAGGCCTGCCAGGGGCTGCAGCATGTATTATGCCACCCCTGGTAGGCCATCCAAACTGGCACCACAGGTCTGCTACTGCAGCCTGGGTAAGGTGGTGCATGCACCCCTTGCTGTGGTATAGGTTACCTATATCACTAAAAGCATACACACATATAAACCTATAAGTCACTCCTAAGGCAGGCCTTATCAATCCTAAAGGCAGAGTGCATGGTTCCTATGTGAGAGGGTGCCCCTGCATGAGCAGGGCCCCTCTGCAGCGTTCGGAGACCATCTCTGATGCTGTTTGTAGTGCAGCCTGACCATATACTCTTAAACGCATTATATCCTCGCGGTAAAATGCTAACTATGGAATGGCTGCACCTAAACATGTCGTGTTTGGTGTCAAACATCTTGGAATACTACCCCCCGCCAATCCTGGCGGCGGGGGTAGCATTCCACCCTTCTAGAGGAAAGGCATGTTAACTCTGACGAGTCTGGTAACTTCTTTCCAGAGCCCTGGCATCACAAAATGGATGCTGCTGCCACAGACACGAGTCTGGCCTCCTGCTGCTGGACGAAACTCCGGCAGGGGAGGCCTGGACAATAGGTTTCCTGTCCCAGGGAGGTGTGACCACCTCCCCAGACAGGACAATGTGTATTGGGGCTGGGCGGGAGCACTTTCGGGTGCTTTGAAGTCCTGCACTGGGGGCACATTTGGTGTCCCTGTGCATACCCCAGTTCAAACCGGATCAGGGGCTTGCAGCCCCTGCTTTGGCGCGAACTGGACAAAGGAAAGGGGTGTAGCCACCCCTCTGCCCTGACCCACCCATAGGTGGGGCCACAGAGTAGTCCATCCCCTATTTTTAGAATAAAGGTAGGAACCCAGTCCTTAGGACTTTAGATTATACCTGGACGAAACTCTGAAACAGAATCCTGGACCTTCGACGCTCTACTCACGATTAGAGGACTGAAGAATCTCCCTTGGGGTCAAGGAGTGACTCCCCTGCTTGGCAGGCACCAAAGAAGCATCTGTCCGGTTCGCATTACTGAAGCTCCCGTCGGACGCCGAAGTCATCGCATCACCAGAGGTGGATTCTCAGACTTCCCCGAGGCTACCCTGAGTCCCCAGCAAAGCTGAGGCCCGTGGCTATCGTGGGTGACTTGAGACCGTGACCCCTGGACACCGAGCACACTTGCAAGTGCACCATCTTCTGGGTCTCCCAAGAAGTCGTGCTTTGGGCTCCGAGTAGCCCTAGCCTCCAGCACCACCTGCACCGAAGATCACTGGCCCCCACTCCACGAGTGTCCTGTAAGCCAGCTCCACGTGCGGCGTCACGAGGCTCCTTCGCGGTCGCTAGCCCGTTGGCTAGTAGCCCTTACCGAAGGCCAATCTTTTCTTTACTTGGCAGTCTGGTTGCTCCAGGCCTGCCCTCACTTACCCTTGCTGGGTGAGTTCCCCAGACCTTGCTGGTCTGCATCATCGACGATCTACATCTTACTCGAGACTTGCCGTTGCCAAGGCCTGTTGGGTCCAATCTGGTCGCCGACACCTCTGCACTCGACAGACATCGAGCAACAGCCCGAATCCTGCTCCTGGTCGCCGACAACGCCTCCCGGACCTCGTGGCTGAAGAGTCAAGACGACCGTCAACGAACTTGAAGCACTCGACATCGGTGGGCATCTGTCCATCGCCCTCCTGGTCACTGGCTAGTGACCCAGACTCTGTCCCCTCTGCTTTCAGGTTCTTCAGAACTCCGATCCACTCTTGGATCCACCCGGACACTTTTCTCCTGGTCGCCAGCAGCACTTTGCAGCAGATCGCCATAAGAAACGACGACGAAACCCGACCCCGAAAGGCACCTATGCACCCGGCTTCCCTGGGTGAGGTAACACGAGTACTCCGGTGCTCCCGTGGGTAGAGACTCTTCAAAGTCCTAGATCTCAAAGGGTTTTGTCCTAGTCCTCTTTAAAGTGTCCCTTTCCTCTATTTTCCCGATCCCGACTTTCTCCATAGAAGTTAACGGCGTATCGCGGTTGTGTATTTACACTGCACGCGTCTCCCGTGGGTCCCCTGTGTCACTACCTTGGGTGGTTCCTTGTGGTCCAAGCACTTCTAGAGGCTCTAGGCCTAGTGTCTAGTTCAGTCGTGGTTCGCATACCACTTTATTGGTATATGGTTTGGTACGCCCCTAGGGCCCAAACGTGTATTTGTGCTATTACTGTGATTTAAGATCTTATAACCTATGTACTTCGAACTCTAGCCTCATAAAGAGACTAGAGGGGTGTGTTTAGTAATAAATACATATATTTTGAATATATACCTGGTGTGGTGCTCTTTCATTTGGTCACTCAAGAGATTATAGACTGGTAAAACAAGCTGCTTTACATTCCTTCAAGACTTAGCCTGAAGGCTGCTCTCCACAGCTACCACTAGGATAGCTTTCAATAAGGTTGTCTTTAACCTACCTACCATAAGAGTCGATTTGGACTGGTGCAAGGTGCCCACTATAATTAGTGGACAGCATATGCCAGGCCAACTTCTCACATTGGTGTGCAGCGTGTGGGATTCCAGCTTGCTATTGTTTTACCAGATAATCTCAATTGAATTGATCAACTGAAAACCACTAAAGGTACCTAAGGTACATATAATTTAAGCTTAGAATATCAGTAAGTTCTACTGAACTTAGAGTTGTGTGTTAAGGGATAGCACAACCCTTTCTACAACTCAAGAGAGTTTAGTAGGCCACACTAGAGTAGGTAGTGCATACACCACACCACACTAGTAATGTCTTTAAAAGCAGGATCTAGAGATGCCCTGCAGGAAGCCATTGAGCTTCCCCCTCCAAGTATGACACACTCCCATTCTTGGAACTGAGAGCTTTGTGTAACGTGAGGAAATTAAGGACAGGCCAAAGTCCCACCACCCAACACCTCCAGGAGTTGTTGGTGGCTTATGATCTTAGTAAGTCTTCAGAGACTGAAGGGGTAGGAGCAGAGGGTGGGCCAGCAGATGAGGAAGGGGCCAGGGGTACTACTACCCCCAGCCCCCTCTGAAACTGACCAGGAGGGTGACAATGACCCTGACCTGGAAAACCCAATCCCTTCTGGGGAAGATGAAGATGAGGATCTTGAGAACCACACCTTTGTCCCCCAGGAAGGATTATGAGTGTGCTCAGAAAGTCTAGGTCTCCTTCTCAGGAGTCTAACCACTCTGGCACCTCAATAGGGAGCTCTGTTTCTTCTCACAGGAGGGAATCCTCTCATGAGAGAAGAAAGAGACTGGTCCAGTATGAGGAAACTCAACTGGAGATCAGGAAGAAGCAATTGGCTTTAGATAGAGAATCCCTAGATCTCCTTAGAGAGAGAAGAAAGTTGGGACTAGAGTCCCATGGTGGCAGCCATATCCCTAGAGATAGGGAAAGGTCCTATGACCATAGGAACCTGAGCAAGATTGTCCCTCCCTACCAGAGTGGGGATGATATCCACAAATGGATAACTGCTTTAGAGAGGGCCTGTAAAGTACAGAAGGTCCCTCAGGAGCAGTGGGCAGCAATCTTGTGGCTCTCCTTTGCTGACAAAGGTAGAGACAAGCTCCTCACTGTTAGAGAGGAGGATGCTGACAATTACAAGGTCTTGAAGAGTGCTCTTATTGATGGGTTTGGCCTAACCACTGAACAGTACAGGTTGAAGTTCAGAGACACCCAAAAAGCACAGACTCAAGACTGGGTAGACTATGTGGATTGTTCTGCCAAGGCTCTGGAAGGCTGGTTGATGGGCAGTAAGGTGTGTGACTTCTCAGGATTGTATAATCTGATAATGAGGGAGCAGATTCTTAATAACTGTCAAAACCAGCTGTTGCATCAGTACCTGGTTGACTCTGATCTGACCTCTCCCCAAGAATTGGGAAAGAAGGCAGACAAATGGGTCAGAACCAGGGTGAAGCAGAAGGTACAGAACCAAGGTGGGGAAACCAAGAAGCAAGATGCTAAGAACTCTGACAAGGGTGGGGAGAAGGGTAAAGATCAAAAGTCTTCATCAGGCCCCCAAAAATCTTCTTCTGGTGGGGATTCCCAGTCTACCAAGGGTAAAGGCCAAAGAAAACCATGGTGCAAGGTCTGTAAGCAAAAGACCCACTGGACCAGTGATTGCACCAAGTCCAAAGACTCCAGTCCAGCACCCACCAATGCCCCTAAGGCACCTGTTCCCCCTAGTACAGTTGGTGGAAGTGCTCCAGCAAAGGGTTTAGTAGGGTTCACCCTGGGAACTGAGTTGGGCTCTGACTTAGTCAGGGAACTGACTCAGGCTGTGTTAGTCTGTGATGGAGGCATGGATGTGACCTCCACTGTGAGTCCCAGTAATCTGGGCAAGTACAGACAACAGCCTTTAATCAATGGACGAGAGGCTTTGGCATTTAGGGACACAGGGGCAAGTGTCACAATGGTGACACAAGACCTTGTGCTACCTGGGCAAGTTATACTTGGTGAGATGTACCAAGTGACCAATGCTAGCAATGTCAGAACAGACCATACTCTGGCAGTTGTTAACTTCTCCTGGGGAGGGGTAACTGGCCTTAAGAAGGTTGTGGTAAGTGCAAACCTACCAGTCGAATGCTTGCTTGGCAATGACTTAGAAACTTCTGCTTGGGCAGAAGTGGAGCTCAGGACCCATGCAGAAATGCTGGGGATCCCTGCAGATGTGTTTGCTGTGACCAGGTCACAAGCTAAACTGTCTAAAACTGAACAGGCCTTGGATTCTGGAAGAATGGACCAAGTGCCTTCCAAGAGGAGGAGTAGTAGGGTTAAGGCAGTGCCTTCCCCCTTGGCTCAGGAGGAAGATCAGTCCCTTGAGGGGGATGATCTCAGCCCTGAAGAAGGAACTGTCCCAGAGGAACTTGAACCTGACCAGGTTGAATTCTTGGGGACAGGGGGACCTTCTAGGGCAGATCTGAGCCAGGAGCAGCAGAGCTGCCCCTCCCTTGAACCCCTCAGACAGCAAGCTGCTGCTGAGGCTGCTGGGAAAGCTAGTGGTCCCCATACAGTGTATTGGGATGATGGACTCCTGTACTCAGAGAGTAGAGACCCCAAGCCTGGTGCTACCAGGAGGTTGGTAATACCTTTGAAGTTCAGGGGCTTCCTATTGACCCTAGCCCATGATATTCCCTTAGCAGGACACCTGGGCCAGAACAAGACTTGGGACAGAATTGTCCCTCACTTTCACTGGCCCCACATGTCTGAAGACAGTAAGGAGTTTTGTCGCTCCTGTGTAACCTGCCAAGCCAGTGGCAAAGCAGGTGGCACTACAAAGGCCCCCCTGATACCACTACCTGTGGTGGGGGTGCCCTTTGAGAGGGTAGGGATTGACATTGTTGGTCCCATGGATCCCCAAACAGCATCTGGGCACAGATTTATACTGGTGGTAGTGGATCATGCCACCAGGTATCCAGAGGCTATACCCCTTAGGACCACTACAGCACCTGTGGTGGCAAGGGCCCTCCTGGGAATTTTCTCAAGAGTGGGCTTTCCTAAGGAGGTGGTATCAGACAGGGGTGCAAACTTCATGTCTGGGTACTTAAAAGCAATGTGGAAGGAGTGTGGAGTTACTTATAAGTTCACCACACCCTATCACCCACAATGCAATGGTTTAGTTGAGAGATTCAACAAAACCTTGAAGGGCATGATTAAAGGGCTCCCAGAAAAGCTTAGGCGTAGATGGGACATACTCTTGCCCTGCCTTTTATTCGCATATAGGGAGGTGCCTCAGAAGGGGGTTGGTTACAGCCCTTTTGAACTTCTGTTTGGCCACCCTGTGAGGGGTCCACTGTGCTTGGTGAAGGAAGGATGGGAGTTACCTCTCAAGCCCCCAAAGCAAGATATAGTGGACTATGTACTTGGTCTCCGCTCCAGGATGGCTGAGTACATGAAAAAGGCAACCAAAAACCTTGAGGCTAGCCAGGAACTTCAAAAGGCCTGGCATGACCAAAGAGCTGTTCTGACTGTTTACCAGCCAGGACAGAAGGTGTGGGTGTTGGAGCCAGTGGCCCCAGCAGCTCTCCAAGACAAATGGAGTGGGCCCCACACTATTGTTGAGCAGAAGGGTGAGGTCACTTACTTAGTAGACCTGGGAACACCCAGGAGTCCCCAAAGGGTTCTCCATGTCAACAGACTTAAGCCATATGTGGACAGGGCAGACATGGGCTTGCTCATGGCTACTGATGAAGGGCAGGAGGAAGAGAGTGACCCACTCCCTGACCTGCTCTCACAGAACCCTGACGATGGGTCAGTTGATGGTGTAGCCTTGGCAGGCAGCCTCACTACCCAGCAACAAACTGATTGCAGGCAAGTCCTCAATCAGTTTAGACATATGTTTTCACTGACACCCAGTCAGACCACCTGGTGCACTCATGAAGTGGACACTGGGGACAGTCTGCCTATTAAAAACAAGATTTATAGGCAACCTGACCATGTCAGGGACTGTATCAGGACTGAAGTCCAGAAGATGTTGGAATTGGGAGTGATTGAGCCCTCAGATAGCCCTTGGGCTAGTCCAGTAGTCCTAGTACCTAAACCTCACACCAGTGGTGGGAAAAGAGAGATGAGGTTTTGTGTAGACTACAGAGGCCTCAATGCAGTCACTAGGACTGATGCCCATCCAATACCCAGGGCAGATGAGCTCATAGATACTTTGGCCTCTGCCAAATATCTCAGCACATTTGACCTAACAGCTGGCTACTGGCAGATCAGACTAGCTGATGCTGCAAAGCCCAAAACAGCATTTTCAACCCCTAGTGGGCATTATCAATTTGTGGTGATGCCCTTTGGTCTGAAAAATGCACCTGCCACTTTCCAGAGGTTGGTGAACACAGTTCTCACAGGACTGGAAGCCTATAGTGCAGCTTATCTAGATGATATTGCTGTCTTTAGCTCCACCTGGGAGGATCACCTGGTCCACCTCAGGAATGTTCTACAGGCCCTGCAAAGGCAGGCCTGACTATCAAGGCCACTAAGTGCCAGATAGGGCAGAGTCAGGTTGTGTACCTGGGCCACCTTGTGGGTGGAGGCCAGGTTCAACCTTTGCAGAGCAAGATCCAGACCATCATGGACTGGACTGCTCCCACTACCCAGACTCAGGTGAGAGCCTTCTTAGGCCTGACTGGGTACTATAGGAGATTTGTCAAGGGGTATGGATCAATAGTGACACCCTTGAATGACTTAACTTCTAAGAAAATGCCCAAAAAGGTTCAGTGGACAGTTAGCTGTCAAAAGGCATTTGATGACCTCAAGCAGGCCATGTGCACTGCTCCAATTCTGCAGAGTCCTGATTACTCCAAGAAGTTCATTGTTCAAACTGATGCATCTGAGTTGGGGGTAGGGGCTGTACTGTCACAATTGAATGAAGAAGGTCAGGATCAGCCAGTAGCTTTTATTAGCAGAAGGCTGACCCCTAGAGAGAAACGTTGGTCAGCCATAGAGAGGAGGCCTTTGCTGTGGTCTGGGCTCTGAAGAAGTTGAGGCCATACTTGTTTGGTACACACTTCCTGGTTCAGACAGACCATAAGCCCCTCTTATGGCTAAAACAAATGAAGGGTGAAAACCCCAAACTGCTTAGGTGGTCCATTTCCCTACAGGGGATGGACTTTACAGTGGAACATAGACCTGGGAGTAACCATGCGAATGCAGATGGACTCTCTAGGTATTTCCACTTAGAACATGAAGACTTAACTGGGCAAGGTTAGTTTAATGTCCCTACGTTTGGGGGGGTTGTGTAGGAGAGTAGGATCTGCTTCACAGGGGTACCCCCACTTTTTGCTGATACTTCACTGGTTTTCGACATTAGTCTGGCTGGGGCCCTGCTATTCAGAACCCCAGCCTAGCTGTTTCCTCTTTAAAAGGGTCTCCATGTGCCTTAGGCACATCACTGATTGGGATCTGGAGTGCCCTTGTAAGTCCCTAGTATATGGTATACTATGTACCAAGGGCATAGGTACCTCAGAGGCCTGCCAGGGGCTGCAGCATGTATTATGCCACCCCTGGTAGGCCATCCAAACTGGCACCACAGGTCTGCTACTGCAGCCTGGGTAAGGTGGTGCATGCACCCCTTGCTGTGGTATAGGTTACCTATATCACTAAAAGCATACACACATATAAACCTATAAGTCACTCCTAAGGCAGGCCTTATCAATCCTAAAGGCAGAGTGCATGGTTCCTATGTGAGAGGGTGCCCCTGCATGAGCAGGGCCCCTCTGCAGCGTTCGGAGACCATCTCTGATGCTGTTTGTAGTGCAGCCTGACCATATACTCTTAAACGCATTATATCCTCGCGGTAAAATGCTAACTATGGAATGGCTGCACCTAAACATGTCGTGTTTGGTGTCAAACATCTTGGAATACTACCCCCCGCCAATCCTGGCGGCGGGGGTAGCATTCCACCCTTCTAGAGGGAAAGGCATGTTAACTCTGACGAGTCCGGTAACTTCTTTCCAGAGCCCTGGCATCACAAAATGGATGCTGCTGCCACAGACACGAGTCTGGCCTCCTGCTGCTGGACGAAACTCCGGCAGGGGAGGCCTGGACAATAGGTTTCCTGTCCCAGGGAGGTGTGACCACCTCCCCAGACAGGACAATGTGTATTGGGGCTGGGCGGGAGCACTTTCGGGTGCTTTGAAGTCCTGCACTGGGGGCACATTTGGTGTCCCTGTGCATACCCAGTTCAAACCGGATCAGGGGCTTGCAGCCCCTGCTTTGGCGCGAACTGGACAAAGGGAAAGGGGTGTAGCCACCCCTCTGCCCTGACCCACCCATAGGTGGGGCCACAGAGTAGTCCATCCCCTATTTTTAGAATAAAGGTAGGAACCCAGTCCTTAGGACTTTAGATTATACCTGGACGAAACTCTGAAACAGAATCCTGGACCTTCGACGCTCTACTCACGATTAGAGGACTGAAGAATCTCCCTTGGGGTCAAGGAGTGACTCCCCTGCTTGGCAGGCACCAAAGAAGCATCTGTCCGGTTCGCATTACTGAAGCTCCCGTCGGACGCCGAAGTCATCGCATCACCAGAGGTGGATTCTCAGACTTCCCCGAGGCTACCCTGAGTCCCCAGCAAAGCTGAGGCCCGTGGCTATCGTGGGTGACTTGAGACCGTGACCCCTGGACACCGAGCACACTTGCAAGTGCACCATCTTCTGGGTCTCCCAAGAAGTCGTGCTTTGGGCTCCGAGTAGCCCTAGCCTCCAGCACCACCTGCACCGAAGATCACTGGCCCCCACTCCACGAGTGTCCTGTAAGCCAGCTCCACGTGCGGCGTCACGAGGCTCCTTCGCGGTCGCTAGCCCGTTGGCTAGTAGCCCTTACCGAAGGCCAATCTTTTCTTTACTTGGCAGTCTGGTTGCTCCAGGCCTGCCCTCACTTACCCTTGCTGGGTGAGTTCCCCAGACCTTGCTGGTCTGCATCATCGACGATCTACATCTTACTCGAGACTTGCCGTTGCCAAGGCCTGTTGGGTCCAATCTGGTCGCCGACACCTCTGCACTCGACAGACATCGAGCAACAGCCCGAATCCTGCTCCTGGTCGCCGACAACGCCTCCCGGACCTCGTGGCTGAAGAGTCAAGACGACCGTCAACGAACTTGAAGCACTCGACATCGGTGGGCATCTGTCCATCGCCCTCCTGGTCACTGGCTAGTGACCCAGACTCTGTCCCCTCTGCTTTCAGGTTCTTCAGAACTCCGATCCACTCTTGGATCCACCCGGACACTTTTCTCCTGGTCGCCAGCAGCACTTTGCAGCAGATCGCCATAAGAAACGACGACGAAACCCGACCCCGAAAGGCACCTATGCACCCGGCTTCCCTGGGTGAGGTAACACGAGTACTCCGGTGCTCCCGTGGGTAGAGACTCTTCAAAGTCCTAGATCTCAAAGGGTTTTGTCCTAGTCCTCTTTAAAGTGTCCCTTTCCTCTATTTTCCCGATCCCGACTTTCTCCATAGAAGTTAACGGCGTATCGCGGTTGTGTATTTACACTGCACGCGTCTCCCGTGGGTCCCCTGTGTCACTACCTTGGGTGGTTCCTTGTGGTCCAAGCACTTCTAGAGGCTCTAGGCCTAGTGTCTAGTTCAGTCGTGGTTCGCATACCACTTTATTGGTATATGGTTTGGTACGCCCCTAGGGCCCAAACGTGTATTTGTGCTATTACTGTGATTTAAGATCTTATAACCTATGTACTTCGAACTCTAGCCTCATAAAGAGACTAGAGGGGTGTGTTTAGTAATAAATACATATATTTTGAATATATACCTGGTGTGGTGCTCTTTCATTTGGTCACTCAAGAGATTATAGACTGGTAAAACAAGCTGCTTTACATTCCTTCAAGACTTAGCCTGAAGGCTGCTCTCCACAGCTACCACTAGGATAGCTTTCAATAAGGTTGTCTTTAACCTACCTACCATAAGAGTCGATTTGGACTGGTGCAAGGTGCCCACTATAATTAGTGGACAGCATATGCCAGGCCAACTTCTCACAATGAATCACTAGGTAACAATTCTGATACATCCCATCTAGTAATAGTAGGGTATTTTAATACAACTTTTGAGTCTCTTGATCGGGGGGATAATAAACTAACTGAAGAGGAAGATGCACTATGGGGCATTCCCAGCTTAGCCCTCCTTAAAAGATGGACAGCAGCAGCTTTACAACTTAAAGCTCGATGCTTATAAAGGGGTATTAGGGCTGCAAATGGGAGATCGAAATCAGATAGACAAGGGTCTAACACGTATAACAATGGCCACCATGCCAGCCATGTTTACTATCTCCTAATTGATCTGGAAATGTGGCATGCCCTCATTGATATGGAAATAATTGAGAGAGTAGAGAGTGACCATAATCCTGTGAGCTTTGCAATTAAATCTCTCAACACAGAAGGGGTGTAACACCTCCTGTACCAAAGACCATATACAGCACCCTTGGTTCAATTCAGATTGTATGTCAGCCTTTAAAGCATTTAAAAAGGCTACTAACATAATCCCACTAAATACAGAGGCAGTAAGATCAGCCAGGAATCGCCATAAAAAAGCACTAGGAACCAGGAAAAGGGAAATCAGGGACAAAGCGTGGGAAGATCTAGATAAAGCGTCCCATCTAAAAGACAGCAGGCTCTTTTGGGAGATTATCAACCAACCTTTTTTCACAGAGGCCCCCTTCAATGGAATAGAATGTCTTGTTTTAGAACAGGAGTGGGTAAGTCACTTCTCCAAATTTTTTAACCCTGATGACCAACTTGATGAAC
This sequence comes from Calotriton arnoldi, assembly GCA_963921515.1. NCBI lineage: Eukaryota > Metazoa > Chordata > Amphibia > Caudata > Salamandridae > Calotriton > Calotriton arnoldi. Next base: position 689,612 of record CAWUFW010002152.1, read on the forward strand.
CCAATGTGGAACCAGAAAATGACCCACGCTTTTTTGATGACGTCTGGTTAAGTGAATTGCGATTCTCCTATTACCATGACCAGAGAATCTGGATTTCATTAAAGACACGGAGGCTAACATTATGCGTTATTCTTTTAATGCAACTTCAAGTACAGCCACTTAAAAGTTACATCATAAAGCAAAGCTCTAGAATAAACAAGTGTAACTAGGCAACATCATCACAGAGATCTGCCTCTTTTAAATGCAGAGAGAGCAAAAGGAAAAGTTCTTCCAAGGATAACGAAGTCCAGAAGCTGGTATCATGCAGGGAAGGCCTCTCCTTGGAACAGAGAAAAACGAGGAGTCGCGTGTTGCTTGCAATGGATCGTGATGGTGAGCCAATCAAGACGAATTATCTGAAAATGGACAAAATATTAGGAAGTTGTACTTAACACCCTATGTAAGGGAAAAAGAGAGATGGTGGTAATTGATACTACACATGTTAGAGGCAAATACAATCCAAAAAACTGAATTATATTCTGAATTAATCGAAACATTACACATAACAATTCCTTAGAACAAGAAGAGTGCAATAAGACAAAGAGATGTTAAAATCCACTCCCGGGAGGGAGGGTTGGGATAATGTTAGCCTCCGTGTCTTTAATGAAATCCAGATTCTCTGGTCATGGTAATAGGAGAATCGCAATTTCATTACAAGACCGGAGGCTACCATTATGCATGTTGGTAGTCAAGTAGAACTACATCAGACATGTGTTCGACAGGTTTGCAGTAATGTTTTGCAAAGGTATAGGAACTTGACCAGTCAGCTTCTTTGAGGATATCATCCAACTTACCTCCTTTCCAAAAGGACTGGCTAGCCATAGCCCCTCTTAAGGAATATGCCTGAAATCTAAGGAGATCGATGCCTGCCAATTGCATAGCCAGTTTAACCCATCTAGCTATAGAAGAAGAAGTGACAGGTTTGAAGGGCTTAACAAAGGATATAAGGAATTGGTTTACCCCAGCGGTGCGACGAGGGTCCATCCTTGAATCATATTCCTTCATGCAATCCACCACACATAATTTTTTACAAGAGTCAAAGCTAGGGTAAAAAATCGTATCAGACATCGTTTTAGTTCTCTTGATAATTTCAAAACTGACGCCGAATGCGTCATAGGATCTGTTGGATATTTCCAACGCTTTAACGTCTGAAACTCTACGGCAGGATATTAGACAAAGGAGAGAAGAAAATGACCCACGCTTTTTTGACGACGTCTGGTTAAGTGAATTTATTGATTTAACAGCTGTCACTAAAGCTATCCAGGGCGCTTCCCCGGACAAGGCCCCAGGCCCTGATGGAGTTCCCAGAGACATCTTAAATTCTAAACTGGAATTCTGGGGCCCATTAGTAACTAAGGTTTTTAAAGCACTTGGGACAGGGCCCCAATCAAGACATGGAGGGAATCCTCTGTAGTACCTATATTTAAGAAAGGGAACTGGAATTGCCATACGTGCTGTCCCCCAATTTCTTTGTTAGATGCCACAGTAAAAACATTAGGTTGCATCATCTTGGAAAAGTTGGAAGTCTGGGCAGAAAAGAACTCTTTCATCTCAAAGGCTCAATATGGTTTCCGCCCAGGCCTGGGGACCATCGACCTTGCACTGAACTTAACCCCGATGACCAACTTAATGAACCCCACGTGGAACCAGAAAATGACCCACTCCTTTTTGACGATGTCTGGTTAAGTGAATTTATTGATTTAACAGCTGTCACTAAAGCCATCCAGATCGCTGCCTTGGTCAAGGCCCCAGGCCCTGATGGAGTTCCCATAGACACCTTAAAATCTAAACTGGAATTCTGGGGCCCATTAGTAACTAAGGTTTTAAAGCCATTGGGAAGTGGGCCCTGTTAGACCTGGTACCATTGGCGTGAGTCTCCCTTCCATTTTTCGCTGTTGTCTCCTCTGTTTTTGATATGTTTTGCTGGTTTAGATGATTTGGGCACTGTGCTACTGCTATTCAGTGCCACAGTGCAAGTGCTCCCTATTGTAAATTCATGTATTGATTAGTGACTCCATGATTGGATTATTTGATTTACTTGTCAGACCCTAGTACAGTGCACCGTGGATGCCCAGGGCCTGTAAATCAAGTGCTGCTGGTGGGCTTGCAGCGCTGATTATGCCACCCACCGGAGCAGCTTGTAAACTATGGCTCAGGCCTGCCATTGCAGAGCCTGTGTGCAGTCTGGGACTGCCATGTCAACTTGGCAAGTGCACACACTTGCCAGTCCCCAAACCTTCCCTTTTCTACATGTTAGCCACCCCTAAGGTAGGCCCAAGGGCAGGGTGCATTGTATGTGAAAGGTAGGACATGCCCTGATGTATGTGGCATGTCCTGATAGTGAATTACAGCCATTTTCGTTTTTCACTATTGCAAGGCTACCTGCTCCCAGAGGCCAGAATGGGCAGTTTGATTATAACATCTTATAATCCTAACTGACCCAGGGAACCAGGTAGAAATTCAAGTTTAGTATGCCTGAACTCAGAATGTTAAAATACATCTTTTAGTGTGGGTGATTTATACATTCTGTGTTTGAAAATACCACTTTTAGAAAGTAGGTATTTTCTTACCTAACCATCCAGCCTGCCTCTGCTAGGTTGTGTATTGCATGTCTGGTTTGCGAGTGACAGGGGCTGGGGTGGCTCCAGGAGACAGGGTGAGTCAGCACTAGGCTGAATAGACCTATCTGCATTGGGAGTGGTGGGAGGAGTAGAACCTGGGCCTGAATAGGGCAGTGCCAGCCTTCCACAATGCTGGCTCCACCTCCTGTGGTGCGTCTGATGACCTGGCCCACACAAAGGAAGAAGTTGTGCACTGGTAGAATGCACCCAGAATTGGTTTGGACTAGGTACAGGACCCTCTGCCTTCAGAGGACAAAGGATTTGCTGGTATAAATATTGGGGCCCAGACCCCAAGACTTTAGATCACTTCCGGGAAATCAAGACGAACGTTTCCCAAGGAGAAGAACCAAGGAAGCTGCAGGAGTTTGGACTGCCCCTCTGCCAGTGTGCTGTTTGCTGGGTTGGCCTGCAGTGGTTTATTTATTGCAGAGGAAAGGAGAAGGAACCTTTAAGGAACTTTCATCATCTTGCAGAATATTTCTCCAAGGGCTTGAATTTGAGCTTGCCTCCTGTCTGAAGTCTCAGGGATACAAAAGACTTCACCCTTTCTGCCTGCCTGCATCTGGAACTTGCTGTTCTAGCTGCTACAGAAGGAATTTGCAACACCAACGCCGGCGAACGGCGCCGTAATCTGCATCGAAGCCATGAGCGCTGCTCCGACTTGCAACGTAGACCTGACGCCGGCCGCCATGCCACCTCGACACCAGCGAGTGACCCCGTAATCTGCATCGAAGCCGTGAGCGCTGCTCCGACTTTGCGACGTAGGCCCGACGCCTGCTGCTGTGCCGCATCGACTCCAAAGCCGACATCATCGCGGAGCCGATCCTCGACGTGGGTGGTCAAGAATCCATCGACATCGTGACATCGTACGGAACCGTGGTTTTGGCGCCATCGTGACGTCACCTCCTCTCCAGTAAGGAAGAGACGCATCACCTGCTTTGCGCAAGCATAGAGGACCTGACGCATCGCCTCCCCCGAAGCAAGGAACCGACACCGCACCACGCCAACGACGCCGCATCTCCCCGACGCCGTGATCTGTCTTTGTTTTCGCTTTTCCAAGGTACTGTTTTGTGCGGGTCTGTTTTGACTCCGGGCCCGACGCCGCGCACCTCGCGGTCGGTGCCGTAGTTTGGGATTTCTTTGACATTGACGTCGTGATAACTCCAGTTGGGGTTATCTGTTGCTAAAAACTGCTTTTAAGTGAATAACCTATTTTCGAACTACCTCTACCATCTTGCAGTATTATTTTCGATTACAGTATTTTGGATTTTTGTCGTTTGTGGTCTTGTGTTAAGTCTATATAAAGAATACTTATTTTTATAAAACCTGTGTGGTGCCCATCTGTAGTGTTTTCACTGTATTACTGTATGTGTTCACAAATGCTTAACACACTGCCTCTGAGATAAGCCTGTCTGCTCGTGCCAAGCTACCAAGGAGGTGAGCAGGGGTTATCCAGTAGTGTAATCCCCTTTCCCTGACTTAGAAGCAAGGGTCCCTATTTGGACAAAGGTGTATACCATTGCCAACTAGAGACCCCCAGTTCTAAAATTGGTGGTCAGCGGTGAGGATTCTGGACTTGCATTTGTACAGTAATTGGTGTACACTACTAGTGAGTGCAGACCAAACGCAACCACATACTTTTGGTAGAATTTTTCTTTACTTGGACTGTTATTTTTCTGAGAACTGTCTCCTCTGTTTTTGATATGTTTTGCTGGTTTAGATGCTTTGGGCACCATGCCACTGCTATTCAGTGCCACAGTGCAAGTGCGCCCTATTGTAAATTCATGTATTGATTAGTGACTCCATGATTGGATTATTTGATTTACTTGTCAGACCCTAGTACAGTGCACCGTGGATGCCCAGGGCCTGTAAATCAAGTGCTGCTGGTGGGCTTGCAGCGCTGATTATGCCACACACCGGAGCAGCTTGTAAACTATGGCTCAGGCCTGCCATTGCAGAGCCTGTGTGCAGTCCGGGACTGCCATGTCAACTTGGCAAGTTCACACACTTGCCAGTCCCCAAAACTTCCCTTTTCTACATGTTAGCCACCCCTAAGGTAGGCCCAAGGACAGGGTGCATTGTATGTGAAAGGTAGGACATGCCCTGATGTGTGTGGCATGTCCTGATAGTGAATTACAGCCATTTTCGTTTTTCACTATTGCAAGGCTACCTGCTCCCATAGGCCAGAATGGGCAGTTTGATTATAACATCTTATAATGCTAACTGACCCAGGGAACCAGGTAGAAATTCGAGTTTAGTATGCCTGAACTCAGAATGTTAAAATACATCTTTTAGTGTGGGTGATTTTTACATTCTGTGTTTGAAAATACCACTTTTAGAAAGTAGGTATTTTCTTACCTAACCATCCAGCCTGCCTCTGCTAGGTTGTGTATTGCATGTCTGGTTTGCGAGTGACAGGGGCTGGGGTGGCTCCAGGAGACAGGGTGAGTCAGCACTAGGCTGAATAGACCTACCTGCATTGGGAGTAGTGGGAGGAGTTGCACCTGGGCCTGAATAGGGCTGTGCCTGCCTTCCACAATGCTGGCTCCACCTCCTGTGGTGCGTCTGATGACCCTGGCCCACACTGACAAAGGAAGAAGTTGTGCACTGGTAGAATGCACCCAGAACTGGTTTGGACTAGGTACAGGACCCTCTGCCTTCAGAGGACAAATGATTTGCTGGTATAAATATTGGGGCCCAGACACCAAGACTTTAGATCACTTCTGGGAAATCAAGACAAACCTTTGCCAAGGAGAAGAACCAAGGAAGCTGCAGGAGTTTGGACTGCCCCTCTACCAGTGTGCTGTTTGCTGGGTTGGCCTGCAGTGGTTTCTTTATTGCCGAGGAAAGGAGAAGGAACCTTTAAGGAACTTTCATCATCTTGCAGAATATTTCTCCAAGGGCTTGAATTTGACCTTGCCTCCTGTCTGCAGTCTCAGGGATACAAAAGACTTCACCCCTTCTGTCTGCCTGCATCTGGAACTTGCTGTTCTAGCTGCTACAGAAAGAATTTGCAACACCGATGCCGGCGAACGGCGCCGTAATCTGCATCGAAGCCGTGAGCGCTGCTCCGACTTGCAACGTAGACCCGACGCCGGCCGCCATGCCACCTCGACGCCAGCGAGCAACCCCGTAATCTGCATCGAAGCCATGAGCGCTGCTCCGACTTTGCGACGTAGGCCCGACGCCTGCTGCTGTGCCATATCGACTCCGACGTATGTGGTCAAGAATCCATCGACATCGTAACATCGTACGGAACCGTGGTTTCAGCGCCATCGTGACGTCACCTCCTCTCCAGGAAGGAACAGACGCATCCCCTGCTTTGCGCAAGCATAGAGGACCCGACGCATCGCCTCCCCCGAAGCAAGGAACCGACGCCGCACCGTGCCAACAACGCTGCATCTCCCCGACGCCGTGAGCTGTCTTTGTTTTCGCTTTTCCAAGGTACTGTTTTGTGTGGGTCTGTTTTGACTCCGGGCCCAACGCCGCGCACCTCGCGGTCGGCGCCGTACTTTGGGATTTCTTTGACCTTGACGTCGTGATAAATCCAGTTGGGGTTATCTGTTGCTAAAGACTGCTTTTAAGTGAATAACCTATTTTTGAACTACCTCTACCATCTTGAAGTATTATTTTCGATTACAGTATTGTGGATTTTTGTCGTTTGTGGTCTTGTGTTAAGTCTATATAAAGAATACTTATTTTTATAAAACCTGTGTGGTGTCCATTTGTAGTGTTTTTACTGTATTACTGTATGTGTTCACAAATGCTTAACACACTGCCTCTGAGATAAGCCTGTCTGCTCGTGCCAAGCTACCAAGGGGGTGAGCAGGGGTTATCCAGTAGTGTAATCCCCTTTCCCTGATTTAGAAGCAAGGGTCCCTATTTGGACAAAGGTGTATACCATTGCCAACTAGAGACCCCCAGTTCTAACAGGCCCCAATCACGACTTGGAGGTAATACACTGTAGTACCTATATTTAAAAAAGGGAACAGGAATTGCCATACGTGTATCACCCGATTTCTTTTTTAGACGCCACCGTAAAAGTATTAGGTCGAGTCATCTTAGAAAAGTTGGAAGTCTGGTCAGAAAATAACTCTTTCTTCTCAAAGGCTCAATATGGTTTCCCCCCAGGCCTGGGGACCATCGAGCTGGCACTTAACTTATCCCTTATTTCGGGAAAGTATGTCAAGGACAGGAAAGGTTCATTATACATGGCGTTTATGGACCTCTTCTGTGCTTTTGATTTGGTGGAAAGGCGAATGTTGTGGGCTCTGATTGAGGCAGCTGGGGTGGATCCACCAGCGCTGAACCTTATAAGGCGGTTGCACTGGGATATTACTACTAAGGTCCGCTACACCCAACAAGGTGATTGCACACAACCTATAAAGTTAGCCAGAGGGGTTAGGCAGGGGTGTACAATGGCACCTTTTCTGTATTTATTCTATATTAATTCTTTAGCGCCCTGAGTTTATGTAGTGGTGATAACCCTAGAATTGCCTCTCGACTGGTCCCAGCTCTATTATATGCAGATGGCGCAGTTTTAATCTCACAAACAGCATTTGGCCTCCTGAAACTTTTAAATGGTTTTAATAGTTTTATGACAAACCTGAGTTTAAACGTAAATCTCTAGAAATCATTTAGATTAATCTGCGTGCCCAAACAACACCACAACAAAATCTTTCTTTATTGGCGAGACATTGATCACTAAGGTTCCATATTTTAATTACTTAGGTATCATGCTTGAAGCAAATTTGGCATGGGGCAGCATGATCACCCAGAGAATACAGAAAATGGGAGTATTGTGCAAATCTATTTTTAGATTCGCAAATAAAATGGGGTATAAGCCTATCAAGGAGATGGTCCAGCTGTATAAATCTAAATGCCTGGGCATGGGAACATATGGAGCAAGCATGTGGGGTCATGAAATATCACCTATAATGCAGGCCTTCAAAAACAAGTTCCTTTGCTGTCTACTGGCCATGCTGAAATCGACTCCAAGCTTTATCTCCCACAGTGAACTGGGTATGGGCTACTTGGAAGACAAAGTTAAAATGGCCCCTCCCTTACTTCGGGTTAAACCGGTGTACCCCAAATGCAGGTTTCTCAAGAGACATTTTGAGCAACTGTCTGAATTTGGACAATAGACTCTCAATCCCATGGCTGGCTGTCAGGAAAAGCTTTAATCATATAGGCCTGACTAACCTTTTTGATTGTCCAGATACTATTGGGGCCCAAACTAAGGCCTAAGTTAAGGAAACATTTATAACAATGAATGATGAGATCAGAGTTGCAAGGTCAAGCTATTTAACTTCAGTCCTTAACTATTTGCCAATTTCTACACTACCTGGGCTAGAGCAGTATTTCACCTGGGTGGGAAAACCAGAGCATAGATTTTATCTTACAAGGCTCAGCTTACATTCAATTCATAATTTGGTTGCTTATCATAATTGTGGTTCCTGGTTGAATCCCTTCCAGGCTGCCCGTGTGATATTGCTTCACCTCAAACAACTGTGTATTTTAAACTTTGTTGCATTTTATATAGTCACTTGGGAAGACACTTCTTAAGACTACTTTTAATTCACAAGCACTTTACATCACACCAAGAGGGGGCTGATCTCTTGAAAACGTATGCATTTGTCTGCAATTTCTCTGTCCTTAATTATATCTTGTCTGCAATAAAAGTGAGGAGGAGATATGCTTTTTAAAAATATTTATTTTTGGACCAGCTGAGATTGTTAATAGTTTTAAATGAATGCCAATCACCATGGGTGCTCATAAAGTAATTTCATACTTTTTTTTATGAATGTATACATACATCTTATGCATTGCAGTTTTAAATTAGTTTTAATCAATGTGTGAAGTTTTCCTAATAATTTCTGAAGGAGAAAATATTATGATATATATTTTGAAATCTGTGTTTTTATGGTGACTGTTCTGACCGAATAAAGACTATTGAACTGAACTGAGTCATACTACAGTACGAAACACAACCATAACAAAAGTAGTGATCTTTGGGAAATATTCAAAGAAGAGGTCCACCAGATGGGGGTTGGGACCACAGAGGCTAGATTGTGTACAACATTATAACTATCTGGGGGCAAAGCTGTGCGAAACCGTTAAACCGTCTTTACACCTATGCAAAATGAAAAGCGAAGTAAGATTGGTCATGTACGCCCTGTGCAAATTAAATATCCCCCTCGACAGCCCCACAACCACGGCTATACGGAGGAGGGTCCGTGCAAAATTGCTCCCTGCGATAAACTAGGCACAGCAAGCCTTCCCAGGTATGTTGGCACCTGCCTTAGAGATGATCCAGTGCACAGCCTATAAGAAGCTAATCCGCCTTACCTCTCATACAAAGAACACACTGATCAGGCTGGAATTTGGGCTTGTCCAGCAAAGTCTTGAAAACTTGGCAGTCCTGGAAAAATATTACATGCAGACCACAGCCGCGCCCGCCAACATCATGAAGGTTTTAATAAAACAATCCTGACAAGTGCTAACAACCCTTGGTCCATAAACCTCACTGCAGCCAAGGAATGTCTGCAACTTGTTGTGGAGAACTGGGACACAAACACAATCAGCTACACAAGCATCAAATCCGTAATAAAAACAACTGTACCACCGCTCACGTGAACGGGACACCGAAGCCCTTCTACCTGAGGCCCTACACGAGTCATTAACTGCACTGCAAATGTACAATTCAGCCAAACTCCATCATCATCAGACAGTGAGAAAACAAGGTTTAAATGAAATTTTATTTGCAAGATTAGTCCTGCCTACAATTAGAGAATTCATTCAAACTTAGAGAACCCTTGCAACCATCACTCAATGTAGACTGTATAACTATAGAAGGGAATCCCACATGCATGTACTACTCTATTGTCCAGCGTTGTTACATGCCCGTCAAAACATATTGAGGCCCATTTTTCTACAACAGGGCATCTGTTTCTCCAAATAGACCATCTTTCTTCTATACACCCTTGAATATGTGATTGATGATGGCCAATTTTGGGAAATTTATATCACCAGCCTGCAACCTGTTAAAGGGCTGGAACAGCCTACAGCCCCCGCCGTTACTCTGTTCACCATCCAGCATGAATTAGAGCACTTTGCATTTGAACGTAACAGCTCACAACTTGGTGGACACAACTTTGAACATACTGTCTTATGGTACCCCAGATGTTATAACACCTGGCACAACCTCTAGCTGCTACCGTATACCTCATTGTTACATGCTTAATCATATTCCTTTAGGTACTGTACTCTGCACCCCGATGTTACAGTTAATAATTTGGTGACTATAACTTTGATCTTACTATCTAGTGGTATTCTGGATGCAACGACGCATGGCGAGACCGTGAGCTGCTTTTCTATACACCATTTTTACATAATTTACTGTTTCCAGCACTCTATTATGAACATGGACTAGTACCCACACTTGTCATTTTTTATCAGGGATTTTAAAATGATTGCGTGCTCTCCTCCACAATGCTTTTTGGTATGTTTAATACATTTTGTACTGTTTTTATCTCACCAACAATATATATTCTGAACATGCACATGCCATTTTTTTAGGCTGTTTAGTTGATAATGTGTTTTTCCTCAGCATGACATCTCACATCTCTACTCATTTTGTAGTGATTTCAAGTAATCACGCAACAAAATCTTTGTCATTGTCATTACAGTATGAAACACGATTATGTAGGAACCAAGAATGACAAAAGAATTCCTGAAGCAACAACTATCCTTTGCAGCAGTCCCTAATACCACATCACAGAGCAACTGGGGCATCACCATCCGGGTCCACATCTTGGAGTAGCAGATAGGTCCAGTGGGGTCCCCAGATGTCCCTAGACTGAGATGCCACAAGTAGCAAATCTGAGGAGTTCTATCAGCTACAAGACTAAATCATTCAGCCAGTGGTTGAATTTGGGCGATCTACCTTTACCCCATCTGCAGGCTACCTGAATCTTTGCTATCTGGCGGTTGAGCTGTAGAATCTTTTTATATGGAGTGACAATGTTCTTTAAGCATCCCAGCAGTGCAGTCACAGGGCCTGCTGGTAGATCACAGTCCACCATGCTGCATAATGCTGCCAATATCTCTGCATATCACCGCAGAACCATGCCAGGTGAAGAAAACTGGCTTCTGGGGAGCCACATAACGCAGTTTGAATCATTTCTGTGACCAAACCTATGGATTGCTACTACAGTGTAATAGGCACTCTGGAGGCATTTATAATGGATAAGAAGTCTGCTATTTCATGACACCATGCCCATTTTGGTACAGCTAAATTTCAACATTTCATCTGAGAAATCCTGCCCCAGTTCCTCTTCTCAGGTAGACCATGAATTCTGACCCTGTGTGAGCTTTTCTTCCTGCAAAGAGCCATACATTCTAGTTAATAAGTGGTTAGTGGTAGATGAATCCCAGTGTTGCAAAAGAGGATGGCTCTGCTGGGAATTCTCGAAGGGCAAGCCTGCAACTGCTTTTTAATCCACAATATAGAAAAATATCCCATGGGGTACAAGCGATGCCTCACTTATACTCCTCCAGTGTAAGGAAGGAAGGAGTCTTTCCTTTAGAGGTCTCCAATTTACCAATCCCAGTGCTTGTAATTCGGATAGAGCTTTAACTTCATGAGTTACTGGTATTGAGGGAGGATGACTAACAAGAAGATGTGGTGAGTGGAGATATCCAGGTCCCACCCTACTACTTAATCTGTCCCAGGACATGATTGTGCCGTTGATGGATGACACATCAGGCTTAGATCTATCAGCTGGTTTACCCATGAAGGATGTAAGTGGACTGGGAGCCATACATCCAATCCCACTAAGTTTGGGAGGTAGGGTGATGGTTGATATGATAATATTGCAAAGTGCACCTGAGCACTTAGATAACATAGCTGTAAATATTGAGTTTCAAACTCTCCGCGATGAAAGGGTAGTGTAAGGGCCTTCCACCAAACTCTAGGATGTCTAACAGCCCAGGCCAGTCTATTTATCTGGTCTTAAGTGTATTGAAGGAGAACTATTAAGTGGCAAAGGAGTATTTAGGTGCAAAAAGATCAACTATGGAAGACCTATATAGCCAGCAGCTGAATAGGGAAGAGAGATCCAACATGTTGTCTGCTCTTTGATTTTAGTGATGGTTGTTCCGTAGTTCTAGTTTTGGGACAGGGAGTCCACTCATATTCACAATTATTTTAGACAGCCTGTACACCAGTGCAGGGGGAAATCTGGAAGGAATTGCAGTGTGCTTTGCATGAAGGGTAAAATCTGTGATTTTCTTCAATTAATGTTGGTGCCTGAAGGGGATCCAAATCTAATATATTCTCTCATAATGGACTTAAGACACATTTGAGGATTTCATATATAATGGGTCATATAGTCTGCGTACAGGGATATCAGGATGGGCTTATGTATCTGAATGTGTGGTGAACAAAGTGTTGCCAAAGCTCAGCAGGTAGTGGTTCCATAGCCAACGCAAAGTGGATAGGCAGGAGGGGCATCTGTCTCGTACCACATGATATTACAAAAGGGTCAGAACACACATTATTAATGCGTACCTTAGGTGTAGGAGATATATGTAGCAAATATATGCAATTTTAAAAAGTATGTGATATGCCCATCCTGCTCAGGATTGTACAAAGATATTCCCTAATCTAGGGAATCAAACGCCTTGGAGGTGTCTAGAAAGATTGCTACAGCATCTAGGTATGCACTGATATCCGGCAGGGGGGCAAATAAAGTATGCAGATTATGCATCCCCATCCACATCCGGGGAAAAAGTCAGACTGTTCCAGCTGCAAAAGGATGATAGATGCAGTGTCAATCTGTAGGCTATAAATTAAGCTAATCTATTCAATTTAAATATGTTAACAGGTGATATGAATATCATTTGTGTGCCGATTTGTCTGGTTTTAGGAGAGCAACAATCACTGCCTCCTGCGTGAAGGTGTGAGGATCCCATGCTCCTGCCACTCCTCAAAGACCTTAAGAAATCTAGGGGCTAGTGTATTGGTATATTGTTTATAAAATGCAGCAGGTAATCCATTTGTCAAGTACCACCAGCATTTAATTTAGGGTGAAGGGTTTTTCCAAGAAGAGGCGGTTCCAGGTCCTCCAGATAGTCTACGATGTAGTACAGGGGCCATGACTCAGTGGTGGTATTTAGTTTCTTAAATTAGGCCAAGAATACATAACAAATCTGTGTGGTGTCCTGCTAAAGGACTTTCTGGTGGGGACGCTTCTTGGAAACTGACCTGACCGGGTCCATTGTTGTGCAGCCTCCGCTGCTGCCATGAGGGGAACTGCTGGAATTTTTTCTTTCCCGGCCGTGAGGGGAACGGCCCAACAAGACTACATCCCCCAGAGGCCTCCTGCAATCCCGCCTGCAATCCAGTCACCGCGCCGGGGGGCGCGATAAAAGCACAGCGGCCCTCCCGCAGCTCGGGACGCTTCTTGGAAACTGACCTGACCGGGTTCATTGTTGTGCAGCCTCCGCTGCCGCCGTGAGGTGAACGGCTGGATTTTTTCTTTCCCGGCCGTGAGGGGAACGGCCCAACAAGACTACATCCCCCAGAGGCCTCCTGCAATCCCGGCTGCAATCCAGTCACCACGCCGGGGGGCGCGAATAAAAGCACAGCGGCCCTCCCGCAGCGCGGGACGCTTCTTGGAAACTGACCTGACCGGGTCCATTATTGTGCAGCCTCCACTGCCGCCGTGAGGTGAACGGCTGGATTTTTTCTTTCCCGGCCGTGAGGGGAACGGCCCAACAAGACTACATCCCCCAGAGGCCTCCTGCAATCCCGCCTGCAATCCCATCACCGCGCCGGGGGGGCGATAAAAGCACAGCGGCCCTCCCGCAGCGCGGGACGCGCGCGGGCATGCCCGGGCCGCGCCCAGGCCGTGCCCGGGCCAAGGGCGGGCCCGTCAAAGCCCGTCAAAGCCCGTAAAAGGCTGGGCTGGGCAAGTCCCCTAACATCGTGCCCCTGAGAGCTACTGACTGGAAATCTGCTGGCTATCGAAGGTATTGCCTTTTGTGGAACCCTCAATATACTATTGCTCTGCTTTTTTGTTTATTGCATCATTAACTGAGATTCATTATAGAATGGAAAAACGAAAGGGAGTGGCGAGTACGCTAGATGCTTTTTTGGTCAGGGCAGAAACATTACTGATCCATGAGATAGAACTAACTGAGCGACGTCTTTCCCTGGATCCATCCACCCATCGGGATAATCACCTAGTGGACACTGAGACAGTTGGAATAGGAGAATGTGTTCATGATGGCCCGTCTATTATTTCCCCCATTAACGTCTCATCTACGTCTTGTCCTTCGCCTATCGTGCCAGGCCCAGAAACAGTTCCAAAAGTGCATGTGGGCAGAGTCACTAGAACCAGGGCCTCGAAGAACGTGGCAGCACGAAAAACGGAAATTTTGCCAGTAAAAAGAAAACGGGGGGCACCTGTAAAGAAACTTAAGCCTATGAAGGGCCCCCAAATAATGGACTGCCCAAATATAGACTATAACACAACTATGCGTCAATTTAAAAGCAGTTCCGTTGGCACACAGACAGATATGGTTCAGGTGTTCCATGATCTTAGCCACATTAATACCAGGGAGGCTACTACCGGAACTGATGCTGCCAGTAACGATGTAATTACAGGTGCAACGGTTAACGATGTCCAAGAATTGCTTAAGAAGAGCTTTTTACAGCTTTGGGACAAACTGAATTATCTTGAAAATGTAATAAAAAACTTAGGCCATAACATGGTGGGAAGAAAGGTAGATGAGTTAAACAGTGGAAATCATGAGAGAGTGGCTGGAACCGCACATCACGATGGGGAAGTACAGGTTGGCAATATTACCAAATCCACTCATGTTAGTACAGGAGACAGGCCCCAGGAGGCATTAAACGGTCCAAAACCCCTAGGTACACAGAATAACTGCGCAGTGCGACCCAATATAGGCAGGGGATATGTTCCGACCCCGACCTTGAACTCTAGCAAAACCTCTACCACAGATTTATTGAAGCCTAACTCGGATATATTAAGTCTGCCCCCAGCCTCATGCCCATATACACTAATTTTAGCTGGTGTACCCGCTCTTAGAGCGAGCGAGAGAGAAAGCTGGGACGATCTACGGAATAAAACCGTGGACTGGCTTGCAAAGCACAAAAGTTTTCACCCCTTAGATACTAAGGAGATATTGATGGTCCGTAGGGTAGGCTGGATAGGTCAATCCATTAAAAATATAAATGGAGATTGTATAGTGGTTAATTTTCGAAGGCCTCAGTTGGTTCGTTATCTTTTGAATAAACGTGAGACATTACACTTTACTAACACTAATATCTGTACACTCCCATTGTTTTTTTTTACAAACCGCAGTCAGGGCATTCAAACAATAGGTTTACTCCTGTACCAACGACAAATAGATATCGTGCACTCTCAGATTTGGATGCCCAAGATTGACAACTATCTGCACCCCAGTCACAAGTCCCTACATCTAAGACTTCTGAAAATGACGATAAATTAGAAATGAGTAGGGTTCAAGTAGATGGAGAGATAGCAACAGTACAGGTTAACAACGATCTGCAGAAGCCACTTTTGGTGGAGGAGAACAAGCAACTCTTGGTCGAGGGCATTAAGTTGAATAACGAGCTATCTAACCCACCCAAGAACTATAGAAGGGATATTAGAAACTATCACCTTACTCATAACTCTAGAACACAAGATGTGCAAAAGGAACAAAGTGAGGTGGATTGTAGAGGAGAGATAAAACTGATCTCCTGGAATATTGCAGGACTTAAAAGTAACATGGAAGATGTTGTATGGCAGGAATATATTGGGCAGAGTGACATAATTTTGTTGCAAGAAACTTGGGCCCTAGAACCTTTTTATAAGGTAGGCTTTAAAACCTTTAGCAAAGATGCCATCCCCTCAGTTAGAGGGAGGCCCTCGGGAGGCCTCTCTATTTGGGTAAAGGTGACTTTAGGTATTGATGTTAAATTAGTTGAAACCCCATCGCAGGATATTCTGGGAATAAAATTTACCACACCTGATAAAAAAGAAATCTATATATTAAACATTTATTCTAGGCCATATTCGGCAAGTAAGGAATCGGAGGTTATTGAGTTTTTAGATAACTTTCTAACCTCTATTGATTCAAGGGCTTTGATAATTTTGGGGGGCGATTTCAACCGCAAATTTGAACCTGCGGTTGGATTAGAAAACATTTTTGAAGAAGAAGATCTGGCTAATAATATCCCGCCATTGGAAAGCACCCCGGTAGTGCCCTGCACAACTGCCGACGCACAGCTATTAAGACTTGTCTCGGGGCACTGCTTACGAGCTTGCAATGGTCGATTGTCTTCTGATAGTCCAAACGCCACCACATTTAGCAGAAGCAATCTAAAGAGCCATATAGACTACATACTAGTTTCGATTTAATTGTGGCCCATGACCTAGTAGTTGATGCTAGAACTGAGAGCGACCACTACCCACTATGTTTGACATTGGCGGTATATCTTTTTCAGTTGGTTGCTTTGAGGATTAGAGAACCTGACAGTGGTAATATAGAACCACTACTAAGTAATAATCATAGAGCTCTAAAATGGCCCTCGTTAGGGGGAAACAAAGTGGCAATCAAGCAGATTTACGATATTTTTGCAAATACGGTTTCCCTGTATGTAGACTCACCTGCTTCAGAGATCCCAATTGTGGAAATTCATCGTAGATTAGTCAAAGATTTGACACCTATATTAAGCAAAATTCCGAAGAAATCCAATAATGGGATCTTAGAGGCTAGCGAGTTGAGTAGTCCGTGGTACAATAAAGAATGCTGCATTGTAAAAAAGGAGCTTATTCTGGCATCTAAAACCAAAAATATAGTGGCCTTAAGGGAAAAAAGGACTCAATATAGGAGATTATTAGCTCATACCAGGAAAGAATGGGAGGATAACATCTGGACCGAATTAATCGCTGCTGCCAAAGCAAAAGACCAAATTGGTTTTTGGCGGTTAGTATCAAAAGGCAATAAGAATGGGAGATGTAGTAAAGACCTTTTCCTAGATGCAAATATTTGGGTAGAAACAATGGCAGCAATAGACGTAGTAAAATCAGGGAAGGCTCCTGGTCCTGATAAAATACCTGGCGATTTATGGAAGCACGACAAAGAGGTTTGGGGCCCTTATATCAATTTGTTTTGTAACTCTGTCGCCTCAGGCACACCAATACCAGAAACCTGGAAAGGGGCAGAGATCACAACTATTTTTAAAAAGGGTGATCGCCAAAACCCCTCACACTATCGACCAATTAGTCTTATAGACGTTTTACAGAAGATATACGCGAGGCAAATTTTAAATAAATTGACTGACTGGATTGAGGAATACAATATTTTATAACAATATCAGGCAAGTTTTAGATCAAAGACTAGCACGACAGACCAGGTTTTTAGATTTCTTTGTATAGCCTGGAAATATACAATATTCAGGAAGGGCCACCTATATATTGCCTTTGTGGACCTAAAGGCAGCGTTTGACCTTATTCCCAGAAATCTCCTTTGGAAATCTTTAAAAAACCAGGGGTACCGGGAGAAATTCTCCTGCAGATAATTAGATTACATGAAGATAACTGGGCAAGGGTTAGATGGGGTCCACTGGGTGAACTCACTGAGCCTATTAAGGTTAAAAGGGGCGTAAGGCAGGGATGCGTTCTAGCTCCGACTTTATTTTCATTATATGTCAATGACATCCCTGAATACCTTCTGGATTGTGAACATGACTCCCCTAAGCTAGGGGGGGTGCCTGTACCGGCACTCCTCTTTGCTGATGATACGATTTTAATTTCCCAAACTCCTAAAGGTCTGCAAAGTTTAATAAACATTTTTGGGAAATACTGCGAAGCTAAGGGTCTAGAAATAAACTCTAGCAAAACCAAATATATGGTAGTTAACCCACACAAATCCTTTAGGAAAAATCTAACTGTTAATAACCAGAAGATCGAGTATGTGCATGATTTTAATTATTTAGGTATCACTTTGGACTCAAAAATGACTTGGAGACCACAGTTAGAGAAAAGTAAAACCATATTACTCCAAAACACTTTCCCAATAATAAGAAAAATTGAAAGTAGTTTGTCTAAAGCAGTTTCACCCGCTCTTGAAGTATACAAGCATAAGGCGCAATCGGCATCATTATATGGGGCAGAGCTGTGGGGCCCCATGACGAAGGACACATTCAAGGTGGGTGAAAATAAGTTTCTTAGGAAAGTTTTAGGCCTTCCGACACGTACACCATTAGCACCTGTTTTGATGGATTTAAATTTTCACCGCGTGGACGATCAGGCAAGCCTAAGGCCATTGTTATTTTGGGTTCGCCTGTGGTCTACAGAGGAACTTGTTCATTATAGAGAGGGGCTTGAGGAAATCCTAAGATTCAAAGGAGGTACTGGCCTGACTTGGTTGAAGCACATACATGATTGGTTTTTTAAATTGGGACTCAAGCACTATTGGGAGGAGCCCTCTGGCTTGACCATGGCCTCTAAAAAGCTTTTAAAGCAAACCTACTGGTCATTTATACATGATCTTTCATCTCATTCTTCTATCGTAGGCTCATTGACAACACAGTTCCTCTTAATAAAAACAGTTTGGAAGTTTGAGCCTTTTTTAGACGAAATACAACCACAGTTAGCTAAATCTTTATATTTAAAATATCGCTATGGCGTCCTACAGATAAAGGCAAATACGGCGAAATGGACGTTAGGTGAAGCAGAGGAGGGTAGATGTGTTTCATGTGATTTAGGTTTATTAGAAAATGAATTACATCTATTGTTCTTCTGCCCAGCTTACTCACGATGTAGGAGGAAATGGATTAAACCCATTTGTCGACTCCTTGGTACCAGATCCTGCCATGAGGCAGAAATACTATTACGATCGGACACCACGCAAACAGTGGTTTTTAGTGTCAGTAGGTATTTGTTTGGTGTAAGCTTAGTAAGGAAAAGGGAAGGCCTGAAACTCTAGGTTGATTTACTAAAAACATAATGGACTTGGCACATGCACTTTATGACTATAAAATGAATTGTATAATAACCAATAGACTAGTCTTTATATTTACTACTGAAACAAGTGTCTTTTTATACACTATTCTAGAAGTATTTATTAAATTGTACAGTTGAATCTTGTTTGCAGCCTGATATGAACATCCTCATAACCGTTTTTATCTATTTTTAAACTGAAATGCTAAATTGTGAAATTTTAGATATATTATTTTATTGTTATAATATGGTCGATTATTTAATAGAGTGTCTAGTGTGTTTGGCAGTATTGTATCCTAAGTTCGTCATGACACGATGTTGATCCCTTGAATTGTATTTTTATTTGCAAAACCTTTTATGGTCTTTTTATACCGAAATAAAGATTGAAATTGAAATTGAAATTGACTTTCTGGTCATCATCAACTTCTACACTGTTATTGTCTGCCCACAGGTGCTTAAGTAAGGCAGCTAGAGATCTGCCAGGTCTCTCCCTCTCCCCATATGACCTGTCTCTGGCAGGATATTTACCACAGTGTTTACACTCTCTAGCTGCCACATCACAGTTCCTAGTGAGATTAGCTCAAATCAGGTCTAGAGTAGGAGTGTTATCCCCTTGTGCAAGTACTTGTTCAAGCACCTTGATGTTGGCTTCTAGGCATGCCAAATGATTTTGGAATGTCTTCAACACACTCTGATGCTTGACTATACATTTACCTCTAATGGTAACATTGAAGGCCTTGCATAACACACTGTTCAAGTCTATTGTGCCTTCATTTAGCTCCTAAAAGTCTGTTATTTCTGTTTTATGTTTGTCTCCAAAGACACTGTCTATTTGTGCCTCAGAGTTCAATCTCCAATGATATCCCAGCAGCAATACTCCTCGCTTCATCAAAGACAACAGTACAGGGGTATAATCAGAGAGAGTAGGAGCTAGGTTTGTGACTCCTCACAACCATGGGGCTACATCTTTGGACATCAGCCTATATCCCAACTCAGACTACATACCATGCACATTAGAGTAGTAGAATACACTCATTGAGATGTGGAAATCGATCCCTCCAGATACCGATCATTTCATAATTATACATTATTGCCTTCAGGTGATTTGTGGCTGCCTTCTTGCCAATGACTGCAATGTAGAATCTATCCAACTCACCTTGTAGTGTGCAATTAAAATCACCTCTCCAAATTAAAGATTGCAGTGAGTAAAGAGTACCTTGACCATTAAGAAATCATAGAACTCAGTGTCATCTACATTCGGTCCATAACAGTTAACTATGGTTAGCCTGGTCTGACCCAGTATACCCCATAAGATGGCATACCTTACGTGCTTATAACAAACTGAGCCTTCCATCATGAATAGTACACCTTTTTTCATTAGAACTGCTGCACCATAAGCATAGAAGGAATATGACAAAGTTAAACAGTAAAAGGCCCATCTCCTAGCAAAAACATGATCAGTATGAGATGTGAGATGGGTCTTCTGCAAAACTGCAAAAATGTGATAGCCATTCAGTGTCTATCAAGATGTGCAAGGGCCTGCCTGATATTTCTCACGTTATTAGGCCCCCTCACCCTCCATGCCAGACATAAAGGGGGTTGTCCCTCATTGTATTAGCCCCAGAGGCCACATGCAATTATTATGCATTGGAATGGGCAGTGACAGCCCCAGTCAATAACCGTTGCCTTCCTATACTCCTCTGCATCTATGTTGTACATTGTTAGTTATGTTGCATATAACATTACAAATAAATATTCCCTTCCCACCCACACTGATTCCCCATTCCTGCCAGGAATATAAACCCCCTCTATGCTGCCAGGTCCAACTGGGACTATGGTGAACTGTGCTGAGAATACTAAATAATTCTCCAATAAGGGTGTAACCCTCAGAGGTTGCCAAGAAAATCAGTGTTTCATCCTCAAGATTTGAGGTTGTCAGATAATCAGTTGATTATACATGCAGCTAAGGTTCCAAGGGCATAGGAAGGGCTGATACAACAAGTGGGATAATACTAATTAGCATACAGGAAGAGCTCAAATAGGTTAACGGACCTATCACCTGTATCTAAATGAATAGTACATGTACAAGTCACGTTCATATGTGTGATATAAGTCTGAAAGCATAACCCTCAGCACGCCCCAGCAGTGCAGAGTATTTACCCTCAGTCATCTTGTGGTGAGGGTAGCTTGGTAGAGTCCAGAAAGCCGTGCCACAGATGGATGCCTTCAGGTATGTTGCAGAGATATTTCAAGACCTCCTGTGGTTTCTGGAGGATACAATACTTTCACTGAGGAGTAATGCATAAACACACAGGGTATAACATGGTGTGCTGTTTGTTGTGCTGAAGTAGCTTCTGTTACTCTGGTCCATATTTGCATCTTGCCTCTTGGACAGTAATCA
The DNA here is from genome assembly GCA_963921515.1 of Calotriton arnoldi. Classification (NCBI taxonomy): domain Eukaryota; kingdom Metazoa; phylum Chordata; class Amphibia; order Caudata; family Salamandridae; genus Calotriton; species Calotriton arnoldi. Next base: position 710,713 of record CAWUFW010002152.1, read on the forward strand.
TGAAGTCTGAAAAGAACAATATATTATTGCCTTCAAAGTTAAGATTTTGTTTTTCTTATACTAGATGACGAGCTGTATCCCTCTATCAGAACTTTTGTAGGGACGCTGTGATGAGCCATGCTGGAGGCCCTGGCGGTTGTCTATGAACTCTCTACCACCAGCATGCAAGAGCAAACATCATCACCACATAGAGAGGGTACCACTCACTCAACATAGTCCTCTAGCTTGCCTGCATTAGTGGACTCTGGAACTCCCATTATGCGAAGATTATTATGTTGAGATCTAACCTGAAAATCTAAATGTTTTGCTGCAATAACTTAAAGGCCTTTTTCCATGTTTAGCAGCGTTTCGTCTTTAGTTGCCAGGTCATCTTCTGTAGTCGAGATTCAGTGTTCTGCTTCAGTCAGCCTGTTGTCATGTTTGCAAGTTTGTGCATGATGAAGTTTAATCTAACATTTAGGGTATCCATTTTATTTTCTATTGAGACCAGGCTTTCCTGCTTGGCCTTGAGGAGGGACCTCATGTCATCTTCCTGGCCACTTGGTTCCTGGGATGTCACTTGGGCTCCACCTGGCTATTGTCTGATATCGTCATCTTGTGCCTCTGCGAGGCACAAATTGCAGTTTGGCTTGTTTCCCACCCACTTTCCCCACGTATTGGATTATACTGTGCAGGGAAGTTAAGTTGCAGGGTTTCAAAACAATTAGTGCACAGAAAACACTGCATCAAAGGTTTTGATTTCAATCCCCCTCTGTACGGTGATTTGCTACCTCATGATTATGATAGTAGAGCAGTAGGCAAAATGTTGTGCAGCATTCAGCACCTCTCCTACATTCACTGCACTTCTTAGCAATCAGGTTCCAACTCACTCCTGCAACTTGACACCAGCAGTCCGTCAGAGAGGTACCAAAATGGGGTAAAACAAAGACATGTTTAATCATTCTCCAGGAAGCCCTCCCTTCCATGCAGCAGAGTGAGCCAGGTGCAGTGCTAAACCTAATTAATGTACAGCAGGTTTATGTCAGAGCTCATTTATGTTCGAGGTGATTTACTCCACCTATCTGTTTCTCTGAGATGTTTCCTGCCCCGGTTGAGTCTCTAAAGGAGGCTGCCTTGGCACTCACCCTCTGCTTCCTGGCAGGGCACAATAATGTGGCTCCACTCCCAAAAGAGCCCTCTTCTACCACACATACAAAAGCTAGTTAGAAGTAATCCACTGTGCCCACCAGCAGTGAGCAATATCACATCTTCCTTCTACCTCTTTCCACCATTCGACCCCCCAGCTCAGGGTCTCAGTTCCTGCCGTCTCCATGCTGGGATCAAAAAGGTCTGGCGTACTGTTAGAAATTGGGTTTCTGGTTGACAGAGGTATGCACCTTGTCCAAGCAGGAACCACAATCCTAGTCAGTGTAAGTCAGTAGCACACTCTAAATTAACCTGTTCTCACCCTCTTGTAGCTTTGCACAGAGCAGTCAAGCTTAACTAAGTGGCAATGTGTAAATTATTTTTGTACAACACACACAGTAACACAGTGAAAATGCCACAAAAGGACTCCACACTGGTTTAGATAAATAGCCAATATGTGTAGGAGTAAATCAAGACCAAAACAGCAGAAATCCAAACAGCAGAAGTCAAAATATGAATTTTCAAAGAATAAACAGTTTTATAGTGCTAGAAGCACATAGCACCAACCAGGGCTATCTGGTTTTGCTTGACTGGGGCAAATCCAAAAGTTCAGGCTGAGCATGATTGAACGAGGCCAAGTTACAGGAGCCACAGAGGTCTGCTTGTTGCTCGGATATGAATTCACCTTAAATAAATGAAAATACAAGCAGTGTTTGGCAAAACTGGAACAAGTTGTTTTAATTAAACGTGGCAGCCTGGAGAGCCTGGACAGAATGCATCTGCTCATAATCTCTTGATGTACAAAGTTTGGGCTATCCATATATTTAGTTCATGAGGTACAATAAAACTCTTTGCTACATTCCATAAAAAAAATTACAGTTGTAAATCAACACACACGGGCATCTGATAAGGACACAGATGGCTCTGAACCTTGGGGAGAGCTAGTGTGGGCCAGTGTGTAGGTGTCCAGATGTCCGACATCTGGACACCTACACACTGGCCAGGTGGTGTGCCTGTCATGTGCTCATTGGTTGAGTGTGACTATCTACATGTGGTATCTAGCTTTGTGGTATTTCTGGGGAATGCTAGCCCTTGGCCAAATGGGCTTTATTGGAGCCAATTATCTTGGACTTGTTTGTGGTCTGTGGAATTGATAAGGGTTTTCCCTAGGTGCGTGTTTGACTTTGGTTTATGGGGGACCCCACCTATGATCTGTTACTCAATAGGCATGGGCATGGTACTACTGCCTCTGGGTTGATGGCGAGGTCACCTTGGGTGAATCTGATAGCGATGATGTTTGTTCATTGGAATTCCTACAAGTAATATGGCAGCAATTGGGATCAAGTTTACAGAAATTATCATCTTTACGCATACAGTTGTCATTTTGTACATTGATAAAACTGTCATTTTTTACATTAAATTGTTTGTACTGGCATTAACGAGATTATGTTTGCTCTGGTCTCATCGCATGTTGACATTGCTCTTATTTAAAGCAATAATATTATCGTATAAGCATGGATCACTGAATACATTGGTATTATTATCGCTGATTGACATAGCATTGATGGGCATTGTGCGGGTACAAGCGGTGGCATACATTCACATTGCATCTACTGACATTGCCATTGTCGGGCCTGCAAATATCATGACATTCATTGACATCATAATCACACATCCAAACACGCTGAACAGTACCTTCGATGCGTCGACATCGAGGAAGATATGTGAAGCAAAGGAGGTGATTCATCGCTGTAGATCATGGAGATGTAGGCGATGCATCAGTTCCGAGCTGCGCAGAGTCAAGCTGCATCAAGAGTCAAGATGTGATGGGCATCGAGGCGATGCATCGTCGTCGAACAGCTGGGCAGTAGGCAATGCGAGCTGCAGGAAGCAATGCATTGGCGCCGAGCTGTGCAAAGTCGGGGACGCGTAAGAGCCAGGGGATGATGCGTCACATAGTCGCTGATGTGGTCACTGCGGTATGTGCAGCAGCAGAAATGCATGGGTTGTAAAAATAAATACGCTGGTTACAATAGGTACAACATCATCGATGTGTTGATTTTCTTGGTTACAGTACTTAAAATTCACTCCCAAGGGCCCAGGACTGGATTGGCTCCACTTGGCAGAGCAGGACTCACAGCTGGCAGATTCCAGGTGGTGGTTGCAGGTTGTATGATGAAGTCTTTGATATCCCTGAGACTTTAGAAGCAGGAGGCAAGCCAACAGGTCCTTGGAGATACTTTGGCTCTGAGATGGTAGAGATACAGGTCCAGTCCTTCTCACTGTCAGGCAAGAGGCAGCAGGCCAACACAGCAAAGTGGCAGCCCCTCCTGAGATCACAGCAGCCCTTCTTCCTGGTAGAATGTCCTCCGTTCCAGAAGTGTTCTGAGTTCATGGTGTCAGAGGTCCAGTACTTATACCCAGTTGGGTTTTTGAAGTAGGGAGACTTCAAAGAGATGCATTGAAGTGTACAAGACCCTGCCTTTCCTGCCCTGGCTCTAGACTCACTGCGGGGGGTATGCAACTCTTTGTGTGGAGACAGGGCACAGCCCTTTCAGGTGTAAATTGTCAGCTCCTCCTTCCCGTCCTTCTCAGGATGGCCCATCAACATGCAGATGGCTACTCAGTCACACCTATCCTTCCTTTTTGTGTGGATGTCTGTTTAAAGTGCTACTTCAGTGGGTGGCACAATTAGTGCTGCAGGGCCGCTAGTAGCATTTAGTTTACAGGCTCTTGGCACATGTAGTGCACTTTACTAAGGACTTATAAGAAAATTATAACAAATTTTAGGTAAAGAGCTCAAGCACTTTACTACTGGTTACCAGTGAAAAAGTGCACAGATTTGTAAAGCCAGTAAACATGAATTCAGCAAAGCAGTCAAAAGCGGTAGGTTAGAAGACAAAAGTCAGGGAAAACCACACCAAGGATGCCAGGTCTAATATATACTCAAACAGATCTCTGGGCTGGATTGGATAAACAGCGTGCCCTGTGGAGATCTGAATAGGCCAGCCGTTGCATGGTCAATCCACCTGCTCTGACTTTCAACTATAAGGGACCGCCATCTTGCAAAACATGGTCAGAGTCTCCCCCAGTCTCCCCAGTGAATTGCATAGAGCTATGGCCGAAATAAAAAATTCAGCATGTGGGCCAGTTTAGCTTACACAATGTCTGGTAAAGAGTGCCGGAGTGCTATATGTATAGAAGCCGATTATGTTGGATTTCTATCTCTCATGGCAAAAGCTACATATAGGTGCAGCCATCTTGAACACCGGTTCTCTGGCACTCCTTATTTCAAAGCGATTGTTATTCTTAAAACATTTTGGCAGGTGCTGCACAGTGGAAAATGAACCTGATCAAAATCAAGTAGACATGGGTCCAATACCCATTCCATGGCTTGATAGATGCCACCAAAAACTCAGCTCCAAGCAGAGAGATCTGGACACAGATGCGAGCTGCCTGCAGCTTGCTAGAAGGTTGCCAGCGAAAATAGTAAAAATGGTGAGCTTCATCGAAGATGAGTATCTATTGGCATTGGTACATTCAAGTGTAGCACGATTTCCATTGAGGGCTTGAGTGATTTTTCCACCACTTACAGTGATGTCATTAGCAAGATAGATTAATGTTAGCTCCATTTGTGAATTTTTGTAAACTAACTTTAAAAAAATTAGATAGTTTAGCTTTGGTGGCACCGTTTTTCTGACACTACCTGCTTTAGAAGTCGCAAGAAGCTTAGCATTGTAATTGATAAAGTGTCTCTTGCCATCTTGAGGCCCTCGGTGATGTTTAGGCTTTAATATATCCTTAATGGGACAAGACTTCCCCGTGAGGCGCAAGATCCGAAATCTTGCATGCCATTTGGTACAAATGTAAAAAATGTCCAACATGGCAGTTAGAAAATGCTTTGAAACTTTGCAGGATGCAGAATACAAAGGACGTGGATTAAATGTGTATTTAATTTCTGAAGCCTGAGCTATTTTCTCTCTGCGACGATTGGTATGTGTGTGTGTGTGTATGCAAACGCATTTAACTGTCATTTTCATGGCAAAATATACCATGTATTTTACATTTATAAACTTCTCTTTTTGTTTGGTGTTTATATTAAAGTTTTGAGTAACAGAAAGTCATAAATGGTTAGGTTAATTCTTCTGAATATAATTGTTAATTTAATATCTGATGATAAAACTGTAATTGTTGACTCAAAATCATTCATGAAAGGATGACTGTTATTGTATTAGACATTAGAGGAATTCAGTGATTTTCTCAAAAATAAAATCATCCACAGTGATATTAACTTGATTTGCGCTCCCACGAACCCAATTAATATTATAATCCAGCAAAACATGAATGCCTTTGTTGGAGACGTGGAGAGCAGTTTTCTAATATGCTCTGCACATAACACTGTGTTCTGTATTTTTCTAAAGAACTAAAACATTGAATGGAAATGAAGCATACTTTTAGAAAAAGGAAACACTCCTTTAATTGCACGATCCATGTATTTTTAATGTGACTTGCCAAATTATCACCTTTCATGAATGTACTCCCTGCAGAGCACATACCAGCATCCAAGCAGGAAAATTAATTTATTGTTCAAGGTTTCTAGTAAATGAACGCTTGTGATAGGGTTTATTTAGGGAGTTTATATAGATTCCACATCCCTGTGCATTTAATAATTTTACTTTCGAACTGAAAGGTGCCAGGTGAATCGAACTATACTGTTGCCAGAGTGTCAAAAGTAAGACATTGCCCTAAAGTTTAGACAACAACTTTTCAAAAAACATATCAAACAAGTTGATTTAACGTTTTCACTGGGGGATGGGAAATAATCGGGCATTATATGTTTCTCATCATTAATCATCTGATATCTGAGCTATTAACTCTACTAGCCCATAACAAACCTCAACATTTAGTTCCAAATTAGATTCATTAATTAAAAATGTCTCTATCGGATTTTATTCTCATTACAGATGCATCTTTTCACTTTTCTCAAAGTTAATATACTATAACAGACATCATCTGCTGTAAAGCAAAATCTAATAAACCCAAGAAGACTAACAACCAATGAATTAAAATATATTGTAAATCTAGCTAGAAATACACAATGAAGTGTAATTTCCCACATAACTATACAATTTTTTTTTAAATATACTATTTTCAAACCCCACAGTATCAAATGAACAAACTATACTCAACCAAAAAAGGGAAAACCAGTGGTGAGTTACAGTAAGTACACCTACTCTAAAACGCTATACCACATTTGTTGTGTACAAACAAACTAAATACATGCATGGCATGCTAAGAAAGTGCAGCTGTTTTAAAGTGACAACACTAAATCACAACCCTGCTCCAACAGCAAGAAGTGTGATATTTTCTAAAACTTAGGGGCATATTCTCAAGGACTTATCGCCGACTTATCGGCACTTTAGCGCCGCAAAAGTGCCGATAGATTTATCGCCTTATTCTCAAGCTGGTGCAAACTGCCGATATCGCCAGTTTTCCAGCGATTGCTGCCGCAAAAAACATCGCCACGGATGAGTGCGACAACTAACGCTAATGATATGCAGAGTAGGCGTTCCTGTGCAAAAACACACAAAAACACCACTTCGCAAGATTCACAACGACCAGTCAGATCTGCGATGCGACCCAAAAACAGGCGATAAGGCGCGTTAGCAGCAGGGATTTAACACCTGCATTTAACTGGTGTAAAGCAGGACGACATCCTGCAGCATGAAAAGGGAGCCCAGCCCAGAGCCACATCTGAAGACCAACACATGTCATGGAGACACTGATCATGCAGCTCGGAGACCCAAGAGGGCCACAACACACACCGCTACCACCCCCAGGCACCTCCCCCCCCGGACCTTTCCCCCAAGGTTATGAAGTCCAGTAGTCAACGGTAGTGTAAAAACAGAACTTTATTACAAATACATAAATCAACAAAACGAAAAGCTCAGCCAATGCGTTCCATTCCCAATGGGGAACTCCAACAGGGCAACGTGTCTTCAGAAACCTGTGGGAGAAATGGTGACAATGGTCAAACTTCCGTATAGTCACATGCCTAATGTGGTACAGTGTACTGCACTTGGACAAACCGGAATGCCAACAGGCCAGATTAACCATGCATGAGAAGACCGTAACAGAACTACGTGTGGCCGTAACCGTCGTAGGAATGAAGAGGAAGGCAACGACCACATGAACTGCTGCTACGGTCACATCATGCAGGACTCATCACACCTGAAAGCATCATGGTGTGTGTCAGCCCGATACCCCTGCCCCTCACACCCCCCACACTGCGCAGGAACTTCTTGAGACCACGCAAGGTAACTACACCATAGCTGGCATCACGCACATGTTTGGGGTAATTTACAGCACACGTGTATGACTTGTGCCCCCTGCCGACACTGCACACAATCACCGCAACAGCAATCACATGCATGCAATCACTGTGCATACAAAAGTGGACCACCGTGGCCTGTCCACCAATGTCGTCGCAAATACCCCAGGCAGTGTGCATGATCCCCACATTTCCGCAAGTCCGCCGCCAACCAGCGCTTTGAGGATGGCCCCCATGGAAATGCACTGCCCATCGGCAAGTACCAACTGAACACACCACACACCTCAACTCCACAATCCCCCAACTCACAACTGTGAGAATGCACACGTCACCAAACCACCACCAAAGTAACTAATGCGTGTGTCTCGGTCTCCGCCACAACCTGCCCATAGGCCTACACACACATGGCTGACCACCTTCAACGGGCACATTCACACTGGAGACGAGGTGCCTACATCACAAACCAACCCACGCACATCACAAACATCGCATACAGGGTCGTGTCAGCAAGGGCGGCGCCCCCCACCCAGCCACGAGTCCACCGCCGTGACCGGTGGTGCCTGCGCGATCCTGTGCGCCTGATGCACCCCAGCCCAGGTCCCCAGACCGGTCTTCCGCCCAGCGATGACTGGCCGCCCCTGCGCACCCAGGCCTCAATGCTCACCTGCAGCCACCGGCGTGTCTCCAAGAGGGCCCACCACGTGCCGGTGCATCCTCCTGAGCTGATTGCTGGATTCCGCGCCACAGGCCCCCAGCGCACCCTGCGGCACCACACCACGGAGTCATGTGTGTGCTGACTGCTGCCTGCGCGTATACTGTGGTCCAGCAGGGCACACTGTTCAATTTGAGTCTTGATTCGCTGGACGCCGTATCGAGGCCAACGCATCATCGCAGGCTGCACACCCGCTCAGCTCTTCAGGTGCCACTAACCCTGTGCAACGCAAGTCATCGTCACGTGGCGGTAGGCCCCTGCCAGCCGAATTGCAGCGGGTGCCACTGACCCTGTTCAACGCAAGTCATCGTCACGTGGCGGTAGGCCCGTGCAGGCCGCAGTGCAGCGGGTGCCACCAACTCAGTGCACCACAGGTCATGGCCCCTTCATGATTGAGTCTCGTGGTGCGGACGCCATCATGTCACCTCTGGCAGTGGGTGATGTGATGTGGTAGACCCCTTTTATTGGCAGGATCACATGTCCTGTGATGCCGGTGCTGGATGGGTGTGGTGTGGGTGTACACCAGCCCTCAGGGAGTGGCTGTGGCATGCTGACAACTAGACCAGTGATCAGCAGATCACTACAGGGAAGACCTGGGACATGTAGCTTTGACGTCCCCCCTGTAAGCGTAAGAGGAGTGGGCTGGGATGGCATATGCCAGTCCAGCGTAGGGGTGTGAACAATGAGCCCGGGGCTCTGGGCGTGGTTCAGTTCTGGGCTGGACAAGGCAGTAACTGATGCGTGCGTATCTGTTGTAGTGTCGGTGCCACCAGGACCGCAATCGGCAATGTTGCACCCTGTGACTCAAGTTCCACTACATGGGCAACATGGACGTAAGGGGGAATCACGGACCCTACATTCATCCATACTTTCATACTTGAATAATCATAGACATGACACATCTGTGTGAATCTGAATGTTTAATTCACATCCAGTGGAGTGTTGCAGCTGGAGCAGTACAGGGCCATGCAAACCCCACTTCACATTATTGGCCCGTGGAGGGCCAGCCAGAGTCCTTCAGGGAATGACAAGTACATCGGAAGGGGAAGAGTTCAGTCCGCAGTCTGAACGCTGTGTCATTGGTAACCAAACAGAAAATGGCAGTCCATGTCGAGGTCCAAGGTGAGTGTCGTAGAGTGTATCGGGGGACAGTGGAAGGTGATGATGCAAAGGGCAGAACCAAGCAGAAACAGGCCATATGGCGGAGATGAATGCTACTGCCTCCTCCTTACCAGTAAGGTTGAGTCACCCGCATCTTCGTCCTCTGATGTCACATGTGCCTCACACGTGGGTGGTGGTGGATTGCCTGCCGCACTGAGAGGCACAGACACATCAGGGGCCGGAGATGTGGATGTAGAAGCAGCAGCAGCATTCATCTGCGCAAGGCCTTGAGGCAGCAATGCCATGATGAGGATCTGCAGGGCATGGAAGATCCCAGCTACATCTCGCTGTGTGCAGCCGTGGCAGCCATTCTTTACGCTGTCATCCGCTCCATGTTCTCCATGAGTCCCCGCATGTGTCCCAACTCCCGGCTGACATCGCTGGAGCCACTCTGACTGGACAGTTGTTCTTGTCTCAGTATCATGACTCCAGCAATGTCAGCCATGGACCATTGGAGAGCATGGAGCAGACTGTGGGTGTCCGTTAGGGACTGTAAGTGGTCCCTGATGGTACTCAGACACCCATGTATGGCATCAAGTTTGGCTGGCATGAGGTCGAACCCCATCGGCACCTGATCAGCCATCTTCTCCTGGACCTCTAACACACGGCATTGAAAGGCCATGTGTTGGTCGTGGGGGTCCTGGGAGACAGCCGTGGTGGTGGGAGCTTCCTGTTGTGTGATCTGTGCAGGGGGTGGGGTCTCCTCGATGCAGCTGGGCTGCTCTGCTCCTGGAGGTGAGGTGCCGTAGCTGTCCATGAACTCTTGGAGGGCGTCGGTGTTGAAGGTGTGGAGGTCCTCTTCGTCATCAGTGAAGAGCTGTTGGGTCTGCTCTGCAGGAGGTGTTGGTTCTCCCTCTGCAATGTGATGGGGAGATGCAGTTTAACATTGTGTTCACATGTATGTTGACGCATTGTACAGGTTTACATACAAACTGCATGACAATGTACATTGTGACTGTTTGGGAGGAGCTGCCTATTTGATGTGTGACAGTGGAGATTATGACGACATCACGGATGTGTGTTTGTACTTGTACATTATCATCTCACATTTCCCTGCTATACCAAATGTGATTGACCAGTTTCTATACACAAGCGGCACCAGTTGTGTCCTCTGTTCTGCTGTGAACGTGTTGCAGTTTATACCACATTGTTGTCAATGTTGATGTGCTCTGAATGTTATGTGTGTGTGCTGCATTTTGGGAGAGTCGCCCCTGCAGCTCTGATTTGGCTGGCCCTTATCCCTTTCAGGCAGTGTGCCTTTGACTTCTGTGCTTCTACAGTGCTGAGATGTTGCATTCTTAGGGAAATTGGGCTCTTGGTGGGACTTGGGACTCTGGGGCATGGTTTGTCCGCAGTTGTGTTGTTGAGGTCAGGGGTTGTTTGTGCAGGTGGATGTGTCAGATTGTGACCTGCTCCTTTACGGATGTGGTCCACACTCAGCCACCTCAGTGTGGTGGCGTGCAACATGTCATGATATATTGACTGCAGCCATGCTGTTCGTCATGCAGTGTCACTTGCATTGTCAGTGTGGCTCACAGACACGCCGCTTTGCTGGGTTCAGCACATGTGCATGGGTTTGTTGTGAGATTAGTTATGTGTGGGAAGAGCCCCCTCTGTGCACATTGTGGATGGGGGCCTACTTGCTGTTTCTATGTGTGCTGCAGTATGCCAAGGAGATCAGGGACATAATCCAGAGTCATTGTGGGTGTGCACTGTGCTATACTTGATTGTGCATGTGTGCCATTGTGCCCATCTCCCCCCGTCCCCCCAGTCCCTGGTGGTTACTCACCCTGTTGCTGTTGTGTCAGGTCATGTAGAGCAGTGTCCGGTGCCCCAACTCCTGCCACCGTCTCCACACTGATGACTGTGGACACCATTTCCTCCACCTCATCCAGCTCCTCCTGTGGCGCTGGACTCCCACCTCCAGTCTGCATTGCTGCCTTCTGGTTGTTGCCGAGTTTCAGCTTGGGTTTGCGCTTCACATCATTCCGACGCCTCTTGAGCTCTTCCATTGTCCTCCTCAGCACTCCGACTGCATTCACCTTGTCCAGGATGGACTGCCATATTCCATTTTTTGTTGCCAATGACACAGTGGAGGTGACGAACAGTTATTGATGGTGTTCTACCACCTCCGTGATCAGGATCCTGTTTTCCTGCGGACTGAACCGCGTCTTCCTCTTCTTCTTGTCCTTGCCCTTCCCTGTCCCCGAGGTCCCAGGCTGGTCATCCGTGGGGCTTGTGGGGTTCTGGCCGTCCTCTGTCCCTGCTCCGGCTGCCTCCATTGTGCTTCGCTGTAGTTCGGTTTTTGTTTGTTTATTTATTTTTTCTGCTTGTGTAGTGATTTTTCCTGCCTGATGTGTGTGATTTGCAGTCCTGGTGCTGCTTTTCGCTTATTGTCTTATCGCGGTTGGGCCCATCGCAACTTTTTTCGCGTTCAGGTTTGAAATTTCATTGCCGTCCCGGTAATGTTATCGCGGACATTTGCCGCATTATCGGGGTACTATCGCATGTTACCGCTGTGTTGTGAATGCCACATTAACACAGGGTTATTTTCCCGTGATAGACGGCGATATGGAAACTTGCGTTAACCTATTTTGGCGATGTTTATCGCACGTTCTTGAGAATATCCCCCTTAGTTTAGGTAATTTGCCCAGAAAAGTCTTTTCCTTACATTGTGGTACTCTTTTTTGCTATTTTTTTAACAAAAATTAATGTTTCAGCATACGGCATAAACAAGCATTGTCAAAGCCAATAGATCTCATCAATTCACCTATATGAGATCTATTGGCTTTGTGAATGTTTTTTAGTCATGATGCGTGGTATGGTATGGTAATGTGTGGTATGCTATGGCCTGTCATTGTACATTAATCTGATGTTATATCGTTACTTGTGGAGGTCTCATTTGGAGTTTGTCTACTTACTAGTTGACTGCTTGTTCGTCTGAGAACAGGCTTGTAAATATGCATTCTTAGTAAATAAAGGTACAGTTTTTCACTATAATCACAGACGTCCGTGCTTCTGGAAGCATCTCAATGGTTCCTACCCCCCCTCCTTCTGGTGTTTACCACCCCTTTCTTGCTGAGTGTGTCCGCAACCAAAGTGACATATTTAAATTAAAAACAAGGCTTACTGCTAATTAAGAGCCATAATTTACAAGCTGCTCTGGTGGGTGGCACAATCAGCGCTGCAAGTCCACCAGCAGCATTTGATTTACAGGCCCTGGGCACACACGGTGCACTGTACTAGGGTCTGACAAGTAAACCAAATAAGTCAATCATGGAGTCACTAATCCATGACATCACTTTACAATAGGGAGCACTTGCACTTTGGCACTGATTAGCAGTGCAAAGTGCCCAAAGCATCTAGACCAGCAAAACATGTAGCAAAAACACGGGAGGCAACAGCGAAAAATGTAAGGGAGACCCACGCCAATGGTACCAGGTCTAACAAGAGCTGTTTTTTAGAACCTTCTGGTTTGGTATTTTTGTCCCTTTTAAGTTGTTTACAGGTGTTGCTGTATATAATACTAGTCTTTTCAGACGAACTAAGAATGAACTTTTCAGCATTTGGAGCGGCGGTTGTGAAAGAACTCCCCCGACTTCAGGTAAGCCAGCGAAGGACTGAATTCTGTCCACTCCATTAGTGAACTAATAAAGAAACAATAATGTGCACAATTGAATAAGGTGATTTTCACAAAGCTGCCTCTATTCATGTCCCACAGACACAAGCAAAGGTAGGAAACAGGGTTACGTCTGGGTCAGAAACAAGCAAGTTCCTTTGATTTACAGTTCAGATCACACCAGCGCTGCTTGCAGCCCTTGAAGCTTAACACAGGGATCAGATTTTCAAATTAGTATACAAATTTAAATTGCAAAGTTCAGTTCAACTGAATGCCACCAGCTTTGAGCCACAATTGGACTCTGCTACCCTCGCTGGGGTGGGACTTTGTCCCCCAGCAGCAATGTGGCCAGGAGAAAGGACAGGGGAATGCGCTCATAAGCACTTGGGTTTCCCATGGCATAGGATGTGTGTGGGACGCACCCAGGCATGTGCCTGGGTGAAGATTTTGTCAAGAGCAGGCCTGTCTGCACCCATCAGAGCCCGGAAGAGACTGGGCTCTGCCACCCCCGTGGTTTTGCCCGAAAAGGTACTGTTAACTTCAACCATGAGTTATCTTTGAGCGTGACCCATGACTACAATTGACTGCTAAAAAATACCCAAACCCACTTTGCTGTATACTACTAAATTTCCTGTCTTTTACCCACAAGTACCACAGGATGGTTAAGCGAAAGCTAAGTTCTAACATGAAGGGGACTGTTGCCAAATAAAAGATTAGTGCGCTAGATGGGTATATTGAAAAGGCAGTGGGTGCCCTTAAAGAAATTATTATCGCTGAAAGGCAGTTGTCAAATGTCTTTTTGCTAGGGGTGGGTGGTAAAGTGCGCTCCTCCTGGAAAGTTTGCGGAGTTTTGCCCACTCCACGCTCCACTTGGAGTGCAGAGTTTTGGAAAAACTCCGCCAACCTCTGCGTGGCTGAGATTTTTCTCATGTGCGGCTTGCCACCACTAAGTTGGTGCAGACGAGCAAAAAAATCGAGTGCTAGACCGCCTCCCAGTGAGATTTCTCAATGCGCGCAGTCAAGGCAGGTCACTACCACTCGCATTGAGAAAGGTCCCGCTCAAGTAGAAAATCTACTGGAGCGACCGAAAGAAGCAGCACCCTCTGGTGTGCCATGTGGTGCCATTAATGCTGATTTTACAGCACAAGACAAGCTCCCAGTGCTTAAAGTGAGCATGAGCAGAGTAATGTACCAAACTCCTCCTTTCGCGGAAATCCACGGAATCTCAGAGTGTTTTTAGGTAACTCCGTGGAATTTCGCGGAGTGAAACTCCATGAGATCCATCCACCCCTACTTTTTGCTAATCGATAGTGGGGATCTACACATCTTGCAAACTGCACCATTGAGTCAGAAGCCCGACAATCTTGGCTTGGTTGGGGGAACCCTGTGTTATGAAATGCCAGGTCAAGTTTGTGTGGGTGGGGCTACTCCTGTCAAATGTGCTTCTCTCCCTATAGAGCAGGCTGTTAAATGGATTCTTTTGCCTATCACCAAATGGAAATGTGGTGTTAATTGTGAACACGCAGCTCACCTAAGCAAGCCCAGACACCCACAGCATCCAAAGGGGGGATGCATTTGTATGCTTGTGTGACAGATGGACCCCTTGCAGCTGGTCTAGTTACATTTAGTTACAACTAGCCCCCTGAGGGATTCTGAGGTGCCCAGATCAAAATTTGGAGGCCCATGGGAACTCCCAAATACCCTTTATGATGGCCAGACTGGTGACGGGTCTTGCCTCCAGGTGTGACCTCCCCCCTGCACCTTGCCTTTATGTTATGGTTATGACTAATGTCCCAATCCTACGCCCTGATACAACTGAGATTACTGTGGAGTTAATCACCACTGGATTCATAGGGATATCAGGTGGCAGGGAAAAATATTCAATGAATCCCTTATGGGGAGAAGAGCGGGCTGGGTGTGGAACATGCACAAAGAATTCAAGGAGGAATGTATCATTGCCAACTTTAGAAGCCCTGGGATTGCAGGCGACCTTATTAGGGCCTCCTACCAAGGTCAGAATATTGTGCAAAGCAAGGAAGAAGTTGATGTCCCAGAAGTCACCTGACCTTGATTAATGGATACATTTAAGAGACCCAAATATGCTCAGAAATGGGGAATCTCTTACCCCTTGATGCATAAATCATCCACCTTTAGTTCAAGGTCAGAACAAGCCTGATAACATAAAGATATTGCCCCTTGGCTATTTTTGTAGAGATGTGGCTAATAATTTTCAATCTCAGGAGGGCCCTTATTGTTCTAAACCAGGCCAGTCTTTCCCTTTATAATATTCCTATTCAGAGCTGCTTTGCGCCCCGGGGAGAACTGTCTGATAACAATTGACATGATGTTTGCCAGGTGACTGAGATGACCCTTGTCCAGGAAGCTAGCCTTGGAGCATGTCACTTTGCTGTCCAATTTAGCTTATCCCTTGATATAACTAACAATGGATGCCCTACCTCTGCCAACTACAAAGGTTGCAGTTGAGCAATAGGTCCAGGGAATCTAGCCAATTCAACTGACAGTGTACAAGAGGTTAGCATACTCTTTTGGAATATTGCTAGCCTTGCTAGCAAAGTGGTTGGTACAAATTGGGGCATATTTATACACAAATATGACATCATTTTTCTCTAAGAAACTAGGGCCACCAAAGTCATTAGCCTGGTTGGGTGCATACTTTACATAGTTGCTTCGATTCCATTTGCATCTGGTAGGACAATGGGAGGACTAGGTTAAAGTAACGCTAGAGTGTAAAATCAGTCTGTTCTACATTAACAGTGACTTAGCGCAAGCCTTTTTATCTACCTGGCCCAATGGTTTGAACATTGTTTTTTATTAATTTCCACAATGGGTACACTGAGTCTGATTTTACCATTAATTTAATATGTTAGGGAGAAAAAGCTGTGCGCTAAAGCAGCAACTTCACACCGTCCCACTGCTCACTGGGCTGGTCTGCACAACAATCGTTATCCTCCGTAATGACCACATATTAGTGACGCTATCTGAACTGAAATGCCCACCGACCGTGATTTGCCTGCTTCCCCCCGTTTTTCCTTCTGTGCCCCTCGCTGCCCCACTGTTGTTGTGCCCGTGATTTGCCTGCTTTCCCCCGTTTTTCCTTCTGTGCCCCTCGCTGCCCCACTGTTGTTGTGCCCGTGATTTGCCTGCTTTCCCCCCGTTTTTCCTTCTGTGCCCCTCGCTGCCCCACTGTTGTTGTGCCCGTGATTTGCCTGCTTTCCCCCCGTTTTTCCTTCTGTGCCCCTCGCTGCCCCACTGTTGTTGTGCCCGTGATTTGCCTGCTTCCCCCCGTTTTTCCTTCTGTGCCCCTCGCTGCCCCACTGTTGTTGTGCCCGTGATTTGCCTGCTTTCCCCCCGTTTTTCCTTCTGTGCCCCCGCTGCCCCACTGTTGTTGTGCCCGTGATTTGCCTGCTTTCCCCCCGTTTTTCCTTCTGTGCCCCTCGCTGCCCCACTGTTGTTGTGCCCGTGATTTGCCTGCTTTCCCCCCGTTTTTCCTTCTGTGCCCCTCGCTGCCCCACTGTTGTTGTGCCCGTGATTTGCCTGCTTTCCCCCGTTTTTCCTTCTGTGCCCCTCGCTGCCCCACTGTTGTTGTGCCCGTGATTTGCCTGCTTCCCCCGTTTTTCCTTCTGTGCCCCTCGCTGCCCCACTGTTGTTGTGCCCGTGATTTGCCTGCTTTCCCCCCGTTTTTCCTTCTGTGCCCCCGCTGCCCCACTGTTGTTGTGCCCGTGATTTGCCTGCTTTCCCCCCGTTTTCCTTCTGTGCCCCTCGCTGCCCCACTGTTGTTGTGCCCGTGATTTGCCTGCTTTCCCCCCCGTTTTTCCTTCTGTGCCCCTCGCTGCCCCACTGTTGTTGTGCCCGTGATTTTGTCTGCTCTCCCCTTGTTTTCCTTTCTGTGCCCCTCGCTGCCCCATTGACGCTGTGCCCGTGATTTTGTCTGCTCTCCCCTTGTTTTCCTTTCTGTGCCCCTCGCTGCCCCATTGACGCTGTGCCCGTGATTTTGTCTGCTCTCCCCTTGTTTTCCTTCTGTGCCCCCGCTGCCTCTCGCCATTCCCGCCGCTGCGTCCCTGCGGCCCCGCCCCCTGACTGCCCATTCGCTGCCCCTGCCTCCCGCCTCCCAGCTGCTCCTCCCTCCCACCTCCCCATAAATGGCGGCCGCTGCGCTGCCGCGCCGCTGGCGCGCCGAAGGCGCGCCTAAGGCAAGCCCGTCTGCGCCCGTCCGCGACTGGACCGCGCCCAGCGCCAGAACCCCTGGATCCCACCGATGCAACACTACTCGACGGACCTACGACGCCGCCACACTCACCGCACTCAATGCCGGCCGGAACCCTGCCTGCTACCGAGCCTCACCGAGACGCACCCACGGACCCTTCACCTGCCAAACCTGCCGATTCACCTGCCCCCTGACGTGCACCACCTCCGCCAAGTCGAGCAACAGCAGCAACCACCTGAAATGCATCCTGCTGAACACCCGCTCCGTCCACAGGCACGCCGTGGAACTCTGGGACCTGCTCGACGCAACAGCACCGGACATCGCCTTCCTCACCGAAACCTGGATGAACGCCTCCTCAGCGCCTGACATCGCCATAGCCATCCCGGATGGATACAAGATCACCCGGAAGGACCGCGTCAACCAGACGGGAGGAGGCATCGCCATCGTACACAAGAACACCATCCGCATCTCGACTAACTCCGACGAGACCTTCACCGCCGCCGAACACCTACACTTCCAGATACACACGGACCCCAAGACCACCCTCCGAGGCACCCTCATCTACAGACCCCCGGGACCACGCACACTATTCAGCGAAGACATCGCAGACTTCATCAGCCCGCACGCCATGCCCTCCGCCGACTACATCCTCCTAGGGGACCTCAACTTCCACCTGGAGAACAACAACGACAGAAACACCACCGCCCTGCTGGACAACCTCGCCAACCTCGGACTCAAGCAACTGGTGAACACGCCCACCCACTACGCCGGCCACACGCTTGACCCCGTCTTCTCGTCCAGCAAGCACATCTCCTTCAGCCACGCCACCGGACTCCACTGGACCGACCACAGCTGCGTCCACTTCAGCTTCAGAAAGACTGCGACCCACCACCACCCGCAACAGGCTCCCCGCCGGAGCTGGAGCAAGATCACCGCCGAGCAGCTCACCGCCTCCCTCAGCCAGAACACACCCACCGACACAACGGACCCAAACGAAGCAGCCAGCAACCTCGCCAAGTGGCTGACCGCCTGCGCCGACGACCTCGCACCACTAAAAACCCTCCCAGCAGACCCGGAAGCAAGAAAACCCCTTGGTTCACCAACGAACTCAAGGAATCCAAGAAGAACTGCCGCACTCTCGAGAAAACCTGGCGACTCGACCAGACCACAGACAACAGGACCGCCCTCAAGCACGCCACCCGCAAACACCACCAGCTGATCCGTGCCACCAAGAAGTCGGCACTCAAAGAACGACTGGACAACAACGCCCATGACAGCAAGGAACTTTTCAGCATCGTCAAAGAGTTCTCCAACCCCAGCGCCGGAAACAACGACATCACCCCCTCGCAAGACCTCTGCAACTCACTCTCCGCGTTCTTCCACCGCAAGATCACCGACATACACAACAGCTTCAACGCACAAACAACGCACCCTACCGCCGAACCAATGCCCGCCACCACCACCCTCTGCAACTGGACCCCGATCAACTCCGAAGACACCACCCGCACGATGAACTCCATCCACTCCGGATCACCAACCGACCCCTGCCCACACCACGTCTTCAACAAAGCCGACGCCACCATCGCACCCCATCTCCGGGACATCATCAACTCCTCCTTCCGCACCGCCACCTTCCCGGAGAGCTGGAAGCACGCCGAGCTTACCGCCCTCCTTAAGAAACCAACGGCGGACCCCACCGACCTCAAGAACTACCGCCCCATCTCGCTCCTTCCGTTTCCGGCCAAAGTCATCGAGAAGACCGTCAACAGACAGCTTGCCGCCTTCCTCGAGACGAATGGATCCTCGACCCCTCGCAGTCCGGGTTTCGGGCCAACCACAGCACCGAGACCGCCCTTATCGCAGCCACCGACGACATCAGAACCCTAACCGACAACGGGGAAACAGCTGCCCTCATCCTCCTGGACCTCTCCGCGGCGTTCGACACCGTCTGCCACCGCACCCTAGTGAAGCGCCTCAGCAACATCGGAATCCGAGAGAAAGCACTGGAATGGATCATCTCGTTCCTCGCCGGAAGAACCCAGAGAGTCCGCCTCTCCCCGTTCAGATCCGAAGCCACCGAAGTCATCTGCGGCGTTCCACAAGGATCCTCACTCAGCCCGACCCTCTTCAACGTCTACATGAGCCCCCTCGCAGCCATCGCACGCCGACACAACCTCAACATCATCTCCTACGCCGACGACACCCAGCTAATCCTCTCCCTCACCAACGACCCCACTACCGCCAGAGCCAACCTGCACGACGGGATGAGAGACGTCGCCGACTGGATGAGGAACAGCCGCCTTAAACTGAACTCAGACAAGACGGAAGTCCTCATCCTGGGCTCATCACCCTCCGCCTGGGACGACTCCTGGTGGCCCCCGGCCCTGGGCACCGCACCCAAGCCAACGGACCACGCACGCAACCTGGGCTTCATCCTGGACTCCTCCCTATCGATGACCAAACAAGTCAACGCCGTCTCATCTTCATGCTTCAACACCCTGCGCATGCTCCGCAAGATCTTCAGATGGATCCCCACTGAAACCAGGAAGACCGTCACCCAGGCACTCGTCACCAGCCGACTGGACTATGGGAACACCCTCTACGCCGGAACCACAGCCAAACTTCAAAAGAGACTCCAGCGCATCCAGAACGCCTCCGCACGACTCATCCTGGACATCCCCCGACACAGCCACATCACCGTACACCTGAAAGACCTGCACTGGCTCCCCGTCAGCAAGAGAATCACGTTCAGACTCCTCACCCACGCACACAAGGCCCTCCACGACCTGGGCCCAAAGTACCTCAACGACCGCATGTCCTTCTACACGCCCACACGCCAGCTACGATCAACCAGCCACGCCCTCGCCACCGTACCACGCATCCGCAGAACCACCGCCGGAGGAAGATCCTTCTCCTACCTGGCGGCCAAGACCTGGAACTCCCTCCCCACTCACCTTCGGCGAACCCAGGACCATCTCGCCTTCAGGAAGCAGCTCAAGACCTGGCTGTTCGAGCAGTAACTTACCCCCTCCCCCAGCGCCTTGAGACCCTCCCGGGTGAGTAGCGCGCTCTATAAATGCCGTGATTGATTGATTGATTGACCTAGGTGCTGCAATGCGGTACGGCGCCCATTAGACCAAATGACTCAAGAAGGCCTGCTTCCTACTGGAGGCCTGAACTTTGGCTGAAATCAACAGCTCCGCAACCTCTGCTGCTCACCTGCTTCTGGCTCTGGGTTTGCTAATGCCCCCCACGCTCGAAGCTCTGCTCAGGGTGTGGCAGTACCCAGGAGAGGGACATCATCACTGCTCGCCTTGGAGACCAGACCAAGCTTGGCTAACCTGCTAGTGGCGGAGCTATTTGGCTGTTTGATACAACATTCTCAAATAGCTCTCCAACACATCCTACCAACGTTGGTTGGCGATCTGCGCCCCACATGATGGCAAAATGTGCAACCTAGATACATGCCAGTCGATGCTTTCGTTTGAGGGCAAGAGGCATACACGGCAGATGAGCCAGGGCCCAACGCAAGAAGAGTGGCCAGATATCTCTTGTGAGGCTTTTGGACACAATGATGACCACCAAGAAATTCTAGTGGAAGTCAAATCTAGCCTACGGGCGATAGACACTAAACTAGATCTCATGGCCAGTTGTCTAGATCGCATGAGGTAGAAAGTCAATAAGCATGAGGACAGGCTGGACCATCTGGAAACCAGAGTGTCAGATGACGTGAACATCTCCTGCACATGGTTAAGGTCCTTGAACTTACTAAATCCAAGAACAAAGATTTGGAGGAGTGCTTGTGACGTAATAATCTGCAAATCACCGGGGTCCAAGAATCTACAGCCATTGTTAAAATGGAATATTACGTTGAATATATGCTACAAGAAATCTTTAGAGAGGCTCTGTCACTGGCTTTTATCGTTGAGCGCACTCACCGTATCTTGACACCATGACCACTGCCGGGCTCCATACCTCGACCTATTGCCGCCCAGCTGCTTAACTACAAAGACCGAGACATGACCCTTCGCCAAGCCCGGGAGCTCCAAGAGGTGCAATACTGGGGAAACCTACCCTGGTTTTATGTCCACAGTGCATGTTGCACAAAGAGAATGTCTGTCCACCAAGAGAGTTTTACAAAAGGTGTACATCAACATTGTACTACTTTGCCCTGCTTAGCTGCGCATACCACACGAGGGAAGGTCTCATTAATTCACCGACCCAAAGGCCACCCTTATATTTGCCAACAGCATTGCGGCAAGTGGGAGGTTGCCTCAGGTGTCCCAGCAGAATGGGTGGAGAATGGCACAGATGACAATGATTGATCTAGTTAAAATGATGCTTTCCCACTGAGATGTATACCCCTCTTCACTGATGGGGACAATATACAGAGGCCCTAAGAGGTCAAATTTACGATCATACTCTGCTGTTTCTCTAAAAGTCATTCTCAATGCCTCTTCTAACCTATACTTGGAGCCCTTAGACTTCAACCCAGGGTACATATACCCTTCAGCCACCCAGTCTGTTCCTGCTTGGGCAGTTTGCCTGGCTTGTCACTGCCTTCAGGGATGATTCCTACACAAAGTGCTTTTCTATGAAATGGGTTATTGGTTGGGGGATGGGCAATTTATTTCTGCCATGTTCAGGGGTTGGAGTGGGTGGGGGTGGGAATTTGTTTAACTGTTTTTGTTTTTTGTTTTTGCTTTCCCCTCAGGCAGACCAAGCATACAGCACTTGACACTACCACAACTCCCACACTGGCAATTTGCAACATCATAGACATATCCCACTGTTTTCAACACCTCCTGACAGCAGTTTTTTTATTGTCCCTACAGATCTTTGGTGTAAATCCCCAACATTTTCAGATACCATTCCCCAGAAGATATGACAACAATAATTAGATATCTAACCTGGAATGTGCGTGGCAAAATAATCAGCACAAGGCTGGACTAGTACATACCTGCATTGCCAGGCACCGCATTGATGTATGTTTCCTTCAGCAACTCCATCCCACCTCATTGACATCCTCTCGCCTCCGGACAGTATGGTGCAATGAAACACATGTAGCTCTTTATTATAATTATGCACGAGGAACAGCCATACTTAAGGGTCTATCATGGAATCTGACCCAAACTGTAGGAGACCAGGCGGGACGCTATATCATACTAAAAGGTACACTACACCATCACCCAGTCATACTGATATCTATCTATGGTCCAAACACCGACTGCCCAGAATTCTTTGTAGATGTATTGAGTAGAATCGTTGCTATTGGACCAGGTGCAGTGTTATGAGGGTAACTTTAATGTAGTACTGGACCAGATGATGGATTGCTCCAGCGCCCCTCAATGGCCCCATCCTAATGCAGCCACTCTTTAATAGATGGTAATTGTCTAATAGATGTTTGGAGATGATACATAGGCGATACGAGGAGGGTACATGCATCACCTCAACAAATGGTACATGCTTCCATTCAGATTATTGGTTAACCACTCAATATGTTCTTATGTGGACTACTGCAGTCTCTCACCTACCTCAAAAACTCTCAGATCACACCCCGCTGCTCCTAGAACTCTCCTCCCACAGGCTACTTCTCTAGCATTTATGTGGTGACTACCTCCTGGGGCCTTACAAGACTGTTTTCTAAACCTTCAATGAAGGCTTGGTCTCTTCTTCATTGGTCTTCTGGGAGGCCTTTAAAGCTGTAATTCAAGGAGTGTGAATCACAAAACAGGTTGGCATTCTTAAGTCAATTAGAATACACCTAGCAGTGTTAGAGTGTCAACTCTGACCACTAGAATTAGAGTATTATGCCTCTAAGTCCCCTAACACTATGGCAACCTTCCATGAAACAAATAACGAATATAACAAAGAAGCATCCTGAGAGCTGAACTTTAAAACACTTGAGGTGATGGTGCATCGTTATAGGAAGGGGGACCAACCAAAGAACACTCGCCAACATGCCCCGCAGGACTCGGGCCTCTGACTATGTGGTAGAACTGCTAGACGACCAACTAAGAAGGAAATCCACCCCCGCGCTGTTTAACACAATGACCTCCTTTTATGCTCATCTCTACCAAGCAATGGTAACCCTGAGCTATGAGGAACTTGCGGCCTACCTGAACACAATACAGTTGCTCTGGATTGACAGCTTTCACTGCTGATTTCTAGACTCCTCCTTCATGAAGGACGAAATACTAGAAAGTTATAAAAAGCCTCCCCAGTGATGAGGTACCAGGTCTTGACGGTCTTACGACCTCCTTTTGTAAGGAATATACTACCTGTGAGAAGCTGGCCTGGTATATGATGTCCACTAATGTAAGTGGGCACCTTGCACCAGTACAGACAACCCTTATGGTGATTTAAGAGGTCTCAGACAACCTTAGAAAGCTAGCCAAGTGGTAGCTGTGGAGAGCAGCCTTCAGGCTTAGTCTTGAAGGAGTGTAAAGCAGCTTGTTTTACAAGAATGTAATCTCATAGTATAGATTAAATGAAAGAGAACCACACAAGGTATTTATAAAAATATGTATTTATTATATAATACTCTCTAGTACGTTCCAGCATCTCCCACATGGAGATATACACAAAGCACACAATACTATAGCAAAGAAATCACAGTAAATAGCACTAATACACAGCGGGCCCCAGAGGGTGACCAAACCATATACTAAACAAAGTGGTATTAGAACCACGACTCGAGTCAGGACAATGTCGAGAGGACGTAGAATTGCTGGGATCCCAAGGAACCACCCAAGGTGAGTAGATAAGGACCCCACAGAGAGTGTGTGCAATGTGAGTACACAACTGCGTGTTCCGTACAAGTCTATGTGACAGCCGTGCTTGGAGTTTTAAAGATTAAAGACCCTTTCACAGTGGACCCTGAAGAAACCCCGTGGAAGACAGAGGGTTGGAGAGCCACCCTACCAGTGGATACCATGGTACCCAAGTTACCTATCCCATGGAAGCCGGTGAAGTGGCGTCGGAAACCGCCGTCGAGCCCAATGGAGGACTTCAGGAAAGTGCCGCTGCTGGAAGAGAAGAAAGTGTCCGTGGGAATCCAAATGTGGATTCTTGATGAAGAGTACCTGAAAGCAGAGGGGACAGAGTCTGGGTCACTTGAGAGTGACCAAGGGCTCGGTAGAAGAATGGCCAACGATGTTGGGTGCTTCAGGATAGATGTCGATGACTTTGACTCTGCAGCTGCGGGGACCAGGCAATGCTGAGGATGACCAGGAGTAGGACACGAGCTGTCCCACGAAGGATGTCGAGTGCTGAGGGGTCAGTGGGGAGCACCAACAAGCCTTGGCAAAAGCAACCCACGCAGGAAGTCAAGAAGTTGCAGGAAGAGGACCAGCAAGGTCCAGGAGACTCACCACAAGCAGGGGAGTCAGGGCAAGCCCAAAGCAATCAGGGGAGCCCAAAGAAGATGTAGTTGACCCTCCACAGGACCCACAGGTCGAAGACACTGGAGTGGCAGGACGACCTCGGGCAGCTTTACAAAACAACGGGCCACGGAGCACACGGTGTGATGTGGTTGAAGATCTTTGAAGGAGAAGTTGCCAGAGGTTGGGGCTACTTGGAACCCAATGCACTTGCTGCAGAATTGCCAACAAGGATTTGCACTTGCAAAAGTACGCGGTGCACAGGGGTTCTGGTATTGCAGCTCCCACAAGGGATTCTGGCCTCAAACTGGGTGAAAGGATAGCTCGGGCCTCGAGGGAAGTAGGAACCTACCTCCTGTGTTGTTGAACCCTTTGGAGTCCGTAGGAGCTCAGGATTAGCAGACTGATCAGCAGTGTTGCAGTGCCTGCACATGCAGGGGAGTGACTCCTTCACTCCAAGGGAGAATATCGTCAGGTGTCCTGGATGTACACGGATCCTGTATAGTGCACAGGCACAGACGAGGCAGCAGACTGAGAGGGAGATGAAGTCAGGCCCAAACGAAGTCCAGCGAATTCCAGAGTAACCAGACGGTCGAAGTGTAGTGGTTTCAGTTCTGAATCTTTTCCACAACAAATCTAGGGACCTACACCCAGGTAAGCCCTTAAGTACCCTAAGGAAAGGGTTGGGAAGATTCAGGGGACCCTCCCATGGGAGGGTCTGGACAGGGGGAGGTTACTTTCATGTCCTTTGTCCTGTTTTGCACCAGAATGGGAGCCAACGGCTCCCAGGACTGGTTTGAACTGGACTATGCACAGGGATACCAAATGTGCCCCTCATGCAGACTTTCAGGCACTGGCAAGCGCACCCACCCAGCCCTAATACACTAAATCCTGTCTGGGAGGTGGTCACACCTCCCTGTGACAGGATGCCTATTGACCTGCCTTCCCCTGCTCGAGCTTGACTCAGCAGCAGGAGGGCAGAAATGTGTCTCTGGTCGGCAGCAACCATTTTGTGCTGTCCGGGACTAGGAGGCTGCTACCGGGAACAACGAGAGCCTAACGGAGGGCTTTACCGGTGGGTGGAATGGGTGGAATCATACTTCCCACACCGGTTACCGGTGTGGGGGTATGATTCCAACATATTTAACACCAAACACGATAGGGTTTGTTGCAGCCGTTTTCGAGATGATCATCGCGCTGTCACGTAATGCCCCTCTGTATTAGTATATGGCTGCTTCACTGGCAACCCGGGAGAATGGACTCTGTAGGCTGAAGGAGTGTCCTGCTCATGCAGGGGCACCCTCTCACTTAGAACCAAGCATCCTGCCCTCAGGATTATAAAGGCCTGCTAGAGGGGTGATGTTGAAATGAAGTAAACCTCGTAGTCAGGTCGTGTAGAAATAGGTAACAGGTTTATTCATTAAGATGCTTCATCAATTACAGCTTTCAGGATGATGGTAAGATCCATGATATATGCCCCACCAGGAGCAGCCTCCTTGCTGCTCAGCCCTCTCACACCAACTGATCTCACTCAAACACAAACATTCTCACTATTCCAAATGACATCACCAATGGCTGAGCAGCAAGGCAGAGCACAACAATGGGGAGGATGCATAAACCAGACAAGTAGGTTATAACACATCTTCCCCCTTATAATGATTAGAAAGACAAATGAGTGCAAGATAATAAAACATACATATGACATGTCCCATAAATTCATCACAAATAACAAAAACTACCAGACTAGGAAAAATAAGAAACAACCCATGGCAGGACTAGGGATTCAAAACCCCCCTACTGCACTTACAATACATATGGCAGGGCTAGAGATTACAAACCCCCCTACTGCACATATACAACACATGGTAGGACTGGGGATTACAAAATCCCCCTAAAGCGTAAAAGGAGAAACCACCTCCCTATAGGGGAATACACCTCCCTTAGAAATTGAACATAAGTAATAGGGGAAACCACCTCCCTATAGGGGAATACACCTCCCTTGAAACTGAACAAAACGTAATAGAGGAAACCACCTCCCTATGGGGGAACACCCTCCCTTTGGAACTGAACAAAAAGTAATAGGGGAAACTACCTCCCTATAGGGGAACACTCCTCCCTGAGAATCTGAACAAAATGTAATGTAGGAACTCACAGTAATAGGGGAACACACCTCCCTATGGGGGAATACACCTCCCTTGAAACTGAACAAAACGTAATAGGGGAAACTACCTCCCTATAGGGGAACTCACTTCCCTATAATCCAAGATTGGGGCACTCCCTACCCCAGAAAACAGTAAAAAGACACTCACAACCCCACAAAACAGTATAAGGGTACTTACCACCCACAAACTCACAGTAAAAGGGGAATACACCTCCCTAAAAACACCGTAAAAGTGAAACAAAGCTCCCTATGAAACTAAACAAACACACCAGATACTTACAACTACCTAAAACTGCAGGTATTTCCTACATACAAAACCAGAATACAAGGGTAATATTTCACCATGACAAACGTATGAAGAAATAGATTATGCAAGGTGAATAATCATAAATGCACATTTCAAATATCAAATAACGTAAATGGAAGTAACATCACTGGTACTCGATACTAGTAACCGGGAGTCCACCTGTTAAGAAGTAAAAGAAGTTTTCCGGCTAACAAACAGCAGTTCAGCAAAATGCCCCCATAAAAATAGTCTGAAGATGGAGCACATCCGTGGAAAAGAGACCGTGGTGACTCCCCATGCTTTGAACAGACTGTCACTCCCGTTCCTCAACTGTGTGCAGACGTATAGAAGAGAAAAACGTGAGACTAATAGCATCCAGCAACGCACTCAGACTCAAAAGTCCTATAATTCCGATGTAGAAATTACCTCCAACAAGAGTGAAATGGAGCGACCGACCAAAGAGGAATCCCTCGTTGTCAAATCCTCAACTTGTACTGCTCGAACGAACACAGGGTTGTCCCGGACTCCATGTAGACTTGTTCAAACTTTATTTCGGAGACCAAAACAGCGTGGTCGGCCGAATGAAACGTGGTTGGCAGAACGAGAAAAAACACTATGAAAAACTGTGTGCCACCACCAAACCTAAGATGGCGGCACGCTGTTGGCGTCACGCCGGGTGGCTCCCGGCACGTCAAAGCAGCAGAGTGTTCCTCGACAGCCAGGCAAAATGATATCGTCACAGAGGGTGCGTGAGCTGTTCCACACGACTCAACAAAACGGTGAGATGCACGCGCTCAACTTTAAATTCAAACTGCAGGTCTAATGTTATAAAATACAACACAAAAAGGGCAATAAAAACAGGAATAACTTCACCTTAAATAGCCTCTTCGTGCGGTTGGCAAAGTATCGAGTAAGTTCTTTTGAGTGCGGGTGACTCAGAATTCTTCTCCTAAAACTCACGCAGTTGCTGCATTAAGTTGAAACTGGATGCCGCTTCTGGCTCCTAACAAGTAAGCCTTACGTTGCCGATCCATAAACTGCCTTAGGTTTATGAAGCACACAGAAAAGGATACCGATGACTCACTCCACAACAGTTCGAGTTAAACACCAGAACGCTTATCCAAGTACAAAGCACGAGACCTCACACGGCAGTAGTGGCAGGGTGGCAAAAAAAACATATAGGAGGTGTCAAGTTTCCTCTCATTGACACTCTCCACCACACGTAGTCAGCGAAAATCCCAAATGCTGGATAGTCAGTTTCACAGGGATGCCGGTTATCCCCAGCACACATCGCTGCTGCCAATTCCAAATCAGTAGCTTGTCTCACGACTGTAGTAAGGACAGCAAGGCAGGAGCAACAGATACTGTTTGAAGACTGTTAGTAGAAAGTCAAACGCCCTGGGCTGCAGGCTGAACAGGAACTGGCACCTACGTGGTAGGGCGACCGGTGGAGTGGTCACTGGTGGGGCTCATTGGTGCCAGCTTCCTTAAATACACAGCTTGTAAGTTCTCTTGAAATTCTATATACTTGAAGATCTTTTAAGTTTCATAAACCATTATCCATAGAAGTAGCACACGCGTAGGTTCTTCCAAATCGTCGCCAGTGTTGAAATGAAGTAAACCTCGTAGTCAGGTCGTGTAGAAATAGGTAACAGGTTTATTCATTAAGATGCTTCATCAATTACAGCTTTCAGGATGATGGTAAGATCCATGATATATGCCCCACCAGGAGCAGCCTCCTTGCTGCTCAGCCCTCTCACACCAACTGATCTCACTCAAACACAAACATTCTCAGCATTCCAAATGACATCACCAATGGCTGAGCAGCAAGGCAGAGCACAACAATGGGGAGGATGCATAAACCAGACAAGTAGGTTATAACAGGTGACTAATAGGTTTTATGTGCAGTGACCCTTAGATATAGTAACCCATGCATGCACCAACTTACACAGGCTGCAATGGCAGTCCTGTAGGTCCATTTTGAATGGTCTCTCATGGGTGGCATAATACATGCTGCAGCCTATGGAAGACCTCTGGGGTACCTATGCCCTGGGTACATGGGTACCATATACTAGGGACTGACAAGGGTACCTCAGTATCCAATCTGGGGTGTACCTAGGTACACAGCATAACAGTTTAGGGAAAAAGCATATTGACTGGGGTCCTGATTAGCAGGATCCCAGTCAGACTAGTCAAAAACAGCATTACATCCAGCAAAATGTGGGGGTAACCATAAGAAGCAGATCCTACTTTCCTACACAACCCCCCCCAAAACGTAAGGAGATGAGACTAACCTTGCCCAGTTGAGTCTTCATTTTCTAAGTGGAAATATCTGGAGAGTCCATCTGCATCGGCATGGTTACTCACAGGTCTATGTTCCACTGTATAGTCCATCCCCTGTAGGGAAATGGACCACCTCAAAAGTTTGGGGTTTTCACCCTTCACCTGTTTTAGCCATAAGGAGAGGCTTATCATCTGTCTGAACAATGAAGTGAGTGCCAAAGAAGTATGGCCTCAGCTTCTTCAGGGCCCAGACCACAACAAAAGCTTCCCTCTCTATAGCTGACCAACGTTTCTCTCTGGGGGTCAACCTTCTGCTAATAAAAGCTACTGGTTGATCCTGACCCTCTGCATTAAGTTGTGACAATACAGCCCCTAACCCCAACTTGGATGCATCTGTTAGGACGATAAATTGCTTGGAGTAGTCAGGACTCTGCAGAATGGGAGCAGTGCACATGGCCTGCTTGAGATCATCAAATGCCTTCTGACAGCTAACTGTCCACTGAACTTTCTTGGGCATTTTCTTGGAGGTGAGATAGTTCAAGGGAGTCCCTATAAACCCATACCCTTTTACAAATCTCCTGAAATGCCCAGTCAGGCCCAAGAAAGCTCTGACCTCAGTCTGGGTAGTTGGAGCAACCCAGTCCATTATGGTCTGGATTTTGCTCTGTAGTGGTTGAACCTGGCCTCCACCCACAAGGCAGCCCAGGTACACAGCCTTACTCTGCTCTATGTGGCACTTAGTTGCCTTGATAGTGAGGCCTGCTCTCTGCAGAGCCTCCAAAACATTCTTCAGGTGGACCAGATGATCCTCCCAGGTGGAGCTAAAGACAACCATATCTTCAAGATATGCTGCACTATATGCTTCCAGACCTGTGAGAACGTTATTCACCAGTCTTTGGAATGTGGCAGGCCAATTCTTCAAACCAAAGGGCCTCAAAATAAATTGATAATGCCCACTAGGGCTTGAGAATGCTGTTTTTAGTTTGGCACCCTCAGCTAGTCTGATTTGCCAATAGCCAGCAGTCAGGTCAAATGTGCTCAGGAACTTGCCTGAGGCCAAAGTGTCAATGAGCTCATCTGCCCTGGGAATTGGATGAGCATCAGTCATAGTGACTGCATTGAGTCCACTGTAGTCAACACAAAACCTCATCTCTCTCTTACCACCCTGGGTATGAAGTTTTGGTACCAAGACCACTGCACTAGCCCAAGGGCTATCTGAGGGCTCAATTACTCCCAACTCTAGCATCTTTTGGACCTCTGTCCTGATGCAATCTCTGACATGGTCAGGCTGCCTGTAAATCTTATTTTTAAAAGGCCGACTCTCACCTGTGTCCACTTCATGGGTACACCAGGTGGTTTGATTGGGAGTCAGAGAGAACATGTGCCTGTATTGATTGAGGACCTTCTGCAATCAATCTGCTGTTGGTCAGTGACAAATGCAAAAAGAACAATTGATGGACAGAATGCAGAACAATTTCATACATTCACCCCAGTACAGAGATCTGGGCCTAAATCCATCGTTTTTTTGCTCACCATGCCATTCCAGTTTGAACCCAGCCATATGCAAATCAGTCTTGACCCTGTGCCCTATGGGAACAGTCCAGCCCGAACTGCCAGGCCCTCCCTGGACTGGAACCAAGCATCCTAGGACCGGTTTCGGGGTTTCACCCCTCATCAGCCAGGATAGCTTGACTCCAGTGGCATGGAGAGCACAGTACCCACGTCTGGGCATAACCGTCCCACTCGGGGTGACAAATGCAAAAAGAACAATTGATGGACAGAATGCAGAACAATGTCATACATTCACCCCAGTACAGAGATCTGGGCCTAAATCCATCGTTTTTTTGCTCACCATGCCATTCCAGTTTGAACCCAGCCATATGCAAATCAGTCTTGACCCTGTGCCCTATGGGAACAGTCCAGCCCGAACTGCCAGGCCAGGCCCTCCCTGGACTGGAACCAAGCATCCAATTGTGTGTCTTTTGCTTTCTCCCCCTAAGTGCGCCAGGTATGCCCAGACGTGGGTCCTGGGTTCACTGTGCCACTGGAATCAAGCTATCCTGGCTGAAGAGGGGTGAAACCCCGAAACCGGTCCTAGGATGCTTGTTTCCGGTCCAGGGAGGACCTGACTTGGCAGTTTGGGCTGGACTGTTCCCATGAGGCACAGAGTCAAGACTGATTTGCAAATGGCCAGGTCTAAACTGGGGTGGCATGGTGAGCAAAAGAATGATGGATTTAACCCAGATCTCTTGACTGGGGGTGAATGTTTTGATTTGTTCTGCATTCCGTCCATCAATTGTGTGTCTTTTGCATTCTCGCCCTAAGTGCGCCAGGTATGCCCAGACGTGGGTCCTGGGCTCACTGTGCCACTGGAATCAAGCTATCCTGGCTGCGAAACTGGTCCTAGGATGTTTGTTTCCAGTCCAGGGAGGACCTGGCTTGGCAGTTCGGGCTGGAACTGTTCCCATGAGGCACAGAGTCAAGTCTGATTTGCATATGGCCAGGTCATAACTGGGGTGGCATGGTGAGCAAAAGAATGATGGATTTAACCCAGATCTCTTGACTGGGGGTGAATGTTTTGATTTGTTCTGCATTCCGTCCATCAATTGTGTGTCTTTTGCTTTCTCGCCCTAAGTGCGCCAGGTATGCCCAGCCGTGGGTCCTGGGCTCACTGTGCCACTGGAATCAAGCTATCCTGGCTGAAGAAGGGTGAAATCCCGAAACCGGTCCTAGGATGCTTGTTTCCAGTCCAGGGAGGACCTGGCTTGGCAGTTCGGGCTGGACTGTTCCCATGAGGCACAGGGTCAAGACTGATTTGCATATGGCCAGATCTAAACTGGGGTGGCATGGTGAGCAAAAGAATGATGGATTTAACCCAGATCTCTTGACTGGGGGTGAATGTTTTGATTTGTTCTGCATTCCGTCCATCAATTGTGTGTCTTTTGCTTTCTCATCCTAAGTGCGCCAGTTATGCCCAGACGTGGATCCTGGGCTCACTGTGCCACTGGAATCAAGCTATCCTGGCTGAACAGGGGTGAAACCCTGAAATCGGTCCTAGGATGCTTGTTTCCGGTCCAGGGAGGACCTGGCTTGGCAGTTCGGGCTGGACTGTTCCCATGAGGCACAGGGTCAAGACTGATTTGCATATGGCCAGGTCTATACTGGGGTGGCATGGTGAGCAAAAGAATGATGGATTTAACCCAGATCTCTTGACTGGGGGTGAATGTTTTGATTTGTTCTGCATTCTGTCCATCAATTGTGTGTCTTTTGCTTTCTCGCCCTAAGTGCGCCAGGTATGCCCAGACGTGGGTCCTGGGCTCACTGTGCCACTGGAATCAAGCTATCCTGCTGAAGAGGGGTGAAACCCCGAAACTGGTCCTAGGATGCTTGTTTCCGGTCCAGGGAGGACCTGGCTTGGCAGTTCGGACTGATTTGCATATGGCCAGGTGTAAACTGGGGTGGCATGGTGAGCAAAAGAATGATGGATTTAACCCAGATCTCGTGACTGGGCGTGAATGCTTTGATTTGTTCTGCATTCCGTCCATCAATTGTGTATCTTTTGCTTTCTCGCCCTATGTGCGCCAGGTATGCCCAGCCGTGGGTCCTGGGCTCACTGTGCCACTGGAATCAAGCTATCCTTGCTGATAAGGGGTGAAACCCCGAAACCGGTCCTAGGATGCTTGTTTCCGGTCCAGGGAGGACCTGGCTTATCAGTTCGGGCTGGACTGTTCCCATGAGGCACAGGGTCAAGACTGATTTGCATATGGCCAGGTCTAAACTGGGGTGGCATGGTGAGCAAAAGAATGATGGATTTAACCCAGATCTCTTGACTGGGGGTAAATGTTTTGATTTGTTCTGCATTCCGTCCATCAATTGTGTGTCTTTTGTTGGTCAGTGAGGCTGCGTGCCAAGGCTACACCATCTACTGACCCATCATCAGGGTTTTTTGAGAGGAGATCAGGGAGAGAGTCACTCTCTTCCTCCTGTCCCTCATCAGTTGCCATGAGCAAGCCTATGTCAGCCCTGTCCACAAAAGGTTTGAGCCTGTTCACATGGAGCACCCTGTGGGGGCTCCTGGGAGTGCCAAGGTCTACCAGATAGGTAACCTCAACTTTTTGCTCAATGATAGTGTGGGGTCCACTCCATTTATCTTGGAGAACTGCTGGGGTCACAGGTTCCAACACCCACACTTTCTGGCCGGGCTGGTAAACAGTCAGGACAGCCTTTTGGTCATGCCAAGCTTTTTGCAATTCTTGACTGGCCTCCAGGTTTTTTGCTGGCCTTCTTCATGTACTCCGCCATCCTGGAGTGGAGACCAAGTACATAGTCCTCTATGTCTTGTTTGGGAGGTTTGAGCGGTAACTCCCATCCCTTCTTCACCAAACACAAGGGACCCCTCACTGGATGCCCAAACAGAAGTTCAAAAGGGCTGTAGCCAACCCCCTTCTGAGGGACCTCTCTGTAGGCAAAGGGAAGGCAGGGCAACAGGACATCCTATTTTCGCCTAAGCTTTTCTGGGAGGCCCATGTTCATGCCCTTGAGGATTTTGTTGAATCTCTCAACTATACAAAAACACAAGAGAGAGAAAGGGATTTCCACAATGTGGAGGGGAATACTCCTAGTCCCCTTTAGATTCGGTAAACAAACAATAGGAGGAGTACAACCAGGAGACAACTCAATGTCTCCAAAGTATTGGGAGAAGTGCACAAGAAGGAAAAAGTCCTTTCCTAAGAAGACCCCTCACTCACCAACCTAGTTGGTGACATGCTTCATCATCGGGGTCCCACCCGGATAGCCGAATGCCATCCGGGTGTGCTTTGACACCTGATTACAGTGGAGCGGGTTGTTTTTTGTGTAAGTGAGTGAAAAAGTGATTTAAAAATTGGCCAGATTTAACTCCAAGAAATTTTTTATTATGGAGCAACTGGACAATATTAAAAATTATTTGTAAGATACTTTTTTGGTTAAATTGACCAACTGGTATCTTTAAGTGATAAAATGTGCAAAAGAAGTGCATAAAAAGGTCTACATGTTTCAACCTGTAGTTGATAGTACTAGGTTTTCATCAGGACCAAAGATGCGTGACCCGGGCGGTATACACACGCTAAGGTGTACCCTACCCTTGATCACTAGTACCTAACCGTGTACTTACAGTCAGGTGACCTTTCATCCGATTAGTCGAAAGGAAAAATCTGAAAAGACAAATATACAATTACAGGCAGACATGATACGTAGCTGTAACGAAGTGTCTCAAGGGTCGAGTGCTACTTAACTTCCCAATTATGTGTATTTAAAAAGCGTGAAGAATACACATTTCTAAATGTCTGTCTCAT
This sequence comes from Calotriton arnoldi, assembly GCA_963921515.1. Classification (NCBI taxonomy): domain Eukaryota; kingdom Metazoa; phylum Chordata; class Amphibia; order Caudata; family Salamandridae; genus Calotriton; species Calotriton arnoldi. The sequence goes on from CAWUFW010002152.1 coordinate 745,331, forward strand.
TAGATAAGAGGCAGTTATTGGTAATATTCATACTGTGCACATTCACTCAAGTGACAGAATCAGTCACTAAGGAATAAAGAACCGCCCACTAATGACATTCAGTCCGGTGGGTATTTGTGCACTCAGGCTGGAAGAAACTTGTCGTGAAATGCAGACGCATTCCTCAACACACGCGGATATCAATTGAAACCGTGAGTATAAATTACAACGCCACTTTCGACAGTCTTTTAAAGTGGGTGTCTACGCTCTCATTTCATAGGTGAGGGCGTACTGAGAATAGCATGCATGCTAGTTAAAAGAGCGTTACATTCAAGATACCTAGAATCAAAGGTGGAGGAAAAACAAGGTGCTTACTAAAAGACGCAGCTTCGCGTGCCTCATGGGAGTTGGGGTCGTGGTGCTGGCTCAGTTACGCAATCTAGATAAACGAGTGTAACGGAAAAGAGACGGGAAATGTCTCATAAGACGAGTGGTAACAAAGGGGTTACAGCGGAGCCCACCCGCATCTGATAGGAGTACTTACTGCGTATCGTCAGTCACCGGCATTTGTGCCTAAAATACAGACCCGCCGCAGCTCCCCGAAGGATACTGCATCGGAGCGTCCTTGCCGGTTAAATGCTGGGTGCTTCCGGGTGCGGGATCGAAGGGGCGTGGTGACGTGGTCACATGACCAACGTCAGTGCGCCGAGGGGGCGTGGTGCAGTGATGCCCTCAGCAGTGAACAAAGGGCGCTTTAACCAAAATGTAGCGTCTTATGGGGGAAAGTATTTACGCCAGGCAAACACGAGCACTATGAGTAAGACAACACGTATATAGTGCTACAGAGGAACACACAAAACAAAATATTTAGATCAAATAAATTCGAGCAATATGAGTAAGGCAACGCGGATTACGCGTAAGGCAACAGAGGGTTAAAAAAACACTGGGCATGGTGACATACATAGTTTTAGTCGGTGGTAACCGCTGTCCCTAAATGGTTAATGAGGAGAATACTTTAGAGGTGAATGTAGACAAGACACAGGACGTGGTCTTATTTTGAAAAGACTGAGTTCCATGGAATATTGTCGTCTAATCCTTCTTTATGAGTGGATAGCCTATATATCCATCGTTGTTCCTTCTCAAATAGGCGTTGTTGGATTCTTGTTCCTGTTTTTATCTGTTCGATAATGGTCCATTTCATATCGTTGGTTGTGTGGTTCTTTAGAAGAAAGTGCTCAGTGAGTTTCGTTGTGATTTTTTTGCACCTAATTGTGCTGCGGTGTTCCCAAATTCTTTGTTTTATTTTCCTGCAGGTCATACCCACGTATGCAAGGTTGCATGGGCATTTTATCAAATAGACCATGTTGGTGCTGTTGCAGTTCGTGTGAACACGTTGGTTCCATACTTTTCCTGGTTCCAATAAGAGCGTTTTAGTATTGCTGGTTAAATGGCAAACACTGCAATTGCCACATTGATAGTGCCCTACGATGTTAAGTAGGCCCCATGCCATAGTTACAGTTGGTATTGTTTCCTGTCTGATCTCCTTCGGGCGTGTGTTAACCAGGGAATCCTTCAGACTCCTTGCTTTCTTGAAGGAGAAAAGTGGTTTGTCCCAATGTAAATTTCCTGTATTGATGATAGACCAGTGTTTGTTGGTGGATCTGGTCATTTGGTTAGAGGCTGTACTGTATGTTGTTACACATGTCAGTGGTATTTCCTCGTCCTTCTGTATTCTGTCTTCCAGAAGTGCCTCTCTGGGTTGATTACGTGCTCTTTTTTGACATTTGTTAAGAATCCTGTTCGCCGCAATTGTAGTAAAACCACTGACTACCGCAATCAAGCAATAGACCTCACTAAAAAACTTTCAAACAGAGGTTACCCAAACAGGATTCTTAACAAATGTCAAAAAAGAGCACGTAATCAACCCAGAGAGGCACTTCTGGAAGACAGAATACAGAAGGACCAACTGTAACTATGGCATGGGGCCTACCTAACATCGTAGGGCACTATCAATGTGGCAATTGCAGTGTTTGCCATTTAACCAGCAATACTAAAACGCTCTCATTGGAACCAGGAAAAGTATGGAACCAACGTGTTCACACAAACTGCAACAGCACCAACGTGGTCTATTTGATAAAATGCCCATGCAACCTTGCATACGTGGGTATGACCTGCAGGAAAATAAAACAAAGAATTTGCGAACACCGCAGCACAATTAGGTGCAAAAAAATCACAACGAAACTCACTGAGCACTTTCTTCTAAAGAACCACACAACCAACGATATGAAATGGACCATTATCGAACAGATAAAAACAGGAACAAGAATCCAACAACGCCTATTTGAGAAGGAACAACGATGGATATATAGGCTATCCACTCATAAAGAAGGATTAGACGACAATATTCCATGGAACTCAGGGGCATATTATCAAGGAATAGCGATATTTATCGCTAAACGCGCTTAGCGCGACTTTGGTTAACGCCGCCTATCGCTGGAAAATATCGCTGAGATAACACCCTATTAACAAGGTTTATCTCCATAGCGATAACATTTCCAGCGATAGCGGCAAAATGTGAGAATATCACTGGAAAAGCAGCGATATTCTCGCATTATCGCTAAGGTGGATTCAGCATTAGAATCCACCTCCTATACTTTAAACAGGTAAGTCATCCTCACTAGCAGGTGATAAAATCTAGCGATAAACGCGCTTAGCGCAAATTATTTTATCGCTTCGCCTGCCTTGCTAATAGGGGGTAGTGGTGTTAGCGACTGTTTACAGTCGCTTTTAGTAGGGAACGCCTTCCTTGCATGTCATTAGCGATAATTATCGCTGACATGCAAGGCGATGTGAATCCCGGCCTCTAACGCCTAAAAGCTGTCGCTAATGCCTGTTAGCGACAGCTTGCTAATAGGGCGATAAAAATATCGCTGCTTTAGCGGCAAAAAGTGCTGCTAAAGCGGCGATAAAGCCCTTGATAATATGCCCCTCAGTCCTTTCAAAATAAGACCACGTCCTGTGTCCTGTCTACATTCACCTCTAAAGTCTTCTCCTCATTAACCATTTAGGGACAGCGGTTACCACCGACTAAAACTATGTATGTCACCATGCCCAGTGGTTTTTTAACCCTCTGTTGCCTTACGCGTAATCCGCGTTGCCTTACTCATATTGCTCGAATTTATTTGATCTAAATATTTTGTTTTGTGTGTTCCTCTGTAGCACTATATACGCGTTGTCTTACTCATAGTGCTCGTGTTTGCCTGGCGTAAATACTTTCCCCCATAAGACGCTACATTTTGGTTAAAGCGCCCTTTGTTCACTGGTGAGGGCATCACTGCACCACGCCCCCTCGGCGCACTGACGTTGGTCATGTGACCACGTCACCACGCCCCTTCGATCCCGCACCCGGAAGCGCCCAGCATTTAAGCGGCAAGGACGCTCCGATGCAGTAACCTTCAGGGAGCTGCAGCGGGTCTGTATTTTAGGCACAAAAGCCGGTGACTGACGATACGCAGTAAGTACTCCTATCAGATGCGGGTGGGCTCCGCTGTAACCCCTTTGTTACCACTCGTCTTATGAGACATTTCCCGTCTCTTTTCTGTTACGCTCGTTTATCTAGATTGCGTAACTGAGCCAGCACCACGACCCCGACTCCCATGAGGCACGCGAAGCTGCGTCTTTTAGTAAGCACCTTGTTTTTCCTCCACCTTTTTATTTTAGGTATCTTGAATGTAACGCTCTTTTAACTAGCATGCATGCTATTCTCAGTACGCCCTCACCTATGAAATGAGAGCGTAGAAACCCACTTTAAAAGACTGTCGAAAGTGGCGTTGTAATTTATACTCACGGTTTCAATTGATATCTGCGTGTGTTGAGGAATGCGTCTGCATTTCACGACAAGTTTCTGCCAGCCTGAGTGCACAAATACCCACCGGACTGAATGTCATTAGTGGGCGGTTCTTTATTCCTTAGTGACTGATTCTGTCACTTGAGTGAATGTGCACAGTATGAATATTACCATTAACTGCCTCTTATCTTATGAGACAGACATTTAGAAAAGTGTATTCTTCACGCTTTTTAAATACACATAATTGGGAAGTTAAGTAGCACTCGACCCTCGAGACACTTCGTTACAGCTACATATCATGTCTGCCTGTGATTGTATATTTGTCTTTTCAGATTTTTCCTTTCGACTAATCGGATGAAAGGTCACCTGACTGTAAGTACACGGTTAGGTACTAGTGATCAAGGGTAGGGTACACCTTAGCGTGTGTATACCGCCCGGGTCACGCATCTTTGGTCCTGATGAATACCTAGTACTATCAACTACAGGTTGAAACATGTAGACCTATTTATGCACTTCTTTTGCACATTTTATCACTTAAAGATACCAGTTGGTCAATTTAACCCAAAAAGTATCTTACAAATAATTTTTAATAATGTCCAGTTGCTCCATAATAAAAATGTTCTTGGAGTTAAATCTGGCCAATTTTTAAATCACTTTTTCACTCACTTACACAAAAAACAACCCGCTCCACTGTAATCAGGTGTCGAAGCACACCCGGATGGCATTCGGCTATCCGGGTGGGACCCCGATGATTAAGCATGTCACCAACTAGGTTGGTGAGTGAGGGGTCTTCTTAGGAAAGGACTTTTTCCTTCTCGGCACTTCTCCCAATACTTTGGAGACATTGAGTTGTCTCCTGGTTGTACTCCTCCTATTGTTTGTTTACCGAATCTCTCAACTAACCCATTGCATTGTGGGTAATAGGGTGTGGTGAATTTGTAATTCACTCCACACTCCTTCCACATTGCAGTGATGTAGCATGACATGAAGTTTGTACCTCTGTCAGTTATAACTTCCTTAGGGAAACCCACTCTGGAAAAAATTCCCAGGAGGGCCCTGGCCACCACAGGAGCTGTTGTGGTTCTAAGTTGAATGGCTTCTGGGTACCTAGTGGCACGGTCCACCACCACTAGAATGTAACTGTGCCCAGAGGCTGGAGGAGGGTTCATGGGATCAATAATATAAATCCCAACCCTCTCAAAGGGAACCCCCACCACTGGAAGTGGTATCAGGGGGGCCTTTGTAGAGCCACCTGCCTTACCAAAACTCCTTTTGTGTCCTCAGACATGTGAGGCCTGTGAAAGTGAGGGACAAGCCTGTCCCAAGTCTTACTTTGTCCTAGGAGTCCTGCCAGGGGAATGTCATGTGCAAGGGTGAGTAGGAAGCCCCTAAACTTCAGAGGTATAACCAACCTCCTGGTAGCACCAGGCTTGGGGTCTCTACCCTCTGAATAAAGAAGTCCCTCATCTCAGTAGATGCTGTGGGCCCCACTGACATTCCCAGCAGCCTTAGCAGCCGCTTGCTGTCTGAGGGGTTCAAGAGAGGGGCAGGTTTTCTGCTCCAAGCTCAAGTCTGCCCTGGAAGGGCCCCTTGTCCCCAAGAACTTAATCTGATCAGGCTCAAGCTCATCTGGGACAGTTCCTTCACCTGGACTTAGATCATCTCCCTCAAGAGACTGATCCTCACTCTGAGTTTGGGGGGAAGACGCAGCCTTATTCCACCTGCTCCTTCTCTTGGAAGGCTCCTGGTCCATTGTTCCAGGATCCAGGGTCTGTTCAGTGGATGCCAGTTTGGCTTGTGTCCTAGTCACAGCAAACACATCTGCAGAGATGCCCAACATTGCTGCAAGAGTCCTAAATTCCACATCAGCCCAAGCTGAAGTCTCCAAATCATTGCCCAACAATCTACTGGTAGGTCTGAACTTACCACAACCTTTTCAGGGCCAGTTAGCCCTGCCCAGCTGAAATGAACAACTGCCAAGGAATGGTCAGTCCTGACATTGTTTGCATTGGTCACTTGGTACATCTCACCAAGTATGATCTGCCCAGGAGACACAAGTTTCTCTGTCACCATTGTGACACTGGCCCCGGTGTCACTGTAGGCCATTGCCTCTGTTCCATTGATCAAAGGCTGATGCCTGTACTTGCCCACGTTACTGGGACTGACAAGTAAGGTGGCAATATCCATGTCATCATCACAGACTAGAACAGCCTGAGCTGGAGTTCTGACTAAGCCAGAACCCACCTCAGATGCCAAGGTTAACCCCACTAATCCCATGTTTCCTGTACCACTACTCATCCAGTTGCTTAACAGTTCCCCAAAGGCCAGAGTACGCTTAAATGGGATGATATCACACCTGTTTCTAATAACGCGTGGCACTCACCAGGGCTGTCCCCAGTCCTTTTCAGGATTACGATGGAGTCACTGGCAGCCCGATTGAGAAAGCACCACACTCAGCGAGGGTTCTACTTCACAGCATGCAAAGTTTTAATCTCAATGTATGCAGATGATATTGTACTACAAGTCCGGGATCCACAAACAATCTCGATCACATCATACGAGAAGTCAACAGTTTTGGGAGGCAGTCTGGAATCCATATAAATTGGGCCAAGTCTATCCTTTTTCCACTTACAGACAACACGTCCCAAGTTGAATCTGAATTTCCCCTGGGGTGGGCGCTGGAGCCACTGCAATATCTCAGCATATGGCTGAGTCGTGATACAGATGAACTCTGGTGGGCTAACTATAGGAGAGCCATATCCTGGCTAAAAGAGAAAATTCCAGCATGGAACTGACTCTCTTTATCCCTAACAGGTCGACCGGCGATAGGCAAAATGGTTAGGCTGCCCAAGTTTGTATAACTTTTTATTCATATTCCCATGTTGCTCACCTCTCAATTCTTACACTAACAGCGTTCCAATTTAATATCACTATTGTGAGCAGGGTGGCAACCACGCATTATATGGGAAGTACTCACACTTCTTTGGCAACAAGGTGGCCTCAATGCGCCAGACATGCAGGTAAACACCCTCTGCGTACTGGCACAAAACCTGCATTACTGGCTTCAACCACATACAGCAGCAGAGGCAGATGTTGCATCTGCCTGGCCGCTAACTACCACAATATACCACACCTACAACCCTCCATGTAATGAGATAAATGCAGTTGAATGTACCTGATGGGCATGGGATGGGCTGCGCCGCTGAGCCAGACTGGCTTGCTCATATGCCTACCCATTCCCTTGGCACGGAACCCAATCCTGCCCGCCCTACGGGATTAGGGTGTTAGAGCACGAGCACATAAGGGAAATCTGACCATAATTGCAGATCTATATCCTGAAGGTCACTTCCTTCACCCCCAGGTCCCACTGCACTTGATATCATGCTTTACTATCCACTACGTGCCACATGTATGGCACTTCATGACACATTCCCCAAGCATCCACCTCCGCTACACGCCCTTTAAAACATGTTGACCAATAACTTCTCCCACAAATTAGTCACTCAATTATACACTATTATCACATACATTGAGACAGAATTGATAACCTTGGGGAGGCTGGCCTTCTTTTCTAATCCTGTTGCCATTTCCATATAACAGTTACCTGGAAAACTTTTGAAAAACTTTTGTGAAGTTTTAAATGACTAGTCCGACCTACTTTCGGTGACCAACTCCCAGTACGGAGTGAGTCTCGGGGGCTAATGAGGCTTGGCAGGACAGTTACCTTAAAGCCAAAGCGGTTTAGTTCCAGGTTCTATGGTTGAACTGCCATAGATATCAATGGAGTGGTTCTAATACAAGGGATATAGGATGCTGAAGATGCTGGAGGATGCTGAGGTTGCTGATGAGGTGACGGTGTCTTCCTGAGGCCTCTCTCTGTCCAGGAACATAGTGGGGCATCTTTGGTCACAGGGGTTTCTGTCCCGCGTAGTCCAGTTGAAGTCCAGCCAAAAAAACAGCTGTCACTGGTCTCTTGGTCTCCGGTTACAGCAAAACTAATGGTTGCCTTAAACTGAGGCTAGTGTCTGTCTTCGTCAGCCATACTGCACAATGAAAACTCTCCCGGATCCAGCAGATTCAAGTGCAACTTCTGACCGCCATCCTTCCGTAAAAGTCCCGCCAGCCCAATTAAGATGCGACCACCACAGCGGTCGTGTCTATCTTTTGTATTGCAGCGGGTGCTGCAGGCTGCAGCACACGCTGCAATACAAAACATGGACATCCTACATATCCCTGCCCTATGTGGCAGGCACCGTGCTAGGCCTGACACATGGTGGAGGGATATGTAGGGGGGCACCATAGGTGCTCCCCCAAGACCCAAAGCTGAGGCCCAGGCAGTAAAGGGGGTCCACTACGGGCCCTCAATGTCCCTTTCTGCCAGCCTTTTCATTGCGGGTTCACTGCCATGAATGGGCTGGCGGAAAGGAAAATTGTAATACCTACGGGGATGCCTGGCAGGCCCCACCACCATTGCAGATATTACTGCTCCTCCAACAGACTGACGGGCTCCTTGAGCCTGTCGGATCCGTGGCGGTCAGTCTCTCTGACTGCCGTACATCCGCCCGCCACCATTATGAGGCGGGCGGAAATCCTCATTCCGATGGCGTTGGGACCGCCACCAATGGACTGTCAATGGCGGTCACAACGTCAGCATAATTGGGCCCTCAGTCACCCATGCTGTACTTCAGCATTCAGCGTGGTCAAGAATTTGTGAATACTAACTCACCAATGCAGGCCTTTTCAGCTTTTGTGGCCCTGTAGCTGTACCCTTTTGTCAGTCAACTGACTCTTGGAGTCACTTCTTTTATCTGAGCTCAGGGATGGCATTTCCTTGAGCAGGGCACCACAGACACAGTCCATTCTTTGCTAGCCCATGGATTAGCAAGTGCATTCCAATCTTGGTGCAGCCCTTCTTTGTAAGGTTTGGTGAATAGTAGGCCAGTCCTTCTTTTGTGCTCTCTCCAGTGCCGATGTGATCTGTGATTTGGTGCCAGGGGTGCCATGTTTTTACCCAGAACTTGCCCTCGAGGGATGTGGTGGCTGCAAGCCAATGTGTTACCAGGTCTCCTCCTCCCTATCGAAAACTTCCTGTCAATTGTGACATCTAGCTTTCCTAGAATCCCATAGTCTGCCCTCTCCCAAGGTGACAGAATCCTGCCTCTCGGTGTGTGTAGCGTGGTGGCACACCTTAGTGGCGTGGCTACCTAAGGGCTACACACCCACAGTAAAAACTGTTCCCCCTCTCTGGCCCCAATGCCAGCCTGCCTACCACAACAAGGGAGCCGCCCCTCTCATGTGTGTCCATGATTTATCCTTCAAAAGCAGCTTCCCCTTGTAAGCTCGCCTTTTGGGCTCACACCCTTTTCGGCCTCCCTGCTAAGAGGAGATAACACCTCTTAAAGAGACATGACCTTTCTGTGTCTTTCTGAGAGTCATTCCCACCCCCCCACTGGAGGGCAGAGGGCTGTCTCATGGCCAGCAACTCTAAATGGTCACTTCAACGTTTGAACAACACAGTGGCAACTTTCTAAAAATGCCATTTACTTAAAAGTTACAATTAAGTTATACTTGACCATGAAGTCGGGTTTAATGTGACAATTCTTTTTATATCTTGAAGTACCAACTTTAGTAGTCCCATTCAGAAGTTAGCACAGCTGAGTTGTCAGCGTATAACACTGTACTCGCTAATAGGGCTACTAACCTTTCTACAGCAAAAACAACACTTTTGGGGTTTTACTGCTAGGACTTGTAAAAACGCATCTCTTTTATTTCAATTTCTAGCACCCTGCCTTAGGGCTCGATAATCCTGCCTTAGGGCTGACATATATATATTAAAAAGAAAGGTTTGGATTTTGCATTAGTTTAAATGGCAGAGTTGAATTGACTGTTCAAAAACTGCTCTGCCAGCCAGCAATGGTTGGTTGGGAATCTTGCTGAGCTCTCACACTTGTGGTGGCACAACAAGTGATGCAGTCCAGGAGGGACATTTTGACATACAGGCCCTGTGTACTGCTGGTACCAGATACTAGGGACTTATAAGTAGGATAACTTATGCCAATTGTGGGTAAACCAATCATACATGCACGTTTTAACAGTCAGAGCACTGGCAATGAGGCCTGTTTGGCAGGGTTCAGTGCACTCTGAGTGGGAAATCCAGCAGCATCCCGAAAACATTTTGGATGATAATGCAAAAATGTCTTACTCATTCAATTGCATTCAATAAAACCATGGAGTGTGCAAAACTCGTCTAATTTGCTGTATGTAATTATGCAAAATGATTACAAAATCACGTAAAATGCATCTCCACTTCAAAAAGTGGACCTATTGCCACACGGGTAAAAAAGAAATCTGTCTGAAATGTTTGTTGACTGTCCCGGTTAAGGCAATGCCCCTCAAGTTCAATACATTGCCAATCAAGGGGCTGATTACGATGGCGGAAGGACCGTCACCGCCAGCCCGGCGGTGGTGGTCCTTCCCACATTGGACCGCGATTTTCTCACTGCCAGATTACGATGGCGGTGGGATCCAGACCACGGTGGACGCAAAGACCGTCTGCCACGGAACCACCACAGGCAATCATTCCGATTGCCTGGCGGAGCGGTTTGCATCCGTAAAATGGTGGCGGTGCCTAGCAGGCACTGTCCTCCAAATTACGATGCAGTCTTCCGCCAGCCTTTCCACAGCGGGTAAACCGCCATTGAAAGGCTGGTGGAGATTGGTGTTTGGGGCCCGTTTCAGGCCCCCAATGTGTTGGGGGGTGTGTTTGTGCATTGGGGGGGTACCCATGGTACCCCCCGACATTTCACTGTACCAAGTGGCAGGCACCGTGTGGTGCCTGCCACGTAGTGTAGTGAAATGCACGACATGCATTTTTGACGTAGCGGCGGGTGCTGCTGTCAGCAGCACCCGCCGCAATCTTAAGAGTGCAAGGTGCGACCACCATGGTGGCGGTCGCATCCTAATTCAGTGTGCGGAACCACCGCAGGTATTGGCCCCCAAGTTTGGATTTGTAGTTTTCCACTCAAAAGTCACCCAAATGGCCTGCTTGGGTAGAAAAGCTACCTGAAATGGCACTTGCATTCAAAAATTACCTGAAAGGTACATCATGCATTGAAATTTCTCAGTGAATGACTTTATTGCAGTAATTTTGCATACATTTCTCCAGATGAAATTACCAAAATTATGCTAATTACACCTAGGCCTAAATAAAACACGGTATTTAGACAGAATATTGAATAAAAAATATCTTAGGACATAAATATAAGGTTTAAAATATCGGGGAATTAAAATACAGTGGTACGCAATATCGAGGTGAAGAATATCGTAATGAGGTCTTATTTTTAATATCATTGTAAAAAATATCAAAGTTGTGAATATAATTTTTTTAAATATCGATATTTTAGTTAAATATATTTCAGTGTGTTTTATTTTTTATATTTAGTAATAAATATTTATATTTTTAAAATGCTGTTTTTTATGCATTTTAAATATAATTTATTTGTGTTCAGTAATTATATTTTAGGAGTGAGATGGGTTTATAGAGGATAAGGTTGGGGAGTAATTTAAAATAAACTGTAAATAAATTGTATAGTATTAAATAAAAAAAAATGGAAAAGATGATAGATGTAAAAACAATTTAGGAGTGGATTGTGGGGTTTATGGGGGATAAGGGTTGGGAGTAAATAAAAAAAAATGGTTTAAATTTTAAATGTAATAAAATTCAATTTCATTTTGATTATAATTTAAACCGGTTTGTTGGTATTTTTGTGTTTATGAGTTATACCTTTTTAGAAACGAAATTAAAATGTTGGTTTAGTAATTGATATTGATGTGTAGGTTTCAGCAATTAATGAGGAATTTAGAAAACAAATTACGTTTAAAATAATTTGAACACATGATTTTTAATTTTGGAAATATATTTGGGGGTTTTAAGTTTTGGGAACAAAATTAGTGGTGTATTTGTTAATAGTTTTAATTGAAAATTAAATTTTTATGTATAGTTGGTATTATAGTATTTATAATATTTAATTACAATTATCATGTGTTGGTGTATTTTAAAAAATGTTTAAGATTAAGGTTTCTTTGAAGAATGTATTTGTATTTTATAAAATGTTATTTTGTAGACAATTAATTTTATGATTTTCTTATTTATATTGAATTTTTAAGTGAATATTTATTTATTTATTTTATTTTAGATTAATAATTTTAAAGAAAATTGTATATAAATTAATTTGGTGGAAAAGAAAATATTTACTATAACATATAATTTTAGTATGTATTTATATTTAAATGTATTTACTATTTATTATTATAATAGGTAAATGTCAAAATTAAACAATATCAAATTAAATAAATTCATTGATAATGGTTACATTTTTGGGGGAAATTTGTTATTGAAGCAAAATTAGAATGTAACATATGAAATGAGAAATATTGTTCTCTTTGGTAAATAAGGTTGTGTTAAGTTTATTTAAAAAGGTAAACAAAAAAATCATTATTTACATTTTATGGTAACATTTCTTAATTTAAGTTCTTAATTTGAAAAAAGTGAAAATGTTTTTTAGAAAATTGAAATTAGTAAAAAAAAAAAAAATAATAATGGGCCTGATTATGATGTTGGACTGAAAGCCTTAATACAGCTTGTCTGCGGCTTTCTTCCCGACATCATGGGTTTCCGTCCAACTGCTGTATTATGATACTGGCGGTCGAAGGGAAACCCACAGGGGAATTTCGCTCCTCTTCCGTCGGGCTCAAGGAGCCCTTCGGAGCATCGGAAGGACAGATAATCCCCAAATGGTGGCGGTGCCTGCTCAGCACCGACGTCGGGATTATGATGTCCATTTCCCACAGCCTTTCCATATCAGCCTTTCCGACATTGGAAGTCTGTCGGAAAGTGACTTTGGGGGATGCTAGCAGGGCCCCGTTCTCCCCTGGCCCACTGCTATGGTGTCTGGGTGGCACCTATGGTGCCCCCATAAATATGCCTGCACCATGCGGTGCCTGCCACACAGTGCAGGGATGTTTTAAAAGTGTATATTTTATATTTTAGGCTGGTGCTGCAACCTGCAGCACAAGCCTCAATAGAAAATATACACTTTCTGACCACTGTGAGGACGGTCACATCATAATTGTGAAAGCGGGACCTCCGACTTCTTATCGGGCGGTCCATTTCTGTTACATCGTAATTAGGGCCTATGTATTTAAAAAAGTTTAAATTGCTTAATAATTTTTCATTCAAGTTATGTTGGGATTTTATATCATAAATTACATTGTTTTAATGGTTTTAATAGATTGGTTACAATTTGTAGTGAAAAAATTAAGAAAATATAAAAAAACATTATTAAAATAATGATTACATTTGTAAAGAGAATATAATTTTTTTTTAATTAATGCTGTTTATTTTATAGAGTTAAGTTACATAGAAGATTTATTAGTAAATTATGTATGCTATCTTTTCACTTTCTACTTTAACTTTCTTTATATTGGAGTGGTAATATTAAATTATAATTGTTAACTGTTTAGCACCTTTCATGGTTTAAGATACATTGGTGTGGTAACAAGTAATTATGTCAGTTTAATGATGAAATACAACCCTGATTTAAGGTATATTGTAGTTCTAATATTAAATAATGTATGCTTAGTTTTTACTAATTTTACTGACTTAGGGCCCGCTTCCAATCTCGCTAGGAAACCCCTCCGTACAACTCGGATCTGGAGGGCTTTCCGAGCGAGACGTGATCCAGGAGTCCGAACGAGCGAGTACGATGCTGCTGTATGCTTACGGACTCGGTTCACTCGGACTCCAATTGAACTCTATGGGAGCCAGTGTACAGACGCGCAAACAGGCTCCCATAGCAGAAAAGGGGTGGATGGGGAAAATCGTACACCCTGTGGCGGGCACCCCTTGGTGCCCGCCACACTGTGCATGCCTGGATCTGTGGACCCATGGGCACCCCCGTGACAGAATCGGAGGACCCCGGGTGAAGGGGGGCCTGCTATGGCCCACCGAAGTACGCTTCCGGCAGCCGTTTCGAATTGCTGAGACCGAGGCGAAGCGGCTGTCTGAATCGTGCATCGTACTCGCTCGGTCGGAAATCGGCTCCATTGCGCGGCACGATTCGTCTACAAAGGAGACGTACGGAGTGGTTCGGGTCCGGGAACGATTTGATCAGCAATTACGCGATCTTCGCATCGTACTTGGTTGTCCGGATCTGTGTACGATTTGGTCGTAAACAAGGGCTACGAATCAGATCCGGTAAAGCCAAATCTGATTCGGAGGCCTTCCGAACGACATCGGAATCAGGCCCTTAATATATATGTGGGTATTAATAGTTTATTATGTATGATTTGTGTACAGTATCTTTCTTTCACTTAAGCTATATTGGAGTGGAAATAGTAAATTATGTTTGTTTAGTGTCCAGCAACTTCCCTGAGTTAAGGTCAACTGGAGTGGGAATAGTAAATTATGTATGTTTAGTGTATAGCACCTTTCCTGATTTAATGTAGATTGGAGTGGAAATAGTAGATTATGCATGTTTAGTTTTCAGCACCTTCCCTGACATAGGTAGATTGGAGTGGTAATAGTAAAATATGTATGTTTAGTGTCCAGCACCTTCCTTGACTTAAGGTAGATTGGAGTGGGAATAGTAAGTTATCTGCGTTTAGTGTATAGCGCCTTTCTTGACTTAAAAGCTCATTAGGATGTCGGTCAGAAAGCCTCCATGGTTTGACTTCCGACCGCAGTATTACAATACCGGCACTTGGAATCCGGCTGACTTCTGAAGGGCTCGAGGAATACCTCCCATATCCCTATGAGAGCATATATTACGGCGGGTTTACAGCCGTAATGCATCCTCCCATAGGGAAATGTCAGAACAGTGTTCGCTCGCATCCTAATGAGGCGGGCACGAGACAACATCGTAATCTCCCCCTATATATTGTACAATTTTTTAAAAACATTTCTATAACATTTTAATAATTTTTTTACAATATAATACATTTTTTTAACATACATTTACATAATAATATTGTTTTCCATTGACTTCAATGGAAAATAGTATTTTTTACCATTTTAATTAGACAGCCATTTTTGTTTTGGTCAAAGTGGAGTTTTTATTCTATCCCTGTTTTTATTTAGGCGCTTTTGGAGAGAGAAGTTCGCGGTTGGAAGCTGTATCGCATCAGTTAAGGTAAGTTTATGTTAAGAGTATTTTTATGGTAATTTAAGGGTAGGGGGAGGTAGTTAGGTATTGTATAGGGTTTGTATTGTATTTTTGGGGATGTTGTAACATGGTGCAGTGCGGAGGTAATAATATCTGTAGAACCATTAAGGCGTCGTATGTTTAGTGATATGTAGTGTTGTAGAATATTAGTTATGTGTAGATAAGTATGTGTCGATTAATTGTAGTTGTTTTAAGTGTTATGTACAGTATTATTAGTATATGTATGTGCGGGAGGGATTTGCGTTGTTTCTTTTTTTTAACAGGTGGTTTTGTTCCTGATTTGGAGTTCAATGGAGGTCCCATTTACTATTTCTTTTAAAGGAAATATGTATTAGTTTATTATAAACTAATAATTATTACATTTCCTTTATTTTTCGAGATTCCTTAAGTGTTTATTTTTTTAATCTATTTTTGGGGGGTTTTATGGTTGTAAGTTACTGAGGAATATATCAGTGGATTTATTTTTGGACAGTTGTATTTTTCCATTTTATGGGGGTGTTTTACAATGCAAAAATGGATTTTCAAGGATTGCTGTTTCCTACCTAGGGGCCGATTCCGATCTCGGACGGAGGTGCACCCAATACCATTCGGTCGGGAAAAAAGCCATGCGAATGCCTGTTTCCCGACCGATCCGTACAGCAGACCGAACGAGTAAGTACGATGCGCACAACAGCACAGAATCCGGCCGAGTCGTACTCACCCAATCCAGGTCCTGTTCTCCGACCGAGGCGAATCCGGAAACGCTGAATCGAGTCGCACGGAAGGGAAAATGCAGCTCCGTCCGGCCGAACAAGTACGATGTGCTTTCCGTACGCGCCGAACCCGTCGCTACGCACGGCACGTCAAAGCATCCGGGAGAGGCGCACATAAGCTCCGATTCGCGCCACAACACGATCCACGGCTACGAGGCGAACACGCCAGCGACGAGGACGACGCGAAGCAACGAGAAAGACGAACGACACGAACCAACCATGAATCCCTTCGTCCCGATCATACCAATATACTACATTTACTACCGGAACAGGCACGGACGCGTACGACGCAGAAGGTAAGTCAGACACCAACCACAAAACACATACAACACGTACACGACACATCACACACACACAGAGGGATGCAGAATTTACTTACACCAGCAACAGCAGCACCATAGGGGCGGGATGCCCATCACCAATGCCACATTTGCACACAGGGGCCTGAATGCGCACCACCACCCCTACCCAGGGGGCCGGATGCCAACCACCACTACCACCCTTAGCCAGGGGGTGCCAGATGCCCACCACCACTACCACCCTTACCCAGGGGGCTGGATGCCTACCACTACTACCACCCTTAGCCAGGGGGTGCCAGATGCCTACCACTACTACCACCCTAAGCCAGGGGGCTGGATGCCAACCACCACTACCACCCTTAGCCAGGGGGTGCCAAATGCCCACCACCACTACCACCCTTAGCCATGGGGGTGCCAGATGCCTACCACTACTACCACCCTTAGCCAGGGGGGGCTGTATGCCTACCACTACTACCACCCTTAGCCAGGGGGGGCTGGATGCCTACCACTACTACCACCCTTAGCCAGGGGGGTGCCAGATGCCCACCACCACTACCACCCTTACCCAGGGGGCTGGATGCCTACCACTACTACCACCCTTAGCCAGGGGGCTGGATGCCTACCACTACTACCACCCTTAGCCAGGGGGGCTGGATGCCTACCACTACTACCACCCTTAGCCAGGGGGTGCCAGATGCCCACCACCACTACCACCCTTACCCAGGGGGCTGGATGCCTACCACTACTACCACCCTTAGCCAGGGGGTGCCAGATGCCTACCACTACTACCACCCTAAGCCAGGGGGCTGGATGCCAACCACCACTACCACCCTTAGCCAGGGGGTGCCAGATGCCCACCACCACTACCACCCTTAGCCATGGGGGTGCCAGATGCCTACCACTACTACCATCCTTAGCCAGGGGGCTGGATGCCTACCACTACTACCACCCTTACCCAGGGGGGCTGGATGCCTACCACTACTACCAGCCTTACCCAGGGGGCTGGATGCCTACCACTACTACCACCCTTACCCAGGGGGCTGAATGCCTACCACTACTACCACCCTTACCCAGGGGGGTGCCAGAAGCCTACCACTACTACCACCCTAAGCCAGGGGGGCTGGATGCCTACCACTACTACCACCCTTAGCCAGGGGGGTGCCAGATGCCTACCACCACTACCACCCTTACCCAGGGGGCTGGATCCCTACCACTACTACCACCCTTAGCCAGGGGGTGCCAGATGCCTACCACTACTACCACCCTAAGCCAGGGGGCTGGATGCCTACCACTACTACCACCCTTACCCAGGGGGTGCCAGATGCCTACCACCACTACCACCCTCACCCAGGGGGGCTGGATGCCTACCACTACTACCACCCTTACCCAGGGGGGCTGGATGCCTACCACTACTACCACCCTTACCCAGGGGGTGCCAGATGCCTACCACCACTACCACCCTTACCCAGGGGGTGCCAGATGCCTACCACTACTACCACCCTTACCCAGGGGGCTGGATGCCTACCACTACTACCACCCTTAGCCAGGGGGTGCCAGATGCCCACCACCACTACCACCCTTACCCAGGGGGGCTGGATGCCTACCACTACTACCACCCTTACCCAGGGGGGCTGGATGCCTACCACTACTACCACCCGTTCCCAGGGGGGCTGGATGCCTGTCACTACTACCACCTCTACCCATGGGGGGCTGGATGCCTACCACCAACACCACCCCCACTCATAGGATGGACAATGCATGACACAACCAGCACACCACAACCTAGGGAATGCAAGAAAAAGACATCCCCCAACACCATGACAAGCGTATGTAGACTGTGTCAAATGCCTACAACACTGAACATGAATTTGAACATACAATGTGACCCCCTATCACATGTGCCACACATATATGTGTGTGGCCCCCACAATGCAAGCAGGCCATGACCATTGTGGCAATGGGGTCCAAACCCCCATCATCACAGTGACCAAAAGGTAAGTGTGGGGTCCATAGCTGAAGCACATTTTGAACAGTGTGGCAATGGGGTCTAACCCGCATCACCACAGTGACCAAAATGTAAGTGTGGGGTCCATAGCTGAAGCACATTTTGAACATTGTGGCAATGGGGTCTAACGCCCCATCACCACAGTGACCAAAAGGTAAGTGTGGGGTCCATAGCTGAAGCACATTTTGAACATTGTGGCAATGGGGTCCAAACCCCCATCATCACAGTGACCAAAATGTAAGTGTGGGGTCCATAGCTGAAGCACATTTTGAACAGTGTGGCAATGGGGTCCAAACCCCCATCATCACAGTGACCAAAATGTAAGTGTGGGGTCCATAGCTGAAGCACATTTTGAACAGTGTGGCAATGGGGTCCAAACCCCCATCATCACAGTGACCAACATGTAAGTGTGGGGTCCATAGCTGAAGCACATTTTGAACATTGTGGCAATGGGGTCCAAACCCCCATCATCACAGTGACCAAAAGGTAAGTGTTGACAAAGAAAGAGCTGCAACTGCCAAACTGCATGGATGATTCCTGGTCACAGAACATAAAACACATCAGTGGCAAAGTAGTGCATGTGTCCCATTGCAACATAAATTGGGGAGCCAAATACTGCAGTGCAAATAAGACATACCTTTGGCCATGTGCAGACAAACAACACCCATGGGGGCTGACACTGTCAACATTCATCAATGACACAATGACAGAAGTGACCATCAGAATGCAGACCCACATATTTGCCCCAATGGGCACACAAATGCGGATACCCTGTGGAGACTGTAGATGTGAGGTGAACAGATACCATACCATGGCAGCAATGGGACACACAAACCATGATCATTGTGCTGACCGATGACCTAGGAGTCCCAGGGACAGCAGGGGAAAGCCACCAAACTACATACAGCCAATGGCACACCCAAGATATGCCAATGCAGTGGTGCAGATGCACAAACACAAACAGGCAGACCCACACTGCACATCATACACAACAGGTGAGGAGGGGGGGTGCCAGTGTCCCCAGACAACCACACAACACATGAGGAGACCTGAATACCAATCATACAGATGTGCATACAGTGCCACATAAAGGTAACTCATGGATCCAAATCCCCTATGTGGGCAAGCAGGCATTGTCAGATGAGAGGGAGCACAAATCACACATGTCACACAGGCACGTAGGAACAGCAACTGACACAGCAAGACACAGACACACCACAGCACTACCCCCAGGGCCCCCACAATGTGGTGACCCTGGGCTGCATTACAATCCCACTGTGATGACAAAGCTAAATGTCGTTCACACTGTGAACCACAGTCATGTGTCCTGAGCAACAAACTACCATCACACCTACACAAGCACAAATCAATCAGCATGGCCAGTAAGCCAAGGCCAACATGGAGGCAGGGGCCTAGCTGGGCAACAACTCTCATCTGCACACACTCAACACCACACCCCTCGACCTCCAACAATGGGCAGCAGTGAAGCACACATGCACTGGTGACATTGCACATGCACCCATGACTATTCCAGGGTGGTGGGTGGGAACCAAGGTGCAGAAACACATCACACATGGCCACTCAACAAGACTCCTGAATGTCTGACACACTGCACACTACGCTGTACATGGACATGACGGCAATACCACACCAACCAATGGGATCCCAGCCACAGTCACACACCAATGAAGAAGCCAAGGTCACCCACAAAGAACACACATAGACAACAACCAACATTGCAGCCCGGACCCTGAGGAGTGCCAGCAGTCACACACACAACGTGTCACAATCACTGAAAGATAACACAAACTGGAAATCACATGACAGGGGCAAACAACAAGTGCCAAGGGGAAACCTGACTGTGACCCATCTGCGTCTGCACACAAACTCAGCCCTGACAGCAAACACACCTATGGGTGACACCCTGATGACCAGTAATGTGCCATGCACCCACATCACAGAGAACCCAGGGAGAAGACTTTGGGGGAACATAGGTCAACTCAGCAAGCATCACAAACAGGTACAACACTAGGGATCACAGCATGCACAGCTAAACGGAAGTGAACACACAGACATGCACATACAACACACACCTTGGGCGCAGGCAATGTCACAGGAGTACACACTGCCATGAGGGGACTCCACTCCTGTGTGAGGAAAGCTGTGCCATATGTTGCCTCAGTAGGGCCCCATCATGTCAGCTGAGCACTTGGTCACACAATCAACAATTAGCACCAAATGAGGGCTCCCGTCACATCAGCCTGGTCATGGAAGTGCCAACGAAATCATCAGCACAGATCCAACACACTTGTATAGCAATGTTGCACTGACAACACAGATGAGTCCTTCCCCATTGATGCCCAAACCTGCATGTCCAGTGGAGATGGCCACACGGTCAGGGAAGTAGACGAATTGAACAATGGCAGGCACAACAGATGTGCAGGGGTGGAAGCCACAGATGTGAAATAGCTAATGTAAGTAGGAAATCCCATTGCCAAATACTGAACACATGACACCCTCAGATGCTGCTATGGATGACATGGATACACCACAGGATAGGACACATTCCCCCTGGACCACATGGGTTCCTGCACAGTAACACTTCATTATCATGAGACCAAATATCACCATCACTGCAGCAAGGGCATGGTTAGCATCATCAACAACATGTACATCAGAAGCATAAGCACTAGAGAACAGAAAGTTGCTTTATTCAGCATATGTGTGCAATGAAAACTGAAAGTCCAGAAAAACACAAAGGGCAATGGCCAGTCCATTGTCAAAGTCCAAACAGGGTGACAGTGGCAGATGTCACCCTACGCATGCCTGCACAAAACCAGGGACAATCCACTAGGAGGGGAAACCGGGGGGCAGGCCAGGCACCGCAGGGACAGGATCAGGGCTCACCAGGAGGAAGCAGGGAAGGGGTGGTGGGTGCTGGAGAGCCACTGACAACTGCAGTGGAGGTGTCTGACATGGTGTGTGCCGGCACAACTGGGGGGCATGACTCAGATGTTGTGGGTGCCGGCACGACTGCAGTGGACCCTGCAGATGGAGTGGACAGGTCCGCCACTGCAGTGCCCAAGTCAGACAGGGTGGTAGTGGACTCCACTGCAGTGCCTACCACCAGGGGAGGAGAATGGGGAACAGGCAAGGTGGGCTGGACAGAGGGGGAGGACACCCTCACCACATCAGTGGCACAGACAAGCGCAGCGGGGGTGTGGTGCCGGGAGAGCAAGTGGCAGGGGAGAAGGCCGTATCCCCTTGGGGATGGTATATCTGTGGGTGGGGGAACCTGGGGCAGGGTGTGGTGGGGGCACCTGTGGAGTGGGGGCCTGAGGGATGGAGGAAGGAGACCTGGTGCCTGAGCTGCAGGGCGGTGGCGGGGTCTTGCTCTTACGACTCCGGGGGGACTTGCGGGTGGGGGCCTCAGTCTGTCTGCGCCTGGGGGAGGGTGTCCGGGGGCAAGGGGCACTCTTCTCCGTGTGGGTGGGCTTCCTCTTCCCCCTGAATGCTGTATCAGCTGGATCAGAGGGGAAGAGGCCGAGGTCACTGAGGAAGAGCCGCTGGGTCTTTGGAGTTGCAGGTGAGGCAAGGGAGGGTGCTTTGGAGGGAGAGGCAACTGAGGACTGCGCAGTGCTCGTGGATGCGTGTGTGTGTTCCAGGGCCCCATCCCCTGTGAGTCTGGTTTCAGTCCCCTGACTGTGCGTGCGTGTGCGTTTTGTTTGTGGCGTGTGTGTCTGTGTGCTGGATGTGTGTGTGCTGGTGTGTGCCTGTGCCGGTGTGTGTGTGCTTGGGACGGGTAAGGTGCTGGGGAGTGTGGATGGAGCAGAGGCAGGAGGGGTGAGGGACTGTCTGAGGAGGGACACTGCTGCCGTCAGGGAGGAGTCCATGGACCTATTGCCCCTCTGTAGGTCAGACATGCCCGATGAGATGCCCTCCATGAACGACACCAGCTGAGTCAACAGAGCGGTGTGCGCATGGAGGACACTCAGCATGGCTGTCTGCCCTACATGGAGCTGGCGAAGGAGGTACACAGACTCCTCACTCAGGGCAGCAGGGGACACAGGGGCAGGGGGTGCGGTGCCTGGCCCAAAGGAGACACGCTCCCGAACATGGGAGCCTCCACGGACCTGGGGAATGGGAGCCGATGGGAGGGCGGTGGTGGTGCTGGTGGTGGTGGGGACAGCAACACTAGCTGGGGTGTGGTGGCTGCTGACACCCGCCTCCATAAGGGAGTCATCCTCCGAGTTGCTCTGGTCCTCAGCTGAGGTGGATGGTGCTGAGGACTCCTCGGTGTGGCTCCCCTCGCCCTCCGTGCCACTGGGTCCCTCCGACCACTCCTCGGCTGCTGACCCAGTCTGGCTCTCCGGCTCCTCCTGGTCCGTGGAGCTGTCCCCTTCCGTGGCCATGGATGTATCTGCAAACAATGGGGAAACAGACAGACATCAGTCACCTGCACCAAACGCACACACCACTGTGAGCACAGCACATTACAGAGCAAGCCCTGGCATCATTAGTTGTACATTGCTAAAAGTGCCCTAACTGAACAGGAGAAGCCAATTGTCAGTCTGATGCCAACCATGGCACTCACATCCCACATGGCCTTGCACCCATCTGTCTGGTGTCTGTTGGATAGCAACACCCCAGTGTGGACACATGCACCAACTACACAGTAGTTGGACAGTGCAGAGGACACGGTGTAGCATGTGGACATGCACACATCACAACTCTTGCCACTGAGTCAGTACAGGTTTCCGGATGAAAGGGACGCCCAGAGTCAAATAGGAAATGCATGTGATGCATACCATTGACAGACACCATGATGCACCCATGTCCTGATAGCCATCGCCACAATGGTGTGCATGTAGCACATGTCACTCCCCTGCAGGATCACCAATAAGTAGACACATGCCATGGAGGAGGCATGACTGCTAAGTCATACATCACTGTCTCAGTGATGTATGACTTGGCAGCCAGACAACAACACTCTGCACTGTGTCACAATAGTAGGTCATGGGGAATGCAAGTCCTGGAGCTGCACAAGTGCACATGTACATCCCCCACACAACACATCATCTTAACCCTCATCTGTCCAGGTCATACCGATTGGACATATGGGAGACCTGTGACACTACCCTCTGAACCTGAGCCCCTCACAATCTGCTGTGAATGGGGAACAGCTGCCTGAACTTCACATTCGCATACCCCAGTCTGCACGGGCAGCTGATCAAACACCTATGTGACACACAAGTATCGTCTCCTATGGTCACATCTCCAGTGGCATGCTGAGCCCCTACCGAGAAACACCCCAGCAGTCCTGGCAACAAATCCACAGCACACTGACACAGAGGCAGACACCTGAGGGGTCAAATCACTGCGCACAATGTGTCAGCTGATACACGGGATTGGGAGTACAGAGTGCATTGCATGGCCTGGAGTAGGCATGACTGTCCTGCCCCACATGAATGAGGGATGAGCCCTGGACAGTGGCTAGCTGGCTATGTATGTGTGACACACGTAATCTGCACACTCCTGTGGCCCAAACATTGTTCCCACCCGCTGCATGGGTGTGTGCCACATACCCCAGGCACATGTGGTGGCTCAGCTCAGCAAGTGGACCGCATATCAAAGCAACACGCAGATTACATGTCCGAACACAGGTGTTGTGTGAACAATGGACCCACCCATGATGCCCACAACAGAGTTAGGGAAACAGATGCTGTCCCCCACCTTTAGTGAAGCAAACTGCAAGGACACAGTCCCAAGTGACACAATTCCCTGAATGTAAGGGCCACACCTGGGTATCAGATGAGGAGTGGGCAGTGCACAATAGAGGGACATGGCTCCTGGACAACATGACTGCTGTACTGTGGCAGTTTAACCAGGCCAGAGGAGGGCACATAGCATGTTATACAGAGTTCACAGTGCAGTCTTTGACTCACCCCTCCTTGCTGCTGTCTGGCCTTCAGCTGCCCATCCAGGTC
Source organism: Calotriton arnoldi (assembly GCA_963921515.1). NCBI lineage: Eukaryota > Metazoa > Chordata > Amphibia > Caudata > Salamandridae > Calotriton > Calotriton arnoldi. The sequence goes on from CAWUFW010002152.1 coordinate 769,422, forward strand.
TGGAAACACCACCGCCAGGATCTGGAGCATGTGGGGGTCAGGGTCCGCGTTCCGCCCCTCCTGCGAGGAGGCGACAGCTTCAGCTGGACCCGTGCAATCCTCCGGGTCCAGCCCCGAAGGTCCTGCCACCTCTTCTGGCAGTTGCGGATCCGGCGCTTGTAGACCCCCACGGACCGGACAGCCCGGACGATGTCCTTCCAGATCTCCTGCTTCCGATGGGCATTAACCTGTCAAGATGACAAAGTGAAAAGGCCATTACTACACATGCAACATATCCGTGCATGACACAGTTGTATATACATGTCTCAATCACAGGGGCACATGATGTACACAGGCAGTGCAACGCTGCCCATGGACAGTTTGCCAGACGTCACTACATGGTATCATTGCATGGGAAGTAAAACCTTGTTCAAATGCACTGTCACTGCACCATACCTGTCCAGTGCATGTCACTACACACTATGGGGGGTGACAACTACTCAGTGAGCCTGCTAGCCAGTGGCGTGCAGACTTTCAGCCTTGCTAGTCAGACAAAAGGCACATTCAGAAAGGGAGTGCACAGAACACTCACCTGCTCCCCTGGTGTCCCATACAGCTTGCTGTACTGTGGAAGTAGGCTGTCCAGCAGGGCCTGGTTCTCCTCAAGGCTGAAGGCTGGGGCTCTCTCCACAGTACGTGCCATTGCAGGGGCCAGAGGGGCAGAGACAGCAGCAGTGCAGTGGCAGATGTCGTCCTGGAGCATGTAGTGCAGGCAAGTGAGCTCTCAGGGGAACAGCCAGCAATATATATGTGCTGGAGAGGCAGATACTGTCCCTTGTGTCCAAAGTGATAGGTCCAAGTCGTTTGCATCTTCTGAATCTGGCCAATCCATGGAATAGCAGCACCAATACACGCCCACAGCATCCTTCAAATCTTCAACTTCATGACATACATGATTTTGCAACATTGTTGTGGGTGACCAACTGAATTTCCAGCAACCGACTCGTTCGAATTTCGAAAACGCGTCCGTTGCCAGGCTAGGCCATTGTCAATGGGTGCGCACCGATCGGTCCATTGCTGATCAACGCGTACAGGGGTACAACGCGTACCCGCACACATTGAATGCAATGGGCCGGCCGGGGGCACCGATCGGTCCATTGCGGTACAACGCGTACAGGGGTACAACGCGTACCCGCACACATTGAATGCAATGGGCCGGCCGGGGGCACCGATCGGTCCATTGCGGTACAACGCGTACAGGGGTACAACGCGTACCCGCACACATTGAATGCAATGGGCCGACCGGGGGCACCGATCGGTCCATTGCGGTACAACGCGTACAGGGGTACAACGCGTACCCGCACACATTGAATGCAATGGGCCGGCCGGGGGCACCGATCGGTCCATTGCGGTACAACGGGTACAGGGGTACAACGCGTACCCGCACACATTGAATGCAATGGGCCGGCCGGGGGCACCGATCGGTCCATTGCTGATCAACGCGTACAGGGGTACAACGCGTACCCACACACATTGAATGCAATGGGCCGGCCGGCGGCACCGATCGGTCCATTGCTGATCAACGCATCCCTGTACAAGTGACTGGCATATGTCACCATGCCTGTCTCAGATGGACATATGCCAGCCACAGATAGCTCCCAGGGAGTGAGGGGCACACCTACAACACGACAGCCTGTCCAAACTGTATGATAAGGCATGTAAGGCTGCATTTCCTATTGTGTGTATGTTGGTGTACATGTTGTCCTGTGGGTGTCACCTGGGGGCAGCCACCCCCAGGCTGTGCACGTGTTCATGGGGACAGGATCCTGGGTGTTACGTGTACATGACCACTGTGATGTGCAACTGTTCATATCTGTGCATGTGCCATGGTCACATTTCACGGTGGTGTATGTGTATGTCATGTCACATACCCCGTGAGTCCCATGTGGGACGGTATGTTTGAGCCAGGGTGTCCCAGTGGCACAATAGTGATGGTCCTCCACAGTCTGTGTGCATGTAGTGTTTACAATGTCTCTGATTTCATGTGCACAATGGGAGACAGTCTCCACATCCACGTTGTGTGTGCATGGACTTTGATGTTGTGCGTGTGTGTGTCACAGACGTCCATGTCTGTCCTGCAGTGGCAAGTGGGACCACTACCTGTGGGGGTCATAGTTGTTTTGCTGTGGTGTATACATGATACTCCATGTAATGCCAGTGTCCATGTGGCAATACAGGGTCCCTGGGAATGTACCTGTCGTTGAGCTGTGATGCCTGGGGCACATCTGTCCTCACATGTCACTGTGGGGGTGATTGTGACACGGCAGCAGGAGATGGGAACTGTGACACGGCCTCATGATATCCAATGGGCCAACCTGGGACTTATTGATGCCACTTGTTGAACCGTGATGACAGATGTTGGCCATGTATGTACCATACATGTCCTTATGGAACTGCACACTTCATGTAGTTGTGCCTCATAATGATGTATGTTGGGATATTGAGTGTGTTCAATGCCGCATATGTGGGCTGACTGACAATCTTGCTTTCTTCTCCTCTGCACTGCAGGGCTCCTACTGTCCATCGACCATTCCCAGACCTGGCAACGATGATGGAACGGGACAGCATCCGACGGTACCGCTTCACCAGGCAGCTGATTGAGGATTTGGCAGTGCAGTTGGCCCCACATTTGCAGCCTGGCCGGCCGTATCCTACAGCGCTGACCCCCAAGGTGAAGGTGATGGCAGCCCTACACTTCTTTGCCACCGGTACCTTCCAACATACTGTGGCGACTGCTGGTGGGATGTCACAGACCATGTTGAGCCGTGTGCTCTGCGATGTTTTGGTGGCAATGTTGCTATTCCTGAACCGGTACATCTATTTCCCTAGACTGCAACGACTCACTGACGTGAAGAGTGACTTCTATGCCCTGGGGAGGATGCCGCATGTCATTGGCTCCATTGATGGGACACATGTGGCTTTGGTATCACCACAGGCCCAGGAGCAGGCCTACAGGAACCGCAAGCACTACCACTCGGTCAATGCACTGGTGGTGTGTCTTGCAGATATGACCATCACACACGTGTGTGCCCGTTTCCCTGGTTCAGCACACGATGCCTTGGGATGAGGAGTAGTCGCATCCCCAGGATGATGGCACAGATGCAGAACCAGCGTGCCTGGCTTGTCGGTGTGTACTGACTTTGTGCCATTGTGTGTGATCTGATCTGTAGTATTCCGCCCACTTTTCCAAGTCAGCTAATGTGCACTTGTCTGTCCGTAGGTGACTCGGGATACCCCAACATGCCGTGGTTGCTGACACCCCTCAGGAACCCTGTGACACCAGCCCAGATGCGCTACAATGAGGCACATGGTCGGACCAGGAGAGTGATTGAGCGGACATTTAGACAAGACCGGAGGGTCCCTCCCATATGCCCCTGCGAAAGTGTGCAAGATTATCATCGTCTGCTGCATGCTCCACAACCTGGCAGTGCGGAAGGAGTTGCCTCTCATCCAGGATGACAATGACCAACATCCGCCACCTGTGGAGGATCCTGGCCTGGACCACGATGCCAGTGATGATGATGATGATGAGGGTGATGTCCGCACACAGCTCATCACCAACTTCTTTAGCTGAATGTGAGTATCCTGAGGTGTCATGTCAATGATGTGAGTTGGCATGATATGTGTAGGTGGTGCTCTGGTGCTGTTGGAGTGTGTCCATGGGCTACTTGACTGGATGTGTGTAGCGATGTGTGCTTACAGGTGGTCTGTACTCCCCAACAGTGTTGACATGCTAACTTGGTTCTGGGTGGGTATCTTGTAACATGTATTGTGCATGAGTTTTGCTGTTCTGTCCTGTTCTCCATTGCTTTTGACTGTGTGTCATTTCTGTCCTTCACAGGGTACTTTCAGATTCGTTTGGTCAACTGTGTCCACCGACGACGTGATTGTACTTCCAGGGTGGTAGCTGTTGTGTCCCTACAGGTGATGTGCGCCACACCCATGGACTTCCTTCCTTCTACAGTTGTTGACTGTGTGCCCGCTGCCAGGTGGGATTACCTTGCATCTGTAGTGGTTACGACATGTTGCAACTGTGTAATAAACCTGTGCTTCACTTTGTGATGTGCGTTGTCTGTGGTCACACATTTGACTGCCATTTGCTTACTGCACCTGTGGGCTACTTGACTACAACTGGGAATAGGTGTGGTGTCTGTGCATTGCACCGTCTTCCCTGGCAACATCAGTGTAGGCAATGAGTCAGATGGCCTAGGTGTGTATGTGTTGTGTAGCCCTGGTGGTGTGTCTCCCTCATATGTGTCACGTTGCCTTTACTCACATGCCTGTGTTGTACTTGCTGTTGCAGTTCGCATACACAGTGTAATTTTGCAGTTCATCATCCCCATAGCAGCACCCACGTTGGAATCACAACAGAGGCAAGTATGATGTATTAGTGTGTTTATTGTGATACATTTGTGTGAATAGTGCATAGGATGGGTAGTGCTGTACATATATCTTGCAATCAGAAGTTCCTAGGTGAAGTGAAGTCCTGGTAGACAAAATCCCCAGTATCGGGGCCACAGTTGTCTGAGACATTGGTCCAACTTGTACTCCCCATGCAATGTGTGGGAGTTGTGTTGCCGTCAACAGGGTGAACAGTCTGTGCACAAAGGTGAACATCCAGAACAGGTTCAGGCTTCCTGGGAGTTGCGCTTGGCCATCGGCCTCTCACTTGCCCCTCCTCGGACAACCCCTCTTATTTGGGGGGGGGCCCTCAAGTACAGGCTGCTGCGGTGCAGGGGACTCTCCGCCAGAGTCATCCTCCCTCCCTGTGGCAGTTGCAGTTTGTTCAGCACCAGATGTTGTTGGCACACAGGGAGGTGTGGACTGGTTGCTGTTCATCTGGCAGAGGCATTGTAAAATGTCCCTGTGCACCGCCGTCATCTCTTGCAGTGCGTCCCACTTGGACTCCACGCGGGACATGTGTGAGTCCAAGCGGGCATGATGGGCAGCCTGCTGCTGTTTCATGTCTCTGAGGAGCCCCACTACCTGGCTGAGATCTCCGGTGCTGGACTGGTACGCATCGGCTATGCGTACCAGTTGTGGGTCATCATGCACACCAGCAACCTCTGCAATCAGCGACCTCTGTCTCCCACCCCTCCCACCACCCCTGCCGACATGTGTAGTGCGTGCAGTGGCACGCACAGATGACCCTGGTCCACCTTGGGGGGTGGTGGTGGTGGTGGTGGTGTCCATGGCCCCACGTTGGTCCAGGGTCCCTGTGCTGGTGTTGCTCCTTGTTCTGTCCATGTCGGCAGGGATGGTATTTGTGGTGACAGTCATTGGAGGGGTGGGTGTAGGGGGTGCAGCTGGTGGTCCTGCTGGTGCTGCAGCTGGTGGTCCTGCTGGTGCTGCATGTAGACTTGCACCGGATGTGCCAGGTTGGTCTTCTTCGTCCGAGGAGGGCAGAGGCTGTACGACACCAGTGAGCTCCGCATCCTCTTGAGCCTGGGACTGGGACTCCTCAGCGTCTGCTGCTGTGTCCCCATCATCATCTGTTTTTGGGAGACACACACAATGTATGTTATGTTTCTGCAGGCATCAATGGTTGACACACCTGACAGTTGTGACTGTGCCTCTGGGTGCGGGCCTGTACATTGCATTGTCCTAAGTCGTCACAGTCAGGGGTTGATATTGGTGTGGCACATTGTCCTGCATTATTTGGGCATTTCTATGTATTTGTTGGGGTGTGAACATGGTCTGCATTGGTTGTATTTGGTTGACAGCCGGCCCTCCTTCCCACCCAGCCAGTCAGTTATCCCACCATGGACTGTGCTTGCATTGCAGGGAGTGGATGTTGTCTCTCAGGATGTCAGTCAGTGGTGTTGTGCTGTTTGTTGGTGCAAGGTTCCCAGCAGGGCCTTGTGCTCCCCACAGCAGTAGCCAGTGTCAGCCATCTTGTGAGTCCTTCTCCACTCCCTGTGATGTGAGCATGGTTCAGGGTGGTGTTGATGGGACAGTTGTGGGGGTGAGCTATGTCTGTGACTGTGACTCCCATCATGCTATTGCCTCCACCCCACTTCCCAGCATTCCCATACTTACTTGCTTTTGTGGGGAGTTCAGTGTGTGTGGGTGTGAGAGCAATGGCAAGATGGCTGACAGTGGTGTCCTGCTGTTGGTTGGTGTGCAGTTCCCAGCATGCCCTTGTGCTCCCCACAGCAGTAGCCAGTGTCAGCCATCTTGTGTGTCCTTATCCACTCCCTGTGATGTGAGCATGGTTCAGGGTGGTGTTGATGGGCCAGTTGTGCGGCTGAGCAATATCTGTGCCTACTACTCCCATCATGCTATTGCCTCCACCCCCCTTCCCAGCATGCCCATGCTTCCTTCCTTTTGACTCTGCTTCCCTGTGGGGTGGGCTGGCTGTGCTGACAGGATGGCTGGGAGTGTTGTCCTGGCAGTTGTTTGGCTAAAAGTCCCAAGAGTGTCCCTGTGCTTCACACAACATAACCCAGGGTGGTGGTTCTTTGTGGGATCTTGAGTTAGGATGTGAGGCATTGCATTCTCCCAGGTGGGTTCTGTGGAGTTTGTGTTGAGGGGGTGTGTGAGGGGAGGTGCTTGTGACTATGGTCAGTGCTGCAAGTCCTCCTTCCCACCCAGCCAGATATCCCACCATGTAACGTGCTTCCATTGCAGGGAGTGGAAGTTGTCTCTCAGGATGTCAGTCAGTGGTGTCCTGCTGTTTGTTGGTGCACAGTTCCCAGGAGGGCCTTGTGCTCCCCACAGCAGTAGCCAGTGTCAGCTATCTTGTGAGTCCTTCTCCACTCCCTGTGATGTGAGCATGGTTCAGGGTGGTGTTGATGGGACAGTTGTGGGGGTGAGCTATGTCTGTGACTGTGACTCCCATCATGCTATTGCCTCCACCCCACTTCCCAGCATTCCCATTCTTACTTGCTTTTGTGGGGAGTTCAGTGTGTGTGGGTGTGAGAGCAATGGCAAGATGGCTGACAGTGGTGTCCTGCTGTTGGTTGGTGTGCAGTTCCCAGCATGCCCTTGTGCTCCCCACGACACAGCAACAGTGTCAGACATCTTTGATGGGCCTTTCCACTCTCTGTGGGATGTGCATGCGTGAGTGTGAGCTTGCTGGGCCATGTGGTGGGGGATGTAGAGCTGTGACTACGACTCCCATCATGCTATTGCCTCCACCCCCTTCCCAGCATGCCCATCCTTCCTTCCTTTTGACTCTGCTTCCCTGTGGGGTGGGCTGCCTGTGCTGACAGGATGGCTGGGAGTGTTGTCCTGGTAGTTGTTTGGCTGAAAGTCCCAAGAGTGTCCCTGTGCTTCACACGACATAACCCAGGGTGGAGGTTCTTTGTGGGATCTTGAGTTAGGATGTGTGGCATTGCATTCTCCCAGGTGGGTTATGTGGAGTATGTGTTGAGGGTGTGTGTGAGGGGAGGTGCTTGTGACTATGGTCAGTGGTGCGAGTCCTCCTTCCCACCCAGCCAGCCAGATATCCCACCATGGACTGTGCTTGCATTGCAGGAAGTGGAAGTTGTCTCTCAGGATGTCAGTCAGTGGTGTTGTGCTGTTTGTTGGTGCACAGTTCCCAGCAGGGCCTTGTGCTCCCCACAGCACTAGCCAGTGTCAGCCATCTTGTGAGTCCTTCTCCACTCCCTGTGATGTGAGCATGGTCCAGGGTAGTGTTGATGGGACAGTTGTGGGGGTGAGCTATGTCTGTGACTTTGACTCCCATCATGCTATTGCCTCCACCCCACTTCCCAGCATTCCCATACTTACTTGCTTTTGTGGGGAGATCAGTGTGTGTGGGTGTGAGAGCAATGGCAAGATGGCTGACAGTGGTGTCCTGCTGTTGGTTGGTGTGCAGTTCCCAGCATGCCCTTGTGCTCCCCACAGCAGTAGCCAGTGTCAGCCATCTTGTGTGTCCTTATCCACTCCCTGTGATGTGAGCATGGTTCAGGGTGGTGTTGATGGGCCAGTTGTGAGGCTGAGCAATATCTGTGCCTACTACTCCCATCATGCTATTGCCTCCACCCCCTTCCCAGCATGCCCATGCTTCCTTCCTTTTGACTCTGCTTCCCTGTGGGGTGGGCTGGCTGTGCTGACAGGATGGCTGGGAGTGTTGTCCTGGCAGTTGTTTGGCTAAAAGTCCCAAGAGTGTCCCTGTGCTTCACACAACATAACCCAGGGTGGTGGTTCTTTGTGGGATCTTGAGTTAGGATGTGAGGTATTGCATTCTCCCAGGTGGGTTCTGTGGAGTTTGTGTTGAGGTGGGGTGTGAGGGGAGGTGCTTGTGACTATGGTCAGTGCTGCAAGTCCTCCTTCCCACCCAGCCAGATATCCCACCATGGAACGTGCTTCCATTGCAGGGAGTGGAAGTTGTCTCTCAGGATGTCAGTCAGTGGTGTCCTGCTGTTGGTTGTTGCACAGTTGCCAGCAGGGCCTTGTGCTCCCAACAGCAGTAGCCAGTGTCAGCCATCTTGTGAGTCCTTTTCCACTCCCTGTGATGTGCGCATGGTTCATGGTGGTGTTGATGGGACAGTTGTGGGGGGGGGGCAATATGTGTGACTACGACTCCCATGATGCTATTGGCTACACTGACTTGCCCAGCATACACAGAATTCCTTCCTTTGAGTGGTCTTCACTGTGTGTTGGTGTTGTAGTGGTGGCTACATGTCTGGATGTGTTTGTTAGTTCTATTTGTGCCACTGCCTAGCTGTAGTTGTAGTTGTGTTTGTACATGTGATGACACGGTTAAATGTAACTTTGAGATGGCATGTGTTGTGTTTATCTGACTGACATACACATTTTGGGATGATTCTGTTCTGGTTGCTGTGTAATTGCTATGAGTGCATGGTTTGACTCTCCCCTTGACAGTGATGTGTGTGTGTATTGTGGCAGAATATTGTGTACATTTGTTGTGTACTCACCAGGCTCTGGGATGTTCTCTAGTCCATATACGCTCACTGGCGGAAGGATGGCCCGCACCTTCTCCTCCCAGGGCCTGAGGTATACTGGCTTGGCAGGAGGGCCACTGCCGGTGTATTGGCTCAGGAGGTAGTCTTTCTTGAGCAGCTCCCGGACCCTCCTGCGCACGTCATACCACCTGTTCTGGATGTCGGTCTTTGTGCGCAGACATGGTGATTGTGCGTTCACCCTGTTGATGATCCTCTCCCACATCTTAGTTTTCTGGGAGATGGGGGTCTGTTGGACCAGTGTGCCAAACAGCTGTGGCTCTACCCTGAGGATCTCGTCTACCAGGACTTCCAATTCACAATCTAGGAACTTGTGATTCTTCTTGGGGGGCAGGGTGATGGGTGGTGATGGTGAGTGATGTGTGTGTTGGTGTGCAGGTGAGGGTGTGTGAGTGTGTGTTTTGCTGGGTGTATGTGAGGTAGGTATTTGTTGGTGTGCTGATGGTGTGTGGCTTGTGTGAGGGATGAGCTGTGGGTGTGTGGTTGCTGTCTGTTGGGTGCTGGCAGTAGAATGGCATTTGCAAAGGATCATGGTTGGGATTTGTGTCCTTTATATGGGTGGAGTTGTGGGTGTGTCTTTGTTCTCTGTCCCCACCCCCCAGTATTTATTGGCTTTGTAATTGCTTGTTTGGCCTTTTTTTGTGTAATTTTTCCTTTGTACTGTCTGTGCATGTTGGAAACATTCTTGTGACCGAGTCGGACCCTGCATTTGTCTCGTACGGTCTTCTCCGTTTCGTTCACGCTGTGTTTGTGCAGTTTTCTATGCTGCGTACGCGTCGGTCGCGGTGTTTTGTGTTACTTCGGCTCGGTTTTGTATGCGTGTCGGTCGTACGGCTTGTCCTCCGTACGACTCGGTCGTGGTTTTCGCGCCTTGCATCGTACTTTGCGGTTTGGAGTTCGCGTGTACGTTTCGGTCGGATTTGTTCCGGGTGCGTGTCGGTCGGTTCGATTCGCGTGTTTTTCCGGCCGGATTGCTGTTTTCCGTGCGGCTCGGTCGTTCGGGTTGGGTTCGGTACGTGTCGGTCGGATTTTGCATGCCTTGCATCGTACTTGGCGTGTCGGGCGCCACAGGTAACTGTCGGTCGGAATAAATTCCGGCTCCGAGTCGGTCGGTGCTTTTTCCGGCCCGAATCGGAATCGACCCCTTATTGTTTGGATCAAGGTCTGCAGCTACAAAACTGTAAGTAGTTTTTAATTATTTAAAGTGGGTGACAATTGTGATTTATTTAATTGTGTTTTTTTAATTAGAATTAATTTGAATTGTTTTTTTTTCCGATGTTTGGAGGATTGTGATAGATTTGTTTGGTAATTTTATATTTTTTGTAGGATATTTGTTTAATTTTTTTTTTTTAAGATGGCAAATATTTTTATTATGTCAAATAATAATTACTTGTTAGATATGTATTTTTAAACATAATACAGATATTTTAAATAATAAAAAAGTTTCAGAATTAGATAATTGTTGTGTTTCATTTCTATAGATGTTTTAGTAGGAAAAGAGTTAGATTGAGAGTATAGATTTTGCAAATGTTTCAAAGTATTCTAGACCTTTAGTATATTGTTTTAGTTTTTTTGTTAGTTTAGGGTACAGTTGTGTTACGGATTGCTCTAGTCTTAGTTCTTGGTAGCTTTGTTCTTTTTTAATAGATTCTATTAATTTATGTAGGGTGGGTTGACTTCTTCCCATTGTGGATTGGAAGGCATTATGCCATCCTTCCACTGCATTGTTGGTTTTTGCTTCTTGGGCTAGGGTACTGTTGTACATATTCTACCATGGGGATGTGGAATTTTGGTTGCCATCTGTGCCTAGATCTATGCAGTCTTCTACCCAGGTAGCCTCAAAATAGTCAAGTAGGGGAGTTAGTTTATTTTCGTTGGCTTGATCATAGGGGGTTTAAATTAAAAGATTGCAGTGATTAGCAACTTCGGTTATTGGGACGTAGGCTAGTGCTATTCATTTTTTTTTATTTCATATGCAAAATGGCTGTTGGTTACATATTTACACATTGGGTGCTGATAATGACTTTGGCCAATTGTGCCGGCCAAAGCTGTGCAAAACCGCTCGCCTGATTACGAGTTTTTCTTGTGCAGGTGGATGGTCTTTTTGCCGTTCCCAATGGGAATTCGGACAAAATTTTCCAGTTTGGCATGGACAGTGACATCCATGCTGTGCTGGAACTGGGGGTGATAGCAGACAAGGGGCACATGTTGTGCTCCCTTTGTTCCTCCGCCACCAGCCTTGTCATGTTCTTGCAAGAAAAGTCAATGGGGATTTACAGATGTGTGTTTTAATCACTGTGACTTAAATGTAGCAATATGTGTGGACAGGAATCCGTTGCTTAACATTAGTGATATGTTAACACTGATCAAAGGGGCAAAACTGTTCTCCATGTTGGACTTCTCAGCTGACTATCACCAAATGTTATTACATCCAGGGTATAGGCCTTAAACATCATTCATCACACCGGAAGGGGCATACCGGTTTGTAGTTGCAGTTTTCCAAAGGAGACACACCAAATGTTTCACAATATGCCTAACGTGTGTTATTTTCAAGATGACATTCTAATTTTTGACAAGGTAAAAGAAACCCATGATAGAGTGTAAAATGATGTATTATCTATTTTGCAGATAAGTTGGTTAACAATCAAAACTGAAGAAGTACAAGACTGAAGTGTGAGGTGTAAATTATCTGGGGAATTAGTTAAATGAGCATAGTGTATCGCCTAAGATCAAGTTGGTGAAGGCTATACAGCATGCTACATCTCCAGTAAACAAGGATCAGCTGTGATCTTTCATGGGTTTGTCTGAGTACTACTCATGTTTCATACCCAAGTTTGCTGAATGGTGTGAATGAGGAAGTTAATGACAAAGAACAACAAGTACGAATTTGTGATCTTAAAGATTTAGCATCTCCCCCCTTGTTGAAACTGTTTGACACTCATGAAAAGGGTATAGTCTGCACGGATACTAGCAATGTTGGCCAAGGGGCAGTGTTATTGCAATTCAGAGATGGGAGAAAAGTTACTATTGCCTATGCAACAAGTATGTTGAGGGATACAGTGTTATCATACTCCACCATTGAAATTAAGGCCTTGGACTGTTGGTTGGGGGGTTGAGCATTTCAGAAAATTTATTAGGGGAACAGAGTTTGTTTTTGCCCACTGATCATTGATGATTGGTGGATGTTTTCAATACAAATTTGTCAGGCAAAGCATCTGCTAGAATAGCACATTGGATGATGAGAATGTTAGAATATTCACCTACTATAGAATATGTACAGGGAAAATAAAATGTTGGCCGATTGATTGTCAAGGTTACTGGTCAATACTCAGGAACAATATGATGTGGGCGGAGATGACTGGCTGGGGGCTGGTGTCAGAGCGATAGTTGGAGGTCGCGTTTCGCAGGAGGAGTGGGTGCAGGATGTGAAGGAAGATGTGGTGTTGCAGGAAGTTATGAAGTATGTGTCAGGCAATAGGCCAAGGAAGGGTGAAGGGTTGGATCGTGCTGAGAATTATCATCATATTAGTGATGAATTGTCAGTGATTGATAACATTTTGTGCAGAGGGGAAACATTGGTGGTACCTGAAATTTTGAAAGCGCATTCTGAACTTGGCACATGTTGGAATGAGTGTGAACAAGCATGAGATAAAGGCTGAATACTGGTTGACTGGAGTAGATCGAGATGTGGAGTGTACTATCAGGAATTGCATGCCATGTGCATAGAGCGACAAATCTGAGAAAACAGTGTAATATCTGCCACTGTCCACGGATAAGATAGATGCTCCATGGAAGAAAATAAGAAATTGGTTTGAACATATCAGAGCCTTACAGTGTTTGGGGTTCTGGTTCCATATATGCTTTTACAGCAATCAATTATCATTCTAGGTAGGCAGAGGTTACATTTACCAGGCTGGTCACCACACGTGAGGTTATCAGTTTCCTTGAATACATTTCGAATAGGGAAAGGGTTCCTGAAATAATAGTGATGGGCAATGGTGCACAATTTGTTTCACGCAACCTGTGTGACTTTTTGGCAAAATGGGGTGTAGAACACATTTGTTTGTCTGTTTATTATCCTCGGGTAATGGTTCGGTAGAAAGGAGGAACAGAATGCTCAAGGAGGGATTGTAGTTGGCTTTGTGTTAAAGTAGTTCATGGAAAGGGGCTGCAAACAAATTGATAAGGGCATATCGTACATCTCCCAATAGTGTTACGGGTAAGACGCCATTTGAGTTGGGGGGAAGGAAACCGAGGAGGATGTTATCCAAGGGTGAACAAAGGCGCAATTTGGATGGAAGGGACCGAATAGGTGGCATGAGTAATGCATGTGCTATGGGCATATTAGTCGGTGATTGGGTGTGGATATGAAGTGGACACAAAGGCAAGAAGAGGCAAATTCACTGATCCTTTGCAGGTCTTGAAGGTGAACCCATATGCCTTGTTGTTGACTAGTGGAGATGTGTGGAATCTCAAGAATGTCTCACTAATGAATTCAGTCCACAATTATAGAAGAATTGTGAATAGTTCTATATCTGCCCCACAGGAACCGTGTTGTGAAAGGGTTCGAAACTCTCCTAAGTGGTTCGAAGATTACATGTAGTACTTATTTGTGCATTTCCTGTCAAAGTGAATTCATTGAGTTATATTTGTTACATTCTCGGTTTGTATTCATTTTGTGATGCTAAAGTTTTATTTTATGTATGTATTTAATATTTGTTTTGCTTTTTCAGATTTTCACTTCATGGACTGTGGGGAACTTGGGGGTTTTAGAGAGGGATTTGGAGGAGGTGGAGCACTCCTGACAGCTCCCTCTCAATGTGCTTCCGAATAGGCATCTACTTTCCTTTTTACCTGATTTAGTATTTCATTGGAGAGAACTCAACATTGGGTTTACCCCTGGAAGACGTATGCCACTTAACATCAGGAGGCTGAGACACATAATGGGGGAGGTGGAGAATAGTCAGGAACCCCTGTCAGTTGTGTCGTAAGAAAAAGAGAAAGCCTTCAACACTGAGTCCTGGAATCTATCTCAACCACCATACAAACAACCATTAGCCCGAATTAAGACAAACAGAATGAACTTGGAGGATTGGGAACTAGCAAAAGGCACACAGCAAGGGTGCCCTGTGTCTCCATTATTATATGCTTTGGCAATGGAGCTTTCGGCATGTGAACTAAGATCTCTTAAATTGGCTAATAGAAGCAAACAGCCAAAAACATCTGGGTTCACTGTATGCTGATGGTCTGCTACTATATATAACGAAGTCTATAGTCACCATGGGATCACTGATACAACAACAACTCCTATAACATCGAACTAAAAAAATCTTGAGTCAACAATATCGTATACAAAAATTTCGACACCCAATACACAAAACAGAAATAACACAAACATCAATAAAAACATTTTGTAAAAAAAATTTGATGACAAAAATATTGACAACAAAAATAAAGAACACAAAAATATCAATAACATTAAAATAAAATATAACACAGCAAAAACATCGATATAAATAATATCAACACATCAAACATTGATAAAATACATATAAACTATACTGAAAATAACATTTAAACATAAATAAATTATTTTCAATAACATATTTTAATAACATATTCCAAACATTATAAACAAACACTAAAAAAATTACAAAATTAATAAAATTAAATAAAACAAATACACTGAAAATCCAAAAACAAATAAATAAACAAATAATACAACATAACAAAATATCACAACTACCAAAAATAAACAAACATAAATATATATAATTTATAAACAAATATATACCATTTATCTACATGTACATTTCAATAAAAATAACAAACAAATAAAAAACAAACACATAAACATAATAAATACTAAACAAATTAAATGGTAACTACCAAAAAGTTCAAAAAAGCTATCTGGCCTAATAAAGTTAAACTACACCAACACAAACCAATAGAAAACTCTAACTAATTAAATAAACACTATAAAAGCAATCAATTAATTAACACAGAATTTATCATATAACGGACAAACACATAGGAAGCACGAACCTTTGCAAGACAGAAAACAGAACAAAAAAAAACTACACAATCAACTATTCAGAAAAACTCTCACTAAGGGTAAGAACAAAACTTTGTAACTAAATAAATAAAATTAGCTTAAAAAAAATAACTAAAACTATACCATGTTTTTCTTTATATGTCACAGATTAAACTTCACTAAAACACCACCTAAAAAATTCAAAACAAAGATTTGCGTCCAAACAACAATGAAATCAACATTAAAAAAATATATAACAAAGTAAGTATATGACTTATCCAACAAATAAAGTAAACAAATTAAAACTAATAAATTTAATAAAAAAGAAAAACATACCTAACAAATACTTTACTTTTAACACCTTCTACAGAAATCAACAAAACAACATCAATGAAAAAAAACTTCAACTAAAAATAGTAAGTATATATATTTTTTTACAACCAAATAAACATAGAGACTAAAAATAGAAATAATCAAACTAACTAAAACTATAACGTTTTCCTTTACGTTTCACAGATAACACTTCACTAAAAATCCATCTAAAAAACACAAAACAATGATTAACTTCGAAAACAAGGACAAAATCAACATTACAGAAAAATATTAAACTAAGTAAGTATATAAATTAACCAACAAATAGAGCAAACTAATAAAAAACAATAAATTAAATAAAAAAACGAAATATAACTAAGAAATACTTTTCTCTTCACAGCTTCTACAAACAACAACATTAACAAAATAAACTTCATCAACTAAAAATAATAAGTATTTTTTTTATTAACTAAATAAAAATAGAATCTAAATAAATGAAATACTCAAATTAAATGTAATACTTCAATAAAAATAATGTTTTCCTTTTAAACCAACAGAAAAAAAGAAACCAGTGAATCAACAAGGACCATCGATAAAATACACAAGAAAATTAAAGGATGTACAATGTAAGTTTATTTTCAAATATAACAATTATAATAATTATACAAACATTTTTACTGTTCAAGACCTTATAATTAGTATATATATATATATATATATATATATATATATATAAGTAAAGGTGCATGTATTTAAAAAAGAAAATAATGTGGCTTAGGGGCTCATTATGGCGGGCGGACTTGGTCCGCCCGCCACCATAGCGGTGTTTGGGACTACCCGCCAGACATGTGGCGGTCCCACCACTGCTATTAGGATGCATCAGTCATACTGGCGGGCGCATCCTGGGCCTTTATCATTGCGGGCGGTGCTGTTGGCTGCAGCACCGTCCACAATGATAAAGGTGCATGCACCGCATTTCCCCGCACCACGTGGCGGGCACCACGCAGTGCCTGCCACTTGGTGCATGGAACTGCAGAGGGGTACCATGGGTACCCTTCCAGTGCACCCTCCCCCCCACACACAGAGGGGGCCCGCAACGGGCCCCCAAACCCAGACTCCGCCTGTCTTTTTGCGGCAGGATATCCGCCGCAAAAAGACAGGCGGAAAGGGATACCGTAATCCCTATGGCGGTGCCTGCACAGCACCTCCGCAATGTTTCCCTCGTTCCGGGTTCCGTAAGGTGGCCGGAAAAGGACCGCCTTGCGGAACCAAGGCGGACGGACGCTGAACCATTGTGATTCACACCGCCATCCTAATTTGGCGGTGGGAATTTTCTGTATGATGGCGGAAGGTCCTTCCGCCATCATAATGAGCTCCTTAGTATCGTGACCAAGGCTGCGGGAAGCAGCTGAAACGCGTAGATAATGCCATCACTGTAACAATAAAGGATTCGAGTGGAACAAACCTCTAGAGTGCCGGACTTTTCCTTGGAACGAAGGAATTTGCTTGAATATATATATATATATATATATATATATATATATATGTCCAGGAAAATCGTTGCGAGCAGCCGTTCTCCCTCCTAACGACGCCGGTGCCAGCAGCGGTCACAACCCCGCTAATTACGTTTTCCAATAGGAAAGAATCCAGGAACTCCCAAATGATATCCAGCGGCACACCAAAGGACTGGCACAATAATAAGTTTTATTGTGTCACAAAAATAGAACAACGCGTTTTGACGAAGCCTTTGTCAAGTCAATGACCTGTGCCCAACTTTCCCCAGCAATACGGGTCAGTGTTCATGAAAAGTGAAGAAACATTGCAACTGAAATTACAAATGAAAGAGTTTCATACATATATATATATATGTATATATATATTCACTGAAAAAACCATAGGTTTCAGGCACGTTATAGTTAGAAATTAGCATTTAAAAAACCTTAGAAATTCACTGAAAAAAACATAGGTTTTAGGGAAAGTTATAGTTGGTTGGACATTTCATTCGTACAAAACCAGAGAAATTCCCCCATTATAGTTAGTTCAGCTACCTATAACTCGCACCCCCGCAATGCACTGCTGATGACGTCACATATTACATCACTCATGACATGGTTAGTGACATAACTGATGACATCACTGATGACATCTCAAATGACATCACTGATGACATCATCCAGTGACTGTGTGTTTCTGTAAAGTTTAAATATGTTTAATATATATAGGGAAAGGCGTATTGAAGAATGAGTGGGTGTATAAGTGTCTGAATGGATGATGATTTAGTAGGTGCGTGACTGACTTTATAAGTGAGTGATTAAACGTATCTTACTCAATGCATGGGTTAGTGACTAAACTGTGTGAATGTCTGTATCCATCTGTCTGTTGGTGTGTAAGCGGCTGCATGGGTTTGTGAATAGCTACATGAGTGTGTATATGGGTTATTGATTGGTTGTCTGAGTATCTGTATGGGTGCCTGAGTGTTTGTGTGGGTGGGGTGTGTGTGACTCTGTGCATAGATGTGTGAGTGGGTGATTCACTGGGTGCATGGTTTCAAGAGTGCATCTGTGATGGACTGTATGGGTGGGTGAGTGTGTGTATGGGTGTGTTAGTGAGTGAATGTATATCTCAGTGGTACATGTGTGAGTAACTACATATGTGAAAGGCAGTATATATGTGTGTTGGAGTATATAAATGGCTATAAGTGAGAGTGCGTGATTGTGAGAGTGGCTGTATGGATGAGTGTGTGCTTGTATCAGTGATTGTATAAGAGCGTAAGAATCTGCTAGTATTTGTATGAGTAAGTGAGCTGGTGTGTGTATAACTGTATAGGTGAGTAAATGGCAGTGTGATTAATTATTTGCATGACTGACTAGGTGTGTGAGTACCTCTGTGGATGAGTGGTGGTGTGTGAGTGTCTATATAGGTGTATGAGTGCATATGATAGTCCTGTACTGAGTGACCATAAGTATGAGTGACTGTACGGGTGAGTGAGTGGATGTGTGTGTAGACCTAAAAATCAGTGAGTGTGTATGTGGTTATTGGTGTTGGAGTGTCTATGGTTTTGAGAATGGCAGTCTGTAATTTAGGGGGTCATTATAATGACGGGCGGATCGCAACCGCCCGTATGGCGGTGGCGATCAGCCCGCCATTTCTCACCCCCGCATGCCAGTTCCCCCCCTCCATATTACGATGGCGGGGGGGACCCCGGCGGACGGAAAGACCGTCCGCCGGTTTTCCACCAGTCCGACAGCGGACCAGGCGGTAAAGGGGCCTAATATGGTGGCGGTGTCTGCTAGACACCGCCATCCATATTAGGATGGTGGCGGAGAGCAGCCTTTCCATGGTGGCGTTGCATCTGGGGGGGCCCGTTGTGGGCCACCCCAGATGTTGGGGGATGGGGGTGAACATGGGGGGTACCATTTGCATGCACAAGGTGGCAGGCACTGCGCGGTGCCTGTCACGGTGTGCATGCAAAAGCATAACTTGCATATAATGCATTGTGGCGGGTGCTGCTTACAGCACCACCTGCCGCAATTCAATATATGCGGAATGCCACCGCCACCGTGGCGGTGGCATCCTAATCCCAATGGCGGGACTGCCGCTCCTGTGGCGGACGGTCCCATTCTCCGTTACGGTGGCGGGCACACTTTGTCCGCCTGCCATCGTAATGACCCTCTTAGAGTGGATGTATCAAAGGTTATTTTAGGGTGTGAGAAGATGCATCAAATTATCACATGGATGATGTCATCAGTGATGTCATCAGTGATGTCATTTGAGATGTCATCAGTGATGTCATCAGTGATGTCACTGACCATGTCATGAGTGATGTAATATGTGATGTCATCAGCAGTGCATTGCGGGGGCCTGAGTTATAGTTAGCTGAACTAACTATAACGGGGGAATTTCTCTGGTTTTGTACGAGTGAAATGTCCAACTAACTATAACTTTCCCTAAAACCTATGGTTTTTTCAGTGAATTTCTAAGGTTTTTAAATGCTAATTTCTAACTATAACGTGCCTGAAACCTATGGATTTCAGTGAATTTCAAAGGTTTTATAAATGCTAATTTGTAAATATAACGTGCCTGAAACCTATGTTTTTTCAGTGAATTTCAAAGGTTTTTTAAATGCTAATTTCTAACTATAACGTGTCTGAAACCTATAGTTTTTTCAGTGAATTTCAAAGGTTTTTTAAATGCTAATTTCTAACTATAACGTGCCTGAAACCTATGGTTTTTTAAGTGAATTTCAAAGGTTTTTTAAATGCTTGTTTCTAACTATGCCTACAGAGGGTAGGACATGTGAAGAAAGAAGAAAAACGCACAGAAAGAAGCAAAAGAAATGCAGAAAGAAGCAACAGAAGTCCACAAAGACGAACAAAAGTGCAGGAAGAAGCAAGACATGTGCAGAAAGAACCAACAGAGGAGCAGAAAGAGGCCTTGTTGCAAAATCATCCTGTGCCCACAACTTTTTCAGACGGGTACTGGTGGTAACTGACTCTGACTAACCAGGCCTAGAGCCAGTGCTATGCTAAAAGACACTTAGAATACAGTGAAAACACCTACATACACTAGGGAACACTATACGTTGGGGTACCCCTGTGATTAGCATGACCTCCTCTGTAAGGCCCTAGTACATAGTAGGGCAGGGGGATTAAAACTACCTCTATGTCAGAGGTGCAGAAATATGCTACTTTAACTAGTAGTCACGTTTGCAGAGTGGTGGAGAAAGGTTGCTGGGCGTCCAACCAACGCTCAGGAATTCCACTGCGTAGGACTTACAGGAGGTACCAGGAGGGATTCTTGGCCCCCAAACTCCCTCAGGACTAAATTGGACTTCATCCCCTATCCCGTAGTTTGCCACGAGGCACGTTTGCAGAGTGGTAGAGAAAGGGGGCCATGGCCTCCGAAGACGTCTTAGCAATCCCACTGTGTGGGACTTACTGGAGGTAACAAGAGGGTAGTTGGCCCCCAAGGACATCCTTGAGGGCCAACTTCCCAAACTTTACCTCCAGTCAGTCCCACACAGCAGCACTGGTAAGTACTCGTATCCAGGCCATGCCCACTTTGCCCACCACTCTACAAACGCGCTCCCTGGCACGCTCTTGGATGGGGATTGAAGTCCCCTTCACTGCTGGGGGTCCTTTAGGGGCCAACTAGCCTACCTTTTACCTCCAGTAGGCCCCACGCAGTGGGATTGGTGAGAGGTAGACAAAGGCCATGCCCCCTTTCTCCACCACTCTGTAAACACGTCCCCTGGCGCGTTGTAAGTTGGGGGATTAACCCCTTCGATGCTCATGACGAGCTCAGCTCGTCATGCTGCGCGGTGGGCGTGTGCGCATGACGAGCTGAGCTCGTCACGACCACGCCCGCGATCGGAATGTCCAGCACCTGAGCGGAATTCCGATCGCGGCGAAGGTGTTAAGTGCCCTTGAATCCTGAGGGTCCCTGGGGTCCAACTAGCCCACCAAGTACCTCCAGTAAGCGCAACAGAGCTGCGTTGCAGAGAGGTGTAAAAAGGGGCATGGCCTGGACCACCTCTCTGCAACGCAGCCCTGTGGCACTTACTGGAGCTACCTGGTGGGCTAGTTCGCCCCCAGGGACCCTCAGGATTGAAGAGGAATTAATTCCCCAACTTTAAACGCGCCACAGGGCGTGTTTGCACACATGTCACCTCAGGCCCCGCCCCCTCCCTTCACCACTGTGCAAACGCGCCCAGTGGCGTGTTTTAAGTTGGGGGATTAAGTCCCCTTGAATCCTTAATGTCCCTGGGGTCCAACTAGCCCACTAGGTAACTCCAGTAAGCGCCACAGAGATGAGTTGCAGAGAGGTGTAAAAAGGGGCGTGGCCTGGACCACCTCTCTGCAACGCAGGCCTGTGGCGCTTACTGGAGGTACCTGGTGGGCTAGTTGGCCCCCAGGGGCCCTCAGGATAGAAGGGGAATTAATTTCCCAACTTAAAACGCGCCACAGGGCGTGTTTGCACACATGTCACCTCAGGCCCTGCCCCCTCCCTTCACCACTGTGCAAACATGCCCCGTGGCGCGTTTTAAGTTGGGGGATAAAGTCTCCTTGAATCCTGAGGGTCCCTGGGGTCCAACTAGCCCACCAGGTACCTCCAGTAAGCGCCACAGAGCTGCGTTGCAGAGAGGTGTAAAAAGAGGCGTGGCCTGGACCACCTCTCTGCAACGCAGCCCTGTGGCGCTTACTGGAGGTAATTGGTGGGCTAGTTGGCCCCCAGGGACCCTCAGCATTGAAAAGGAATTAATTCCCCAACTTTAAACGCACCACAGGGCGTGTTTCCACACATGACAACTTTGGCCCCGCCCCCTCTCTTCACCACTGTGCAAAGGCGCCCCGTGGTGCATTTTAAGTTGGGGGATAAAGTCCCCTTGAATCCTGAGGGTCCCTGGGGTCCAACTAGCCCACCAGGTACCTCCAGTATGCGCCACAGAGCTGCGTTGCAGAGAGGTGTAAAGGGGCGTGGCCTGGACCACCTCTCTGCAACGCAGCCCTGTGGCGCTTACTGGAGGTACCTGGTGGGCTAGTTGGCCCCAGGGACCCTCTAGTATTGAAGGGGAATTAATTCCCCAATTTAAACACGCCACAGGGCGCGTTTGCAGAGTGTTGCTGGGAGGGGGCGGGGCCTCCAGCACGATCGCGGTTCTTTTATTTTTAGAAAGGGGGCTGTGTGGCCCCCCTTCTTTTTCCTTTTTTTGGGCCCTGGGGACCCTATCCCCCAGGGCCTGACCCCTATTTTATTTATTTTTTTAAACAGAAGGGGGCCGTGTGGCCCCCTTCCCGAGGCCTTTTTCAGCCCCGGGGACCCCATCCCCCGGGGAATGGCCAACATTCTTTTTTTTTAATATATTTGGAGGGGGGCCACTTGGCCCCCCTCCTCAGGCCAATTTTGGCCCCGGGGACCCCATCCCCCGGGGCCGGCCTTCTCCTTTTCTTAATTTTTTTAATATAGGGAACGGGGGCCACGTGGCCTCCATTCCCTGGGCCACTATTGGCCCCGGGGACCCCATCCCCCGAGGCTTGGCCATCCTTTTTTTGGCATGGCCCCCCTCCTCAGGCCAATTATGGCCCGAGGAACCCATCTCCCGGGGCTGGCCTGCCTTTTATTTTATTTTTTTGTTTTTTATGGGGAGGGGCAGGCCTTATCCATTGGGGGACCGTGGGGGGAACCCCAATGCCCCCACGGTCCCGCCGGCTCCCCGCGTCCTGCAGGAGCCGGCATTGCTTTTCCACATGGGGAGCTGCTGACATGCAGCTCCGCCGTGTGGAAAAGCAATCTGGTTTGGAGTTTGGAAGTCTTCCAAAACCCAAACCACAGTTTGCTATGACAGGGCGGGAGCCGCGATGCTCCTGCCCTGCCATAGCAAACAGCAGTGTCCCGGGGGTGGGTACCCCGGGACACTGCAAGAGCCGGCCCTGGGGGGTGGTGGTCCCCAGGGCCATCACAGGCTCCAGGAGGGGGGCCCGGGGCATGTGGGGGGCTCGAGCCCCCCACACAGGTTCATTTAAAAAAAACAAAAACAAGCGGGGGGGTCGTGTGCAACCCACAAATATTTAAGAAAAACCCCGGGGGTGGCGGTCCCCGGGGCTTGGGGGGACCTTGGAGGCCCCCCCACACATTTAAAAAAACAAGCCCTGGGGGTGGCGGTCCCCGGGGCTGCAGGGGGGCCGCGTGCTCCCGCAAATATTTAAGAAAAGCCCCGGGGGGTGGTGGTCACCAAGGCTGCGGGGGCCCCCCTGGGCCCCCGCAATTACATTATGGCATGCCCCGGGACTAGGCCCACCCAAGGGCTAAATAATAACGAAGCGCGGGAGGCCGTGCTTTGTTTTTTTTATTTTTACGGCAGGATTTGCGGATCCTACGCGGATTTAGCCGTAAAAAAAAAAAAAAAAGCTTTTTTGGGCCCTGGGGGTCCTTGTGGGGCCCCCTGAGCAGGCCTAGGGGGTCAGGGTGTTTCTACCCTGCCCCCTTTTCTTGTTTTTTGCATTTGTTTCCCTGTTTTCTTGTGACTCGGTTCTACCGAGTCACAAGATGGCTGCCAACACTTCCTGGTTTGGAGTGTTGACAGCCAATTAGAATAAAGCTCGTGGTCGGGAGGGTCCGCGGATCCTCCGTGCCTCTGGATATCGAAACTTTAATATTTTGTTTTTCTCAGCAACTACTGAACGGATTTACACCATTTAAAAAAAAGGGCTCTTTTTGAACCAAGGGCTACCTTTTTGCCAAATTTGGTGTAATTCCGTTCAGCAGTTCGGGCTGTAGCCGTGTCTAAAGTTTCCTATGGAAAATAACATGGAGAAAACACGTTTTGGGACCCCCCTTTGGCGAATCACCCCGAAACATTTTCAGGATAGGAGCTGACCGGAGCGGGCCACAAGTTTTGAAAATTTCGCGAAGATTCGTCAATCGGCGCCAAAGTTATTGGGAAAAGAAAAAACGCTTTTCCTATGGAAACTAGGTCCTAATTATAACTATCTACTGGCGACCGCCAGTAGATAATATATATATATATAATTCACTGAAAAAACCATAGGTTTTAGGGACAGTTAAAGTTAGTTGGACATTGCACTCGTACAAAACCCGTGAAATTCCCCCGTTATAGTTAGTCCAGCTAACTATAACTCGCGCCCGCAATGCACTGCTGATGACGTCACATATTACATCACTCATGACATGGTCAGTGACATCACTGATGACATCACTGATGACATCTCAAATGACATCACTGATGACATCATCCACGTGATAATCTCATGCACCTCCTCACACCCTAATATAACCTTTGATACACCCACTCTAAATTACAGACTGCCATTCGCAAAACCATAGACACTCCAACACCAATAACTACATACCCACTCACTGATTCTTAGGTCTACGCACACATCCACTCACTCACCCGTACAGTCACTCATACTTACGGTCACTCAGTACAGGACTATCATATGCACTCATACTCCTATATAGACACTCAAACACCGCCACTCATCCATAGAGGTACTCACACACCTAGTCAGTCATGCAAATAATTAAACACACTACCATTTACTCACCTATACAGTTATACACACACCAGCTCACTTACTCATACAAATAGTAGCACATTCTTACGCTCTTATACAATCACTGATACAAGCACACACTCATCCATACAGCCACTATCACAATCACTCACTCTAAGCTTATAGCTATTTATATACTCCAACACACATATATACTGCCTTTCACATATGTAGTTACTCACACATGTACCACTGGGACATACATTCACTCACTAACACACTCTTACACACACTTACCCACCCATACAGTCTATCACAGTTGCACTCTTGAAACCATCCACCCAGTGAATCACCCACTCACACATCTATGCACAGAGTTGCACACACCCCTCCCACACAAACACTCAGGCACCCATACAGATACTCAGACAAGCATTCAATAACTCATATAGACACTCATGCAGCTATTCACAAACAGATGCAGCCACTTACACAGCAACAGACAGACGGATACAGACATTCACCCAGTTTAGTCACTAACCCATGCATTCAGTAAGATACGTTAAATCACTCACTTATAGAGTCAGTCACGCACCTACTAAATCATCCATACAGACACTTACACACCCACTCATTCTTCAATACGTCTCTTTCCTATATATATTAAAAATATATAAACTTTACATAAACACACAGTCACTGGATGATGTCATCAGTGATGTCATCAGTGATGTCATTTGAGATGTCATCAGTGATGTCATCAGTGATGTCACTGACCATGTCATGAGTGATGTAATATGTGACGTCATCAGCAGTGCATTGCGGGGCGCGAGTTATAGTTAGCTGGACTAACTATAACGGGGAATTTCACGGGTTTTGTACGAGTGCAATGTCCAACTAACTATAACTGTCCCTAAAAACTATGGTTTTTCAGTGAATTTCAAAGGTTTTTAAATGCTAATTTGTAACTATAACGTCCCTGAAACCTATGGTTTTTTTCAGTGAATATATATATATATATATATATATATATATATATATATATATATATATAATTCACTGAAAAAACCATAGGTTTTAGGGACAGTTATAGTTAGTTGGACATTGCACTCGTACAAAACCCGTGAAATTCCCCTGTTATAGTTAGTTCAGCTAACTATAACTCGCGCCCCCGCAATGCACTGCTGATGACGTCACATATTACATCACTCATGACATGGTCAGTGACATCACTGATGACATCACTGATGACATCTCAAATGACATCACTGATGACATCGCTGATGACATCACTGATGACATCATCCAGTGACTGTGTGTTTCTGTAAAGATTAAATATGTTTAATATATATAGGGAAAGGGGTATTGAAGAATGAGTGGGTGTATAAGTGTCTGAATGGATGATTTAGTACGTGAGTGACTGACTCTACAAGTGAGTGATTAAACGTATCTTACTGAATGCATGGGTTAGTGACTAAACTGTGTGAATGTCTGTATCCGTCTGCTTGTTGGTGTGTAAGTGGATGCATGGATTTGCGAATAGCTACATGAGTGTCTATATGGGTTATTGATTGGTTCTCTGAGTATCTGTATGGCTGCCTGAGTGTTTGTGTGGGTGGGGTGTGTGTGACTCTATACATAGATGTGTGAGTGGGTGATTCACTGGGTGCATGATTTCAAGAGTGCATCTGTGATGGACTGCTTGGGTGGGTGAGTGTGTGTATGGGTGTGTTAGTGAGTGAATGTATATCTCAGTGGTACATGTGCGAGTAACTACATATGTAAAAGGCAGTATATATGTGTGTTAGAGTATTTAAATGGCTATAAGTGAGAGTGTGTTATTGTGAGAGTGGCTGTATGGATGCGTGTGTGCTTGTATCAGTTATTGTATAAGAGCGTAAGAATGTGCTAGTATTTGTATGAGTAAGTGAGCTGGTGTGTGTATAACTGTATAGGTGAGTAAATGGGTGTGTGATTAATTTTTTGCATGACTGACTAGGTGTGTGAGTACCTCTATGGATGAGTGGCGGTGTGTGAGTGTTTATATAGGTGTATGAGTGCATATGATAGTCCTGTACTGAGTGACTGTAAGTATGAGTGACTGTACAGGTGAGTGAGTGGATGTGTGTGTAGACCTAAGAATCAGTGAGTGGGTATGTAGTTTTTGGTGTTGGAGTGTCTATGGTTTTGAGAATGGCAGTCTGTAATTTAGAGTGGGTGTATCAAAAGTTATATTAGGGTGTGAGAAGATGCATGAAATTATCACATGGATGATGTCATCAGTGATGTCATTTGAGATGTCATCAGTGATGTCATCAGTGATGTCACTGACCATGTCATGAGTGATGTAATATGTGACGTCATCAGCAGTGCATTGCGGGGCGCGAGTTATAGTTAGCTGAACTAACTATAACAGGGGAATTTCACGGGTTTTGTACGAGTGCAATGTCCAACTAACTATAACTGTCCCTAAAACCTATGGTTTTTTCAGTGAATTTCAAAGGTTTTTTAAATGCTAATTTCTAACTATAACGTGTCTGAAACCTATGGTTTTTTCAGTGAATTTCAAAGGTTTTTTAAATGCTAATTTCTAACTATAACGTGCCTGAAAACTATGATTTTTTAAGTGAATTTCAAAGGTTTTTTCAATGCTAGTTTCTAACTATGCCAACAGAGGTAGGACATGTGAAGAAAGAAGAAAAAACGCACAGAAAGAAGCAAAAGATGTGCAGAAAGAACCAACAGAGGAGCAGAAAGAGGCCTTGTTGCAAAATCATCCTGTGCCCACAACTTTTTCAGACGGGTACTGGTGGTAACTGACTCTGACTAACCAGAGCCAGTGCACGTTTGCACAGTGGTGAAGGGAGGGGGCCTGAGGTGACATGTGTGCAAACGCGCCCCGTGGCGCGTTTTAAGTTGCGGGATTAAGTCCCCTTGAATCCTGAGGGTCCCTGGGGTCCAACTAGCCCCCCAGGTACCTACAGTTAGGACCACAGAGCTGAGTTGCAGAGAGGCGTTCCGAGGCCACGCACCTTTTTTCACCTCTCTGCAACGCACCTCTGTTGTGCTTACTGAAGGTACCTGGTGGGCTAGTTGGCCCCCAGGATTCAAAGGAATTAACTCCCCAACTTAAAACGCACCACAGGGCGTGTTTGCGCACATGTCACCTGAGGCCCCGCCCCCTCCCTTCACCACTGTGCATACGCGCCCCGTGGCGCGTTTTAAGTTGGGGGATTAGGTCACCTTGAATCCTGAGAGTCCCTGGGGCCCAACCAGCACACCAGGTACTTCCAGTAAGCACCACAGGCCTGCGTTGCAACGCCTGTAACAAATTGCGCAGTTGTGTTTAGGTAGTGAAGAGGGTCGTGCTGGGGGTAGTGTTTTAGGGTTTAGGGTAGTGCAGTGGTGTTTCGTGTAGTGTAGGGGGTCATGCTGGGGGTAGGTTTAGGGTAGTGCAGTGGTGTTTGGGTAGTGTAGGGAGTCGTGCTGGGGTAGTGTTTTAGGGTTTAGGGTAGTACAGTGGTGTTTGGGCTAGTGTAGGGGGTCGTGCTGGGGTTAGTGTTTTAGGGTTTTAGGGTTTAGGGTAGTGCAGTGGTGTTTGGGTAGTGTAGGGGATACTTGCTGGGGGTAGTGTTTTAGGGTTTAGGGTAGTGCAGTGGTCTTTGGGTAGTGTAGGGGGTCGTGCTGGGGGTAGTGTTTTAGGGTTTAGGGTAGTGCAGTGGTGTTTGGGCAGTGTACGGGGTTGTGCTGGGGGTAGTGTTTTAGGGTTTAGGGTAGTGCAGTGGTGTTTGGGTAGTGTAGGGGGTCGTGCTGGGGCTGGTGTTTTAGGGTTTAGGGCAGTGCAGTGGTGTTTGGGTAGTGTAGGGGGTCATGCTGAGGGTGGTGTTTCAGGGTTTAGGGCAGTGCAGTGGTGTTTGGGTAGTGTAGGGGGTCGTGCTGTGGGTAGTGTTTTAGGGTTTAGGGCAGTGCAGTGGTGTTCGGGTAGTGTAGGGGTCGTGCTGGGGGTGAGTGTTTTAGGGTTTAGGGTAGTGCAGTGGTGTTCGGGCAGTGTAGGGGGTCATGCTGGGGGTAGTGTTTTAGGGTTTAGGGCAGTGCAGTGGTGTTCGGGCAGTGTAGGGGGTCGTGCTGGGGATGGTGTTTCAGGGTTTAGGGCAGTGCAGTGGTGTTCGGGCAGTGTAGGGGTCTTGCTGGGGTGGTGTTTCAGGGTTTAGGGCAGTGGTGTTCGGGCAGTGTAGGGGGTCATGCTGGGGGTGGTGTTTCAGGGTTTAGGGCAGTGCAGTGGTGTTCGGGCAGTGTAGGGGGTCTTGCTGGGGGTGGTGTTTCAGGGTTTAGGGCAGTGCAGTGGTGTTCGGGCAGTGTAGGGGGTCGTGCAGGGGGTGGTGTTTCAGGGTTTAGGGCAGTGCAGTGGTGTTCGGGCAGTGTAGGGGGTCTTGCTGGGGGTGGTGTTTCAGGGTTTAGGGCAGTGCAGTGGTGTTCGGGCAGTGTAGGGGGTCGTGCAGGGGGTGGTGTTTCAGGGTTTAGGGCAGTGCAGTGGTGTTCGGGCAGTGTAGGGGGTCGTGCAGGGGTGGTGTTTCAGGGTTTAGGGCAGTACAGTGGTGTTCGGGCAGTGTAGGGGGTCATGCTGGGGGTGGTGTTTCAGGGTTTAGGGCAGTGCAGTGGTGTTCGGGCAGTGTAGGGGGTCGTGCTGGGGGTGGTGTTTCAGGGTTTAGGGCAGTGCAGTGGTGTTCGGGCAGTGTAGGGGGTCGTGCAGGGGCTGGTGTTTCAGGGTTTAGGGCAGTGCAGTGGTGTTCGGGCAGTGTAGGGGGTCGTGCAGGGGCTGGTGTTTCAGGGTTTAGGGCAGTGCAGTGGTGTTCGGGCAGTGTAGGGGGTCATTGCTGGGGGTGGTGTTTCAGGGTTTGGGGCAGTGCAGTGGTGTTCGGGCAGTGTAGGGGGTCATGCTGGGGCTGGTGTTTCAGGGTTTAGGGCAGTGCAGTGGTGTTCGGGCAGTGTAGGGGGTCGGTGCTGGGGGTGGTGTTTCAGGGTTTAGGGCAGTGCAGTGGTGTTCGGGCAGTGTAGGGGGTCGGTGCTGGGGCTGGTGTTTCAGGGTTTAGGGCAGTGCAGTGGTGTTCGGGCAGTGTAGGGGGTCGTGCTGGGGGTGGTGTTTCAGGGTTTAGGGCAGTGCAGTGGTGTTCGGGCAGTGTAGGGGGTCTTGCTGGGGCTGGTGTTTCAGAGTCTAGGGCAATGCAGTGGTGTTCGGGCAGTGTAGGTGGTCTTGCTGGGGCTGGTGTTTCAGGGTTTAGGGCAGTGCAGTGGTGTTCGGGCAGTGTAGGGGTCGTGCTGGGGGTGGTGTTTCAGGGTTTAGGGCAGTGCAGTGGTGTTCGGGCAGTGTAGGGGGTCGTGCTGGGGCTAGTGTTTCAGGGTTTAGGGCAGAGCAATGGTGCTCAGGCAGTGTAGGGGGTTGTGCTGGGGGTGATGTTTCAGGGTTTAGGGCAGTGCAGTGGTGTTCGTGCAGTATAGGGGGTCGTGCTGGGGGTGGTGTTTCAGGGTTTAGGGCAGTGCAGTGGTGTTCGGGCAGTGTAGGGGGTTGTGCTGGGGGTGATGTTTCAGGGTTTAGGGCAGTGCAGTGGTGTTCGTGCAGTATAGGGGGTCGTGCTGGGGGTGGTGTTTCAGGGTTTAGGGCAGTGCAGTGGTGTTCGGGCAGTGTAGGGGGTCATGCAGGGGCTGGTGTTTCAGGGTTTAGGGCAGTGCAGTGGTGTTCGGGCAGTGTAGGGGGTCGTGCAGGGGTGGTGTTTCAGGGTTTAGGGCAGTGCAGTGGTGTTCGGGCAGTGTAGGGGGTCGTGCTGGGGGTGGTGTTTCAGGGTTTAGGGCAGTGCAGTGGTGTTTGGGCAGTGTAGGGGGTCGTGCAGGGGGTGGTGTTTCAGGGTTTAGGGCAGTGCAGTGGTGTTCGGCCAGTGTAGGTAGTCTTGCTGGGGGTGGTGTTTCAGGGTTTAGGGCAGTGCAGTAGTTTTCGGGCAGTGTAGGCGGTCGTGCTGGGGCTGGTGTTTCAGGGTTTAGGGCAGTGCAGTGGTGTTCGGGCAGTGTACGGGGTTGTGCTGGGGCTGGTGTTTCAGGGTTTAGGGCAGTGCAGTGGTGTGCGGGCAGTGTACGGGGTCGTGCTGGGGCTGGTGTTTCAGGGTTTAGGGCAGTGCAGTGGTGTTCGGGCAGTGTAGGGGGTCATGCTGAGGGTGGTGTTTCAGGGTATTAGGGCAGTGCAGTGGTGTTCGGGCAGTGTAGGGGGTCGTGCTGGGGCTGGTGTTTCAGGGTTTTGGGCAGAGCAGTGGTGTTCGGGCAGTGTAGGGGGTCGTGCTGGGGGTGGTGTTTCAGGGTTTAGGGCAGTGCAGTGGTGTTCGGGCAGTGTAGGGGGTCTTGCTGGGGGTGGTGTTTCAGGGTTTAGGGCAGTGCAGTGGTGTTCGGGCAGTGTAGGGGGTCTTGCTGGGGGTGGTGTTTCAGGGTTTAGGGCAGTGGTGTTCGGGCAGTGTAGGGGGTCTTGCTGGGGGTGGTGTTTCAGGGTTTAGGGCAGTGCAGTGGTGTTCGGGCAGTGTAGGGGGTCGTGCTGGGGGTGGTGTTTCAGGGTTTAGGGCAGTGCAGTGGTGTTCTGGCAGTGTAGGGGGTCATGCTGGGGGTGGGGTTTCAGGGTTTAGGGCATACAGTGGTGTTCGGGCAGTGTAGGGGGTCGTGCAGGGGGTGGTGTTTCAGGGTTTAGGGCAGTGCAGTGGTGTTCGGGCAGTGTAGGGGGTCGTGCTGGGGCTGGTGTTTCAGGGTTTAGGGCAGTGGTGTTCGGGCAGTGTAGGGGGTCTTGCTGGGGGTGGTGTTTCAGGGTTTAGGGCAGTGGTGTTCGGGCAGTGTAGGGGGCCTTGCTGGGGGTGATGTTTCAGGGTTTAGGGCAGTGCAGTGGTGTTCGGGCAGTGTAGGGGGTCTTGCTGGGGGTAGTGTTTCAGGGTTTAGGGCAGTGCAGTGGTGTTCGTGCAGTATAGGGGGTCGTGCTGGGGATGGTGTTTCTGGGTTTAGGGCAGTGCAGTAGTGTTCGAGCAGTGTAGGGGGTTGTGCAGGGGGTGGTGTTTCAGGGTTTAGTGCAGTGGTGTTCGGGCAGTGTAGGGGGTCGCGCTGGGGGTGGTGTTTCAGGGTTTTGGGCAGTGCAGTGGTGTTCGGGCAGTGTAGGGGGTCATGCACGGGGTGGTGTTTCAGGGTTTAGGGCAGTGCAGTGGTGTTCGGGCAGTGTAGGGTGTTGTGCTGGGGCTGGTGTTTCAGGGTTCAGGGCAGTGCAGTGGTGTTCAGGCAGTGTAGGGGGTCGTGCTGAGGCTGGTGTTTCACGGTTTAGGGCAGTGCAGTGGTGTTCGGGCAGTGTAGGGGGTCGTGCTGGGGCTGGTGTTTCAGGGTTTAGGGCAGTGCAGTGGTGTTCGGGCAGTGTAGGCGGTCGTGCTGGGGCTGGTGTTTCAGGGTTTAGGGCAGTGCAGTGGTGTTCGGGCAGTGTAGGGGGTCATGCTGGGGCTGGTGTTTCAGGGTTTAGGGCAGTGCAGTGGTGCTCGGGCAGTGTAGGGGGTCGTGCTGGGGGTGATGTTTCAGGGTTTAGGGTAGTGCAGTGGTGTTCGGGCAGTGTAGGGGGTCGTGCTGGGGCTGGTGTTTCAGGGTTTAGGGCAGTGCAGTGGTGTTCGGGCAGTGTAGGGGGTCTGTGCTGGGGCTGGTGTTTCAGGGTTTAGGGCAGTGCAGTGGTGTTCGGGCAGTGTAGGGGGTCGTGCTGGGGGTGGTGTTTCAGGGTTTAGGGCAGTGCAGTGGTGTTCGGGCAGTGTAGGGGGTCGTGCTGGGGCTAGTGTTTCAGGGTTTAGGGCAGAGCAATGGTGCTCAGGCAGTGTAGGGGGTTGTGCTGGGGGTGATGTTTCAGGGTTTAGGGCAGTGCAGTGGTGTTCGTGCAGTATAGGGGGTCGTGCTGGGGGTGGTGTTTCAGGGTTTAGGGCAGTGCAGTGGTGTTCGGGCAGTGTAGGGGGTTGTGCTGGGGGTGATGTTTCAGGGTTTAGGGCAGTGCAGTGGTGTTCGTGCAGTATAGGGGGTCGTGCTGGGGGTGGTGTTTCAGGGTTTAGGGCAGTGCAGTGGTGTTCGGGCAGTGTAGGGGGTCATGCAGGGGCTGGTGTTTCAGGGTTTAGGGCAGTGCAGTGGTGTTCGGGCAGTGTAGGGGGTCGTGCAGGGGGTGGTGTTTCAGGGTTTAGTGCAGTGGTGTTCGGGCAGTGTAGGGGGTCATGCTGGGGTGGTGTTTCAGGGTTTAGGGCAGTGCAGTGGTGTTTGGGCAGTGTAGGGTGTCGTGCTGAGGGGTGGTGTTTCAGGGTTTAGGGCAGTGCAGTAGTGTTTGGGCAGTGTAGGGGGTCGTGCAGGGGTGGTGTTTCAGGGTTTAGGGCAGTGCAGTGGTGTTCGGCCAGTGTAGGTAGTCTTGCTGGGGGTGGTGTTTCAGGGTTTAGGGCAGTGCAGTAGTTTTCGGGCAGTGTAGGCGGTCGTGCTGGGGCTGGTGTTTCAGGGTTTAGGGCAGTGCAGTGGTGTTCGGGCAGTGTATGGGGTTGTGCTGGGGCTGGTGTTTCAGGGTTTAGGGCAGTGCAGTGGTGTGCGGGCAGTGTACGGGGTCGTGCTGGGGCTGGTGTTTCAGGGTTTAGGGCAGTGCAGTGGTGTTCGGGCAGTGTAGGGGGTCATGCTGAGGGTGGTGTTTCAGGGTATTAGGGCAGTGCAGTGGTGTTCGGGCAGTGTAGGGGGTCGTGCTGGGGCTGGTGTTTCAGGGTTTAGGGCAGTGCAGTGGTGTTCGGGCAGTGTAGGGGGTCGTGCTGGGGCTGGTGTTTCAGGGTTTTGGGCAGAGCAGTGGTGTTCGGGCAGTGTAGGGGGTCATGCTGGGGGTGGTGTTTCAGGGTTTAGGGCAGTGCAGTGGTGTTCGGGCAGTGTAGGGGGTCTTGCTGGGGGTGGTGTTTCAGGGTTTAGGGCAGTGCAGTGGTGTTCGGGCAGTGTAGGGGGTCTTGCTGGGGGTGGTGTTTCAGGGTTTAGGGCAGTGGTGTTCGGGCAGTGTAGGGGGTCTTGCTGGGGGTGATGTTTCAGGGTTTAGGGCAGTGCAGTGGTGTTCGGGCAGTGTAGGGGGTCTTGCTGGGGGTAGTGTGTCAGGGTTTAGGGCGGTGCAGTGGTGTTCGGTGCAGTGTAGAGGGTCGTGCTGGGGGTGGTGTTTCAGGGTTTAGGGCAGTGCAGTGGTGTTCTGGCAGTGTAGGGGGTCATGCTGGGGGTGGGGTTTCAGGGTTTAGGGCATACAGTGGTGTTCGGGCAGTGTAGGGGGTCGTGCAGGGGGTGGTGTTTCAGGGTTTAGGGCAGTGCAGTGGTGTTCGGGCAGTGTAGGGGGTCGTGCTGGGGCTGGTGTTTCAGGGTTTAGGGCAGTGGTGTTCGGGCAGTGTAGGGGGTCTTGCTGGGGGTGGTGTTTCAGGGTTTAGGGCAGTGGTGTTCGGGCAGTGTAGGGGGCCTTGCTGGGGGTGATGTTTCAGGGTTTAGGGCAGTGCAGTGGTGTTCGGGCAGTGTAGGGGGTCTTGCTGGGGGTGAGTGTTTCAGGGTTTAGGGCAGTGCAGTGGTGTTCGTGCAGTATAGGGGGTCGTGCTGGGGATGGTGTTTCTGGGTTTAGGGCAGTGCAGTAGTGTTCGAGCAGTGTAGGGGGTTGTGCAGGGGGTGGTGTTTCAGGGTTTAGTGCAGTGGTGTTCGGGCAGTGTAGGGGGTCGCGCTGGGGGTGGTGTTTCAGGGTTTTGGGCAGTGCAGTGGTGTTCGGGCAGTGTAGGGGGTCATGCACGGGGTGGTGTTTCAGGGTTTAGGGCAGTGCAGTGGTGTTCGGGCAGTGTAGGGTGTTGTGCTGGGGCTGGTGTTTCAGGGTTCAGGGCAGTGCAGTGGTGTTCAGGCAGTGTAGGGGGTCGTGCTGAGGCTGGTGTTTCACGGTTTAGGGCAGTGCAGTGGTGTTCGGGCAGTGTAGGGGGTCGTGCTGGGGCTGGTGTTTCAGGGTTTAGGGCAGTGCAGTGGTGTTCGGGCAGTGTAGGCGGTCGTGCTGGGGCTGGTGTTTCAGGGTTTAGGGCAGTGCAGTGGTGTTCGGGCAGTGTAGGGGGTCATGCTGGGGCTGGTGTTTCAGGGTTTAGGGCAGTGCAGTGGTGCTCGGGCAGTGTAGGGGGTCGTGCTGGGGGTGATGTTTCAGGGTTTAGGGTAGTGCAGTGGTGTTCGGGCAGTGTAGGGGGTCGTGCAGGGGCTGGTGTTTCAAGGTTTAGGGCAGTGCAGTGGTGTTCGGGCAGTGTAGGGGGTCGTGCTGGGGCTGGTGTTTCAGGGTTTTGGGCAGAGCAGTGGTGTTCGGGCAGTGTAGGGGGTCATGCTGGGGGTAGTGTTTCAGGGTTTAGGGCAGTGCAGTGGTGTTCGGGCAGTGTAGGGGGTCGTGCTGGGGGTGGTGTTTCAGGGTTTAGGTCAGTGGTGTTCGGGCAGTGTAGGGGGTCTTGCTGGGGGTGATGTTTCAGGGTTTAGGGCAGTGCAGTGGTGTTCGGGCAGTGTAGGGGGTCTTGCTGGGGGTAGTGTTTCAGGGTTTAGGGCAGTGCAGTGGTGTTCGGGCAGTGTAGGGGGTCATGCTGGGGGTGGTGTTTCAGGGTTTAGGGCAGTGCAGTGGTGTTCGGGCAGTGTAGGGGGTCGTGAAGGGGGTGGTGTTTCAGGGTTTAGGGCAGTGCAGTGGTGTTCGGGCAGTGTAGGGGGTCGTGCTAGGGGTGGTGTTTCAGGGTTTAGGGCAGTGCAGTGGTGTTCGGGCAGTGTAGGGGGTCATGCAGGGGCTGGTGTTTCAGGGTTTAGGGCAGTGCAGTGGTGTTCGGGCAGTGTAGGGGGTCGTGCTGGGGGTAGTGTTTTAGGGTTTAGGGTAGTGCAGTGGTGCTTGTGTAGTGTATGGGGTCGTGCTGGGGGTAGTGTTTTAGGGTTTAGGGTAGTGCAGTGGTGTTTGTGTAGTGTAGGGGGTCATGTTTTAGGGTAGTGCAGTGGTGTTTGGGTAGTGTAGGGGGTCGTGCTGGGGGTAGTGTTTTAGGATTTAGGTTAGTGCAGTGGTGTTTGGGTAGTGTAGGGGGTCGTGCTGGGGGTAGTGTTTTAGGGTTTAGGGCAGTGCAGTGGTGTTTGTGTAGTGTAGGGGGTCGTGCTGGGGGTAGTGTTTTAGGGTTTAGGGTAGTGCAGTGGTGCTTGTGTAGTGTAGGAGGTCGTGCTGGGGGTAGTGTTTTAGGGTTTAGGGTAGTGCAGTGGTGTTTGTGTAGTGTAGGGGGTCATGTTTTAGGGTAGTGCAGTGGTGTTTGGGTAGTGTAGGTGGTCGTGCTGGTGGTAGTGTTTTAGGATTTAGGTTAGTGCAGTGGTGTTTGGGTAGTGTAGGGGGTCGTGCTGGGGGTAGTGTTTTAGGGTTTAGGATAGTGCAGTGGTGCTTGTGTAGTGTAGGGGGTAGTGCTGGGGGTAGTGTTTTAGGGTTTAAGGTAGTGCAGTGGTGTTTTTGTAGTGTAGGGGGTCATGTTTTAAGATGCAATGCTCCAATACCTGACCAGTCTGCACTACATAAAACTGCAAAAAAACTAAAAATAAAAAGTGTTTTGCACACTTTTGTCATTGGGCTATATGTGGGCTACATCTGGGTAATATTTGTGCTACATTTGGGCTCTTTTTTCACTGGTGGCCATCTTGGAAGACTTCTTTGTTATGAAGTTTCCTAATTTCTTCATTTACTGCAGTCTCCTCAGTAGGAAATGCTTTCAGTTTTTTACTTTGATTCCATCAAGAAGGCATTCAGATGTCTCACATCTGCCATAAATTCAGAATGTTAGCACTCTAGTTGCTCATTAGATCACTGGAGTAAAGCTACTGCTCACCAGGGAGTTAACTGGTAGTCTGCTGCTGGTATTGAAAGTGATTGTTTCAGTCTGCATGTCAGAATTTTCTAATGAAATAGAAGAGGATTTGAGATCTCACTTAAAACATGCCCTAATTTTTCTTTCTGCAGCACTAACCATAATTTCTATTTCAAAAAGAACCCCTCATTTTGTTCCTTTTTAAATTAAATGTTTTAAGTGTTACTGGTTTATTCCAATCAAGATGGCTTCAGGTGTGCCATACTTTTGTCATAAGTAAGGCTGTTAGATCTCTAGTTGTTCTTTAGAACACTCTGGGAAGCTGCAGTAGAACACAAAGGCATCAACTGGCAGGCTGCTCCTGTTGAAATATAACAGGAAGATATTTGAGATCACACTTGAAATATGTCCTAATTTTTCTTTCTACAGCACTAACCATAATTTCTATGACAAAATGAACCCCATCATTTTGTTCCTTTTTAAATTAAATGTTTTAAGTGTTACCAGTTTATTCCAATCAAGATGGCTTCAGGTGTGCCATACTTTTGTCATAAGTAAGGCTGTTAGCGCTCTAGTTGTTCTTTAGAACACTCTGGGAAGCTGCAGTAGAACACAAAGGCATCAACTGGCAGCCTGCTCCTGTTGAAATATAACAGGAAGATATTTGAGATCACACTTGAAACATGTCCTAATTTTTCTTTCTACAGCACTAACCATAATTTCTATGACAAAATGAACCCCATCATTTTGTTCCTTTTTAAATTAAATTGTTTAAGTGTTACCAGTTTATTCCAATCAAGATGGCTTCAGGTGTGCCATACTTTTGTCATAAGTAAGGCTGTTAGCACTCTAGTTGTTCTTTAGAACACTCTGGGAAGCTGCAGTAGAACACAAAGGAATCAACTGACAGTCTCTGCCCTTGTTGGATGTACATGTTTTACTGAGAATGTCAGACTTCATTCTCACATGAGTGAGAAAGATAATGTGAATTTACAGAAAATATGCTCTCATTTTAGCTTCTGGAGCACCTTCCAAACCTCCATGGGACAAGCATGAGAAAATAGTGTTCTCTCAAACATGATTCATGATATCCCAGCAGAAGGTTTTTCACATGGTAAAATCACCTTAGAATACACCACAATTCCTAAAATTAGTATGGTACCATCAACAAATACATTCTAATGTAACTAAAGCCTGTTATCACCCTTTATAGTTCTCCTTTTGGTGACCCTCAAAATCTTCTATTCACTACAATGCATTTCAATGAGGTACTATCATTTATATTGGTCCCAAGATGGCTGCCAGCAATTCCAGGATGAAGTGCTGACAGCCAATCAGATCTCACGATGACATGTGTGGTTAGGCTCCGCCCAGATATATATGTGACTTTACTTTTGATTTTCTCAGGAACTACTGAACGGATTTACACCATTTAAGCAAAAGGCACGACACTGAACCAAGGGCTACCTCTTTGCCAAATTTGGTGTAATTCCGTTCTGCAGTTCGGGCTGTAGCTGCGACTAAAGGTTCCTATGGAAAAATGAATGGGGAAAACGTGTTTTGGGACCCCCCTTTTTTCTCGGCCCCCGCTTGACGTATCACCCCGAGACTTTCAGGATAGGAGCGGACCGGAGCGCCCCAACAAGTTGGAAACTTTTGCGAAGATTCGTCAACCGGCGCCAACGTTATTTCAAATAGAATGTCGCGGATTTCCTATGGATAATAGGTTTTAACTATAACTATCTACTGGCGACCGCCAGTAGATAATATATATATATATATATATATATATATATATATATATATATATATTCACTGAAAAAACCATAAGTTTCAGGGACATTATAGTTAGAAATTAGCATTTAAAAAACCTTTGAAATTCACGGAAAAAACCATAGGTTTCAGGGACGTTATAGTTAGAAATTAGCATTTAAAAAACCTATAAAATTCACTGAAAAACCCACAGGTTTCAGGGATGTTATAGTTAGTTGGAAATTTCACTCTTACAAAACCAGAGAAATTCGGCCGTTATAGTTCGTTGAGGTAACTATAACTCACGCCCCCGCAATGCACTGCTGATGACGTCACATATTATATCACTCATGACATGGTCAGTGACATCACTGATGACCTATGGCTTTTTCAGTGAATTTCAAAGGTTTTTAAATGCTAATTTCTAACTATAATGTCCCTGAAACCTATGGTTTTTTCAATGAATTTCAAAGGTTTTTTAAATGCTAATTTCTAACTATAACGTCCCTGAAACCTATGGTTTTTTCAGTGAATTTCTAAGGTTTTTTAAATGCTAATTACTAACTATAACTCCCTGAAACCTATGGTTTTTTCAGTGAATTTCTAAGGTTTTTTTTAATGCTAATTACTAACTATGCCTACAGAGGTAGGACATGTGCAGAAAGAGTAAGAAAGGCACAGAAAGAAGCAAGAGAAATGCAGAAAGAGGCAACAGAAGTCCAGAAAAACACAGAAAGGTGCAGAAACAAGCAATAGATAGACAGACAGAACCAACAGAGGTGCAGCAAGAGGCCTTGTTGCAAAGTCATCCTGTGCCCCCTACTGACTGGTACTGGTGGTAACTGACTCTGACTAACCAGGCCCAGAGCCAGTGCTATGCTTAAAGGCACTTAGAGTACAGTGAAAACACCTACATACACTAGGGTACACTATGGGTTGGGGTACCCCTGTGATTGGCATGACCTCTCCTGTAAGGCCCTAGTACATAAAAGGGTAGGGGGATTAAAACTACCTCTAAGTCAGAGGTGCAGAAAGAGGCAAGAGAAGTGCAGAAAGAAGCAACAGAGGTGTAGAAAGAAGCAAGAGAAGTGCAGAAAGAGGCAAGTGAGGTGCAGAAAGAAGCAAGAGCAGTGCAGAAAGAACTAACAGAGGTGTACAAAGAGGCAAGAGGGGTGCAGAAAGAGGTAGGAGAGGTGCACAAAGAGGCAAGAAAGGTACAGAAAGAGGCAGGAGGGGTACAGAAAGAAAGAAGAGAAGTGCAGAAAGAGGCAAGAGACTTCCTGAAAGAAGCAACAGGGGTATAGAAAGAGCCAACAGAGTTGCAGAAAGAGGCAAGAGGGGTACAGAAAGAGGGAAGAAAAGTGCAGAAAGAAGCAAAAGAGGTGCAGAAAGAGGTAAAACTGCTGGAGAAAACGGCAAGAGAGGTGCAGGAAGAGGCAGGAGAGGTGCACAAAGAGGCAAAATGGATACAGAAAGAAGCAAGAGGGTTGCAGAAAGAAGCAAGAGAAGTGCAGAAAGAAGAAACAGAGGTGCTTAAAGAGGCAAGAGGGGTGCAGATAGAGGCAAGAGAAGAGCAGAAAGAAGCAACAGAGGTGCCGAAAGAGGCAAGAGAGGTTCAAAAACAGGCAAGAAAGGTACAGAAAGAGGGAACAGGGGTGCAGAAAGAGGTAAGAGGGATACATAAATTTACAAGAGAGGTGCAGAAAGAAGCAAGAGCAGTGCGGAAAGAAGTAAGAGAGGTGGAGAAATAGGGAAGAGGGGTCTAGAAAGCGGCATGAGGGATGCAGAAGTTTGCAAAAGAGGTGCAGAAAGAAGCAAGAGCATTGTAGAAAGAACTAACAGAGGTGCAAAAAGAGGCAAGAGGGGTGCAGAAAGAGGTAGGAGAGATGCACAAATTGGCAAGAGAGATACAGAAAGAGGCAGGAGGGGTGCAGAAAGAAGGAAGAGAAGTGCAGAAAGAACCAACAGAGGTGCTGAAAGAGGCGTGAAGGGTGCAGAAGAGGCAAGTGAAGTACAGAAAGAAGCAACAGAGGGACAGAAAGAAGCAAGAGAGGTGCAGAAACAGGCAGGAAAGGTACAGAAAGAGGGAACAGGGGTGTAAAAAGTGGCAAGAGAGGTGCAGAAAGAGGTAAGAGGGGTGCAGAAAGAGGCAAGCGGGGTGCAGAAAGAAGCAAGTGAGGTGCAGAAAGAGGCAACAGAGGTGCAGAAAGACACAAGAGAATTGCAGAAACAAGCAAGAGAAGTGTAGAAAGAGGCAAGTGAGGTGCAGAAAGAGGCAAGAGAGGTTCAGAAAATGGTAAGAGAACAACAGAAAGAGGCAAGAGGAATGTAAAAAAAGGAAGAAGGGTGCATAAAGAAGCAAGAGAGGTGCAGAAAGAAGCAAGAGAAGTGCAGAAAGAAGCAACAGAGGTATAGAAAGAAGCAAGAGAAGTGCAGAAAGAGGCAAGTAAGGTGCAGAAAGAAGCAAGAGCAGCGCAGAAAGAACCAACAGAGGTACAAAAAGAAGCAAGAGGGGTGCAGAAAAAGGTAGGAGAGGTGCACAAAGAGGCAAGACAAGTACAGAAAGAGGCAGGAGGGGTGCAGAAAGAAGGAAGAGAAGTGCAGAAAGAAGCAACAGAGGTGCTGAAAGAGGCGCAAAGGGTACAGAAAGAGCAAGAGAAGTGCATAAAGAAGCAACAGAGGTACAGAAAGAGGCAAGAGAGGTGCAGAAACAGGCAGGAAAGGTGCAGAAAGAGGGAACAGGGGTGCAGAAAGACGCAAGAGAGATGCAGAAAGAGAAAAGAGGGTTGCAAAAAGAGGCAAGAGGGTGCAGAAAGAAGCAAGTGAGGTGCAGAAAGAGGCAACAGAAGTGCAGAAAGACGTAAGAGAGGTGCAGAAACAAGCAAGATAAGAGCAGAAAGAGGCAAGAGATTTGCTGAAAAAAAGCAACAGAGGTTTGGAAAGAAGCAAGAGAAGTGCAGAAAGAGGCAAGTGGGGTGCAGAAAGAGGCAAGAGAGGAGCAGAAAATGGCAAGAGAACAGCAGAAAGAGCCAAGAGGGATGCAAAAATGGAAGAAGGGTGCAGAAAGAAGCAATAGAGGTGCAGAAAGAAGCAAGAGAAGTGCAGAAATAAGCAAGAGAGGTGCAGAAAGAGGGAAGACGAGTGCAGAAAGAGACAACAGGGGTGCAGAAAGAGACAACAGGGGTGCAGAAAGAAGCAAAAGAGGTGCAGAAAGAGGCAATAGAAGTGCAGAAAGAGGCAAGTGAGGTGCAGAAGGAGGCAAGAGAATTGCAGAAAGAGGCAAGAGAGTTGCAGAAACAGGCAAAAGGAGTGCAGAAAGAGGGAACATGTGTGCAGACAGAGGCAAGAGAGGTGCAGAAAGAGGGAAGATGGGTACAGAAAGAGGCAAGAGGGATACAGAAATTTGCAAAAGAGGTGCAGAAAGAAGCAAGAGCAGTGCAAAAAGAACCAACAGAGGTGCAGAAAGAGGCAAGAGGGGTGCAAAAAGAGGAGAGAGTGTGCACAAATAGGCAAGAGTGGTACAGAAAGAGGCAAGGGGGGTGCAGAAAGAAGGAAGAGATATGCCGAAAGAAGCAACAGAGGTGCAGGAAGAGGCAATAGAGGTACATAAAGAGGCAAGAGAGATGCAGAAAGAAGCAAGTGAGGTGCAGAAAGAGGCAGGAGAGCTGCAGAAAGAAGAGACTGAGGTTCAGAAAGAGGCAAGAGAAGAGCAGAAAGTGGCACGTGAGGTGCATAAAGAGGCAAAGGAGGTATAGAAAGAGGCAAGATAAGTGTAGAAAGAGGCAAGAGAAGTGCAGAAAGAGGCACTTGAGGTGCAGAAAGAGGCAAGAGAGGTACAGAAAGAGGCTCGAGAATAACCCTGGGCGAAGAACTACGCTACGCTTGCGTAGTTTGCGAAGTTTGCGCTACTTCGCACTACGCGAATTGCACGTAGCACAGTGCAAACACGCGTAGCGTAGCGGTCATTTTTTGCTTGCTCGCGGTCCTCAACGTCAAGTTGGCGACCTCGAGCAAGCAAAATGACATCCCGGCGAGACTTTTTCCTCGTTCACAAGATTCTCAACGCGGGGAGGTCAGGTTTCTCATTGCGAGTGGTCGCGTATGCTCGCGACCGCTCGCGATGAGAAACTACCAGTCCGCGTTGAGAAAGCTGCCGCGAGCGGCAGAAAACGACCGCTTGCACTGTGCAAGATGCGGTTTGCACTGATTGCACAGTGCGGACAAGCATCCGGCACTGTGCAATCAGTGCGAACAGCATTTTGCACAGTGCACTACGCAGTTCGCGTAGCTACGCGTAGCTCGCATAGTGCGAACTGCACTTCGCGTAGCTACGCGTAGCGCTACTATGCGAACTACGCCCAGGCTTACTCGAGAAGTGCAGAAAGAGGCAAGAGAAGTGCAGACAAAGGCAAGAAAGGTGAAGAAGGAAGAGAGTGAGGTGCAGAAAGAGGTGCAGAAAGAGGCAAGGGAGAAGCAGAAAGAGGCAAGAGAGGTACAGAAAGAGGCAAGGGAAGTGCAGAAACAGGCAAGAGAAATGCAAAAAGAGGCAAGAGAGGAGCAGAAACAGGCAAGATAGGTGTAGAAAGAAGCAAGAGAAGTGCAGAAAGAGGCAAGTAAGGTGCAGAAAGAGGCAAGAGAGATGCAGAAAGAGGCAAGAGAGGTACAGAAAGAGGCAAGAGATCTGCAGAAAAAAGCAACAGAGGTGCTGAAAGAGGCAAGTGAGGTGCAGAAAGGGGCAAGAGAAGTGCATAAAGTGGCAAGTGAAGTGCAGAAAGGAGACAATGAGGTACAGAAAGAGGAAGAAAGGTGCAGAAAGATGCAAGAGAAGTGCAGAAACAGGCAAGAGAGGCACAGAAAGAAGAGAGGTTTGTGCACCGTTAGTACCATTTTAACACCCACATTTAGCAATAAGTAACACATGACCATTCCAGCTTTCCAAAGGGCCTTCCACCACGCTGTAACACGTGAAGCTGCATTTTTGGGAACATTTGAGCCGTTTGAGCTAGAAACAAGGCTTTTTTTGTTCAAAACTGCAGATTAGACAGCAGATGATGGAATATTTGGCAAATGCGGAAAATGTTTAATTATGTGAAAATTGGTGCAGCCGAACAGTCACATATTTCCAGTGGCCCTGCTCATACCTCTGACTAGGTCCAGAAGTGCTCCTCAGTGGTTCCTTCTTTTTTGTGTCTTATTGAGTTTATAGTTTAGCTTCTATGGAAACGAGGAAGAGTAAACCTGAGGTTATCACTCCATAACACAGACTACAATACCACATAATTACTCTCCAAAACACAAAATCCCACTCCACATAATTCCTATACACTAAATACACAATACTTTCTATTCACATAATTTCCCTGCACAACGTACCACTTAATTCCACTGCACACAACGTACATCCACTCTACACCAAAAAACATTAGTAAAAATCTTTTGCATTTACAACGCCAATAGCTCTTACTCTCACAAATGCGAAACCTATTACATTGCAAATGCTTCTTTAACTAGTAGTCGCATTTGCAAAGTGGTGGAGAAAGGGTGCTGGGCCTCCGACCAGCGCTCAGGAATTCTGCTACGTAGGACTTACAGGAGGTACCCGGACAGCTTCTTGGCCCCCCAAGTCCCTCAGGAGAAAAGTGGACTTCATCCCCCAACCAGTAGTGTGCCGGGAGGCGCGTTTGCAGAGTGGTGGAGAAAGGGGGGCGTGGCCTCCGAAGACCTCTTAGCAACCCCACTGTGTGGGACTTAGTGGAGGTAATAGGAGAGGTAGTTGGCCCCCAAGTACAACCTTGTGGGCCAGCTACCCCTCCTATTCCCTCCAGTAAGTCCCAAACAGCCGGATTGCTAAGTTGTCATTGCAGGCCACGCCCCCTTTCCCCACCACTCTGCAAACGCACTCCATAGCGCGCTTTTGGATGGGGATTAAAGTCCCCTTCA
The DNA here is from genome assembly GCA_963921515.1 of Calotriton arnoldi. NCBI lineage: Eukaryota > Metazoa > Chordata > Amphibia > Caudata > Salamandridae > Calotriton > Calotriton arnoldi. The sequence continues at coordinate 813,307 of CAWUFW010002152.1, forward strand.
CTGCTGGGGGTCCTTAGGGGTCAACTAGCCTACCTGATACCTCCAGTATGCCCCAGATGGTGGGATTGCTGATAGATGGACACAGGCCATGCCCCCTTTGTCCACCACCCTGCAAACGCGCCTCCTGGCGCACTCTTGGTTGGGGGATGAAGTCCCCTTGCCTCCTGAGGGTCCCTGGGGGCCAACTAGCCCACCAGGTACCTCCAGTAAATCCCACACAGCTGGATTGCTGAGAGTGGTCCGAGGCCACGCCCCCTTTTTACACCACTCTGAAAACACACCTCCTGGTGCACTGCTGCTCAGGGGATGAAGTTCACTTGTGTCCTGATGTCCTCAGGACACAAGAGGACCTCATCGCCCCACCAGCAGTGCGCGAAGAGGTGTGTTTGCAGAGTGGTTTAAAGGGGAGTGGCTTCGGACCACCTCTCAGCAATCCCACTGTGTGGGGCTTACTGGAGGTACCTGGTGGGCTAGTTGGCCCCCAGGGACCCTCAGGAATGAAGGGGACTTAATCCTCCAACTTAGAACACGCCAGGAGGCGCCTTTGCACAGTGGTGCAGGGAGGGGGCAGGGCCTCCAATGAGACACTGGCTTTTTAAAAATTTGCCACACAGCCCCCCTTCCCTTTTTTATTTTTGGGCCCTGGGTATCCCATCCCCCAGGGCCTGAGCATTTTCTTTCTTTAAAAAAAAAATGGGAAGGGGGCCGTGGGGCCACCCTCCCATGGCCGATTTCGGCCCTGGGGACCCCATCCCCGGGGGCATGGCCACATATTTATTTTTTATATTTTTAATTATTTTTAAGGAGGCGGGCCACGTGGCCCCCCTCCTAAGGCCAGTTTTGGCCCCAGGGACCCCATCCTCAGGGGCCCGGCCTTATTTATTTATTGTTTAAAAAATACAAAAGGGAGTGGGGCCATGTGGCCCCCTTCCCTGGGCCACTTTTGGCCCCGGGGACCCCATCCCCGGGGGCCTGACCTCTTTGATGGGGACCGTGGGGGGAGCCCCAATGCCCCCACGGTCCCTGCGGGCATCCTGCCTCCTGCGGGAGCCGGCATTGCTTTTGGGCAAGAGGAGCTGCTAACATGCAGCTCCCCTTGCCCAAAAGCAATTCTGCTTTGCTTCAATGAAGCAAAGCAGTGTTTGCTATGGCACGGCGGGAGCCGTGCTCCTGCCCTGCCATGGCAAACAGCAATGTCCCGGGGGTGGGCACCCTGGGACATTGCAGGAGCCAGCCCTGGGGGGTGGCAGTCCCCAGGGCCATCTAGGGCTCCAGGAGGGGGGCCGCATGGCCCCCCTCCCAACATTTGCACAGCCCCGGGGAGGTGGTGGTCCCCAGGGCTGGGGGGCAGCAACAGACCCCCATAATTAAATGAAGTGTGCCCCGGGGAGGTGGTGGTCCCCGGGTCCGTGTGGGGGGCTCAAGCCCCCCCACACATTTTTGTTTAAAAATCAGAGCCCCAGGGAGGTGGCGGTCCACGGGGCTGCAGGGGGGCTGCGTGCCCCGCGTTTAATTATTAAAGCCCCGTGGAGGTGGTGGCCCCCAGGGCTGCGTGGGGGGAGGCATAAGCCCCCCCATGCATTTTAATAAAGCCCAGAGAGGTGGCGATCCCCGGGGCTGCGGGGGGGGCTGCGTGCTCCCCGCATATAATCAGCATGGCCCCGGGGAGGTGGCAGTCCCTGGGGCTGCGGGGGCCCTTGCGGGCCACCACACTATACTTTGTGATTGCCCCCAGGACCTGGCTGACCCGGGGGCTTAATTAAATGAAGCAGATTTTTTCGGTCGGATTTGCCCACCCAGTGCGAATTCGGCTGATTTTTTTTTTTTAAATGCTCGTTTTGGCCCTGGGGGTCCTTGTGGGACCCCCTGAGCAGGCCTAGGGGGTCAGTGTGTTTCTACCCTGCCACCTTTTCTTGTTTTTTAATCATTTTTTTACTGTCTTGTGACTACCTACTAGGTCGCCAGTAGGTAGTTATAGTTAAGACCTTGTTACTATTCAAAAAGCTTTTTTCTTTTGCCAATATCTTTGGCGCCATTTGACGAATCTTTTTGAAATTTTCAAAACTAATGGTTCACTCAGGTCAGCTCCTGTCTTGAAAGTTTCAGGATGATTCGTCAAGCGGGGGCTGAGAAAAAAGGGGGTCCCAAAACATGTTCTCCCCATGTTAATTTCAAAAGGAATTTTTGGAACAGGCTACAGCTCGAACTGCTGAACAGAATTACACCAAATTTGGCAAAAAGGTAGCTCTTGGTTCAGAAAGCGACCTTTTTTTTAAATGGTGTAAATCCGTTCAGTAGTTGCTGAGAAATTCCAAAAATAAAAATGTATATTTCTGAGCACCGAGGAGGATTCGCGACTCCTCCCAAGCACAAGCTTCATTCTGATTGGCTGTCAACACTTCAAACCAGGAAGTGTTGGCAGCCATCTTTTGACTCGGTAACCGAGTCACAAGAAAACAGTAAAAAAAAGTTGAAAAACAATAAAAGGGGGCAGGGTAGAGACACCCTGACCCCATAGGCCTGCTCAGGGGGTCCCACAAGGAACCTCAGGGTCAAAAAAAGCTTCTTCTTTTTTTAAACAAATCGGCCGAATTCGTGCTGGGTGCGTGAATCCGGCTGAAAAAATAAATAAAATAAGAAGCGCGGACTACAGCGCTTTGTTATCCTTAAGCCCCCGGGTGGGCCAGGTCCCGGGGGCAATGTATAATTATATAGCAGGGGCCCGTGGGAGCCCCTGCAGCCCCCGGGTCTGCCACCTCCCTGGGGCTTTATACATAATGTGCGGGGTAGGCACACAGTCCCCCCCCGCAGCCCCGGGGACCGCCACCTGGCTGGGGCATAATTTAAATATAGGTGGGGGGCCTCGCGGGCACCCCCAAGCCCCGGGGACCGCCACCTCCCCGGGGCTTTATCCATAATGTGCGTGGTAGGCATGCAGTCCCCCCCTGCAGCCCTGGGGACCACCACCTGGCCGGGGCATAATTTAAATATAGGTGGGGGGCCTTGCGGGCACCCCCAAGCCCCGGGGACCGCCACCGCCCCGGGGCATTATTAAAATAGGAGCGGGGGGCCTTGCGGGCCCTCCAATCCCCAGGGACCACCACCTCCCTGGGGCACGGCTCCCGCCCTGTCATAGCAAACAATCCTTTGCTTTTTAGAAGCGAGAGCAGGAAACCTGCTCTCGCTTCCAAGAAGCAAAGCAGTATTGCTTTTGGGCAAGGGGAGCTGCATGTTAGCAGCTCCCCTTGCCCAAAAGCAATGCCGGCTCCCGCAGGAGGCGGGGAGCTGGCAGGGACCGGGGGGGCATTGGGGCTCCCCCCACGGTCCCCAACTTGAGGGCCGGACCCGGGGGGATGCGTTCCCCTGGGCCAGAAGTGGCCCAGGGGAGGGGGTCCATGCAGCCTCCTCCCTGATTAAAAATTACAAATAAAAAGATCGAGGCACAGCCCTGGGGGATGGGGTCCCCGGGGGCAATAATGGCCTCAGGAGGGGGGCCACGCAGCCCCCTTCTTAAAAATAATGAATACAAAAAAGATTAAATATGTGGCCATGCCCCGGGGGATTGGGTCCCCGGGGCCCAAATCGGCCATGGGAAGGGGGCCACGCGGCCCCCCTCCAGAATCTTTTTTAAAAACAAAATGCTGAGGCCCTGGAGGATGGGGTCCCCAGGGCCCAAAAATAATAAAGGGAAAGGGGAGCCACACAGCCCTCCTTCCAAAAACCAAATTTAAAAAGGCCGGCATATTGCCGGAGGCCCCGCCCTCTCCCTGCACCACTCTGCAAACGCGCCCCCTGGCGCGTTCTAAGTTGGGGGATTAAGTCCCCTTCATTCCTGAGGGTCCCTGGGGACCAACTAGCCCACCAGGTACCTCCAGTAAGCCCCACAGAGTGGGATTGATGAGAGGTGGTCCGAGGCCATGCCACTTTAGACACCACTCTGAAAACTAGCCTCTTGGTGTACTGCCGGTGGGGCGATGAGGTCCTCTTGTGTCCTGAGGACCTCAGGACACAAGTGGACTTCATCCCCTGAGCAGCAATGCGCCAGGAGGTGCATTTGCAGAGTGGTATAAAAAGGGGGCATGGCCTCGGACCACTCTGAGCAATCCAGCTGTGTGGGGCTTACTGGAGGTACCTGGTGGACTAGTTGGCCCCCAGGGACCCTCAGGAGGCAAGGGGACTTAATCCCCCAACCAAGAGCGTGCCAGGAAGCGCGTTTGCAGAGTGGTGGACAAAGGGGGTGTGGCCTGTGCCGACCTATCAGCAATCCCACCATCTGGGGCATACTGGAGGTATCAGGTAGGCTAGTTGGCCTCTAAGGACCCCCAGCAGCAAAGGGGACTTTAATCCCCATCCAAGAACGCGCCAGGGAGTGCGTTTGCAGAGTGGTGGGGAAAGGGGCGTGGCCTGCTATGACAACTTAGCAATCCCGCTGTGTGGGAGTTACTGGAGGTAATAGGAGGGGTAGTTGGCCCCCAAGATCTCCTTGGGGGCCAACTACCCCTCCTATTACCTCCACTAAGTCCCACACAGTTGGATTGCTAAGAGGCCTTCGGAGGCCACGCCGCCCCTTTCTCCACCACTCTGGAAACGCACCTCCTGGCACAGTACTGGTTGGGGGATGAAGTCCACTTTACTCCTGAGGGACTTTGGGGGCCAAGAAGCCCTCCTGGTACCTCCTGTAAGTCCTACGCAGCAGAATTCCTGAGCTCTGGTCCGAGGCCCAGCCCCCTTTCTGCACCACTCTACAAACGCGACTACCTCTTTCTGCTCCTCTCTTGCCTATTTGTGCATTTCTCTTGCCTTTTTCTGCACTTCCCTTGCCTCTTTCTGTACCTCTCTTGCCTCTTTCTGCACCTCACTTGCCTCTTTCTGCACCTCACCCTCTTCGTTCTGCACCTCTCTTGCCTCTTTTTGTACTTCTCTTGCCTCTTTCTGCACTTCCCAAGCCTCTTTCTGTACCTCTCTTGCCTCTTTCTGCGCCTCAAGTGCCTGTTTCTGCACTTCTCTTGCCTCTTTCTACACTTATCTTGCCTCTTTCTATTCCTCTCTTGCCTCTTTCTGCACCTCACTTGCCACTTTCTACACTTCTCTGGCCTCTTTCAGTACCACTCTTGCCTCTTTCTGTACTTCTGTTGGTTCATTCTGCCCTGCTCTTGCTTCTTTCTGCACCTCTGTTGCAAATAAATGCATCCCTCTTACCTCTTTCAGCACCCCTCTTTCGTCTTTCTGTACTTCTCTTGCCTCTGTCTGCACACCTGTTCCCTCTTTCTGCACCCCTTTTGCCTGTTTCTGCAACTCTCTTGCCTCTTTCTGCAGTTTGTTTGCCTCCTTCTGCACCTCTGTTGCTTCTTTCTGCATTTGTCTTGCCTCTTTCTGCATCCCTCTAGCCTCTTTCTGCACCTCTGTTGGTTCTTTCTAAACTGCTCTTGCTTCTTTCTGCACCTCTTTTGCAAATTTCTGTATCCCTCTTGCCTCTTTCTGCACCCCTGTTCCCTCTTTCTGTACCTTTCCTGCCTGTTTCTGCACTTCTCTTGCCTCTTTCTACACCCCTCTTGCCTCTTTCAGCACCTCTGTTGCTTCTTTCTGCACTTCTGTTGCTTCTTTCTGCACCCCTCTTGCCTCTTTCTATACCCCTCTTGCATCTTTGTGCACCTCTCCTTCCTCTTTCTGCACCTCTCTTGCCTTTTCTGCAGTTCTCTTGCCTCTTTCTGCACCTCTTTTGCTTCTTTCTGCAGATCTCTTGCCTCTTTCTGCACCTCTCTTGCCTCTTTCTGTACCTCTCTTGCCTCTTTCTGCACCTCACTTGCCTCTTTCTGCACTTCTCTTGCTTCTTTCTATAGCTCTCTTGCATCTTTCTGCTCCTCACTTGCCTCTTTCTGCACTTCTCTTCCTTCTTTCTGCACCCCTCCTGCCTCTTTCGGTACCTATTTTGCCTCTTTGTGCACCTCTTCTACCTTTTTCTGTACCGCTCTTGCTTCTTGTTGCACCTCTGTTGGTTCTTTCTGCACTGCTCTTGCTTCTTTCTGCACCTCACTTGCCTCTTTTTGCACTTCTCCTGGTTCTTTCTATACCTCTGTTGCTTCTTTCAGCAATTCTCTTGCCTCTTTCTGCACTTCTCTTGCTTGTTTATTCACCTCTGTTGCTTCTTTCTGCATTTGTCTTGCCTCTTTCTGCATCCCTCTAGCCTCTTTCTGCACCTCTGTTGGTTCTTTCTAAGCTGCTCTTGCTTCTTTCTGCACCTCTTTTGCAAATTCCTGTATCCCTCTTGCCTCTTTCTGCACTCCTGTTCCCTCTTTCTGCACCTTTCCTGCCTGTTTCTGCACCTCTCTTGCCTTTCTTCACCTCTGTTGCTTCTTTCTGCACTTCTCTTGCCTCTTTATACACCCCTCTTGCCTCTTTCAGCACCTCTGTTGCTTCTTTCTGCACTTCTGTTGCTTCTTTCTGCACCCCTCTTGCCTCTTTCTATATCCCTCTTGCGTCTTTCTGCACCTCTCCTTCCTCTTTCTGCACCTCTCTTGCCTTTTTCTGCAGTTCTCTTGCCTCTTTCTGTACCTCTTTTGCTTTTTTCTGCAGATCTCTTGCCTCTTTCTGCACCTCTCTTGCCTCTTTCTGTACCTCTCTTGCCTCTTTCTGGAGCTCACTTGCCTCTTTCTGCACTTCTCTTGCTTCTTTCTACACCTCTCTTGCCTCTTTCTGCTCCTCACTTGCCTCTTTCTGCACTTCTCTTCCTTCTTTCTGCACCCCTCCTGCCTCTTTCTGTACCTCGTTTGCCTCTTTGTGCACCTCTTCTACCTTTTTCTGTACCGCTCTTGCTTCTTGTTGCACCTCTGTTGGTTCTTTCTGCACTGCTCTTGCTTCTTTCTGCACCTCACTTGCCTCTTTCTACACTTCTCCTGGTTCTTTCTATACCTCTGTTGCTTCTTTCAGCAATTCTCTTGCCTCTTTCTGCACTTCTCTTGCTTGTTTATTCACCTCTGTGGCCTCTTTCCGCACCTCACTTGCTTCTTTCTGCACCCTCCTGCCTCTTTCTGCACTTTTATTGCCTCTTTCTGTACTTCACTTGCTTCTTTCTGCACATCTCTTGCCTGTTTTGGCACCTCTGTTGCTTCTTTCTGCACTTCTCTTGCCTCTTTCTATACCTCTCTTTCCTCTTTCTGCACCTCATTTGCCACTTTCTGCACTTCTCTGGCCTCTTTCAGTACCACTCTTGACTCTTTCTGCACCTCTGTTGGTTCATTCTGCACTGCTCTTGCTTCTTTCTGCACCTCTGTTGCAAATTTATGCATCCCTCTTGCCTCTTTCAGTACCCTTCTTTTGTCTTTCTGCACCTCTCTTGCCTCTGTCTGCACACCTGTTCCCTCTTTCTGCACACCTTTTGCCTGTTTCTGCAACTCTCTTGCCTCTTTCTGCAGTTCGTTTGCCTCCTTCTGCACCTCTTTTGCTTCTTTCTACATTTGTCTTGCCTCTTTCTGCATCCCTCTAGCCTCTTTCTGTACCTCTGTTGGTTCTTTATAAACTGCTCTTGCTTCTTTCTGCACCTCTTTTGCAAATTTATGTATCCCTCTTGCCTCTTTCTGCACCCCTGTTCCCTCTTTCTGCACCTTTCCTGCCTATTTCTGCACCTCTCTTGCCTTTCTTCACCTCTGTTGCTTCTTTCTGAACTTCTCTTGCCTCTTTCTACACCCCTCTTGCCTCTTTCAGCACCTCTGTTGCTTCTTTATGCACTTCTGTTGCTTCTTTCTGCACCCCTCTTGCCTCTTTCTATACCCCTCTTGCGTCTTTGTGCACCCCTCCTTCCTCTTTCTGCACATCTCTTGCCTTTTTCTGCAGTTCTCTTGCCTCTTTCTGTACCTCTCTTGCCTCTTTCTGTACCTCTGTTGCCTCTTTCTGCACCTCACTTGCCTCTTTCTGCACTTCTCTTGCTTCTTTCTACACCTCTCTTGCATCTTTCTGCTCCTCACTTGCCTCTTTCTGTACTTCTCTTCCTTCTTTCTGCACCCCTCCTGCCTCTTTCTGTACCTCGTTTGCCTCTTTGTGCACCTCTTCTACCTTTTTCTGTACCGCTCTTGCTTCTTTTTGCACCTCTGTTGGTTCTTTCTGCACTGCTCTTGCTTCTTTCTGCACCTCACTTGCCTCTTTCTGCACTTCTCCTGGTTCTTTCTATACCTTTGTTGCTTCTTTCAGCAATTCTCTTGCCTCTTTCTGCACTTCTCTTGCTTGTTTATTCACCTCTGTTGCCTCTTTCCGCACCTCACTTGCTTCTTTCTGCACCCTCCTACCTCTTTCTGCACTTCTCTTTCCTCTTTCTGCACTTCACTTGCTTCTTTCTACACATCTCTTGCCTGTTTTGGCACCTCTGTTGCTTCTTTCTGTACTTCTCTTGCCTCTTTCTGCACCTCTGACTTAGAGGTAGTTGTAATCCCCCTGCCCTATTATCTACTAGGGCCTTACAGGGGAGGTCATGCCAATCACAGGGGCATCACAACCCATAGTGTACCCTAGTGTATGTAGGTGTTTTTACTGTATTCTAAGTGTCTTTCAGCATAGCACTGGCTTCGGGCCTGGTTAGTCAGAGTCAGTTACCACCAGTACCAGTCAGCAAAATGTTGGGGGCACAGGATGACTTTGCAACAAGGCCTCTTTCTGCCCTGCTGTTGGTTCTGTCTGCATATCTATTGCTTCTTTTTGCACCTTTCTTCGTCTTTCTGGACTTCTGTTATTTATTTATTTATTTATTTATTTATTTATTTGAGTTTTATATAGCGCTGGCTAGACCCGGAGGTATCAGAGCACTTTACAGAGGGTTCCACAAAGTTACAAAATTACATCAGTTACCAGTTACATCAGTTACTAGAAAAACATTTCAAGAGCGTAAAGACGAGATAAATGAAGCTTAGAAGGGGGTAGGGTAAAGGGGTAGGAAGGAAATAGGGTGGAGAGACGAGGGAGAGTCTGTCCAAAGTCCGGCTGGGTAGGTGACAGCCGAGGGGGAAGTCCACAGCCCATCTCCTCTATAGCTATCAGATAGCTCCACCGGGCATCGGCCAAATATCTAGGTCTCAATGGAAAAACATTTAAAAAGCATAGGGGACAAAAAAATGGAGCACAGAGGGGGAAAAGGGTAGGGTAAAGGGGTGGGAGGGAGAATGCGAAGGCGAGACGAAGGAAGGTCTGCCCAAAGTCCGGCTGGGTAGGAGACAGCCAAGGGGGCCATCTCCTCTATAGCTATCAGGTAGCTCCACCGGGCATCGGCCAAAAAACTAGGTCTAGTGCTTAACATAAGGAAACATTGTGTTACAAATGACAAAAATGATCACATTAATTACAGAGAGGTTACAAATTCAATACAGGAGTTATTAGTGGCCATGAAAAACAAGATCCACAGAAAAGAGAGGGGAAAAAAAGAAAAAGGCCAGGGAGAGCAGGGAGTCCATGGGAGGGAGTCAGCAGTGGAGAAAGATACAAGACATAAGTCAGAGGTCCGGCTGGGTAGGTGACGGCCATAGAGGTGTGCCAGAGCCTGTCTCCCCTATAGCTGTCGGGGCAGCTCCACCGGGAATCGGTTATACATTTCGTACTCCGCCAGATAAAAATGAGAATCAGGAAGGGACCAAGAGTCAGCAGCGGAAAAAGAGACAAGACATAAGTCCGAGGTCCGACTGGGTAGGTGACAGTCATAGCGGTGTGCCAGAGCCTGTCTCCCCTATAGCTGTCGGGGCAGCTCCACCGGGAATCGGTTATACATTTCGGACTCCGCCGGATAAAGATGAGAATCAGGAAGGGACCAAAAGTCTAGAGTCCAGAGACGGGCTGGTGGAGCTGGCTGTCTCCCGAGGCCCCATGCCTGGGGCAGCCTCATACTCATTTCCCCTCCTTGAACTGTCTCTATCATACTTCACTTCTTACTTACTTCTTCACTTCATACTTCACTTCTTCTACTTTGTCTACCTGGCTTCTCTCATAATACCTCACACATTCGCCTCCCCTCAGTTTGTCTCGTGCAGTTATCACCCCTTAGTCTGTTTCCCGCACTCTTTACCACCTAGGCTGTCTCTTATAGTCCCATACTTGAGGCTGTCTCACTTACTTCGCTCCTTTCTGTTTGCCTATCTGCCCTCCCTCGATAAGCTTATCAATTTATCTTCTCCGTAGGCTGTCTCAAGCAGGGCCCACCCCTTAGTCTACCACACTGTTGCCTCTTTCTGCATTTCTCTTGCCTCTTTCTGCACTTTTCTTCCTCTTTCTGCACATGTCCTACCTATGTAGGCATAGTTAGAAATTAGCATTTAAAAAAACCTTTGAAATTCACTGAAAAATCCATAGGCTTCAGGGACGTTATAGTTAGAAATTAGCATTTAAAAAACCTTAGAAATTCACTGAAAAAAACTACAGGTTTCTGGGACGTTATAGTTAGTTGGACATTTCACTCGTACTAAACCAGAGAAATTCGGCTGTTATAGTTAGTTGAGCAACTATAACTCGCGCCCCCAAAATGCTTTGCTGATAATGTCACATATTACATCATTCTTGACATGGTCAGTGACATCACTGATGACATCTCAAATGACATCACTCATGACATCATCGATGTGATAATCTGATGCACCTCCTCACACACTAATATAACCTTTGATACACCCACTCTAAACTACAGACTGCCATTTTCGAAACCATAGACATACCAATACCAGTTACTACATACCCACTCACTGATTCCAGGTCTACACACATATCCACTCATTCACACATACAGTCACAACACATGCAGTCACTCATCAATATAGCACTATCATATGCACTCATACACCTATACAGACACTTACAAACCACCACTCATCCATAGAGTTACTCACACACCTAGTCATTCATGCAAAGAATCAATCACACTCCCATTTACTCACCTATACAGTTATATACACACCACCTCACTTATTCATACAGATGCTAACACATACTTACTCTCTTATACAATCACTGATACAAGCACACACTCATCTATACAGCCACTCTCACAATCACTCACTCTCACATATAGTCATTTATATACTCCAACACTCACATATACTGCCTTTCACATATGTAGTTATTCACACATGTACCACTGAGACATCCATTCACTCACCAACACACCCATACACACATTCACCCACCCATATAGCCCTTCACAGATGCACTCTTGAACCCATACACCCAGTGAATCACCCACGCACACATCTATGCACAGAGTCACACACCCCCCACCCACCCACACAGGCACTCAGGAACCCATACAGATACTCAGACAACCAATCAATAACCCATATAGACACTCATGTAGCTACTCACCAACCCATGCAGCCGCTTACACAACAACTGACAAACTGATACAGACATTCACACAGTTTAGTCACTAACCCATGAATTCAGTAAGACACATTTAATCACTCACTTATACAGTCAGTCACGCACCTACTAAATCATCCATTCAGACTCTTATACACCCACTCATTCTTCAATACACCTTGGCATATATATTTATATATAAAACATATTTAAACTTTACAGAAACACACATTAACTGGATGATGTCATCTGTGATGTAATAAGTGATGTCATTTGAGATGTCATCAGTGATGTCATCAGTGATGTCACTGACCATGTCATGAATTATGTAATATGTGACATCATCAGCAGTGCATTGCGGGGGCACGAGTTATAGTTAGCTCAACTAACTATAACGGCCGAATTTCTCTAGTTCTGTATGAGTAAAATGTCCAACTAACTATAACGCCCCTGAAACCTGTGGTTTTTTCAGTGAATTTCTAAGGTTTTTTAAATGCTAATTTCTAACTATAACGTCCCTGAAACCTATGGTTTTTTCAGTGAATTTCAAAGGTTTTTAAATGCTAATTTCTAACTATAACGTCCCTGAAACCTATGGTTTTTTACAGTGAATATATAAATATATATATATATATACCTATATTCACAGATAGACAAAAAAATGGCAGAAGGAACAAAATTCATCACATCACAAAAGGGAAAACTACTTATGTGCTACATGGGCTTTACTTATACGCAAAAAAAATAACAGGAAACAAAACCCTTTGGAAATGTCGTAAATACTACTCCAATTATTGCTATGGGAGAGCCACAACAGTAGAAACAAATGTAGTTAATGTCAGGGAACACAACCATCCCCCCAATGTGACAGAAATCGAAGTCAGAGATGCTCTAGAAACCATCAGAGAAGCAAGCCCCAGCTCGAAACAGACCAGTACCCAAATACTAAAAAACGCATTAACTAGGGTTCCTGAACATGTCACAGAGCAACTACCATCCATTCCCACTCTAAAAAGATTATTAGGAGGAACTAAAAGAGCTACTGCTCAAACACCCCCACCCCCCAACCTTTTACAGAAATACAAATCTTACCAGAATACACTGTAACCCACAAAGATGAGAAATTCATTCTTCATGACAATAACAGTCATGAAAAACGAATTATTATCTTCGCGTCCAACAACAACATACAAAAATTAAAAAACTGCGAAACGTGGATGATGGATGGTACATTCAAAGTTTGCCCCAAGCCTTTTTACCAACTATACACTATCCACGACAAATATGAAGACATTTACATCCCATTAATATACACACTACTCCCCAATAAACAAAATACCACCTACATAGAGCTCCTTAAAATAATAAAACAACACACCGACAACTACTTCCCACAAAAAATAATGATTGACTTTGAACAAGCAATGATTTAGTCAATTTTAAAAATATACCCACACACTGCAATACAAGATTGCTATTATCACTTCAACCAAAGTTTTTGGAGACACCTACAAAAATCTACTCTAAGTATAGATTACCCCACCAATAGCAACTTTGCCAATCAAATCAAAAAATTAATAGCCAGGGCCTTTGTACCCACAACTGAAGTAACCAACCACTATAACATACTTCTTGAAAGCCCTTTCTACCAAGCAAACAAAACAAAACTAACCCCCTTCCTAGACTACTTTAAAGACACTGGGGTGGGAAGGCTACATAGGTCAGGGCACCGTAGGCAACCAAAGTTCAAAATCCCCTGCTGAAACGTCTATGATAGCACCCTAGTTCAAAAAGCTAAAACTAATAACACTGTGGAAGGATGGCACAATGCCTTCCAAGCCACAATAGGAAGAGGACAACCAACCTTACACAAACTAATGGAAGCCATCAAAAAAGAACCGAGCTATCAAGAGCTAAGGCTAGAGCAATCCCTAACTAAAATCGGCCTTAAACTCAGTAAGCAAACAAAAACAATGTATGAATACCTACAACACAAAAGTCGAATATTTCCAAACACCAAAGGGCTAGAATACCTAGACATGATTGCTAAAACTATACTTTAAACAAAAAAACAATGCTTAACATCATAAGCATTTTAAAATCACAAAACATTTAAACAACATCATTTTACTCTTTTTTAAATTAATAATTATAATTGTCATTTAAAAATGTAAAAAGTACATATAAATATATGGCATAATATAATTATTAAAATAAAAAAGAAACAAACAAACCAAATGTAACCAAAAACATTCCCCACCCATGATAACAAAAAATATCTTACAGTTATGTCGCAGTAGATGGTCCTCGAAAACGAACAGATCCATAGTAGATAAATTGAAAAACGAATCCATCTGAAAAGAAAGCCCAAAAAGAAATGCAAAAATCCAACTGTAGAAAAAAGGCTCCAACGATGCAAACCTCTCAATAACGAAACCCTCAAAAACCCGAAAATTAGCTTACAAAAATGTTCCAACAATCTCGAAAAATAAAAGGAAATGTAAAAAAATAACTTGTTTCAAAGAAACAAAATACATTTTCCTTTTTTTATTTGAATGTACATATAAACTCCAAAAAAACGACATAATAAACCTTAAAAATGTACTATTTCTAATTCCAAACTAAACTCAGGGAAAGTACCGGATAATAAACCCCAAAGAATTACTATTCCAACTCCAAAACCAACTAAACTCAGGGAAAGTGCTGGATAATAAACCCCAAAAAATTACTATTCCAACACCAAAACCAACTAAACTGAGGGAAAGTGCTGGATAATAAACTCATAAAAATTACTATTCCAACTCCAAAACCAACTAAACTCGGGGAAAGTGCTGGACAATAAACCATAACAAATTACTATTCCAACTCCAAAACCAACTAAACACAGGGAAAGTGCTGGATAATAAACCCCAAAAAGTACTATTCCAACTCCAAAACCAACCAAACTCAGGGAAAGTGCTGGATAATAAACCCCCAAAAATAACTATCCCTGACTCTAAAACCAAAAAACTAAAGGAAAATACGAAATAATTAAAAAATATGAAAAAATATAAAACATTTCAAAACTATGAAAAAAACAAAAATGTATAAAAATGTGCATTTTTTTCAAAATTAAAAATATAACACAAAATGTTAAAAATTAAAAAATTAAAAAAATATTATAAAATACTATATATAACAAAATTATTATTAAAAATTTGAGATACCCCTTCTCACAAAAAAAATATATATAAATATTAAATTCTAAATTACAATTAAATGTATACAATTTAAAAATTCTAAATTATGCAAATGTTTTAAAAAATGTATAAATACAAAAACAAAAACAAAAATTATGTAAAATAAATTTATAAATAATTAACCTATCATATATTTATTAAAATATGTTTTAAATTTAAAAAAAAATCTAAAATATTTTATACAATTTACATCAAAATATTAGCTCCAAAAATATCCTTCAAAATGTTTTAAAATTTAAAATTTCACATATTTTTGAAAAAAATATTTATTTATTTCAATACATTTTTATTAAAATGTATTTTTAACCAACATCCCTAAATTACTCCCCACCCTTATCCCCTATAAACCCAACATCCCGCTCCTAAAAATAAATGAAAACACTTTAGCATGAAAAATAATTAAAACATATAAAATAACTACTACCAAATTAATTAAAAAAAACAACATTAAACAAAAAAAATACAGTCAATATTATTTACAACAATATATTTGACATTGATATTTACAAAATCGATATTTCTACATTACGCAAAAATCAATATTTTTAACAACGAAAAAACTTACCTTGATATTTTCCACCATTGATATTCTTGACTCGATATGCATGCAGTTCGATATTTCGACATCGATATTCTGTCTCTGCACCGTCACCATGCCAGAACTTATGTGTATATTAGAGGGGTTTAGTAAACAACCTGGTGTGTGGATGAATACACAAAACTCACTTATATTTCTACTAGGTAACTTAATAGGCCTATCACTGCATGTGCTCCCAATACTGGGGATACTGTGGAAGAAACCCACAAAAGGTGATGGGAGGAATACTTGCAGATTGTCTAACCACTGTCAATCACATAGAGCAGCATCGCAACCTACGATTTTTTTTGCTCACCATGCCACCTCAGTTTGGACCCAGTCATATGCAAATCAGTCTTGACCCTTCGCCTCATGGGAGCAGTCCAGCCCAATCTGCCAGGACAGGTCCTCCTTAAACCGGAACACAAGCATCCAGGACTGGTTTTGCCCTAGTTATGGGCTCATCAGCTGGGTACAACTTGGTTCCAGTGACACAGTGAGCATGCGTCCCACATCTGGGCAGTTCGTGCAGGACAATCTGTGGCACGTGCCACTATAGAAAGTAGAAGGAGGTGTGACATGCACCACTATAGAATGTGGAATTAAGTTATGGAATAGGAGGTTTGAGAATGGTAGTTGGTGCTGGGTGGTGAAGTGGTGGAAGCGCAGCTCTGCTCTCCGTATACCAGTTGAATAAATACTCCTGTAACCTTTATCAGAGTAGCGTGCATCTTTAATCCTACAAATGGTGACGAGGATGGAATTGAGGCTACAAGAATGCATATCAATGGTGAGCCACGCATCTTTACTAAAGTAAAGTTATATTTTCACATAGAACAGTGGATCTACGATGATTCGCACACCCTTGTCAGAACAATGTCACATCTAGTACGACTGGCCATTTTGTTTTGGGACCACAAGCAAGCTGATCAGCGGTGATCCAAACACCTTTACTAAAGCAAAGTTATATTTTACGTAGCAAAGCGAATTTACTGTGATTCAAACAGCACTCTCCGTATACCTGTTAAATTAATACTCCTGAAACCTTTATCAGAGTAGCATGCATCTTTAATTCTGCATCCTCATTTCGGTTCCTAGGGATAATGGTGATGCATACAGAGCACAAATGGCATTGGAAATTAAACATGATTAAATTAATCACAGATCTGCAGAGACAACTTGATTTATGGCTTTTTAACTTATGAACTCTCAAAAAATTTGTTCTCAAAAGGCAGCAGGGACCCATCGGTAAGATTTAATGCTATGGAACATATCCAAATTTGCATGGATGAATGCAGAGATGGTTATGTCTAAATGGAAGGAGAAAGGGTTGCATGACAGTGGAGGATCTATTTGAACTAGGTGCCCAAAATTAGCTGGAAAGCGCTTTGGATGCCTTCAGGGTGAATAAGAGACAGTACCTCAACTTTCCTGCATTGAATGGGGTAAAGTGACAAACCAGAGGGACACCCAGACCGCATTGATGAATCAAGGGTTCTAAGCCTAGTGTTGGGCGCAGACCAGGGTCGGGGTTGTAATACACGTTTCTTTATGGTCCTCAGAAAGGATACATCCAAACAAGAACTGAAAACCATCGAGAAAAGAGAAATGGACTGTGATAAACAATAGCAGGAAACACTCACCCTCATAAAAGAAGCCTTCAGGAATGCTAGGTTCCACCTGATACATTTTAATGTTATGTAAAGAACCTATGTGAACTCAGCAATGCTTAACAGAATAGACACAAGCAAGGTAATAGGTTGCCCTAAAGGTTGTGAACAAGAGTTGTCGTATTATTATATCATATGGGATTGTAAACGCATACTTGAAGACTGGAAAGAGGTTGTAGATAGGTATGCTAAGCATTTGTAATTAATAGTTGCAATGCTTCCACAGACATTCCTATTAGGCATTGACGCAATCCATTCAAAAACAAAACCAGTGCCAGAATTTTTTGATTCACGTTGTTGCTAGTGCCTTGAAACATGTTAGCTAATGCTCAGAAAACCTTCAGTGGAGAGCTGATAAAATACGGATCAGATTGGTTCCCAGCTGAAGAAATCCGGAGGAAACTGGTTGTGTGAGATGAAATCTGTTAGCATGATCTTGACATTGGCAAGGCCCTATCCCGAAAATTAATATACCCTTCTGATGAGAGACCCCAAAAACAGTTCCATGTGTGATCTTAGCAAAAGCAGAGACAACACACTGTTTACGATGTAAACAGCGGAAATTGTGATGTATATATAGTTGGAGTGGAATAGAACTCGACATGACCGTCTACAATACAGATTTAACCGCTTATTTTGCTATGTTCCAAAGGCACTTTCAACTTGTTACTCGTTTCCTTTCGTAACTAGAATGGAAAAAACTAAAAAAATATATCTTTAGAAAAAGTTTTAGTAAATTGAAATTGGGAATTGCAATTTTAATCCCGTTTAAGCTTAATTCAAATCTACAAGGTCTACGCAGTGAAAACTCTTTGGGGTTTAATTTCACCATGAGTGCATACTAACCCCAATATGCAGTGTTCTCAATTTTTAAATATTAGCGCGCTGCTCTGTGGGCTTACAAGGTTCACTTTACGGGTGACTTATGAATATGTTAAAATAGGCTTTTCCTAAATAGTAAAGACATTTTCCCTGCCATGCGTCACTATATTACAATTTAATATGCAGCCCACCCAGACTAACTGTGCTCCAGGCAGACATCAATTTCTGCCATATTTGTGTGTGTAGTGTAACTGCACACTGCAGCACACATTTGACATGTATCGTTTTATTCCACAGGCACACTTTAGGCACCATTTACAATGGATTTATAGGAAAGTTAAATAGGGCAAACAGAGAGATCAAATGTGTAACATGTTTTAGAGAGAAGCGGAGCAGAATCCTCCGCGGGTTTCCCCCTGACCACCACTATCGTATTACAGCTGTCGGATGGAAACCTCTGATGTCGAGCAGAAAGTCTCTGATGAGCTGTTAGATGGCTTTCCACCTGACATCATAATGAGGCCCATATTCGTGAAGGTGAAGTAAATTCGTAAGAGGCATGAATATAGATAAGGGATAGTTTGTTTTCTTTTTTTTTTATTCAATATAGGAAAAGGAAATTGTTGTATGTCCCTTGAAGTTTATTCAACACTAATGGGCATAGGTAGAAATGGATTTGTGTCATGGTTCTGGAACCTGGAAGACATTTCTTTATAATATCCCATAACTAGTAATGACACACAATACTACATCATTCTTACTCAACACAGAATAAATTGTATTGTTATAGTGATTTACTAATTTCCTTTATTATATACTTTGATGAGCCAATAGGCATAACAAAATATATGTAGTTGTGTGCATATTGCCTTATTTTGTCAGCTTGCGTACTGCCTGTAATAATGTGAGCCATTCATCAATATCTTCAGTTACTTCTACTAACTCATTTCACCATATTGAATGGCTTGTCACTGTGCTCTGCAACAAGTTAATAAGTAACCATTCCATCAACGGGTATGTACTAAGTGTTCCCATTTAGAAAGGAGTTTTCAAGCTCCCTTGTACAGCAATGGGTAGCCAAATATCTTCATTCAGGAATGGGTTGGCATGCTATTGCCTTCAGGAAAACAGTGTATCCTGGTGTGACATTGATGAGACTGAAAACACCTCTGCATGGTAAGAGACGTGTTTCCCTGTTCTAAATTCCTAACTGTATTGTTGTCTGGATCCCTAATGCTGTTTTTTGTCATAGACACCATGACATATGTCTGTCTCACATGATTGCAAACTTGTTGGACTGGGAGGGATGCCCAAACTGCTACCCTTATAGTGATAGAAGTCTACCGCCTTCACCAGAAGTTAAGCAGCATAAGTGCAGTGGTGGCAGCATAAAGTGCAGTGATCAGTAGTAGTAAACAGGACATTTTTACCCTGTGTTGCTAGAGAGGGACTTACAGGCTTACTGCCCTTTTTAAATGTTTGCTGCTTTGTGCTTAACTCAACCCTGGCCTACATCAGGTAAATGTGGACTACTGCATAGCACAGGAGGGGTGACTCTGTATTAGTTGTATGTGTGCCTGGGAAGGGCACAGTACAATGATGGAGCAGTACATGTGGGGCTATGCTGGGTGTATGTGTGCCTGAGAGGAATGCAGTACATGTGAGATGTAATGTTGTGCAGTGCATGCACAGGAAGCTCAAGTGCTGGGTGTATTTGTGCTTTTGTGAAGTACAATACATGAAGGGTGAAGAGTTGTGCAGCACACATAGTGAGTGTGTGTGCTGGCAGTGTGTTGGTTTTGAACACACCCTGGTTAAAGATAGAAAAGCTTCAGTGCCGCACAGTGTAAGCAGACTGAGGGGCCGATTCCGATCTCGGTCGGAGGCGCACCCAATACTATTCGGTCGGGAAAAAAGCCATGCGAAAGCCAGTTTCCCGACCGATCCGTACAGCACACCGAACGAGCAAGTACGATGCGCACAACAGCAAAAATTCCGGCCGAGCCGTACTCACCCAAACCAGGTCCTGTTCTCCGACCGAGGCGAATCCGGAAACGCCGAATCGAGTCGCACGGAAGGGAAAATGCAGCCCCGTCCGGCCGGACAAGTACGATGCGCTTTCCGTACGCGCCGAACCCGTCGCTACGCACGGCACGTCAAAGCATCCGGGAGAGGCGCACATAAGCTCCGAATCGCGCCACAACACGATCCACGGCTACGAGACGAACACAGCACCGACGAGGACGACGCGAAGCGACGAGGACGAAGCGAAGCGACGAGGACGAAGCCAAGCGACGAGGACGACGCGAAGCAACGAGAAGGACGAACGACACGAACCAACCATGAATCCCTTCGTCCCGATCATACCAATATTCTACATCTACTACCGGAACAGGCACGGACGCGTACGGCGCAGAAGGTAAGTCAGACACCAACCACAAAACACATACAACACGTACACGACACATCACACACATACACTGGGAATCTGAATATACTTACACCAGCAACAGCAGCACCATAGGGGCGGGATGCCCATCACCAATGCCACATATGCACACAGGGGCCTGAATGCGCGCCACCACCCCAACCCAGGGGGGCTGGATGCCTACCACTACTACCACCCTTAGCCAGGGGGCTGGATGCATACCACTACTACCACCCGCACCCAGGGGGGCAGGATGCCCACCACTACTACCACCCTTAGCCAGGGGGCAGGATGCCCACCACTACTACCACCCTCACCCAGGGGGGCAGGATGCCCACCACTACTACCACCCTTAGCCAGGGGGCAGGAAGCCTACCACTACTACCACCCTTAGCCAGGGGGCAGGATGCCTACCACTACTACCACCCTTAGCCAGGGTGGCAGGATGCCTACCACTACTACCACCCTTAGCCAGGGGGGCAGGATGCCTACCACTACTACCACCCTTAGCCAGGGGGGCAGGATGCCCACCACTACTACCACCCTTAGCCAGGGGGGCAGGATGCCTACCACTACTACCACCCTCACCCAGGGGGGGCAGGATGCCCACCACTACTACCACCCTTAGCCAGGGGGGGGCAGGATGCCCACCACTACTACCACCCTCACCCAGGGGGGCAGGATGCCCACCACTACTACCACCCTTAGCCAGGGGGGCAGGAAGCCTACCACTACTACCACCCTTAGCCAGGGGGCAGGATGCCTACCACTACTACCACCCTTAGCCAGGGTGGCAGGATGCCTACCACTACTACCACCCTTAGCCAGGGGGGCAGGATGCCTACCACTACTACCACCCTTAGCCAGGGGGCAGGATGCCCACCACTACTACCACCCTTAGCCAGGGGGCAGGATGCCTACCACTACTACCACCCTCACCCAGGGGGGCAGGATGCCCACCACTACTACCACCCTTAGCCAGGGGGCAGGATGCCTACCACTACTACCACCCTCACCCACGGGGGGCAGGATGCCTACCACTACTACCACCCTCACCCAGGGGGGCAGGATGCCCACCACTACTACCACCCTTAGCCAGGGGGCAGGATGCCTACCACTACTACCACCCTCACCCACGGGGGGCAGGATGCCTACCACTACTACCACCCTCACCCAGGGGGGCAGGATGCCCACAACTACTACCACCCTTAGCCAGGGGGCAGGATGCCTACCACTACTACCACCCTCACCCACGGGGGGCATGATGCCTACCACTACTACCACCCTCACCCAGGGGGGCAGGATGCCCACCACTACTACCACCCTTAGCCAGGGGGCAGGATGCCCACCACTACTACCACCCTCACCCAGGGGGGCAGGATGCCCACCACTACTACCACCCTTAGCCAGGGGGCAGGATGCCTACCACTACTACCACCCTTAGCCAGGGTGGCAGGATGCCTACCACTACTACCACCCTTAGCCAGGGGGGCAGGATGCCTACCACTACTACCACCCTTAGCCAGGGGGCAGGATGCCCACCACTACTACCACCCTTAGCCAGGGGGCAGGATGCCTACCACTACTACCACCCTCACCCAGGGGGGCAGGATGCCCACCACTACTACCACCCTTAGCCAGGGGGGCAGGATGCCTACCACTACTACCACCCTCACCCACAGGGGGCAGGATGCCTACCACTACTACCACCCTCACCCAGGGGGGCAGGATGCCCACAACTACTACCACCCTTAGCCAGGGGGCAGGATGCCTACCACTACTACCACCCTCACCCACGGGGGGCTGGATGCCTACCACTACTACCACCCTCACCCAGGGGGGCAGGATGCCCACCACTACTACCACCCTTAGCCAGGGGGCAGGATGCCCACCACTACTACCACCCTCACCCAGGGGGGCAGGATGCCCACCACTACTACCACCCTTAGCCAGGGGGCTGGATGCCTACCACTACTACCACCCTCACCCAGGGGGGGCAGGATGCCCACCACTACTACCACCCTTAGCCAGGGGGCAGGATGCCCACCACTACTACCACCCTCACCCAGGGGGGCAGGATGCCCACCACTACTACCACCCTTAGCCAGGGGGCTGGATGCCTACCACTACTACCACCCTCACCCAGGGGGCAGGATGCCCACCACTACTACCACCCTTAGCCAGGGGGCAGGATGCCTACCACTACTACCACCCTCACCCACGGGGGGCAGGATGCCTACCACTACTACCACCCTCACCCAGGGGGCAGGATGCCCACCACTACTACCACCCTTAGCCAGGGGGGCTGGATGCCTACCACTACTACCACCCTTAGCCAGGGGGCAGGATGCCTACCACTACTACCACCCTCACCCAGGGGGGCAGGATGCCCACCACTACTACCACCCTTAGCCAGGGGGCAGGAAGCCTACCACTACTACCACCCTTAGCCATGGGGGCTGGATGCCTACCACTACTACCACCCCCACTCATAGGATGGACAATGCATGACACAACAAGCACACCACAACCTAGGGAATGCAAGATTAAGACATCCCCCCACCACCATGACAAGCGTGTGAGCAGGCTGTGTCAAATGCCTACAACACCGAACATGACTTTGAACATACAATGTGACCCCCTAGCACATGTGCCACACATATATGTGTGTGGCACCCACAATGCAAGCAGCCCATGACCATTGTGGCAATGGGGCCTAAACCCCCATCATCACAGTGACCAAAAGGCAAGTGTGGGGTCCATAGCTGAAGCACATTTTGACCATTGTGGCAATGGGGTCTAAACCCCCATCATCACAGTGACCAAAAGGCAAGTGTGGGGTCCATAGCTGAAGCACATTTTGACCATTGTGGCAATGGGGTCTAAACCCCCATCATCACAGTGACCAAAAGGCAAGTGTGGGGTCCATAGCTGAAGCACATTTTGACCATTGTGGCAATGGGGTCTAAACCCCCATCATCACAGTGACCAAAAGGCAAGTGTGGGGTCCATAGCTGAAGCACATTTTGACCATTGTGGCAATGGGGTCTAAACCCCCATCATCACAGTGACCAAAAGGTAAGTGTGGGGTCCATAGCTGAAGCACATTTTGACCATTGTGGCAATGGGGTCTACACCCTCATCATCACAGTGACCAAAAGGTAATTGTTGACAAAGAAAGAGCTGCAACTGCCAAACTGCATGGATCATTCCTGGTCACAGAACCAAAAACTCATCTGTGGCAAAGTAGTGTATGTGTCCCATTGCAACATAAATTGGGGGAGCCAAATACTGCAGTGCAAATGAAACATTCCTTTGGCCATGTGCAGACAAACAACACCCATGGGGGCTGAGACCGTCAACAGTCATCAATGACACAATGACAGAAGTGACCATCAGAATGCAGAACCACATATTTGCACCAATGGGCACACAAATGCAGATACCCTGTGGAGACAGCAGATGTGAGGTGAACAGATACCATACCATGGCAGCAATGGGACACACAAACCATGATCACTGTGCTGACCGATGACCTAGGAGTCCCAGGGACAGCAGGGGAAACACACCAAACAACATACAGCCAATGGCACACCCAAGATATGCCAATGCAGTGGTGCAGATGCACAAACACAAACAGGCAGACCAACACTGTCATCATACACAGCAGGTGAGGGGTGGGGGTGCCAGTGTCCCCAGGCAACAACACAACACATGAGGAGAGCTGAATACCAATCATACAGATGTGCATACACTGCCACACTAAGGTAACTCATGGATCCAAATCCCCTATGTAGGCAAGCAGGCATTGACAGGTGAGAGGGAGCACAAAACACACATGTCACACAGGCACGTAGGAACAACAACTGACACAGCAAGTCACAGACACACCACAGCACCACCCCCAGGGCCCCCACAATGTGGTGACCCTGGGCTGAATAAAAATACCACTGTGATGACAAAGCTAAATGTCGATCACACTGTGAACCACAGTCAGGTGTCCTGAGCAACTAACTACCATCACACCTACACAAGCACAAATCAATCAGCATGGCCAGTAAGCCAAGGCCAACATGGAGGCAGGGGACTAGCCGGGCAACAACTCTCATCTGCACACACTCAAGACCACACCCCTCGACCTCCAACAATGTGCAGCAGTGAAGTACACATGCACTGGTGACATTGCACATGCACCCATGACTATTCCAGGGTGGTGGGTGGGAACCAAGGTGTAGAAACACATCACACATGGACACTCAACAAGACTCCTGAATGTCTGACACACTGCACACTACGCTGTACATGGACATGACGGCAATACCACACCGACCAATGGGATCCCAGCCACAGTCACACACCAATGAAGAAGCCAAGGTCACCCACAAAGAACACACATAGACAACAACCAACATTGCAGCCCGGACCCTAAGGAGTGCCAGCAGTCACACACACAACGTGTCACAATCACTGAAAGATAACACAAACTGGAAATCACATGACAGGGGCAAACAACAAGTGCCAAAGGGAAACCTGACTGTGACCCATCTGCGTCTGCACACAAACTCTGCCCTGACAGCAAACACACCTATGGGTGACACCCTGATGACCAGTAATGTGCCATGCACCCACATCACAGAGAACACAGGGAGAAGACTTTGGGGGAACATAGCTCAAGTCAGCAAGCATCACAAACAGGTACAACACTAGGGATCACAGCATGCGCAGATGAATGGAAGTGAACACACAGACATGCACATACAACACACACCTTGGGCGCAGGCAATGTCACACGTGTACACACTGCCATGAGGGGACTCCACTCCTGTGTGAGGAAAGCTGTGCCATATGTTGCCTCAGTAGGGCCCCATCATGTCAGCTGAGCACTTGGTCACACAATCAACAATTAGCACCAAATGAGGGCTCCCATCACATCAGCCTGGTCATGGATGTGCCAACGGAATCATCAGCACAGATCCAACACACTTGTATAGCAATGTTGCACTGACTACACGGATGAGTCCCTCCCCATTGATGCCCAAACCTGCATGTCCACTGGAGATGGCAACACGGTCAGGGAAGTAGACAAATGCAACGATGGCAGGCACAACAGATGTGCAGGGGTGGAAGCCACTGATATGAAATTGCCAATGTAAGTAGGAAACCCATTGCCAAATACTGAACACATGACACCCTCAGATGCTGCTATTGATGACATGGATACACCACATGATAGGACACATTCCCCTGGACCACATGGGTTCCTGCACAGTAACACTTCATAATCATGAGACCAGATATCACCATCACTGCAGCAAGGGCATGGTTAGCTGCACCAACAACATGTACATCTGAAGCATGAGCACTAGAGAAAAGAAAGTTGCTTTATTCAGCATATGTGTTGTTTGATAACGACGTCCAGAAGAAATTAGAGCAAAGGCCAATGGCCAGTCCATTGTCAAAGTTCAAACAGGGTGACACTGGCAGATGTCACCCTACGCATGCCTGCACAATACCAGGGACAATCCACTAGGAGGGGCAACCGGGGGCAGGCCAGGCACCGCAGGGACAGGATCAGGGCTCACCAGGGGGAGTCAGGGAAGGGGTGGTGGGTGCTGGAGAGCCACTGACAACTGCAGTGGAGGTGTCTGACATGGTGTGTGCCGGCACAACTGGGGGGCATGACACAGATGTCGTGGGTGCCGGCACAACTGCAGTGGACCCTGCAGATGGGGTGGACAGGTCCGCCACTGCAGTGCCCAAGTCAGACAGGGCGGTAGTGGACTCCACTGCAGTGCCTACCTCCAGGGGAGGAGAATGGGGAACAGGCAAGGTGGGTTGGACAGAGGGGAGGACACCCTCACCACATCAGTGGCACAGACAAGCGCAGCGGGGGGTGTGGTGCTGGGAGAGCAAGTGGCAGGGGGAGAAGGCCGGAGCATCTTGGGGATGGTATATCTGTGGGTGGGGGAACCTGGGGCAGGGTGTGGTGGGGGCACCTGTGCAGTGGGGGCCTGAGGGATGGAGGACGGAGACCTTGTGCCTGAGCTGCAGGGCGGTGGCGGGGTCTTGCTCTTAGCACTCTGGGGGACTTGCGGGTGGGGGCCTCAGTCCGTCTGCGCCTGGGGGAGGGTGTCCGGGGGCGAGGGGCACTCTGCTCCGTGTGGGTGGGCTTCCTCTTCCCCCGGGATGCTGGAGCAGCTTCATCGGTGGGGAAGAGGCCGAGGTCACAGAGGAAGAGCTGCTGTGACTTTGGGGTTGCAGGTGAGGCAAGGGAGGGTGCTTTGGAGGGAGAGGGAACTGAGGACTGCGCAGTGCATGTGGATGCGTGTGTGTGTTCCAGGGCCCCATCCCCTGTGAGTCTGGCTTCAGTCCCCTGAATGTGCGTGCGTGTGCGTTTTGTCATTGGCGTGTGTGTCAGTGTGCTGGATGTGTGTGTGCTGGTGTGTGCCTGTGCCGGTGTGTGTGTGCCTGGGATGGGTAAGGTGCTGGGGAGTGTGGATGGAGCAGAGGCAGGAGGGGTGAGGGACCGTTTGAGGAGGGACACTGCTGCCATCAGGGAGGAGTCCATGGACCTATTGCCCCTCTGTAGGTCAGACATGCCCGATGAGATGCCCTCCATGAACGACACCAGCTGAGTCAACAGCGCGGTGTGCGCATGGAGGACACTCAGCATGGCTGTCTGCCCTACATGGAGCTGGCGAAGGAGGTACACAGACTCCTCACTCAGGGCAGCAGGGGACACAGGGGCAGGGGTGCGGTGCCTGGCCCAAAGGAGACACGCTCCCGGACATGGGAGCCTCCACGGACCTGGGGAATGGGAGCCGATGGGAGGGCGGTGGTGGTGCTGGTGGTGGCGGGGACAGCAACACTAGCTGGGGTGTGGTGGCTGCTGACACCCGCCTCCACAAGGGAGTCATCCTCCGAGTTGCTCTGGTCCTCAGCTGAGGTGGATGCTGCTGAGGACTCCTCGGTGTGGCTCCCCTCGCCCTCCGTGCCACTGGGTCCCTCCGACCACTCCTCGGCTGCTGACCCAGTCTGGCTC
Source organism: Calotriton arnoldi (assembly GCA_963921515.1). NCBI lineage: Eukaryota > Metazoa > Chordata > Amphibia > Caudata > Salamandridae > Calotriton > Calotriton arnoldi. The sequence goes on from CAWUFW010002152.1 coordinate 840,407, forward strand.
TCCGGCTCCTCCTGGTCCGTGGAGCTGTCCCCTTCCGTGGCCGTGGATGTATCTGCAAACAATGGGGAAACAGACAGACATCAGTCACCTGCACATAACGCACACACCACTGTGAGCACAGCACATTACAGAGCAAGCCCTGGCATCATTAGTTGTACATTGCTAAAAGTGCCCTAATTGAACAGGAGAAGTCAATTGTCAGTCTGATGCCAAGCATGGCACTCACATCCCACATGGCCTTGCACCCATCTGTCTGGTGTCTGTTGGATTGCAACACCCCAGTGTTGACACATGCACCAAGTACACAGTAGTTGGACAGTGCAGAGGACACGGTGTGGACACATCACAGCTCTTGCCACTGAGTCAGTACAGGTTTACGGATGTAAGGGATGCCCAGAGTCAAATAGGAAATGCATGTGATGCATACCAGCGACAGACACCATGATGCACCCATGTCCTGATAGCCAGCGCCACTATGGTGTGCATGTAGCACATGTCACTCCCCTGCAGGATCACCAATCAGTAGACACATGCCATGGCGGAGGCATGACTGCAAAGTCATACATCACTGTCTCAGTGATGTATGACTTTGCAGCCAGACAACAACACTCTGCACTGTGTCACAATAGTAGGTCATGGGGAATGCAAGTCCTGGAGCTGCACAAGTGCACATGTACATCCCCCCACAACACATCCTCTTAACCCTCATCTGTCCAGGTCATACCTATTGGACATATGGGAGACCTGTGACACTACCCTCTGAACCTGAGCCCCTCACACTCTGCTGTGCATGGGGAACAGCTGCCTGAACTTCACATTTACATGCCCCAGTCTGCATGGGCAGCTGATCAGACACCTATGTGTCACACAAGTATCGTCTCCTATGGTCACATCTCCAGTGGCATGCTGAGCCCCTACCAAGAAACTCCACAGCAGTCCTGGCGACTAATCCACAGCACACTGACACAGAGGCAGACACCTGAGGGGTCAAATCACTGTGCACAATGTGTCCTCTGATACACGGGAGTGGGAGTACAGAGTGTATTGTATGGCCTGGAGTAGGCATGACTGTCCAGCCCCACATGAATGAGGGATGAGCCCTGGACTGTAGGCAGCTGGCTAAGTATGTGTGACACACGTCATATACATACTCCTGGGGCCCAAACATTGTTCCCACCCGCAGCATGGGTGTGTGCCAGGTACCCCAGCCACATGTGGTGGATCAGCTCAGCAATTGGACCACAGATCAAAGTAACACGCTGAATACATGTCAGAATACAGGCATTGTGTAAGCAATGGACCCACCCATGATGCCCACCACAGAGTCAGGGAAACAGATGCTGTCTCCCACCTTGAGTCAAGCAAACTGCAAGGACACAGTCCTAAGTGACAGAATTCCCTGCATGTAAGGGCCACACCTGGGTATCAGATGAGGAGTGGGCAGTGCACAATAGAGGGACATGGCTCCTGGACAACATGACTGCTGTACTGTGGCAGTTCAACCTGGCCCGAGGAGGGCACATAGCATGTTAGACAGAGTACACAGTGCAGTCTTTGACTCACCCCCTCCTTGCTGCTCTCTGGCCTTCAGCTGCCCATCCAGGTCTGGAAAGACCACCGCCAGGATCCTGAGCATGTGGGGGTCAGGGTCCGTGTTCCGCCCCTCCTGCGAGGAGGCGACAGCTTCAGCTGGACCCGTGCAATCCTCCGGGTCCAGCCCCGAAGGTCCTGCCACCTCTTTTGGCAGTTGCGGATCCGGCGCTTGTAGACCCCCACGGACCGGACAGCCCGGACGATGTCCTTCCAGATCTCATGCTTCCGATGGGCAGAAGCCTGTCAGGATGACAAAGTGATAAGGCCATTACTACACATGCAACATATCCGTGCATGACACAGTTGCATATACATGTCGCAATCACAGGGGCACATGGTGTACCCAGGCAGTGCACGGCTGCCCATGGACAGTTTTCCAGAAGTCACTACATGGTATCATTGCATGGGGAGTAAAACCCTGTTCAGAAGCACTGTCACTGCACCATACCTGTCCAGTGCAAGTCACTACACACTATGGGGGGTGACAACTACTCAGTGAGCCTGCTAGCCAGTGGTGTGCTGACTCTCAGCCTTGCTAGTCAGACAAAATGCACATTCAGAAAGGCAGTGCACAGAACACTCACCTGCTCCCCTGGTGTCCCATACAGCTTGCTGTACTGTGGAAGTAGGCTGTCCAGCAGGGCCTGGTTCTCTTCAAGGCTGAAGGCTGGGGCTCTCTCCACAGTACGTGCCATTGCAGGGTCCAGAGGGGCAGAGACAGCAGCAGTGCAGTGGCAGATGTCGTCCTGGAGCATGTAGTGCAGGCAAGTGGGCTCTCAGGGGAACATGCAGCAATATATATGTGCTGGAGAGGCAGATACTGTCCCTTGTGTCCAAAGTGATAGGTCCAAGTCGTTTGCATCTTCTGAATCTGGCCAATCCATGGAATAGCAGCACCAAAACACGCCCACAGCATCCTTCAAAATTTCAACTTCATGACATACATGATTTTGCAACATTGTTGTGGGTGACCAACTGATTTTCCAGCAACCGACTCGTTCGAATATTCGAAAACGCGTCGTTTGCCAGGCAAGCCCATTGTCAATGGGTGCGCACCGATCGGTCCATTGAGGTACAACGCGCACAGGGGTACAACGCGTACCCGCACACATTGAAAGCAATGGGCCGGCCGGAGGCACCGATCGGTCCATTGCTGTTCAACGCGCACAGGGGTACAACGCGTACCCGCACACATTGAATGCAATGGGCCGGCCGGAGGCACCGATCGGTCCATTGCTGTTCAACGCGCACAGGGGTACAACGCGTACCCGCACATTGAATGCAATGGGCCGGCCGGAGGCACCGATCGTTCCATTGCTGTTCAACGCGCACAGGGGTACAACGCGTACCCGCACACATTGAATGCAATGGGCCGGCCGGAGGCACTGATCGGTCCATTGCAGTACAACGCACAGGGGTACAACGCGTACCGCACACATTGAAAGCAATGGGCCGGCCGGAGGCACCGATCGGTCCATTGCTGTTCAACGCGCACAGGGGTACAACGCGTACCGCACACATTGAATGCAATGGGCCGGCCGGAGGCACCGATCGGTCCATTGCAGTACAACGCGCACAGGGGTACAACGCGTACCCGCACACATTGAAAGCAATGGGCCGGCCGGAGGCACCGATCGGTCCATTGCTGTTCAACGCGCACAGGGGTACAACGCGTACCGCACACATTGAATGCAATGGGCCGGCCAGAGGCACCGATCGGTCCATTGCTGTTCAACGTGCACAGGGGTACAACGCGTACCGCGCACATTGAATGCAATGGGCCGCCGGAGGCACCGATCGGTCCATTGCAGTACAACGCGCACAGGGGTACAACGCGTACCCGCACACATTGAAAGCAATGGGCCGGCCGGAGGCACCGATCGGTCCATTGCTGTTCAACGCGCACAGGGGTACAACGCGTACCCGCACACATTGAATGCAATGGGCCGGCCGGAGGCACCGATCGGTCCATTGCTGTTCAACGCGCACAGGGGTACAACGCGTACCCGCACACATTGAATGCAATGGGCCGGCCGGAGGCACCGATCGGTCCATTGCAGTACAACGCGCACAGGGGTACAACGCGTACCCGCACACATTGAAAGCAATGGGCCGGCCGGAGGCACCGATCGGTCCATTGCTGTTCAACGCTCACAGGGGTACAACGCGTACCCGCACACATTGAATGCAATGGGCCGGCCGGAGGCACCGATCGGTCCATTGCTGTTCAACGCGCACAGGGGTACAACGCGTACCCGCACACATTGAATGCAATGGGCCGGCCGGAGGCACCGATCGGTCCATTGCTGTTCAACGCATCACTGTACATGTGACTGGCATATGTCAGCATGCCTATCTCAGATGGACATATGCCAGCCACAGATAGCTCCCAGGGAGTGAGGGGCACACCTACATCACGACAGCCTGTCCAAACCTTATCATAAGGCATGTAAGGCTGCATTTCCTATTGTGTGTATGTTGGTGTACATGTTGTCCTGTGGGTGTCACCTGTGGGCAGCCACCCCCAGGCTGTGCACGTGTTAATGGGGACAGGATCCTGGGTGTTACGTGTACGTGACCACTGTGATGTGCAACTGTTCATATCTGTGCATGTGCCATGGTCACATTTCACAGTGGTGTTTGTGTATGTCATGTCACATACCCCGTGAGTCCCATGTGGGACGGTATGTTTGAGCCAGGGTGTCCCAGTGGCACAATAGTGATGGCCCTCCACAGTCTTTGTGCATGTAGTGTTTACAATGTCTCTGATTTCATGTGCACAATGGGAGACAGTCTCCACATCCACGTTGTGTGTGCATGGACTCTGATGTTGTGCGTGTGTGTCACAGACGTCCATGGCTCTCCTGCCATGGCAAGTGTGGCCACTACCTGTGGGGGTCATGTTTGTTTTGTTGTGGTGTACACATGATACTCCAGGTGATGCCAGTGTCCATGTGGCATTACAGGGTCCCTGGGAATGTGCCTGTCGTTGAGCTGTGGTGCCTGGGGCACATCTGTCCTCACATGTCACTGGGGGGTGACTGTGACACAGCATCATGATATCCAATGGGCCAACCTGGGACAAATTGATGCCACCTGTAGGACCGTGTTGACAGATGTTGGCCATGTATGTACCATACATGTCGTTCCGGTACTGCACACTTCATGTAGTTGTGCCTCATGATGATGTATGTTGGGATCTTGAGTGTGTTCAATGCCGCATATGTGGGGTGACTGACGATCTTGCTTACTTCTCCTCTGCACTGCAGGGCTCCTGCTGTCCATCGGCCATTCCCAGACCTGGCAACGATGGTGGAACGGGACAGCATCCGACGGTACCGCTTCACCAGGCAGCTGATTGAGGATTTGGCAGTGCAGTTGTCCCCACATTTGCAGCCTGGCCGGCCGTATCCTACAGCGCTGACCCCCAAGGTGAAGGTGATGGCAGCCCTACACTTCTTTGCCACCGGTACCTTCCAACATACTGTGGCGTCTGCTGGTGGGATGTCACAGACCATGTTCAGCCGTGTGCTCCGCGATTTCTTGGCGGCAATGTTGCTCTTCCTGAACCGGTACATCTATTTCCCTAGACTGCGACGACTCACTGACGTGAAGAGTGACTTTTATGCCCTGGGGAGGATGCCGCATGTCATTGGCTCCATTGATGGGACACATGTGGCTTTGGTACCACCACAGGCCCAGGAGCAGGCCTACAGGAACCGCAAGCACTACCACTCGGTCAATGCACTGGTGGTGTGTCTTGCAGACATGACCATCACACACGTGTGTGCCCGTTTCCCTGGTTCAGCACACGATGCCTTTGTGATGAGGAGTAGTCGCATCCCCAGGTTGATGGCACAGATGCAGAACCAGCGTGCCTGGCTTGTCGGTGTGTACTGACTTTGTGCCATTGTGTGTGATCTGATCTGTAGTATTCCGCCCACTTTTCCAAGTCAGCTGATGTGCACTTGTCTGTCCGTAGGTGACTCGGGATACCCCAACATGCCGTGGTTGCTGACACCCCTCAGGAACCCTGTGACACCTGCCCAGATGCGCTACAATGAGGCACATGGTCGGACCAGGAGAGTGATTGAGCGGACCTTTGGTCTCCTGAAGAGCCGCTTCCGCTGCCTGGACAAGACCGGAGGGTCCCTCCCATATGCCCCTGCGAAAGTGTGCAAGATTATCATCGTCTGCTGCATGCTCCACAACCTGGCAGTGCGGAAGGAGTTGCCTCTCATCCAGGATGACGATGACCAACATCCGCCACCTGTGGAGGATCCTGGCCTGGACCACGATGCCAGTGACGATGATGATGATGATGGTGATGGTGATGTCCGCACACAGCTCATCACCAACTTCTTTAGCTGAATGTGAGTATCCTGAGGTGTCATGTCAATGATGTGAGTTGGCATGATGTGTGGGTGGTGCTCTGGTGCTGTTGGAGTGTGTCCATGGGCTACTTGACTGGATGTGTGTTGCGATGTGTGCTTACAGGTGGGCTGTACTCCCCAACAGTGTTGACATGCTAACTTGGTTCTGGGTGGGTATCTTGTAACATGTATTGTGCATGAGTTTTGCTGTTCTGTCCTGTACTCCATTGCTTTTGACTGTGTGTCATTTCTGTCCTTCACAGGGTACTTTCAGATTCGTTTGGTCAACTGTGTCCACCGACGACGTGATTGCACATCCAGGCTGGTAGCTGTTGTGTCCCTACAGGTGATGTGCGCCACACCCATGGACTTCCTTCTGTCTACAGTTGTTGACTGTGTGCCCGCTACCAGGTGGGGTTACCTTGCATCTGTAGTGGTTACGGCATGTTGCTACTGTGTAATAAACCTGTGCTTCACTTAGTGATGTGCGTTGTCTGTGGTCACACATTTGACTGCCATTTGCTTACTGCACCTGTGGGCTACTTGACTACAACTGGGAATGGGTGTGGTGTCTGTGCATTGCACCGTCTTCCCTGGCAACATCAGTGTAGGCAATGAGTCAGATGGCCTAGGTGTGTATGTGTTGTGTAGCCCTGGTGGTGTGTCTCCCTCATATGTGTCACGTTGCCTGTACTCACATGCCTGTGTTGTCCTTGCTGTTGCAGTTCGCATACACAGTGTAATTTTGCTGTTCATCATCCCCATAACAGCACCCACGTTGGAATCACGACAGAGGCAAGTATGGTGTATTATTGTGTTTATTGTGATACATCTGTGATAATAGTGCATAGGATGGATTGTGCTGTACATGAATCTTGCAATCCCAAGTTCCTAGATGAATAGAAAGTCCAGGTAGACAGGATCCCCAGTATCGGGGCCACAGTTGTCTGACACATTGTTCCAACTTGTACTCCCCATGCAATGTGTGGGAGTAGTGTTGCCATCAACAGGGTGAACAGTCTGTGCACAAAGGCGAAAATCCAGAACAGGTTCAGGCTTCCTGGGAGTTGCGCTTGGCCATCAGCCTCTCACTTTCCCTCCTCGGACGACCCCTCTTCTTGGGGGGCCCTCAAGTGCAGGCTGCTGCGGTGCAGGGGACTCTCCGCCAGAGTCCTCCTCCCTCCCTGTGGCAGTTGCAGTTTGTTCGGTACCAGATGTTGTTGGCACACAGGGAGGTGTGGACTGGTTGCTGTTCATCTGGCGGAGGCATTGTAAAATGTCCCTGTGCACCGCCGTCATCTCATGTAGTACATCCCACTTGGACTCCACGCGGGTCATGTGGGAGTCCACACGTGACATGTGTGACTCCACGTGGGACATGTGGGAGTCCAAGCGGGCATGATGGGCAGCCTGCAGCTGTTTGATGTCTCTGAGGAGCCCCACTACCTGGCTGAGCTCTCCGGTGCTGGACTGGTACGCATCAGCTATGCGTACCAGTTGTGGGTCTTCATGCACACCAGCAATGTCTGCAAGCAGCGACCTCTGTCTCCCACCCCTCCCACCACCCCTGCTGACATGTGCAGTGTGTGCAGTTGCACGCACAGATAACCCTGGTCCACCTTGGGGGTTGGTGGTGGTGGTGGTGTCCATGGCCCCAGGTTGGTCCAGGGTCACTGCGCTGGTGTTGTTCCTTATTCTGTCCATGTCGGCAGGGATGGTATTCGTGGTGACAGTCGTTGGAGGGGTGGGTGCAGGGGGTGCAGCTGGTGGACCTGCTGGTGCTGCAGCTGGTGGTCCTGCTGGTGCAGCATGTTGACTTGCACCGGATGTGCCAGGTTGTTCTTCATCGTCCGAGGAGGACAGAGGCTGTACGACGCCAGTGAGCTCGGCATCCTCTTGAGCCTGGGACTGGGACTCCTCAGCGTCTGCTGCTGTGTCCCTATCATCACCTGTTTTTGGGAGACACAAACAATGTATGTCATGTTTCTGCAGGCATCAGTGGTTGACACACCTGACAGTTGTGACTGTGCCTCGGGGTGCGGGCCTGTACATTGTATTGTCCTAAGTCGTCACAGTCAGGGGTTGATATTGGTGTGGCACATTGTCCTGCATTATTTGGGCATTTCTATGTATTCTCTGGGGTGTGAACATGGTCTGCATTGATTGTGTTTGGTTGACAGCCAGACCTCCTTCCCACCCACCCACCCACCCAGTCAGTTATCCCACCATGGAACGTGCTTGCATTGCAGGGAGTGTAAGTTGTCTCTCAGGATGTCAGTCAGTGGTGTCCTGCTGTTTGTTGGTGCACAGTTGGCAGCAGGGCCTTGTGCTCCCCACAGCAGTAGCCAGTGTCAGCCATCTTGTGAGTCCTTCTCCACTCCCTGTGATGTGAGCATGGTTCAGGGTGGTGTTGATGGGCCAGTTGTGAGGCTGAGCAATGTCTGTGACTACGACTCCCATCATGCTATTGCCTCCACCCCCTTCCCAGCATGCCCATGCTTCCTTCCTTTTGACTCTGCTTCCCTGTGGGGTGGGCTGGCTGTGCTGACAGGATGGCTGGGAGTGTTGTCCTGGCAGTTGTTTGGCTAAGAGTCCCAAGAGTGTCCCTGTGCTTCACACAACATAACCCAGGGTGGTGGTGCTTTGTGGGATCTTGTGTTAGGATGGAGGGCATTGCATTCTACCAGGTGGGTACTGTGGAGTTTGTGTTGGGGGGGTGTGAGGGGAGGTGCTGGTGACTATGGTCAGTGCTGCAAGTCCCCCTTCCCACCCAGCCAGCCAGATATCCCACCATGGAACGTGCTTGCATTGCAGGGAGTGTAAGTTGTCTCTCAGGATGTCAGTCAGTGGTGTCCTGCTGTTTGTTGGTGCACAGTTGGCAGCAGGGCCTTGTGCTCCCCACAGCAGTAGCCAGTGTCAGCCATCTTGTGAGTCCTTCTCCACTCCCTGTGATGTGAGCATGGTTCAGGGTGGTGTTGATGGGCCAGTTGTGAGGCTGAGCAATGTCTGTGACTACGACTCCCATCATGCTATTGCCTCCACCCCCCTTCCCAGCATGCCCATGCTTCCTTCCTTTTGACTCTGCTTCCCTGTGGGGTGGGCTGGCTGTGCTGACAGGATGGCTGGGAGTGTTGTCCTGGCAGTTGTTTGGCTAAGAGTCCCAAGAGTGTCCCTGTGCTTCACACAACATAACCCAGGGTGGTGGTGCTTTGTGGGATCTTGTGTTAGGATGGAGGGCATTGCATTCTACCAGGTGGGTACTGTGGAGTTTGTGTTGGGGGGGTGTGAGGGGAGGTGCTGGTGACTATGGTCAGTGCTGCAAGTCCCCCTTCCCACCCAGCCAGCCAGATATCCCACCATGGACTGTGCTTGCATTGCAGGGAGTGGAAGTTGTCTCTCAGGATGTCAGTCAGTGGTGTCCTGCTGTTTGTTGGTGCACAGTTGCCAGCAGGGCCTTGTGCTCCTCACAGCAGTAGCCAGTGTCAGCCATCTTGTGAGTCCTTCTCCACTCCCTGTGATGTGCGCATGGTTCATGGTGGTGTTGATGGGACAGTTGTGGGGGGGCAATATGTGTGACTGCGACTCCCATGATGCTATTGGCTACACTGACTTGGCCAGCATACACAGAATTCCTTCCTTTGAGTGGTCTTCACTGTGTGTTGGTGTTGCTGTGGTGGCTACATGTGTGGATGTGTGTGTTAGTTCTATTTGTGCCACTGCCTAGCTGTAGTTGTGGTTGTGTTTGTACATGTGTTGGCACAGTTGGATGTGACTTTTTTGATGGCATGTGTTGTGTTTATCTGACTGACATACACATTTTGGGATGATTCTGTTCTAGTTGCTGTGTAATTGCTATGAGTGCATGGTTTGACTCTCCCTTGACAGTGATGTGTGTGTTTTGTGGCAGTATATTGTGTACATTTGTTGTGTACTCACCAGGCTCTGGGATGTCCTCTAGTCCATATATGCTCACTGGCGGTAGGATGGCCCGCACCTTCTCCTCCCAGGGCCTGAGGTATATTGGCTTGGCAGGAGGGCCACTGCCGGTGTGTTGGCTGTTGATGTAGTCTTGCTTCAGCAGTTTCCGTACCCTCCTGCGCACGTCATACCACCTGTTCTGGATGTCGGTCTTTGTGCGCCGACATGGTGATTGGGCGTTCACCCTGTTGATGATCCTCTCCCACATCTTGGTTTTCTGTGACATGGGGGTCTGTTGGACCAATGTGCCAAACAGCTGTGGCTCTACCCTGAGGATCTCGTCTACCAGGACTTCCAATTCACAATCTAGGAACTTGTGATTCTTCTTGGGGGGCATGGTGATGGGTGGTGATGGTGGGTGATGTGTGTGTTGGTGTGCAGGTGAGGGTGTGTGGGTGTGTGTTGTGCTGGGTGTATGTGAGGTAGGTATTTGTTGGTGTGCTGCTGGTGTGTGGCTTGTGTGAGGGATGAGCTGTGGGTGTGTCGTTGCTTTCTCTTGGGTGCTGGCAGTGGAATGGCATTTGCAAAGGCTCATGGTAGTGATTTGTGTCCTTTATATAGGTGGAGTTGTGGGTGTGTCTTTGTTCTCTGTCCCCACCCCCCAGTATTTATTGGCTTGGTAATTGCTTGTTTGGCCTTTTTTGGTTGATTTTTCCTTTGTGCTGTTTGTGTATGTTGGAAACGTTCTTGTGACCGAGTCGGACCCTGCATTGGTCTCGTACAGTGTTTTCCGTTTCGTTCACGCTGTGTTTGTGCAGTTTTGTATGCTGCGTACGCGTCGGTCGCGGTGTATTGTGTTGCTTCGGCTCGGTTTTGTATGCGTGTCGGTCGTACGGCTTGTCCTCCGTCCGACTCGGTCGTGTTTTTCGCGCCTTGCATCGTACTTTGCGGGTTGGAGTTGGCGGGTACGATTCGGTCGGATTTGTTCCGGGTGCGTGTCGGTCGGTTGGATTCGCGTGTTTTTCCGGTCGGATTGCTATTTTCCGAGCGGCTCGGTCGGTCGGCTTGGTTTCCTGACGTGTCGGTCGGATTTATCGCGGCTTGCATCGTACTTGGCGTGTCGGGCGCCACTGGTACGTGTCGGTCGGTAATTTTTCCGGCTCCGAGTCGGTCGGTGCTTTTTCCGGCCCGAATCGGAATCGACCTCTGAGTGTGTGTGCTGAATGCATGTGTACATGTATTGTAATTGCATTTATATAGCGCTTACTACCTCTGACGAGGCATAACATTGCTTTTTCGGCAAGTTGCATGCTACTCCGAAACCCATAAAGGATTAGTGGAGAATTAGTATAGTGAAATATGAAATTAATTTGAACGGCGAAAATGTTATTTTGTTTTTTGGATTCAGAAAGATAGTGGAGGGATGGAAGAGGGAAAGGTTTGCATTTATATAGCGCTTGCTACCCTGGATGAGGTGTTGAAGAAGCTTTAGGCGAGTAGCATGCTACTCCAGAACCAAAAACGGATTATTTGTGAATTCGTCTGGGGAAATGTAAAATTAATTTGAGCAATGGACACGTTAGTCTGTTTTTTGGATTGGAAAGGAAGAGTGGAGGGATAGAAGAAGAAAGGGTCTAGAAAGTTTTTGTTTTTAGTTCATAGAGGTAGGAGGGGTTTTGGGATGAGTAAAGGAGAGGTGGAGGGGGAAGAGTCAGAGGGAAGGGTTTAGAAAGGCCTGTTTGGGAGATCTGAATAGTAAAAGAAGTATGAGATGATGCAAGGAGGGGTAGTGGAGGGAAGAATCTAGAAAGGGTTATTTTGGGGATCATAGTAGTGGTATAGGGTTTGGGATGAATGAGAGAGTGGAGGTAGAGGATATATTGATAGAGGTATAGGGTGAGAAATAGGGTAGTGCATTGTAAATAGTAGCAAAACGAGGTTTGAGATGAGTCAGAGAGTTGAGGTAGAGGATATATTGAGAGCGGTATAGAGTGAAAAACAGGGTAGTGCATTGGAGAGAATAGTAGAATGAGGTTTGAGATGAGTCAGAGTGGAGGTAGAGGATATATTGCAAGAGATATAGGGTGAGATATAGAGTAGTACATTGGATATGCTGAATTACAAACAAGGCAATAAATACGAAGATGCATAAGTACATGGAAGGTATATATAAGCATAAAGAAGGTAATAGATGTAGATTAAAGTTGTATTTAATAAACTCAGAATTCCAAGTGCTGTTGTAATTTAAATTATTATTATTATTTTTGTAATTCAATAGTGAAGTATTTGTAGATAAATAGTAATGATAAAAATATTTTCTTCAATTCAATTAAATTCAAAATCTCTTTATTCGATTCAAATGATCATTAAAGCATTTCGGACAAATCTTTAAAAACATTGCAATAAAAATCCCATCCCAAAAGATTTTCTTAATTACGAAGTCACTTATATACTTGATAATCATTATACACGTTTATACAAAGCAATACACATATGTAGGTACACATCTATAGTACAAATAAATGCTTATATATGGAGGTATATGCTGAATATTTTTGTTTCAGTATGGTGGCTGTGTGGGGAGGAGCCAATTCTTGAGTAGTCGTCTGAAGATAAGGTGGTTATCCGTGGATCTTATGTTCGGGGTAAAGAGTTCTATAGTTTGGCTATTTGAACAGAGAAGGATGTGCCACCCATGTTTTTTTTCTTGTACGGTTGGATTTGGAGGTGAGATGCCACTCGTGCAAAGGTTCCTTTGTTGAATGCATTTGGTGATTTTATTCCTGATGAAGAGTGGCCCTGTTCCATGTATCACTTTGAGGGTGATACAAAGCAGCTTGAATGTGGATCTACTGGCAACCGGTAACAAATGTAGGGCTTTTAAGGAAGGGGAGATGTGGGCTTGAAGCTTTATATGTAAGAGTAGTCTGGCAGCAGAGTTCTGAATCTGTTGTAGTCTTTTCATAGCTGTTAAATGTGATCCGTGGAAGAGGCCATTGGCGTAATCAACTTAGGATAGAACAAGAGAGATGGTAGCCTGGACCTTGTGTGGAAATCCCAGGTGGGGAAAGATCCATTGTAGAGTTTTTATAGTAACAAAACTTGATCTTGCAAGTTTTTTCACTTGGGCATTCATTGATAGCTTGGAGTCCATGGTCATTCTGAGGTTTCTTACTTCCTTTGATACTTTAGGCGGTGTTCCCAGATAATCAGGCCATGCGGCGAGTGGGTAATATTTTTCCAGTCGCCACGCATGAGTATTTCTGTTTTGGAATCATTCAATTTGAGATGGTTCCATGTCATCCATTGATCCACGGCTCTGAGACAATTAAAATTGGTGAGTTTCCAGTGTCTTTGGGGCATTCCAGTTGAAGGATTATTTGAGTGTCATCTGCATAGTTATAGCACGTGAGTTGAAATTAACTGATCAGTGCTGGTAATGACTTCATGTAGATGTTAAAAAGCATGGGTGAGATGATAGAGCCTTGAGGGACACCTGGTTTCTGAAGTACGGTTTGGAAGAAAAAGGGGGTATGGATGACATGAGTTCTGTTGTAAAGGTAGGATGTTATCCAGTCTAGAGCAGTCCCCTCTATGCCAGCTTTGTAGAATCTTTGTATCAAAGTGTCATGGTCAAGCGTGTCAAAGGCATCTGAGAGGTCCAAGAGAAGAAGTGCAGCAACCCCGTTCCGGTCAACTGTGTTCTTAAGGTCATCCCAGATGGCAACGAGGGCAGATTCTGTGCCTCTATCTGGGTGGAATCCTGTTTGGAAGTGTGAAAGTATGGCATTATCTTCAATGAATTGTGACATCTGGATGAATGCTGCTCTTTCTATCAGTTTGCATAGGATAGATCCATTTGTAATCTGTCGTTAGTTGTCGAGTTCAGCGGGTCCAGGTTTGTTTTCTTTAGTAATGGGCATATGTATTGCTTTTTTAGTTCTTCTGGAAATATTCCCATAGTTAAGGAATTGTTGATGATTCTTCTTACTGGTGTGGTATCAGAGGTTGTTAGAAGAATTCTCTTGAAGGTTTGTGGTGGACACAGGTCAGAAGGGCTGCCGGCAGGCCCGCTTGCTTTGACCCGACCCATAAATTCATCGTGTGAAATTTGTTGGAAGGAATGGAGAGGCTGGGTTAGAGTATTCTTGGATTGTTGTTTGGGAAAAGGGTCGGTGCTGGTGCTTTTTCTTTCTTTTTTTGCTATGCACAGGATAATAGGACCTCGGAGTATAGTGGTGAACCAACCATGCACCTTAGTACCCAAAATCCCAATCCGACTAGCTTTAGCGTCTCATTAGCAGCGAAGCTACCAATGATTAGACAACCCAGAACACGGTCTCTCTCTCTCAGGACTCGCGGGAGCAAGAACACCCTTTCATAACTCACTCATACTTGTCCACAACGTGCGTAATAAGAGACACTGTATAGTTAAAAATGTTTATTTCAACCATCGGGCTCTAAGATACAGTACACGTGCCAGTACTATCAGCATAATGCATAATGATAAAATAAGAAGCATAGTTACAATTCCATAGAATACAAACGGGGAAAGCATTTCATAAAGCAGTGGATACAGGGCTAAATGGCCTTACCACCCTCCCCGTGCTAGTAACTAGTTTATTATAAAAAATAGAAGACCTCTGGGCTTTATAAGGCGGACCCTCATACCTCAATCTCTAGATGCAAGGTTTACATCATCAGACAAGCACAGCTCTTCTCTCTGGAAAGGTTTTTCTCCGAGTGCCACAAACAGCGAGATCACAATATTAAAAGCACACGAATTTCTCCAGTGCAGCTGTATTTTGTGTTATGTCTAAGTGCGAGGGGCTGACCAGATCAGCAAGAACAAGGGACGTTGTTTTTCGACCTTGTACATGATGTGCAGATGAAACCCACAGGGAACAGGAGAAAAGGTGAAAGGCAAAAAGGAAGACAGTTCTAATATAGCCGGTCACAAAGTAACGTGTGCAAAAAGGCATCATGGCAGCCAGGCCTAAGCTAACCTAGCAATGTAGATAATGAGGCCACAAACCACACTACAAAATATGAGTCCAAGGTGTCTGCTTTGGCCGTGTACTGATTTGCCAGTTTGTGTGTGAAATCTTGAGTAACGGGATAAGCTCCTTCTAAGCAATTTGGTTTATGAAATTCAGTGAGAATGTTATAGAGTTGTTTATTTGCACATTTAGTTAGCAATTTGAATTCTGTCTGAAGTAACTTTTTTGGGCTTTTATGATAGCTGACTTGTACAATCTGTTAAGTTTTTGTAAGGGAAATTTGTCCTGATTAGTGTTTGCTTTGAAGCAAGTACGTTGCAGCATTAAAATTTGTTGTTTTATGTCTTTTACTCTGTATTTCTCCAAGGTGCCTGTCTTGTTTTGTTCTGTTGTGTAGTTTTCAGTGGTATTAGGATATCAAAAGCTTGCTGTAGCTACTCTTATAGTTTTTTAACAGAATTTATTGTGTCTAGATCTCTTCTGGATGTTAGCTGTGTTTCTAAGTGTTCCAAATTGAGTTTGTTCCATGGTCTGTAGGTAGATGCACATAAGGTGGTTTTAGGTGCATTGCTTTGTGTTGTTTTATGTTGGAAAGCAAGCAAATGGTGGTCAGATCATGTGAGTGGAGTTATTGTTTGAAAGGTAACTAGTTCAGTATTTGCAAAACTTACATCTCGGATGTGTCCAGCAATACGTGTGGGTTTGTGGACGATCTGATGTAGGTTCAGTGCATCTAGGCCAGTGATGATTGTTTCTGGATGGGGCATATTGGGTTTGTCAAACCAAATGTTGAGGTCACGTAGAATGCATAGGTTGGAGTGTAGTGTCATCATGTTTGAAACCATGTCTAGAAGTGTGTCTGGGAATGTTGCATTTCTAGGTGGAGGTCTGTAAAGGAGCAGGAAGTTACAGGACGAAGGTGGTGTAGGGTTACATCTGGAAAAGAGGACCTCACAACCTTGCATGGAGGTGTTGTCAGTTTACTGATATTTAATGTTTGCTTGAACACAGCAGCTAGGCCACCTCCTCTTTTGCCTATATAATTTTGTGTGATAGTTTGATAGCCTAGAGGAACAGCTTCATGCAGGACTGGAGCCATATGATCTCCTAACCATGATTCAGTTAGGAAGAGTATGTCACGTTTTGTGTCAATGAGAAGGTCGTAGATGTGATGTTTGTTTTTAGAGAGCGATCGATCATTTATTAGTAGACAGTTTAGAGAATGTGCTTTGTTGATAGTGTGACTTTGTTTTGTAGAAGAGCGAGCAGTATTTTGTGGGCTTGTAGCAGGTGTGTCCTTAGTGTTGGTATTAGATGTATAAGGATAGCAATTGTATGGCTGTTCTGTATCATGTTCCTCTTCCAGCAGGCTAAGAAGGCACTTTGATGGGTCTGCATGTGTAGGTGGTGGAGATGTGGTTAAGAGTGAGTTGGTGAGCTGTGCTGTTTTATAGTGTAACCTGGTTGTGCAGTAGACATGGAGAAGCAAAGTTGTGAGGGATGACATATTGCTTATTTTGTTTGCGTCTGTTTAAGGTGGAAGGTGAATGAGTTAGGGGTGGTGGTGCCACATGTAGGTCATGTAATAAGGTTCTAAATTGTCCAGTGGATGAGAGGCGGTTGAAATAGAGTTGCTGTGTTGCTAAATATGTGTTAGGTATGGGGAAAAAGGGAAAAGGAAAACTTGGCATTGGAATTTGTTCATGTTGTGCATTATTTGTGTGGTCTTGGAGGTGGGAGTGGGTGAATGTTTGTAGTTTGTGATGGAAAGTATTATGAGATGTTGTGCTGGTGTGTGTTATGTTTTGTTTTTGAAGAGTAGTGAAAGGAGATGCTGATGTATTTGTAGTCTGAGAAGGATTTGTATGTAAAGTATTGTTGGTGAGTGGAAGTTGTAAGGTAGAGGGGGGTTGATGATGTGTTTGTGAATAGAGTGTATGTTGTGTGTAAGATGGGATGAACTATAGCTAAGAATGTTTGTGTTAGATTTGTTTGCTGAAAGAGGTAATATATCTGGTGCAGTGGAGTGTTAGTGCTTTGCAGTTGCGTTATTATGGTAGAAAGAAGAGGAGGGTATTGGTAGATGAAAAAATGGAAGGCTGAGTATAGGTTTGTGAGGGACAAAAAGGGGTCTGTTAGGAGTAATTTGATTTGTGAGTGTGTGTCTGGATGGGAAATAATTGAGCATGGTATGGAATTGGATAGTGTTAGTGATGAGTGGATTGGTTAGTGGTATAGGATAGAGTGGTGTTTTGTGTGTGAGTGAAGGTGCAAATGTGTGTTAGTTGTAATAGTAGGGTGTACAAGTGTGAGTTGTGGGGTTTTATAGTGCGTTCTGAGAGATTGAAACGTGTCTAGGGTTTGTTTGTAGTAAATGAGTAGAGTACATGTGTTGTGAGTGTGTTAATCTGGTTGTGGATAGGGTAGGGAGGGCGCTGGTGTATGTCAATTTGTGCAGCATTTCTGGCCCTAGGCCCAACCAGTCTTGATCAGGGTCAAACAGGCAAATGCCCTTGTCCTCTCTCCCTTGAACCACAGAGCCTGGGTCGAGACACCCTGAACCCTGACCTTAAATAGCTCTAGTAATCAGGTGACCCCTTTGGCCAATGGGAGCCCTAACCCTAACCAGTCACAACACTAACCCTAAGCTCTCGAACCAATAGGACACCAGCCTCTTACAGTCAATCACAGCCCTAGTCCCAGCAGCCAATAAGGCATGAAACCCTAAACCTTATGTCCAATAGAAAACCTAGGCCCAGCCCGGGCCCCAGCCCTAGTCCCACCAGCTAATCAGCCACGAAACCCTAAGCCATACGTCCAGTAAAAACCTGAACCCCATGAACCAATAGGAAACCCTAAACTTGTCCACCAATCAGACCACTAACCCTAAGCCCTACATCCAATAAAATCACTGAACTAGGAACCAATCAAAACCCTCAAATTATCAACCATTAAGGGCCAGATGTAGGTGGCCAAATAGCGAGCGCTAACGCTGAAATTTCAGCGTTTGCGATCGCTATTTGGCAGCGAGCAATGTAGGTAAGTTGAAACCTACTAGCAAAATAAGGAATCGCAAAATTGCGATTCCTTATTTTGCTCTTGCATTTAAGGAATCGCAAATTTCAATTCCTTAAATGCAATGTAAGTAGCACAAAAGAAAGTGCACTTTAGCCTTAGGAATCGCTAATTACCACCAACTTCAAGTTGGTGGTAATTAGCGATTTCCTTTAAAAAGCACTTTTTTGCTTTTCTTAAGTGCCATGTGGCACACATTCATGCCCTTAGGGCATGTATGTGCGCCACATGTACACACATGCACATTTCAGGGGTGCAACAGGGTGTCCTTTTGGAACCCTGGCACCCTTGAATTGCGCCGCAATTTGCGAGTGCTTCTTGGTGACTCGCAAATTGCGGGAGCAATTCCTATTCATTTCTATGGGCCTCTTGGCCCATAGGAATGAATGGGAAGGTATTCCTTAATTGCGAATCGCAAATTGCGATTCACAATTAAGGAATATTAAGGAATCGCTAAAAATATTGCTATTCCTACCTACATGGCATTTTGCGATTCCTTAATAGCGATTCCCTAAAAATCGCTATTAAGGAATCGCAAACATGCATTTACCTACATCTGGCCCAAAGATTGCTAATCCTAATTCAATATAAACACCAGATACAGCCACCAATCAGTGCACAGATGTAGCATCCAATAGCAGCTTATATAAGGTACCTGTGACTTCTGGCACAGATTCCTGGGCAGGGGGCTAGAACCTGCTACTCAATTCAGAATCTCCTGGAGACAGACAGGCTCAATCCACACTCTTCAGGTAAGGGCCTAAATCTTGCCCTCTAACAATACTGCTTTTCCAGCACTTAATCAACTCACTCTCCTAGCTTAAAAACGAGTGTTGCAATCCCTTCCCAAACATAGCTTAACAACTTACAGCAGATTACTGCAGTCTCAAAGCACCATCTATTCTGTCTCTGAGGTATAATATCTCTGTTTCTTGGAGGGGGGAGTGTTTAATCTGGTTTCACTCTCTTGCTAAGACAAAAAGAGAGCTGGGGCGAATTGCTTAGCACACAGGTCTGAGCACAAATTAAGGAAGAAACTAGGAGGGAAAATCAGGTAGTCACAGGCAATTGCAAAACAACAGATTTTGGTCTACAAAGCCCACATTGCAACAGGGTACATTGAATAGAGGTATTATTGCTGAACAGAAAGTCTGCTATGAATGTACTCTGACTGAGTGTGCCTGCAATGGTACATTGTATAGAGGACCCTGGGTTTCATTTTGGGAAGCCCAGGCCTGCCTGCTGAAGATATGAGGAAGAGAGGAATCCCCCTCAGACAGATTTGTGCATTGCTACATTTTTGTGAGCTGACGGGGGAACACTGGAGGGATAGAAGAGACCTTATTTATATCTCAAAAGACTGATGTGTGGTTCAGTGATAGATCACAAGGAAGGGGCCTGGACACATCGCAGGTGTGTGGCCAGGAAATGAGCAACTTCTTCTCTTGGGTCACAGAAAACAGGTTTAAGAGTAGCTCCTCTCCTACTGTGTTTGGTGCCTGGTTGGCTAAGGGGACAAAAGAGGGGACAGGCCCAGGTGTTAGCCACGTCTGCCTATGACAGGGTAGGCCTGTTTGAAGATAGTCAAGTTCCTGGGCACTGGAAAAATGGCTACACTGTCAGGGGAGCAGGTTACCTCTTCACACTCAATGCTTTTATCTCAGCTCTGGGAGGAAGTCCATACCTTATCAAGGAGCATTTTACATCTCCTGGGTGATAGTTGGAAGCTCATACAAATGGACTTCTAGAGACTTTAATTAGGCAAAAGGTGACTGTTAAACCTGGCCCTTTTGACAGGTTTAGCCCCAAACTTTTTATCTCTTGCCTCCTATTTTTCTGACCCTGTTTTCGTTAGTTATAGGATTCTGGGCACTTTGCCGCTGCTGATCAGTGCTAAAGTGCATATGCTCTCTGTATAAATTATGATATGATTGGTTATCCATGAGTGGCATATTTGATTTGCTGGTAAGTCCCTAGTAAGGTGCATGGTATGTGCCAGGGCCTGTAAATCAAATGCTACCAGTGGGCTTGCAGCACCTGTTGTGCCACCCACATGAGTGGCCCTGTAAATGTATCTCAGACCTACCACTGTAGTGTCTGCGCACGCAGTTGTGAACTGCCATGTTGTCCAAGTACACCCACAGTCCAGGCCCAAACCTTCCCTTTCCTTACATGAAAGGTACCCCTAAATTAGGCCCAAGATACCCCCATGGGCAGGGTGCAGTATATGTGAAAGGTAGGACATGCACTGGTGTGTGTGACATGTCCTGATAGTGAAATACTGTGTATTTCATTTTTCACTATTGAAAGGCTGTTTGTCCCATAGGCTTATCATTGGGGTTGTACTGTAGCATTTTTACATGTGTAACTTGCAATAGGGACAACATAGGGAAATGGAGTTTGCGCTTTTTGAACTTAAAATGTATTAACACACCTTTTTGTGACGGTGGTTTTTAAATTCTGTGTTTGAAAATGCTACTTTTAGAAAGTGGGCATTTTCTTACTTTACCATTCTTTTTGCCTCCAGCTGTTTGTGTATTCAGAGTCTGGTGTTTGAGTGACAGGAGTTGGGGTGTAGTTTCACTCTAGACAGTCATTGGGGAGTTGAGGTGTCCCCTGCCTTGCCTGGGTGACTCATCTCAGGGCTGAATAGACCTGGTCTGCATTTAGAGTGGTGGGATGAGTTTCGCTTGCACCTGAATAGGCTGTGTCTCCTTTTTCACAATGCTGTCTCCACCCCCTGTGGTCATGATGCACCAGGGAGGACAGGACTGGTTTGAACTGGGTTCAGAGACCATTACAGCAAAAAGAACAATGACAATTTGGGGTATAAGTATTACACCTAAAACCCCAGAACTTTAGGTTACTTCCAGGAACAAGAGGACACTGCCAAGAAGAAGAGCGGAAGGATTGTGTGAGGAGCGCTGCCTTTTCTGAGTGAGGGGTGGGTTGGCCTCCAGTTGCTGCTTCTGTCTGTGGTGGAGGAAAATGAGTGTCTCTTTTTACCCTGCTGTGGTATCCTGCTTGGGAAGGAAATCTCCAAGGGCTTGTGTGTGCTGGCCATCCTGTTTTGGAAGACTCAGAGACATCAAAGTCTTCTGGGTGCTGTACTACGTAGAAACATCTTGGTGCTTTACATATTTGTAGTTTCTTTGTGCTTTACCTGTTGGGAAATTTCTTTACTGAAAATTCCTTGTGCATTACTGGGACTTTCTGATAATTTATTAGGCTGGAGATTTCCTGGTTGACTTCCCGCTGCTGGAAAGTACCTGGGGCTTTAAATTACAGAGAGCCCCATGTAGTAGGCTTCCCAAATCAAGCTTTCCCTGACCTGTGGGCTCACTGGCCATCTTGGGGATGAGCCACACCTGCTGAGGTCCTCTCCGTGATCGGGGCTGTTGGGAATGAAAGACGCCATGGCAGTTCAGCGCAGCTCCAACAGATCACCGTAGCGACGAGGAAGCCACAGAGGAAATCGGCCCGGGGTCAGCCAGGAAGGCTGCACCCACCTTGCCTGGCCGGGAAGAGCAAGTAAAGAAGAATCAGTGCTGCATGCACCGCATTACAGTGGAGTTCATCCCGAGGCAGTGCAGCGATGGAAAAAGGGAGCCGAAGGAAGCTCTGGGCCGGAGTCCCACGTTGCTGGGGCAACACCGATGCCAGGAGAAGGCCGCAGAAAGCCCCACCCAGATGCTCGGCAGCTGATCAGGTGTTCAGAAAAACCCAAGGCGTTGCCTGTCAACAGTCCAAGAGCTAAAAAGGGAGAGACGGAGAGAGAGATGGTGTGGGCTCCCGACGTAAAGCGGTCTAACCCCATCTGCCGGCGGCTCATGGCTGTTATTAGTCGAAGTGGGGGTTTGCTTCACAGCCTCACCACATGGACATGAGTAGCTGCCTTGAGTCTTTGATCACGGGGGAAGACAAAGTGAGCTCTCCCCGCACTTGCCCGGTATTTGGTGTTGCTGGGAAGTGCCCGCGGAGAGCGAGCACCTAGGTGTCTTGGCGAGCACTTTTTACCCATTGTCATTGCAGGAGGGGGTAAGCCCTTGATGGAGGTCCTGATCAGGCTGAGTCTACAGAATTACTGTAATTCCTGTAGTAGGTGCACAGGTGCTCCTGTGGCCTAGGGGTTATATCTGCCTAGCTTGCATGTACTGGTGATTTCTGTGCAATAACGGGTAGTAACGTCTTACACAAATCTAAGTACAGCATTTTGGTTTCATGCCCTGATGGTTGCAGGGTATGGGCACAGTGTAAGCCTCTGCTTTATGGCCCAAAATGTGCAGCCAGTTAAAATGAGTTTCCACTGCAGGAACAACCTATTGTGTATTATGATAATGTTTTCCTGAATGGTTCGTTTATGACATACGCACTCTGTGAGTAGTTATTTTTGTGGCTCTCACAGTGATTTTGGGCATAATGTTTTCAGATGATATTTGCTAATCAGTGCAACTTGTAAGGATGTGCTTTAGGGCACTAATTGTGGTATCTCTGACAAGGGCCTTATGGCAAAGTGATTTATGACATAGAGCAACTTACAAGTATTTTACTTCAGTGCACTACAAGTGATATTATGACCATTGCCTAGTGGCAAAGTGATTATTAATTTATGTGATTGTGGTCTAATGTGCTTTACAAATTACAAAGCAATTTATGGTCTATGTGTCATATAATACAGTGATATTTGTATATAAACTTGTGTGGAGTCTCTTTTGTGGTGTGCCTAGTGTGTCACTGGTGTGTGTGTGTGTTGCGCAAACGCCTTACACATTGCCTCTGGGATAAGCCTGACTGCTCTGCCAGCTACCAAGGGGGTAAGCAGGGGTTATCTTGTGTATGTAACTTCCTTACCCTGACTAGACTGGTGGGTTCTGCTTGGCTTAGGTGCATAGCCTAGCCAACCAGAAACCCCATTTCTAACAGCGTCTTTTTAAAAGTACATTTTGTAAAATATGTAGTACTGGTCCTTAGGCGGAGATATTTAATTTTAATATTAACTCCCAATGCTTTCCTATGGAACAGCTAACCCTGCTACTATGAAGATAGCTTTTTAGGGCCTTGCCACTGTAAGGACATGTTTTACATTCATCATTTACATGTCCTACTTTTAAATATCATGCACCCTGCATTGCAGGGCATTAAGACTTTCTTCTGGGTGAGTTATTAATATTTAAAAGGATGGTATAGGCCTGTCAAAAGGGGTTATTTTTACAGGTTGAATTTGTAGCTTAAACCTCCACAGCAAGGATACTGGTGGCTGGTCTGCATTGATATTTTGCATTGTCACTTTATTTGGTGGCACAATATATACTGTAGTCCTCTAGTAACATTGAACTTACTGGCCCTGGGTACACTTTGTAACATACACCAGGGTCATATAGGTAAGTTAAATATAGTAATTAGGAGTATAGACAAACATGACATGTTTTAGTGGTCAGAACACACACACACTGGGCTCTGAACAGATGTGTCCTAGTGTGCAGAATTCAAGTCCCATCAATAAAATCTAGTAAAGTGGGAGTGACCATGAAAAAAGGGGTATTTTTCCTACAGTAACTACTAGGGTTCCCAGACCCAGATGCAAGAGAGCTCCTCAGTCTCTCTTTTTTATTTATCTAAGTCCCTTATACTCCCTGCAACAGCTGTCTTGGCAAAAATGAATAAAGGTATTTGAATGTAGTGGGACAATGGATGTTAGTGTTGTGAGTTACATGATGGTTGTATGCATCACAACAGTTCACCACCACTCTTCTGGGTGCAGAGCTGATAAGTAACTCAATATAAATTTGAGGGAGCCATTGAGGTGCTCGTACCCATATTTCTATGGTGAGGAGTTCTACATTATCTTGTGTGATATAGTCAACAGCATCACCTCCATGTCTGCGTGAGAGATGGGCCTTAACATGAACAGTAAATGTTAGCTGGTTGCTGGTAGGGTGGATTTGAGTGATTGATATGTAAGAGGATGTCTTGTGAGGATGGTCAAGAGTCTGGAATTGAAAGAGAGGCTGCTTTTGCATTGAACAAAATGAATATTTGGTTGGAGATGGATTTTAATAGAAAAGAAGTGCAAACACTGTTTATGTTGTTTTGTGTACCACCATGCAAGTAGCCAATGATATATATTTTACATCGTATACCATACAGACACAAAAACACACTGAAACTGACGCTATAGATTCAAAAAGTGAACGATATATTATCAGTTATATATCTTGTAGCTCACTACATATACAAATTTATACAACTAATAACCTCCTAAAAATGTGTACTAATCATATATATTAGTGCCTAGCATTCACATTCTCTATCTACTAGGTAGCTTACCCCTTTAAGTCGTCCCTTCACATGCGCAGTTTCCTCAAGGATTATCCAGAGGGCGAGGAAGAGGAGGAGGCCAGCCCCGGGACGCCACAGTACAGGGAAGTGGTTTTAATTTACTTTTTACGTAATGTAGAATTAAATTAATTAATTGTTAATATAGGGGGGGTGGAGACGGGTGGCGTAGCGGAGCGGAGTTCCACGGAGTTTGTTTGCAACTCCGTGGACCTCCGCATAGCCCCACTACGCCCACTACGCCCGGGGTTACTAAGGAGTCATCTAAGTTACCATGGAAATTACGGAGGTTGTTTAAAAATAAAGGGGCTCATTACAATGTCAGGCGGAAAGCTTCTGCCCGAGAGTTAGCATCTTCCTGACCGCGTCGGGGCCCATCCTACCGATTCGGTTGGTTTTCAGTCCGACTGCCTAATTACGATGTTTGCGGTCTGAACGTAAACCAGCCGGTCATTCCGATTCAGCTCTGACCGACTCGCGGAGTATTCCTGGTTTAATCATTGACTTTTCCCAATGTGAAGGGTCTTTTCTATCAACCAAAGTAAAGTCCCGAGGATGGTCTAACGGATAAAGACAAAATTAGACCGAAACGTCGACTTTTACACCTATTTCCTATTCTACTGTACTATAGGCAATCTTGGTATTGTGTAAACTTTTCAGATTGCCTACAAATACTTTGTGAGAAGGTGTTCACAATTATAGCTATGAAGATTATCTAATTTTATGTATTGTTTTACTTCTGGTTATATTGTGTTGATTTTTTGATTTCTGTACCCTTTACAATTAATGATTTTTCAGTAATATAAAATTAGGTTTCAAAATACCTACACCCATGTTGCTCTTCTTTTATGACAATGTTTGATTCATTTACAAATTAACTGAATTGTTGTCTGAGTAAACTAACTGTAAGCGACTTGATCAGAGCTTACTCAATTGTAATTTCCCAATTGCTATAAATTTAACTTTGTGTTTACCTAATAGTCAAGTTAGGAATATTGCACAGTATAAAACTTTAATAAAAAGAATCTCTGTTGTTTAAACATATGAATTGGAATTGTGATGGTCTACACGTGATACTTTATGTTCTAGACACAGTAGCACATATTGTCTGTTATTGGTAGTTCTTACTTGAAAACAACCTTTTACAGGAGATGGAAAGCAGGATACCAAAATTACTTACAAGCAGAGTAGAGAAAGAGTCAAGTATAGATCCTTTCAAAAAGGGGAATCCACTAAGAAAAACAGCAGCAGAAAAGGATCTAGAATTATGGAAAATGACATCTAAAGTGGGCAATGCATGTGATGAAAAATAGATGTCTAAAAGGTTTGGGATGCATCCTCTTCAGCCCAAAGTCTGTTTATATATGAGCTAGATAGGTTGTGACATCACTGGAAAATTGGTGAGATCCATCTTGGAGAGAGAACCTCTGATAACACAAACTGTAAAGATGACCATATAAGTTAGGAGTGGATAAAAGCATAACCACTCCATACTTCTCAGGAACGTTCCATTGTCCTTGCATGACAGGCACAAGAAGGATAGCAAAATGTTTTACATACTGCCCTTAATCCACCGGATGTGTGCTTCTGTGCTCCTTCTTGTGACATCTCAGCTCTCTGTTCTGGACCATACACAGGGGGTCTTCTGCCAGTGGGAAAACGTCAAGATACACATGGCCCCAGGAATGTTGAAGTTGGCTTGAAGCCCTCTATTGAGCCAACTGGGAAACTTCTCTGTAAGCAGACTGCAGCCCTGGATGAAGAAGACTGGGAATCCCCCCTGTGGGCCAGGTGTCACCACATGTCCTAGAGAGGCAGTGTATGTAAGAGATGCACTGATTCCTGTATGCTGATTTGCAACAAGATTCTCATGTTGGGACCTCTGTGAATTCCACCTGCAGTTGTGACAGTATGCTCTTTCTCCAGAAGCTCCAGGATTATCACGATGAGGCTGAAAGAAATGGTGATGCAACAAAAGCATTTTTCGCAAGAGCGATCACTGGATTGATATTGTGTCTAATCTAGCCACAACTGAAGACAACCTTAGAAGATTTGGATACCATAGATTTCTTGAACCTCTTATTCAGGTAGATGTTTCACCATGATGGGTTGTGGTTCACAAAGTATACAGTGACACATTGGGTTTCAGCAGTGAAGCATAAAAAACTTGATGTTTTTTCTAATTGAACTGCAACTTTGAAAGGCTACTGGACTTATTTGATGGGTGATGACAAAAGTATCAAATATAATTCTTAAAATGTGACTGGTAAGGTGCAGACATAAGGAAAGCAAGAGGATAACCAAACCTTTCATTTTCTTAACTTTTATTATGATGTGTTAACAACATACAATGAGCAAGGATAGCTAAACCTTTGTACCAAGAACTAAAGAAGAAAATGCCATTATTGAATTATCAGTGCATTCTTTCAGTTTGGTCTTCTAATGAGATATCCTGTGAGAGGCTAGCTGTCTTTTTATGTGAAGTCTTCACAGAGTCAATGGCAGCAACATTAAAGAACAAATGTGATGTGGAAGAGGCAACATTTTTTCATGAAAATCTTGTATGCAAACAAATGGTGAATCTTTGGAGGCATGTAAGAGTCACATTCCTATAAGAAAACTCTGTCAATGTTAATAAGAGGTCCAATCATCTTGGGTAGTATTATTGTAACACGGGAGATATTGTCCGTAACTCTGAATAGTTTGTTCTGTTTGCCTATTGGTCTGAGGAAGTAATTTAAAGAAAGGACTTGTTCAAGTCTTAGAGCCATGCAAACACCTTTTTTAATCATGATAAATATTGGCCTCCCCTACCAGAAATTATGGCTGTAAACCATGAAGACAATAATATTTGCCAAAAATATTCAGCCATTTCTTCACCTGTAGGAAAACTAGTTAATGGGGGAAATCAGCCATCACTGAGAAAGTGTCAACCATGGTCATAATGACTCCACTACCATATGAAGATTAGTTATAAAATCAGTAGTGATCGTACGCTATGGTTCTCAGGCTACTGGTGCAAGCTGCAGATGTACAAAAAGTTTGGTATGTAAGCGTTTATCTTGAACACAGATGGCATATTCCTGCACATCATAATGAACCTTAGATCACCAAAATGAATGTAGAATAAGATGCAATACAGTCTTTCCTACTTAATTTCCTAAAATGGCTGAATCATGACACATATGCTGCTGTATAGTTGGAATGAATGAAACTTGTTGACTAAAATACAATTGTTATGTTTCATGAGGGGTGCATTAAGATGACGATTCTCTAGTACTTTAGGATCTAATAATTCTTGAACCTTTTTGACTATTTTATAGAAGGACTGAACTATTCCAATTACACAATGGCAAGGTATATTTAGTTGGTCATAAGTAAATTATGATTCAGGATAACAATAGGACAAAGAATCTTCCAAGACATTGGCAAAAACTGCACCCACGAAAGGTTGAAAAATGGTGGAGCTATTGTACAACCTAAATGCCATTACTCAAAACTATACATTTCAAACAGGGAGGATAAAGCTGTTTTCTAAATATTACAATTTCTATATGCAGGAGATGGTAAGCACCCCACAAGGTGAGATTTGCAAACATTGGTGCTCCTTCAACTAATTTCAAAATATTTTATTAAGGGGAAATGCATACTAATATTTGATATAAGCCTCTATACTTGAACCAGGTTGAGATCTCAAAGTTGTTTATTTCAGAATGGAACAAAAGAAAGGTTCCCCAGCTGGAGATGAAGAATGTACAATCAACTTATTCTGCAGATTCTGCCAGGTTGGTCCTCAGTTTCTTGTAGCACAAACAGTGATAGGTACAAGAGAAATAATGCCAAATAACTTCCTCTCACTGCTATCCCCCATCCTAAGGGAGATAAATGTTAATTAATGTCCATTGAAGGATAAACGTATCAGAAAATTTGGCATTATGTTTTGTGAACGATAAGAAACTTAGGGCCTGGTTTCGAATTTGATGGACTGGGTACTCAATCACAAATTTGATGGAGTACGTTATTCGCCAAACCCTCAGTCTGCCGCTCTATTCTGAGTTGGGCAGACCATTAGTTTTGCAAAGTTAGTGTCCTGATGTTTTTGCTATTTGAAAACTTACTCCAAAGGCCCGACAAAGAAGGGGCCGTCAGAGAAAGGACAATAGACTGCCTGCTCTATTTGTTTTGCCTGGATTATTTTTTTTCTGTCTATTACCACCATTAATAGCCTGTAAGTTGCTGACAGACAAAACATTTAACCCTCACACACAGAGGGAGAACCCAGGATGTGGGAGTCATTCCTTTTTTGTTTTCCAGAAACAAAAAGTTTTGAATTGGTGTCATAAATGATGGTGGCCGTACACCAAACTTGCAGTGCCTTCAAAGGAACTACTGTGATGGAAGTTCTTCTCAAATCAATGTTTATTGTTATAAATTAATAAAAACCGTCACAATATTTTACAATACTACAAAATAAATGTGTTTGCTTTAAGATACATCACCTTTGTAAATGATCCCTACACGTTTTACTATTATTAATATAGATTAATAAAACATGTTTAAAATGTAATTCTTTTTAAAATAATCAGTTTTCTAAAATGCACTAGTTAATATTGCAGGAATACAGGATAGTATAGTGTTCTTCTTTGCAGCATATTGTTGTGACATTTCCTTCGATTCTTAACCATTCATAGTCATCGCGATTATTTGTAAAGTGGCATGTGCATCGGTATAAAATGAAATACTGGTTTTATTTATAAAAGTATCAGAGGATCCGAGTTCTTCTGCAAATACAGACATCACTGCTGCACCAGCAGTAATTTCTAAATCTGGTGGGCAGTAGTCTGTCTGGGTGCCAGATATAATATCCTTTGCCACCTTGACAGATGGCGGGCCACATACCAAACAATAAACTAGGTCCTTGATGCTAAATCCTCTGGCTCTTTATAGAGCGTTCATTACCAGCTGTCTCTCTTGGGTCTGGAGACTTGAGCATATGAATGGCTTGCAGCCAAATTTGAAAAGGCTGCTGTTATGGAAACATTTGCAGTTCTTAAATTACAATTGCCCCATCCCTGTGATATAGGCCAGGCAATGTTAATGAAGGGACAGAGTCTCACAATCCCACACCCTCTTTTTCTTTGTTGGTGGTGGGAGGCAGATGTAAATCTAGCAGAAAATGCACATTTTCCCCAAGATTTATATCCACCCATCCCTGGCTGGAAAAACAAATTTACCCCAGCCCTACCCCTGAGTACATTTTGTGGGGTAGTGCTGACAGCCATTTTTGAGGTGGGGACTTTAATACATATGGTTCAACAGATTTGGCCATCCTCAGATAGCCCTTTAGGCTTTTCCCAAAGGAATTTGGTAAACCGTAGACAAGCTTGACATGATACATAGCTAGTGACAACCTAATGGGTCTGATAAGACAAGTATATTTTGTATCTGTCCAGAAAGCCTTTTCCCACATCACCTGTTGGCAGTTTTCAGCACTGTTGCACAGGCTTCTTTTTGATTTGGATATACTTTCAAAAGTGCACTTTGATCATTCATTCATTGGTCTCATTGACTATTAGGTTCAACATTGGCAAGACTTGAACATCCACTTGGCTCTTTACTCTGACTTGTTAAAGGGCCTTTGGTACACATTTGTATGTAGAGAGACCGATTTTTTTATCACAACATTACCTCAGTTCCCAAAGTCAGTAGTAACATGTGAAAGACCTTCAGATGATACAGAGATATTGAATTTTATCAGACATAAATACACCAGCTAAAGATCAAAATAGTGCACACATAACATAATGTGCATTTGTAAAGAACAGCCTCACCCTTTGGGACATTTTGATACAGAATGATAGACGTTTGTTGTTGCCAATATTGATAGTATTTATTTTGTCACCATTTGAAGGATGGAAGAAGTAGTGGACCTGCGAGTATTTGAATCTGTGGACATAAGAGGGGCTCTTGGAGTCATCGCATTAGTCTACTGGGCCACCAGACTCTGCTGAACTATAGGCTGACAGAAAGCCCATTAATGACTCCAAGAAACTAAAATGCATCTAGACTGCAGCCGTTTCATGCAGAAACTGCTGGTGTGAAATTACATTTTGAAGACAGAAAGATAGGGCAAGGATATGTGGAAAGGGAGAAAGTCCTGCAGCATCTTACCCACACTCTTCAAGCTCTCCATGCCCAGTAATACTGTGGTACTTCCAGTGTGTCTGTAGTGAGTGATGTTGACACACTAAGGGGCATATTATCAAGCCGGCGATAAGAAATTATCGCCGCTTTAGCGTCTGTTTTCAGGCGAAAAGCGGCGATAATTTTATCGCTGTATTAGCAAGGTCACGCTATCGCGTGAATCCTTGCCCTATCGCCCTTTTCTATAACGCCCACCCTTGCATCTCTAATGAGATGCAAAGTGGGCGTTCCGTCCCAAAATAACTGGAGAAATGTCGTTAACCGACATTTCTCCAATTATCAAGGGAATCCCCAACAAGCATAGCGATGAGAAAAGTAGCGCTAACCTTGGTTAACGCTACTTTCCTTACGCATGCTTTTAGTTTGACTTAGCCATGATATCCAATGGAAGGTGGATATCATGGTTAAGTATGCCCAGCCCTATCAACAAGCTATCGCCAAATGTCGTGCGATTATCGCTGGATTTCCAGCGATATTCGGACATTTGGCAGCTTGCGCCAGGAATTTTATCGATTCTGAGATAAGCGTTGCTAATAGCACGCTATCTCAGCGATAAAATTCATCGATAGCCGGCGATAAATATCCTAGCGCTAAGTGCGCTTAGCGATATTTATCGCCGGTTGTTGATAATATGCCCCTAGATTCTTTTGTCGACTATTACCATGATTTTTACCAGTATGCAAGATTACTTTTTCCTGTGCCTCTATTGAATAGTAATTATGTCCTGGACAGATGACACAGATAGGGTGTCCTTCTGTAATCTGATTACATTGGTTGATATCTCTTTCGATGTTAAAGGGTTTGCAAGAAGATAGGCTCCCCAATATGCATTGGTGCAGTGCCGAATTGTACAAGAAGCACAAGGACAGACTAGCCAAACAGCTCCATTCCATGGCTAATGAGGTAGTTCAGGATGACGTTCTTACCTCCACTACAGAGAACGGGTTAGAACAGTGTTTCTCAAACCCATAGCCAATAAAGGTAGTACGATTTGCTAATCACAGAGAATGCTATCCATGAGAAGTCTGGAAAACACGATGCTAGCAAGAATTCTACAAATATACTACTGCTGCTTATTGGTGCTGTCTGAGTAATCCAGATTTGTCCCTGTTTGTCCATGATGAATACTTTAAACACATGAATCACAATTACATCACATAAAACTGGAATTGCATGTTGGTGGAATGTTAGGGGTCTCGTAGAAGGCATTTTATTAACTCAATCGCTATTCCTTTTTAATGTTCTTCATAGTATGAGGGTAGGTACATATTTTCTAGGATTTCTCAAAGAGTGTTATGTGTGCGAGCAGTTGCTTGTGTGAATATAAATGAAACATTGACTTGTCCCATGGCTATGGGTAGGGGGCAAGCCAAGGCTGCTTATTTGTCCTTGCCACAGAACCACTAGCCTCACATATCCCTCAAACAATTTTGCACCTAGGTATGAGAACTGGTGATAAGACTTTTCTACATCCAATGTATGCCAATTATATTTTCCCATGCCTTAGAGAACCTAATATTAGTCCGGAAAGTATGCCGTGGGCTACTCAGAAAGTTAGCTGCTTCTTAGCTGTATGTAGTATCCGCAGCGAGTCGGAACTGGTCACCTTGACCAAAATGAAAGAATGGGAGCTAGTTTTCCTGCTCGATTTGATCAAATACCTAGGGGCAGATTTACAAGCCCCTTGCGCCACTTTTGCGTCAGTTTTAACATGGGAAAAGTGACGCAAAAGTGGCGCAAGGGGCTTGCAAATAAGCCCCCCAGGATCTAAGAGCTTCAGGGAACCTTAGGACCCTTCTATGTCAAGCTACAGTAGGGCTGTAGGCAGTCTGAAACAGCAGGCACATCTGCCTTGCTGCTATCAGACGAGTAGGATTTCTCTCCTTAGAATGGTGATCTAGCCCCATGTTTTATACATTTTCATGGACGCAACAGAATTGTTATCCATGGTGTTCTTTGACAAAAGTAAGGATGTAGAAATCAAAATGCCCTGGACTTGAAGGCAATCCTTTGTCAAAAGAGCAGTTGCTGTTCAGCCTTCCAAGAGATGAGGTAGGACATTCTCTGATGCAGAAATATACGACCACTGAGACACACTTTTCTAGCCTTGTACTACCGATATCCTGAAATACCTGTATGTGTCCACATAGCAAGCACTACTACGTAATAATAAAGCTGTTCATTCACCCGCTAGCATTGTACTGCAAATGAATTTGCCGTGCCTTGCCAGGAACACACCGGCAGACAGAGCCTATATTAATAGACTTTAAATGGTTCTCTTCCATTGAAAGACAACAATGTCCTTCACGTTAATGGCGGGGGTGGTCCCAGAAACTACTCTTTGAATCTTTGTTCTGGTAATTTAATTATTTTCTTTAAAGGTATTTGGGAAGAAGTTCAGCAAATTACCCCTTTTATTGCTGGCATTTACCAGTTTAAAGGGACAAGGAATGACCACGTAGGAATCGCCTGTGGTTGCATTTTCCTGCAGCTTAACGAGAGACAACATTTGATTTTATTTTATATGATAAAGTCCTGAAATGTCGTGTGCTGGGTACTTTCTAGCCAAGGAGGGCTTGAAGAACTATCTGGGATATGCAATCACTAACGACAATGTTTTTTTCTGCTCTATACAGACGTAATGTAGCTCTTAAATAGTAAACACATATTTATTTTAATAATGTGCACAGAACCTATTACAGACCAGCTAGTTTAAAGCAGTATTGTTTCTCCTTGGATGACCTATGTTTTTGTTGCATGCAACCAGATGCAGATTGCTTTATTCTAGCGAAACTAGACCTGCCGATTGCAGAGTTCTGGGGAAAGGTGTTCAGTACAACATCTATGATGATGGAGAGGGACTCATTTGTGGCACTGCTTGGCTATGTTGTGGATCTTCCTAAATTGGAACATATCTGTCGCTATGGCTATCTTTCTTGCAAAGTGTAGTGATGCAATGTATTGGTTCTGGGGAAATCCCTATCTACCTACCTGGCTGTGAGATCTTATATACTTCACCATGTCTAAGGCCGTCTCACTTCTTATTCCTGCAATGAATAAACCAAAGAATACTAATTGACCTCTGCACGCATCTACAGACTTTCAGTACTAAATAAAATATTTGTTGCACTTTTAGGGGCATATTTTGAGAGCCTTTCGTCACTTTTGCACCACATAAAATGGTACATGCTTGAACACAGGGATCTGAATCAGATTTATGAAGCCACAAAAAGCCACCCTGCATGGCTTTAAGTGGTCTCATAAATCTTGAGTAAGGCAATGCAGGGCAAATTGCTGCATCACTTTACTCTGCCCTCGGAAGGCTTTCTATGTGAGATGGAGTGGGTGTTTCCACTAAACACCCAGGGATTTTGATGCTGCCCCAGATTTACAAAATCATGTAAACCTGGGAAAGAACCAAGGGGCATATTATCAAGAACGGCGTTACAATTATCGCCGCTTTAAGCTAAAGCGGCGATAATGGGCTTGGTAATATGCCCTTGAGAATTCCAATAGAAGCCCATGTTCTGGTTTAAACATGGGCTTCTATTGGAATTCTCAAGGGCATATTACCAAGCCCATTATCGCCGCTTTAGCGGCAGTTTCCTGCCGCTAAAGCGGCGATAATTTTAACACCGTTCTTGATAATATGCCCCCAAATACTTATGCCTCCTGAAGTGAGGCACAACATAACGTAAATAAACATATTTCTCCTCGTTTTTTCCTCTTTCTACGTGTGCTGCATAATGCAGCACACGTAGAAAGAGGAAAACACCACTTAGGATTGTTTCTGTGCAGAAAGGTGCTCTTTTTATAATTAAAAAATAAATATGCATGTTACTTATAGATGTTTTACCTCAAATTACATGTATTTATATGTTTAACTGTTTCAACTATTTTAAATTTATTTAACATTATTTTTTATGGGGCATTAGTTTAGGTTCCCACCTTATTGATATCTATAGAGCGTGTTGCAGTACTAGGGGCTGTCCAGGTGTGGTGCTAGTCTTACTTCTGTTCCCTTTTTGGCTGTAGTAACTTCAGAAGGACAGATTGTGATTAGCAACGGGCTTACTCTTTTGTGGGTGGATACATGTCCCTTCGTAAATCCCTTCCTAGCCCTTCCTAACCCTCCCATAACCCCACCTTACTCTTTCCAAATTCCCTCCCCTTTATTCATAGGTATTTCCCATTTTTGAGCCATTCCACCATCATGCACCTATTTACTAATAGAACATATACTTAGATGTGCAGAGACTCTGCAGTCGGTGAAGAGATCTCCAAACAGAAAATAATAGGAGAGGCGGAGGCTGAAACCCCGCACATAGGTTTGTGAATAGCATTTTCTTGAACATTTGGAGTGCTATTGTAGTACTACAAAATGAAATGTGTGAATAGGCCCTAATGCCTATTATTACCACCTTCATGGAAATATTACCAACCAATCTGTATACATTGGTAAGCTCTCTAATTGCAGAAAATGTGCTTTAGATTTATTTGTGAAAGCTATTTTATTCCGATTGCAACACCCATTTCTTTAAATATTTGCTTTGATGCCAATTTTACACTTTGCATGTTGCTGATATATCTCTTTTGGAATTTGCCACTATTATTATGTTTTGAAACCTTTTAATTCCTATTTGAAGACTAAAAATATATTTGAAGTTATGTTGTTTCTAAGGTTAATATGATAAATGTAAGGAATTCAGAAACTATGGCACAAAGTAGTAAATTCTTAAAATAACATCCACGTTACACACTGATGATAATGTATTAGTATAGAAATATAAAGTAATCAGATTAATGCAACTCTGAAACAAATTAGCTTCACATTTCATTATATTTCAAGTGCCTTCTTCAAGCTTCCCTTATTTATTAACGTATAGGCGTCTAACAAGTGGTGAGTTATAGTGCGAACGGAAGTAAACTGTGCCTAATATAATGTTTGACAACTCAAAAAAAAGAAGAAGAAAACATTTATAGAATTTTAATGAATATATGGCTTCAATTTTGAGTTATGTCTAGTAAGTGATAGTAGTAAATTAGAGTAACAGATGTTCGAAGATGAGGCACAGCTGTATGCTTTACATACAGACACTTTATTTTAAATTGCTAATACTTCAGCTGTAGAAAAATATTCATGCTATCTAAAGAATGTAATTTCTGTATTTGAATATGGTGATAGCCTACTGATAGGTTTTTATTATTTCTAAATTAGAATTCTAAAATTGTGATTTGTGTATCTTTGTAATAGAGAAGAATAGATGCTTGCTATGTCTGTTCAATGAATTAGCAGAGGACCATCTGCAGATGTAATCTTGTCTAGTCCAATTTAAGTATTCCCTTGAGGAACTAAATTATGTGATGTGTTTGGAGATTGGAGATTAGAATTTAATATTACATGGATCTGAGAGTTTGGTGATAAAGTCTAGAAAGCCAATATTCAAAAATACAAAACAGACGGACAAAGTGATTACTAAAAACAAATACAGCTGAAACAGGTGGTACAAATGCTTGGTTTAAAAATGTATAATAAACTCAGTGCAAATAATTAAGATGCATGCATGCTTAATTTTCAAAACCCTGTGTTCAAAATTGAAAATTGGATGTACAATTACAGAATACTGAATATTTTCAAAAATGAGCCTTGAATATATTGAAAAGGAAGTCACTAGTAGAAAAAGGTAATGGGTACATTCCTAAAATAAATTGCACAATTTGAATATATAGATACAGACTCCTACAAATTTGCATGTCTATAATAATTCATTTTTATGGAATTCACAAACAACCTATGCACAAATCTAGAAAGCGGATTCATTCGATATTATATTTGCAAACGTTGAGTCAACATGCAGTTATTTTGTATTTAGGGAGAAAAGTATATGTGTGCATGCACATATTTATTTCTTGATATTGTGTGCAATTCCATGGCTGCTCTAAAGAGCTTGCATACACTGCCCACTCTTAGGAAAACAATTCTGATTAGCAGAAAAGTCTAACACTCATAATCGTAATAATCCATTATCTCACAATGACAAACAATTATGAACAAAAACGTGTAGATACCAAGAGTCGGTCCTCTTCCTTCCTCTAATGCCTGATATTGGCACCGATTCTAACTCACATGAAGCTGAAAAGCATAGTGCCTGATTCACAAAGGTAATCTCACACATTTGTGTAAGTTTATGCCTTTGAAGTATTAAAAAAACTGCATTTTAATAGTAAGTTTATGAGTGTGAATACTCCGCAGTCGGTGTGGAGAAAAAGATAGGCCTTTGTGAGGAAGTATTCCATCCAGGAACCACAAGCAAGGGATGAGACTATAAGTAATTGAACTGGAATATGAATGCATTTTTGCCAGTTAATCAGAGAGAGAAAATAGGCATCAAAGACACAGAAGAATAGAAGCTCCCTGAGAGTTGTATTCATTAATTTTATTACAAATATTATAAGAAATATGACAGTGAAGAAACATACATTTAGTTACCTCAATTCCTGTGACCTACAGATCAATCATTTCACAGTTCCACGTTTATACTCATTTTCAAGACAGGAGATGTGGATCCACTATTGAGGTTTCAGAACTGATTGGGGTGATTCTTTTTCAATTGTCATTTTTTGCTGAAGCTCAGACACAGACTTTGTGCTAGATGAATACTCTCCTAGAGGTAGTAGTAGTGCTGGCTCCAAGCAGAAGTCTCCAAAACAAGGACATAATGAAGCATGAGATCTCAGCCCCTGGCTGTCATCAGCCTTCCTGAGCAGTCATCAGGCACAGACAAAAGGGCAGCCATCCATAGAAACCTTGTCACCCTTAACTAAAGAAACCTATAACCTACCCTTTATTCCTACCCTCTACCTTATGTCATCATTCAGGAAGAACGAATCATCAGCCCTTTGCTAAAAAGGACATCACAGAATTTCTTTGGGTATCCTGTTATCCATTCTCTCTCACTTCAGTTCTGGATTTCCACCGTTCATCCACAGGGTTGCAGTGGATACACACACATTGTGCATGAAAGCTGCATCTACTCTCCATCACACCTTGCAAAATGCATCTCTGACAAATCAGGTTGTTGGTTGCGGAGGGTTAGCCCTTCTCAGGCAACAGCAACAAATCTCATCAGAGTAAACTACTAAAATGACTAAATTAACTTGCCCTTAACCCTCTGGGAGCTCTGCACAAAAAGTAGTCAGGCTCAACTTAAAGGCAATGTGTAAAATATTTATGCAGCACACAAACAGTAATAAAGTGAAAACACGACACAAGAAAAGTCATGCACCAATTAAGACAAATAGAGTAAAGTTTAATAAATTATTTGACACCAAAACAACAAAAATCCAATCAGTAGAACTGTAGTTATGAATTACAAAGATTTAGGTAAAAATAGAGCTTTAAAGCACAAAGTGCCAACTGTGGTTATCCGGTCTCACCAGACCGGGACAAAGCCACAAGGTAAGGCTGACTGCGATGGAATGCATGCCAGATACAGGAACCAGGCTAGGCCTGTGGAGAATTATACCTTATACCCATGATGCGGGGCATTGCGCCATGCAGCAGTGGTTCTGAGAAGCAATGCAGGGTCTTGTCTGAAGCTGCGTCGCACTGTGTTGCTTCCGTTGAGGAACTGTGATACGAGTTGGTTAGCGCTGCATCATTTCTGATGGGAACCACAGCTGGGCTGGCAGAGCACCTTTATCACCACTTCCAAGAGTCCAGGACTGGAGAGGCACTACTTGGGGGGTTAGAACTCACAGCAGGCAGAGTATAAGTGCAGGATTCAAGATGGTTGGAGACTTTTCTGTCCTTGAGATTCTGATCAGGGGGCCAGCCAGCTAGACTTAGGAGCCACTCTGGTATTTCTGGGTTCAAGGTGCACATCCAATCCTTCTTAACCAAGCATCAGGAAAGAAGAAGTCATTCTTGCAGCAAAGCAGCAGAACAGACCTTTTTCTGAGCCTGCCACAAGCCAATGAGTAATCTGGAGAGTGTGTCTGAGAGTCCCTTTTTAGGTCGAGCCTATAGCGGCAGCGCGCATGCGCTGCTCGCTTTGCGAGGCATGCAGTATTCAGCATGGAGTGGAAGCTCCGTGGAAGCTCCGCCCACTCTCCACCCATCTTTTTCATTGGCTTGTGTCTTAAATGCTGCCTTCTGATTGGTTTTAGGCTTGTTAGTCCCTCCTTATGACGGCCATGTCGTCATTTGTGTCCTTCCATGGCTACTGACCCCTTTACTTCAAGTGTTGCACAGACTACTTTCTTCCAATGCCCCCCTCCTCCCGCAGTCCGTGCCTTCTCGCCCGCCGCCCGCACTCCCGTTTGCAATGCAATAGGTCTCGCGTAAATGCGAGTCCTATTGCATTGCAAATGCTTGTTTTTTTACTGCAGCTGGGGAGATAACTTCCGATTTAATTTCTTCGGGAGTGAATGGTTTTTCTTTTTACATTTAATCATGGCGGCTGTGCGTCTTGCTTTACTAAGTACGCACGTTATTGCCGCTCTGCGTGCCTTTCCTTGCTTCAACAACCCCTCCTCCCCCCACCCCACGGAGCCCATCATGCCCAACAAGAACCAGACGGGCAACGGATACTTCTTCTTCGTGCTGGAAAAGTTACCGGAGCTTAAGCGGCGAGGAGTGCCAGTGCCCGGGGTGCGTGATGCTGTTCTGCACTGCTCCGCGATTGGGCGGTGAGTGGCTGGCGTTCCCGTTTTTCTGGTCTTCACATTTCCGCTTCTCGCTGACATTGTTAAGGCCTTGTTATGACCAGCACATTCATCCCGTGTGAAACTCACACATTATTTATACAATATTTGTAAATATTTAATGCAATTTGTTGAACATGGTATTATAATAATAGTACAGCACATGACCCCCTATTTAAAAGAAGAGGGCACTGTTCTGTCTGAGGCAAATCCGGTGTCTGACGAGAATGTAAACATTTCCTGAAATTCCCGATACTTACAAATGTATGCCTCACCCCCCCCCCAGATTTAAACATAACAATGTACTGCCCGCGAAGTCCAAAGAAGGCCTTCCTTGGATATGATCAGCGTCCAACCCCGTGCACCGGGATAAAAAAAACTGCAAATCCATTCTCACGATGTTTAATTCTTCGTTTCCGCCAGGGATATTTTAAGGATGTTGGGGGCCCTGTGCCAAACATATTTTTGGGGCCCCTGTTCGGAACACCTTTGACTTTATGATCCAGTTTCAGCTCTTTCTTGCCCTCCTTCGGCCAAGTCACCGAGTGCCCGGTCCAAATTCTAAATGTTTTTGCATCAAATATTCAGGGAGAGTAACCTGTGTTTTCAATATTGTACTACAGCAGAAGGTCGCTAATTTTGCAAATAATTACTGTGACATCCTCCCATTTCTCATATGTGAGGTAACCCTGGGCATCCAATTCCGCTCCGCTCGCGGAATTTGCGGAATTTAGGCAATTTCGCGTTCCGCGGAGAACGCGGAATTGCCAACAATACCGCGATCCGCGGCGTAGCGGAATTATTTTCTTGTCGCCCTTTAAAAATGCGTTCTAGCGCGCGCGATAGCGACTTACCGGGATTCCTGCATTCACCGACGGGTTTTCCTATCCGTTCGCGTGCGCCACGAGATTTCGGTAGCCGGCCGCGTTATCCCGCGAGAGTTTGCGATCGCGAACACGTCATTCACCGCGCCATCGGACAACGCGAGAGTCTGCGATCACGAACACGTCATTCGCCGCGCCATCGTGCACCGCGAGAGAGATTGCGACCGTAAACACGTCATTTGTGCGCGCCATCGGACATCCGGCGATATTTTTGTACAGCTCGCGATCCCGAACACACAAAATTTTCAATCTGGAGAACAATAACATCGCAAGCAGCATAAAACCTTCTATAAATTGATGATTTGGATGAAAAAAACCTCAGATTGATATTTGGCTGTCCTTTTTGGTCAAATTTTTGGGGGGAGAGGGAGGAAGTGCCACAGAGTCTCCTACTTCCTGTTCCTGTCCAGCAGGCTCCTCTCAGTGCTTTGTCCATCTCCTGTTCATTTTTCACTTGGATTTGAGCTGGAAGGATCACTCTTTGTGTCTGCTGCATCATTATCATTGGATTTGAGGATTCTGGGATTTGAGATTTTACAAGTAAGATGGTGTTGTTTGATTGGGGCATTGCAGTTGCTGCAACTTCATTTTTGGTACTTTTCATCATTTTTAAAAATAAATCGTTGTGGGTAGCCAGTAGGTCCAGAGCTAGTCATGGCTCATGGATTGCTGTGTGATGTATTTATTAATTTCAAACATCATTTAGGGGGCATGGATGGCATTGGATTGAATTGGAAAATGTGTTTTTTTGGGTGTATTTCAGTTTTTTGGGCTGTGTGTTAAATACATGCCTTAGTTGTGTGTGGTGTGCTGCAGGCCTTGTTTAGCCCTGTGTATTTTCGTTTTTGCATTTTATTGCATTACAGGCAAAGTAAAAGCAGGGTGGTTTACCATGCAGCCTTTGCCTGGCTATTATAGGCCTGTTTTCAGTACATTGTTTTCCAGGCCTCCTGCTTGTTGCTTGTGATTTGTGAGTGTCCATGTGGCTGGTAGCCATTTCTGGTGGGAGTTACAAGTGTGCTGCTTTTGCCATATACTAAGGCCTGCATGTGTTTCCCTTTGTGGCCTAGGCTTCTTGTTGTGGGCCTGGCCATGAGGCTGGCGGCCATTTTGAAGCCAGGCAGTGTGCTTTTGCCATAGGCCTGCATTGTCTGTCTTCAGTTTCTTGTTGTTGTGGGCCTGGCCATGAGGCTGGCGGCCATTTTGAAGCCAGGCAGTGTGCTTTTTGCCATAGGCCTGCATTGTCTGTCTTCAGTTTCTTGTTGTTGTGGGCCTGGCCATGAGGCTGGCGGCCATTTTGAAGCCAGGCAGTGTGCTTTTTGCCATAGGCCTGCATTGTCTGTCTTCAGTTTCTTGTTGTTGCGGGCCTGGCCATGAGGCTGGTGGCCATTTTGAAGCCAGGCAGTGTGCTTTTTGCCAGCCCGGTAGTGTGCTTTTATCCATAGGCCTGCAAGCTTGTAGCCTAGTCTGCCAACAGGCCTTTCATCCAGTGGGCCCAGAGGTAGTCAGGGGTGCATGAAACAACTGTTTGTGTGTTCTGTTGAATTTAAACATCATTTAGGGCACATGGATGGCATTGGATTGAATTGCAAAATGT
The DNA here is from genome assembly GCA_963921515.1 of Calotriton arnoldi. NCBI lineage: Eukaryota > Metazoa > Chordata > Amphibia > Caudata > Salamandridae > Calotriton > Calotriton arnoldi. The sequence goes on from CAWUFW010002152.1 coordinate 882,093, forward strand.
GGATTTATTTTTGGGGTGTATTTCAGTGTTTTGGGGTGTGTTAAATACATGCCTTAGTTGTGTGTGGTGTGTTGCAGGCCTTGTTTAGCCCTGTGTATTTTCGTTTTTGCATTTTATTGCATTACAGGCAAAGCAGTGTGGTTTACCATGCAGCCTTTGCCTGGCTATCGTAGGCCTGTTTTCAGTACATTGTTTTCCAGGCCTCATGCTTGTTGCTTGTGATTTGTGAGTGTCCATGTGGCTGGTGGCCATTTCTGGTGGGAGTTATAAGTGTGCTGCTTTTGCCATTTAGGCCTGCATGGTTTTCCTCTTGGCTTACTGCTTGCATCCATCCCTTTGCCAGCTGCAGCTCCCTGAATGATGTGATGAGCAAATAATGTAATGCCAAACAGGGTCCACTTCTATTACATTTGTATTTTGGTTGTTGTTCCTCTTCTTTCCTATCCTTCCTGACAGTGTACACAGTATACCATGAAAGCCCTTGTTGACAGTCTCACAAATGGCTACACTAATTTATATCTTTTATTTGTTTGTTTGTACTACTAGTAATTGAACCACAACAACAAATGCAACATTTCACTGATGTTCTTCTCCTGGCTTCTTTGCTTTTAGGTGCACAAAAAGACAGAGGAGGAGGTGTCATCATCATCATCACCAGTTGTACTGCCAGGCAGAAGTCCTGCTGCGCGTCACGTCCACGTGTGACCACAGACATCTCTGCAACTTGTGCACCTGTGTCCTGCTGACATCTGAAGAAGATGGCCCCAAAGAAAGGTACCAGGTCCTCCAGTACCAAGAAAGTTGCCAGTGAGAAGAAGGGACAGAAGAAGGAAGTGGCACTTGCCAAGACTGGTGTGCCGGCCGATGTGTTTTTGGTAAAAAAACTTATGCCTGCAGCAGCGGTGTCCAGCGGGGACCAAGCTGGGAGCAGCACCTCTGCATCAGTGGGCCCACCCCAGCAACCTAGGCCCAAGCCCATGACTGTGGCAGAGGTAGCCAGTCTACTAACGACCAGTGATGTTGAAATGTCATTATCGCAAAGTAGTACCCAATCCACGCACTCGCAGGCGCAAACTCAGCAGATAAGTGGGCAACCCCAGCCGCAACCCCAGCCGCAACCCCAGCCGCAACCCCAGCCGCAACCCCAGCCGCAGCCGGAACCGCAGCTGGAACCGCAGCCACAGCCGGAACCACAGCCGCAACCACAGCCGCAGCCGGAACCACAGCCCACAATAGTAGTTGTTCCACCTGAAGTAGGGGCAGTTCAGGAAATCAAGCTTTTTGCAGACGAAGAGGAGCAAGCCACTGTTCCAGAAGATCCATTGTCTTCCATACCCCCAGCAAGGAAAAGGAGGGTTAGTCCATCAACTTCTTCTTCAAGCCCCGCTTATGATGATCTAGATGCCACCTGGAAGCCACCAGCTCAGCCTGAGAGTGATGCACGCCACAAGACAATGCTAGTGAAAAGGAAGGTTCCAGAAAGCCTTACAGTTATGGAGGTAGATGTAGACGAGGGGGGTGATGATGATGAAGAGCCAGTCATCACGAACATCACTCCTGGGCCTGCGGAGATGGAGACCAACATTATTAGACTATCCCAAATCGCTGCGAGGGATGTAGCACGGATACCACCAACACAGATAACGCCAACACGATCTCCAGCTTCCATATTTGCCTTTGCAAAGGCCCGGCAGGGACCTACATCAAGCTCAACCACCACCTCAGTAGGTGGTGGTAATGTAAGTGCACAGAGTCAAATTCCATGCACACCCTCCATTTCATCTGGTATTGAAAGTGGCACCTCCAGCAGCTCCAGAAAGTTCTCCTCCCCAGTTTGGGACTTCTTTTCGGTTAGCAGTAAGGAGGAGAACATTGCTATATGCTCAATTTGTCGGCAGGCTGTTAGGCGGGGTAAGCTTGGTACAAACTATGGTACCGGAGGACAAACAAGTCATCTCAAAAAACACCACACTATCAAGTGGGAGGCTCACCTACTTCACTTACAAAAAGTAAAACTGGACCCATTGCTGTTGTTGGGGATGAAGAAGTAGGGGAAGATATGATTGCGGTGGAAGGTGAACAAGAGGGAGACATTTCTAGGCCTACCCCCAGCAGTGTACTGGTAATGCCCACATCCTCAGGAACATCTGAGTGGCACAGTAGTAAGAGTCAACATGAGACACCAAGGCAACCGGGCACTGCAATGAGCAAAATTGCAGCGTCGTCGAGCCTAGCTGGGTTCAAGAAGAAAGGTGCACCACAAAGGAAAATATTCCAGCCTACCATTGACAGCATGCTTAGGTCGGAGGGGCAGTACCAACGCAACCACCCAACGGCACGGTTGTACAATGCGAAGCTGGCTAAAATGTTAGCGCTGGACCTTCTCCCTTTTTCATTTGTGGAAGTGAAGGGTTTCCTTGAATTTGTGTCAGCCATCTGCCCTAAATGGAAGGTTCCCAGCCGGTCCTATTTCGCCCGAGTTGCTGTTCCAGCACTACATCACGATGTGCTGGAATTGGTTGGACAAGCTTTGCAGCAGAGTGCTGTTCACAAAATCCACCTGACAACAGATATGTGGACCAGTTGCCAAGCCACTGATTACATGTGCATCACTGCACACTGGGTCTCTTTTGTGGGGGTTAGAGACAAGCTATCTGAAGTAGGTGCTGTTGACACAGCTGCAATTTTTAATGCTTCTCGGAAACATGCAACTGTAGCCATGTTCGCCATGGAGAAATCTCATACTGCTGAAAACATTTTGGAAGAGTTTAACAACAAGGTCTTTGAATGGCTGCGCCCCAGAGGGCTTCACATTGGTTTTGTTGCCACGGATAATGGCAGTAATATACTTAAGGCCATGACGCTTGGTGAGTATTTCAGGGTCCCGTGTTTGGCGCACTGCATTAACATTATAGTTCAAGACTTTCTGAAAAAAGAACCCATAGTCAGCAACTTACTGACCACCTGCCGCAGAATATGCACGCATTTCCGCCATTCTTTTAAAGCCCGGAAGCAGCTGAGGATCATTCAACATTACTATAGAATGCCAGTCAAAGCACTGATCCAGGAGGTGGCAACACGTTGGAACTCAATGTATTACATGCTTGACCGTCTGTTTGAGCAGTACAGACCAATCAATGAATATGTCATGCGAAGGTCGGATGCTACTGTGAAAGGCATGACCCTTCAGATGGACCAATGGTGCCTAGTTAAATCTCTTACAGAGATGCTTCTTCCTTTCGAGGTCTTCACACGTGAAGTCAGCAAGGAGGACTGTACTATGGGCCAAGCTATCCCATTGTTGCACATGCTAGAGCAACAGCTGAAGGGGGTGTGTGAAGCGTACATAGGTGTGGAGGAAAAAAAGAAGCATATGAGTTGGTGGAGAGCTTATCATGTCGCTTAAGTGAAAATGCAAGGGTGCAAAATAAGATTCTGTCACAACAACATTACATTTGTGCCACAATTCTGGATCCACGGTACAAATCGGCACTGCACAGTAAGACATTACTCCCTTTTTCAGAAGTGGATGTTGCCCGGTACACAACTTGGATAGCTGAGGCAGCCAGTACATTGGAAAATGAATGGCTGGTAATTAAAGGCCTCAAACCCACGTCAAGTACTGCAGCAGGGCATCCTGCGTCAAGTTCAACTTAAGAGCCTGTGGGCAGTGCATTTGGTTCACAGCTGTCACCAACACTATCGACAACAGCAAGAACCGGATCATCAGCCCCAGTACAAACGGCACAGGATTGGTATTTACAGCAAGGACTTGCTAGGTCCAGTGCTGATGCAAAGACAAAAGAGGCCGCACTAAGTTTAGCACCCCTGAACATTGACCGAATGGTCCAGGCCTACCTGGATGACCCAACAGAGGTCTACATTGATCAAAACCCATTGCGGTATTGGTATGGCAAAAGGGGCCAATGGCCAGTGCTCAGCAGGTTGGCGATAAACTATCTGGCTTGCCCTATCGCAAGTGTCTCTTCTGAACGTGTTTTCAGTGCTGCTGGTTCCATTGTAACAGTGAAAAGGACCAGTCTCTCACCCAAAAACGTGGAGAGGTTAACCATGATCAAAATGAATCAGCAATTTATACCACCGAATTACACAATACATGAATCAACGCAGGAAGATGAGGGCAGCGGCTCAGGTGACGGAAGTAGCGTGTTGGATGCTGATTACCTACTTCTGGTTGAACCTCCAGAGTTTGAGGATGAGCTATACTTCCCTGACAACTAGGCTTCCACTTCTTACTGTGGTTCTCCCTTATTTACTTCTATTTGTGTGTCTGTCTTTCTGTTTGGAAACTTCAAATCACAACAAATCCATCACCACTGTCTTCGTATTTTATTGCCTTATATGAGTTTCAGCTCTCTGCATTTCAGTCCACTCCTCCGAGTCCTGCTCCTCCATCCTCCTGAATCGACCTAAATCTATTGCCCTCAAGCCAGATGATGATTGGATGTAGCATAATCGAAGAAAAACTAAAATCTTGCCTCGTTGAGTCTCTCCAAAAGAAGTGGAACATGATGATGACTACTATAGCTATCCTCCTTTCCGAGACGATACAGACTGCCCATTAACTGAAGATGAGAAGGAACAGGTAATGAATGATGACATGCATTGGACGCTGACTGAGTGATTTGTGTTGTTGTTTGTAGTGCATGAAGGTAATTCATTGTGTACTATTATCTAATCTACACACTAAAAGTAACTCAATGCAATGTTTGTTTCCATTCTTGTTTTTCAATAACAATTTTCTACTTCTACTGCAGGCCGATCCATTGCATTTTGAATATGGAAAGGGGACTCAATCTGTACACTACTGCACACTGAGGTGGACAACACACCATGATGATGACCACAGTGACATTATCTCTTCGCACTCCAGTCACTCAGTACGATCCGAGATGATTGATGGAATAACTCAGTGCGTTTCATGAGTGCATTACAAGGTAACCAAGTTAACAACAACCACTGCAGACCTACATGTCTGTGTAGTGGTGGAGTCGAGTGTGGTGGTATGACTGACAGTGGGGCATTGATTTAGTCACTTAATTTGTAAAATGCTATGTTGCTGTATATCTGCTTTGTCTGCCTCTGTCAAAAAAGGTACGCTAAATGGAGGATGTGTCACGGGTGCCGTGGGCCTGCTCTGTCCTGTTGTTGTTGGAGGTTAATGCTGGAAACAGACTAGAGTAGACATGATGTATCCAAATCCATGCCGCCTCTGAAAGTGTTCTTGTTGCACTCCACCGTAATTTAGGCATTTTTTTTCTACTTGATTTTTCAATATCCCTTTTGTTTTCCCATCTGCAATTACAGGCCGGCCCTTACCCTGTGCTACACTGGGAAAAACAACTCTCACTTACCTTACCAATGAATCTACATCTGCCAGGCAGGCAGTGGCGTCACCCAAGATTGATGGCCGGAGCGTCCATGGAAGGGAGGACCAAGACGAATGCCGAGATGCAACTCCCCATTTTGACCAGGATAACATACAGTAACAGTATCAACTTTCATCATCTTTTAAATTTAATTCATTTTTTGTCTTCAATCATTACTACTGTGTGTTGTTGTTGTTATGTTTGCTCTCTGCTTATAATTCAATTCATCCCTACAGCAATGTTTGACTTTTCTTTGCTATCTTTAAGCCCGGGCCGGTACAACAGAACAGAAACTGTATGTAATTCCGGTCTCTCTGAGGGCAGACAGGCAAGGCAAATTGCATAATATACTGCTGCCCTGTACTGTCTAATTGTCTAGTAGTAGTAGTTAGTAAGTACTATCATTAACCATCAAGTTATCATCATCATGCATGCATTTCCTTTTCTCCCTTAACTGATTTATGGATATGGTTGTCTACCAAGATTGTGTTTTGTTGTTGTCCATGCGTACTGTTTTTCTTTGTCAAACCTTTCCCAAAACCCCCTTCCCAACCATTCATCAAACCCTAACCCTCTTCCCCCGGGCTGTGTGACTTATTGAGGTGTGACTAAATTAAATGTACACCAATAATTTATCACACGCTTGCTGGGGCGGATGTGGCTAAAGCAACAAAAATGCATTTTCAAGGCAGGGTGTGGATCTTCTTCTGCTTGCCCACCCTCCTATGAGCAGTATATTTGCGATTTTTTTTTTTTTTTTTTTTTTTACCAAAGGAACTTAATCCATCAGCATTAATTGCCGGCATAGATTGGATTTGTTGTCATCCTCCGAAACAGCACTAACGGTTACGCTTGTGTCGAGTCACGGTGTACTGTAGGCCTAGTCGAGTGACTCGACACAGCTAGAGTTTGTAACTCTATGTACTAGGCTATCCCCGCAACCATTATGTTTCCTTGTATTTTGGCATATTATTGTTTGGCAGTAAGTTCCGTACTGTACTTCGTTCTACTACTCCTCCCACAGTCTCTCTCAGGCGACTGACCGTCTCATTTTCTTTTATTTGCAAGTGCTACTGCCAGGGTCTACTACTACTACCACCACAACCATGGCATGTTGGGAAAGAAAACCATCATCACCATGCAGCCATTGCCATGCCCAAGTTAAACATCAAGCACAGGTAAGAGAAGAAGTTTGGGGGAGGCATAATTAATAACGGAATTTTTTTCATTAATTCTATTTCACACACCCTTTGAGTCCAGTTGCAGAATGCATAGATTAGGAGGAGAGACTGACAGTACTAGTAGGACAAGTCCCTCAGTGAGGGGTACCGCATCTGTCTGTTTGTGTCTTAGTAACTCAGCCAATTATTTAAATCAAACACTGGCTGTGGCACTGCACCAGCAAGGAAACCGTGTGACGTAAAACAGTAACCCCACCCACAAAACATTAACCACATCGTATATAAAGTCTAAATATGTAATTTAATACCCTAACAAAAATAAACTATGTAAAAAAATCCCACAACACCTGACCCACCCCTCTCCCTAACCCCAACCAATGTTCATGTCCCGGAACGAAAAAGTCCAACAAATGTCCAAAAGTCCAAAACCCAACGCCCGATTCCCACCCACCAAAATAAGCTATAAAAAAGGGGCAATAAATAAACGGGGTCTCAGCGGGCTTGCCTCTCCAGGACACGGATGCGCTCCTCTAGGCGGGCCACGCGGTGCTTCAGCGCGCGGCAGTTGCATCCACAGGGGGGGCGGACAGCAGTGCTTCTTGCTGTGTGGCGGCGGACCGGCTGCCAGGCGGTGGCGCCGTTACACTGTAGGGGGGTGTCTGGGGCCCGGGGCATTGGAGGAGGCTGCAGCTGCTGCCGCCGCCTCCTCCTCTTCCTCCTCTAGAAGAACCAGCCGCTGGTATTCGGCCTGTATGGCCTCCAGCTTCCGGCGCCGGGCCTTGGCTGCCAACTCCTTCCTGTCGACTTTACCTTTGGAAGGAGTAGCTATATCAAGAAGAAAAAACAAGACTATTGTAAAATATACTCTTAGCAAAGCAGTCAGACAAATTCATTCTACACATAGTGGCACAGTAGCACTGGCAAGCACAGTACCTAACATTTGTGGTATGTATCTATCCTCCCACTACCTCGGCCTCGAACATTTGTGGGAGTTTTAGGCATTCCATCACCCATGCATCTGATTCATATCACACACCTATGCATGCATCCCACGTATCCTTCTCTGCCAGTCATAAATATAAAATCTCGCCCGTCCTTCCTCCTTCCACCCTTCTTTCCCTTTTCGTTCAACCCATCCATCAAGGTCATCTGATCAGACTTTTAGTCTTCTCCATAAAAATTTCACAGCTGAGTTGAAGTCCGATAGAAGAGGCCATTGGTTACTCTCAGTACACTCCCCTCGCTAATGCTATTGCTAATGCTAAGTAAAGGGTGTCCTCTTCTTCAACCATTCACAACAACTTCTTACTTAAGTCTCAACAGTACAGTATACATTACACCCTTGCAGCGAGTGTAATGTCAATAAGTAAGGATTAGGAATATAACTTACCACCGCCTGCCACTGCTGCTGGCTCACCCCCTGCAGCTCCTCCAACATGCTGCATCGCCTGCACCCTCAGCGGCCGCGTCACCTTCACCGCTGGCCCCGGTACTGGTGGTCGGTAGTACGCCTAGAAAAAAAATTACACATTTTTCAGATGCCATATACACCTCCCCCTATTTTTCACTATCAAGAATGAAAAAAAAGTTAATACATACATAATACATATACAACATACATCACTAGTATAAATCAGGTAGTAGAGTAGACACTAGTAGTGTTTTATGGTCCCTAGGGTCATTCTAGTCTTTGCTAAGTTACCCCGAGCCATGCAACCATTTTAGCTCTGTCTTTTATTTTTGCGCAAGTTACCTCGCAGCTTGTTGTGAAAGACGCCTTTGAGCCCACATGAGCTCATACTGCTACTGTCTGAGCGCTGCGTACAAGGTCAAAAAACAAGCGACTTTGTTATGGAGTTCTGGTGTTAGTCCATATTGCTTATCCATAAAAAAACCAGCACTTTTTGGCACGACTGAGAAATGCTTGCACTATACTAACACGCACTATTTTTCTCATTACAGACGGAAGATTCCCTTATACGAAGAACCAGAGCTTTGCAGAGCTTATGATGTAACCAGTACTAGGTTCTTCTAAGGTGAGGGCTCCCCAGAATTCTCACATCTCCATTTATAATTTTATATAAACTAGATTCCTACCAAGGGGAGGGTGGTTCTTCCACCACTGTTCAGTTATCAGGATCTCGTCTTTTGGCTTCTATGGACTTGTAGTTGTAAGTAACTTGTAAGTCTAACTAAGTGTAACAATGTTTATTGTTTTAATCTTATGCATTTTGCTGTTGCTGCTGCATTATACAACGTACAGAGCTTGTCAGTTGGAAATAAAAATAAACCTTTTGAACTTACATAGACTCGGTGGTATTTGGTGTGTACTTACACGAGAGAGTGAGCAAAGGGTGTGCATTGCTTCCGCGACAGAGGTTGGGAGTGTTATGTTGTCTTGGTTGTCTACTTATTGGGTATTTTGGGGGGCGTTTGAGTAATGAGACACTATAACTAGTCGGTCAGGGGATTGTGGTGGCTTCTGATTGAGGTGTGAGGAAGGTCCAACCTCCCATCACCAACGTCCTATTTTCTTGTGCAAAGTTCTGTATGTACAGAATCCCTACAACAGTAGTAGTATGTCCTATCCTATCTAAAATTCTAAAATGTGGTTGGGCATTTTCTTGGTGGGAATTGTCGAAAAGCCTCAAGAATAAGAAGACTAGAAGTAGTAGAAGAGGACAACCCACGGACTGGACTCAGTGGCTATAGCTATTGGTGAATATGAGTTTTATTTAAAATATTTTAAATAAAGAGTGGGCAACTGGGCAAGCTTAGCTACAGACAGACTAATAGTAGTAGTACAGAGAGTCATAGCAGACGCAGTTAGAGGCAGGGATAACAAGAATTTAGAAACAGATAGTATAGAGCAAAGAAGAATTTGTAAAAATTCGAATTAGGATACCGAAATAATAGTTCGGAAAAAATAAGGTGCAGGAAAAGTTTGGGAAATATAATTATTAATATTAACCACTGGAGGACTTACTGAGGCCAGCAGCAGAGCCCTCGATAGAGGAGCGGTCCTGTCCCTGGAAGGCATCTTGTAGATCTTCTTGGCCCACCGCCTGCGACCCCGTCTTCTTGCCCCTGGGTGCTGCTGATCATGTAAGATTTCATAAAGAAAGAGACAAAAATTAAAGTTTGGTGTGAAATAAATAAAATATTTTAAAATACGCACCAAAAACATTTTTGGTAACAACAATTGCAATAAAATTGACCTATCTGATCGACTGGTAGTATTGCGAGATTCACGGACCGTCTAGCAAGCCTAACTACCACCTGACCTAGCCCACCTATTCCAATCCAGACAGGCCAATTGTTCAGTAAGTCTGCATTTCCATTTATTTTAGTCCTCAAAAATGCATAGATGGAGGACACATGCATACATTTTTGCATACACCAAATTGTTGGCTGGTTGCTGCTGATGTTCTGCTAGTGATGATATAAGCCTATTAACACTCAGTAAACAAGCTACAAAAGGTTCTGCTAAGGATTGGGGTAAGCAGCACTCAGCAGCACGTGACATGACAGAGGATGCGTCACGCACACCACTTACAAATTACCAACTAATAAGTAACTAAACCTATCAATCCACCACTATCCCTTCTTAGTGGCAGGAGGACAAAGGAAGGACTACTCTCTCTAGCATTACGTCACTTAAGTTCTCTAAAGTAAACTCTTACATAGTCATCAGGCCAAGCGAGCGCAAAGTTGCAAACAAGTAAGATTAGTAGCGCCGAGCGCCTGTGTCATAACAATCACAGATTTGTAAACGTAATTTACCTGCAATGTAAGCAGCAGCATTCTTGCTGGTCGGAAAAAAAAAATATTCGCAATATATAACACAGAGCAGAAGAACACAAAGTAGTAATATTAAATAGCTACTCACAAAGCCCCGGGACCTCCACTCCTAGCAGGTCCAGCAGGTCCTGCTCCCGGTCCAGAATATCGGACCACCGGTGCGTCAGCTGCTTATTGGTGCGCCGGACACCAGAGCAGTGAAACACTGCCCGATGCACCTTGCCCCACCGCTGCCGACGCTCCCGGAGCCCGTACCCGGACCCAGGCCTGCCGCCTGCTGCCAGGGTTAAGGGGAGGTGGCGCTGAACAAAAAAAAACAGTGCGGCCACCTCCGCCTCATTGAATAAGGCCCGTGCCTGCACCCTCTTTGGCGCCGCCTTCCGTAAGGAAGGCGGTCGCGGCTCTGGCTCCGACTTCGAGCCATGTGGCTGTGGCCCTTTGCCATGGTTCTGGGTAGGCGGGGGACGGAAAAGAAAAGGTAGGAATTAAAAAAGTAAGTAAAAGAAATGAAAAAGCAGGTAATAGAAAAAGTGTGAAAAAGTAGTTAAGAACACACAAAAAGTAGAAAAAACTCAAAATATAGAATCAGGAAAATAGAGAGATAGATAATAAATAAAAAAGACCCCAAAAAAGTTTACAGAAACAAAGGATTGAAAAGATAGAGGGAAGATTGAAAAGCAGGCCCAGAACCATAGCAATAGAGTGAAAAACAAGATGGCCGCGCCCATTGCGACCGCATGGGCAAGTTCGCGTGATATTTCCCCCCCGAGCACGCAAAAAGCGTCGCGAACACGTAATGCGCGTTCCCGAACAGGAAACCCTTATCGCGAACGGGCGGGAGCATGCAATACGCGACCCGGAACTGGAAATACCATCGCGAGCGGGCGGGACAAGTGAAAACAAGATGGCCGCGCCCGTTAGCGACCGCATGGGCAAGTTAGCAATATATTTCCCCTCGAGCACGCAAAAACACATCGCGAACGGACGGGACCAGCAATTCCACGATTTCGCGGAATTTCCGCGTGCTCGCGGAATTTTTTAGCAATTTCGCAGAGATTTGCGTAACGCGACTACGCAAATTCCGCCCACCCTTAATGTGAGGTCCTGTTTTGATCTAAAAGATACTTTTTTTATGCGTGTTTCATGAAACATAAACACAGCATTTCTCTGCGAAATGTCTGTATAGACTTTGAAACATCACACACATTAAAAATATATGAAAGGAAAACGGTATTTAAAATGTGTTTTAAAATTATTCAAGGTAATCAGGGTAAGAGTCTCTGCAGAACAGAGCCGGGTCTAACAGGGCCAGAGCCCACTTTGCCCATGCCTTAAAACGTCTCTGGTTTCCACGCAATAATGAAACACGCCAAAGTTAGCAAAAAATGGGCAGTAGCATCTCCCCCCTAATAAAACTATTCTCTAGTAAATTGCCTTTACTGAGGCTCATTACCACGACCCACTTCTTACATTCTCTGTGCAATTTTAGACTGGTTCTAAATGAAGGGAGAGTCTACTGCTGGAGATGAGCGAGCTGCTGAAAGCTTGAGCCTGACTCTGGCTCAGCTCGAGGTCCATTGGACCCTTGAGTCCACAATGAGCTGAACTTTCAAGTGGCGTCTTGTTGCCACGCTCGCTCTTACTTCATACACAAAAAGAGTAAAAAAAAACATTAACAGTTGAGTTAAAAAAGAGAGACAAAAAGATACCCATTCAATTATAAAAAACGGAACCAGAAAACCTGGATTACCCCCTTCTTAACAAAATTGTGTGATTTTAACAAATTATTTTCATTTTACCAATCCTTCTTTTAAGAAAGCACCTTCAAATATGCGAGTTCAGAATGCCACCTCTAAAAATAAAAATTAAAATTAAAAAAACATTGTCTTATTTATTAGAGTATAATGTTGCACTAATATATTTAATGTATTTAGTTCCTTTAAGGTGTAAAGTAAACATTGGTATCCAGAAGAATGTGGACCTTTCTGGGAAACTATTAGTTCTTGTCTTTATTTTAAAACATACTGTCTTGTAAAATCTTCATCCATGCTTTTGTTTTTTTTTTAATCTATTTTTAATCATCTTGATGACAGCATTGTAATTACATGCATCATATGTTTATTAAGCATCAAACATACACCTTACTGCACTTTGTTTTAAACCATGTGTCACGTGATTTTGAGATTTTCACAGCAGATCACCGTGTTTAACTCATGGAACCACCCTGCTGAATATCCGCACCTGTAACCACCAGCTCAAATTAAGCACTGGCTGCAGGCTTAATCATGAACTGAACAGGGACAGCGCAGTCACTTCCCTGGCTGTCTTGAGTGCAGATGCTCAGGTGCAAAACACTGTAGAGCAGGCCTCGTGATCTGCACAAGTGACATGTAGTTTTGCTGATATGCTGGGGATTTTTGTACCAATATTTGTGAGGCATTGAAGCAGTTTAAAAAATGTGTTGCTTCAGTGCATTGCTTGCGAGTTCCAAATAGTGTTTTACATACAGGGCATTGTGTAAGGCTAAATCAGAACAGTAGATGTAACACTCAGGATAATGTGCTGCATGGCTAAATACTTTTAAGGTCCTAAAAGCGATACTGATTGCATTGCAAATGCTTGTTTATACCTGGTGCCCATTTTGAAGTGGAAGAGGCTTCTTGAGTTTCCACCTACAGAGGTGCCAGGAATTACCTACCTCCCTGCCTTGGTCCAAATCTATCTCAGGGCACAATAGGCTAGTGTGCAGTCCTATGTGTGTGTGCTGGGCCAGTGCCTTTAAAGTGCACGTGTGGTAGGTGACAACTCAGCCCCCCCAATAAGGATGAGATGGCCCATTCTTCCAACTCCCACACCCACTGTTGTGATACTGTCTGAGAAGGAAATACAAAGGCCAACTTCCAACTACAACTAACCGTGTGACCCAGGAACAGGCCGCAGACACCAAATAGTAAGGACAAGAAAATGCCAACTTTCTGAAAGCTATTGATAGGTAAAGGTGCCTACAAGGGATTTCATTCATTAATCTCAGTTAAAAGTTGTACATATTCATTATTCATGTGTTGAGCCCCAAATGGTGACTGAACCTTGAAACAATCTAAACGTGAGTCACGATAACTAATATGCAACAGATTTATTCAGACACGGGTATGTCTATTTTTCTCAAAAGTACACACTTTTAATGTGAACAAAAATGCAAAGGGTACAAACAAAAACAATACAACATCATGATAGAGGGTACATGAAGGAGCCTACAGATCAATGATGTGAGCATCTATTCCAGACAATCAAAAAATAAGGAAATGAATCTAAAGTAATAGAAACAGTTCCTCAGTAGCCAAACATGCTGGGGAAATAGATGAAGTAGTCGAACCAGATAAATCGAGTACAAAGAAGGAGGGCCTGGTGCATAGGCTCCTATAAATCTAAATTTTATGGGAAGCGAATGGCAAGCCCAAAGCAATCCGACCATGTTATGTCGGCGTGCGGTTCGTAGCTGTGAGAAGAAGTAATTGCTTTTCTGCTCTTCCGGAGTGTGGATGAACTTCACCATACCTCTTGGTAAAGAATTTGTAATCACACCACTGCCCCGCGGTCGGATTGCTTTGGGCTTACATTTTGCTTCCCATATAATTTAGATTTAAAGGAGCCTATGCACCAGGCCCTCCTTCTTTGTACTCGATTTATCTGGTTCGACTTGCTTAGCGAACATGATCTAAGGGTCTTTTTTAACATTTGACTGATTGTCCTGAAGATGGTCTGACGGACGATATTGTCACAACAGACCGAAACGTTGACTACTTCATCTATTTCCCCAGCATGTTTGGCTACTGAGGAACTGTTTCTATTACTTTAGATTCCTTTCCTTATTTTTTGATTGTCTGGAATAGATGCTCACATCATTGATCTGTAGGCTCCTTCATGTACCCTCTAACATGATGTTGTATTGTTTTTGATTGTACCCTTTGCATTTTTGTTCACATTAAAAGTGTGTACTTTTGAGAAAAATAGACATACCCGTGTCTGAAAAATCTGTTGCATATTAGTTATTGTGACTCACGTTTAGATTGTTTCAAGGTTCAGTCACCATTTGGGGCTCAACACATGAATAATGAATATGTACAACTTTTAACTGAGATTAATGAATGAAATCACCTGTAGGCACCTTTACCTATCAATAGTTTATCTGCCCAAGCCTCCAAGGGTGTTTTGGGTTTCCCACTGCTGTGTTACTAACTTTCTGAAAGTGGCATTTTAAGAATTGCGACTTAAAATCTGACTTTGGCATTAAAGAGGTTTTACAATTACAATTCCTCAGACACCAAGCATGATATTCCTACCTGCTTCCAATCAAAAGTTATCACTTAGTAAATGTAATAAGGTAATTCAATGCTACTAATAGTCAAAAACTAATTTGAGAGGTTGTCACTAGCAGGAGATATAAAACTTGAAAGTACATGCCAATCTTTTTAAATACAACGCACCCTGCCCTATGGGCTGTTTAGGGCCGAACCTATGGGTGACTTACATGTATTAAAAAGGATGGTTGAGGCCTGATGTAAGGTGCAATGGCAGGCCTGATGCATATTTAAAGGGTTACTTAAGTGGGTGGCACAATCAGTGCTGCAAGGCCACTGGTAGCACTTAATTTACAGGTCTTGGGTACCAGTAGTACCACTTTACTGGGGACTTAGGGACTTACAAGTAATTTAAAAATGCCAGTTGGGTGTAAGTCAATTTTACCAGGTTTAAAGGATAGAACATAAGCACTTTAGCACTGGTTAGCAGTGGTAAAGTTCACAGAGCCCTTACTTAAAAACAACAAAACAGGTCAGGGAAAAGGAGGGGTGAAGGCAAAAAGTTGCATCCAGCTGGTCCATGCATTTAGACTTTCATCACACAAGGAGTCTTACTAGTACACACTTGCTATATATCCACTGCAATTAGAATATCAGCATAAAGATTTGAGGGTCACACAGAATACCTCTTTGGGCCACCTGAGATGATCTTTCTTGAGCCATCTTCAACCCCTCATCATCATAGCCTTATTATGATCCTAAGCTCCTTTTTGCTGAATGCTATAGCTCTTTGGTCCCTTTTTTAGTCATTCTTCCATTCTTCACAGACCACACTAATTTTCACCCAACCCTGACACAGATCCAGCTCTCCCTCATGCTGCCAGCCCTTGCTTCGCCCTGATTGTGTCTCTCTCACCCCTCCTTCCTCACATGACCTAATTAATGGACACCGCAGCGAGCAAGCCACCAGTGTGCCAAAGGCAAGCCAGTTTACACCCCTACGTGCTTGGACCATGACCAGTGCCAGAACCCCTGGCTCCCCACCCATCTGCAGTTCCAACGCCACTGCGCTCCATGCCCTGAACACCAGATGCCCCATTGAATAATGCTGATTCACCGCACTCTATGGTCGGCCAATTTTCCTGTGCCACCTGCACCTTCTCCTGCACCAGTATGACCACTGTCATGTTGCATAGCACCACACCAACCTCTTTCCACAACATACCAGAAGCATCTCACCGACTCCACTGCCTAGTGTTCAACGTGCGCTCTATTTGCAAGCATGCCACTGAGTTATAGGACCACATCCCCACCCTCGCACCCAACATCATCTTCCTCACCGAGACCTGGCTCAACCGGTCATCTGCCCCTGACATCACCACAGCTATCCCCGATGAAAATAAAATCACCAACCAGGAACACACAAACAAACCAGTAGGAGAAATAGTCATCATCCACAAAGAGACCATATAGTGCACCACCCCAACTGTCAATACCACCACCCCCATCGAACACCTCAACTTCAAGATCCACACAGATAACAACTCAACCATGAAAGGCACCCTCGCATACACACCACCGGGTCTGCTCCCCAACTTCTGCAACACCATCGCAGACTTCATTGCACCCCTCAACCTGGACTCCAATGACTACATCTGTCACTGCGACCTCAACTTCGACCTTGACAACACCAATGACAACAAAATTGCCCATCTCCTCTACAGTATGAGCAGCCTCGGACTGATCCAAATCATGTGTGACCCCTAGCGCACTGCAGGATACACACTGGACCCCATTTTTACCTTCAGCAACTGCTCAAAGACAGCCATGTCACAGAACTCACATGGGCTGACCACGCCATCATCCACTTCAGCATCTCCAGCCCCTGCACCACCACTCCAAAGATGGATAGTACCCCCCAACACAGCTGGAGCACAATTTCAAAGACCTGCTGGACTGATGCCCTCAACACCTCCAACCCAGCTGCCGCCCCCAACCTGGAACAGAGAATTAAGTACTTCAACACCTCAATCTCCAATTGCGCTGACAGCATCATCCCCAACAAGAGCAACATCCAGAGAAAATCCTCTCCAAAACAGCAAGGTGGTACACCCAAGAACTCAGAACAGTGAAACGAGACAGCAAAAAGCTGGAGAGGAGATGGCGCGCCAACAAGGACAACATCACACACTTACAAGAGCTCTGCAACAGCCTCGCAGAATTCTTCCTTGACAAGATTGCAACCATATACAGAAACTTTGAACCCCAATCAACACCCAGGGGCTTACTCAACCAATATGGCCTCACCACATCCGACATGAACCACAGAGTGACCACCTGGAACAAGCTCTCCACCCAGGATGCCACCTCTATCATGAAATCCATCTGCTCAGAAGCTCTCACTGTTCCATGCTCGCACCACATCTTTAACCTCAGGAACCAAAGGATTGGACGAGAACTCACCACCCTGCTTAACACCTCAATTACTACCGCAACATTTGCCGAAATCCTAAAAACACGCTGAAGTCAGACCACTACTCAAAAAACCCTCCGCCGATGCCAGCGAACTCAAAATCTACCAGCTCATCACCTTGCTCCTATTCCAAGCCAAGGTACTGGAAAAGTCTATCAACAGGCAACTCACAACACACCTGGAGCGTAACCAGCTACTGAAAGCATCCCAATATGGTTTCTGCAGCAATCACAGCACCAAGACCACCCTGATTTCTTCCACCAATGACATCCAGATCCTCCTTGACCAAGCAGAAACAGAAGCCATGATCCTCCTCGACCTCTCAGCAGCCTTTGACATCATTTTCTACCACACGCTTGTCGAAAGACTCAACCACATCAGCATCCAAGGGGACGAGCTCAGATGGATCACTTCCTTCCTCATGGAAAAACATAGAGGGTCTGCCTACCACCTTTCACCTCCGAACGCATGTATATCGTCTGTAGTGTCCCCCAAGGTTCATCCCTCAGCCCTACTCTCTTCAACGCATACATGACCCCACTGGCCAACATCGTCAGATCTCACTGGCTCAACACACTATCCTACGCAGATGACACCCAACTCATCATCTCCCCCAATGATAACCCTACCTCCACCAGGACCAAATTTCCCAGATGCATGACAAGTGTTGCCGACTGGATGAAGAACAACTACCTGAAGCTGAACATGGACAAGATGGAATAACTGATCTATGGCAACAACAGCAACTTCTGGAACGACTCCTGGTGGCCTGAAGACCTGTGACTCACACCCATACCTGCAGACCATGCCAGAAACCTCTGAATCATCACTGATAACAAGCTCCCCATGAAATCACACATCAATGCCATCACCTCTGTCTGCTTCCTCACTCTATGCATGCTGCGTAAGATCTTCAAGTGGCTACCCCGGCACATGAGACGCACCGTCACACAGACCCTCATCACCAGGTGACTGAACTATGGCAACACTCTCTACATAGGAATTGCTGCACACCTCCTACAGAGACTGAAGGCCATACAGAAAGCCAAAGCCAGACTTGTCCTTGACCTCCCTCGAAGTTTCCACATCACACCCCACCTCAGGCAACTCCACTGGCTCCCCATATAGACGAGATGCCAGTTCAAGCTGCTGACCCACGCATACAAGGGTCTACTCAACGAAGGACCCGCCTACATCAACCACTGCCTGAATTTTCACCTACCATCGAGAAATGTACGCTCCACCTCGCAATCACTTGCTCACATGCCCCGCATCCACCAAAAAAGGAAGTGGAGGACACAACTTCTCCTACATCACAGCAAAGACCTGAAACATCCTCCCCATGCAGCTCCAAACCATCATCTCTCTTCCGGAATTCCAAAGGGTCTTCAAAACCTGTCTCTTTGAATGAGCCTCCGGGACTTGCAAGCATCTGGATACCCTATTGGGTGATTAGCTGTGCTAAATAAATCCTGATTGATTGAATGATCCACCTTTACACATCTCTGCCAAGTTTTAGTCCCTATGCCTTCAGATACACCCTCAGATTACTGTACCAGCATCAGACAGCATATTCTATTACTCAGAGTTCAGAGTGAAACATTCACAGATTTCACTTCAATTTGTATGCTCTGATTTTTCAACAAATACTTACCAGTTCTATAGTGGGCTGAAGAGGTGGGAGTTTCTCAAGGTTGGAAGCATATGAATTAGAATGATTTATAAAATGTATATCATAATACATGGGTCTTGACTCACATAGGTGTCCTCCTGCTCCTGGTCGTCTTTCACTTTCAAGTCCTTCTGTGCCTTTAGGCCTTTTTCCATCCTAGTCCTGTTCTACGTGCTCTTTTTCTGGTCTGTATTGGTCCTCCTGATCCTCATCCTGGCCTTAGTCTAACTATTTCTGTTCACCCTGGTACTGGTTTCCTGAATATGGTGCTCCAGGTTGTAGTTCACACTGGCCCTGATCTTTTTGGCTCTGCTCCTGGTTCATTCTTTGTATTAGCCCTTTCTGGACCTTCTGATCCTGGTACTACTGAGCTGCACCCTGATCTTGCTGGTCTACTGAGTCCTTAGCCCCCTAGCCCTGTTGTCATGGTTCTCCTATAGCTGTCACTTCTAGTCTTCCTGGTTTGGGACACCATGATTCTCCTTGACCTGGTCTTGTGCTTCTGGTCCACCTGGTACTGCATCTACTGGTCCTGGCCCTCCTTAGTAGGTCCTCTTTTGCTGGGCTTGGTCATGTTGATCCTGATCTGGCCCTCTTGGTCCTCCTGGCTCTGGTTTTCCCTGTTCCTCTGATCCTCACCAGCCTGGTCCCAATCCTCCAGTTCCTAGTCCTTCTGCTGCCCTTGGAACTTCAGGCCCTTGTCCCCTTGGTTTTGACTTCTCTGGTCTTCTTGGCCTGTTCCTGGCCCTGCTTATGCTGATCCTTTTGGTTCACCTAAACCCCTCCCATCTGGTTTCTGGTCTTAATGGTCCTAGTCCACCTGCTCCTGGCCGGAAAAATTCTCTGAGTCCTCCTCCAACATGTTATGATACTCTTGGCCCTAATCCTCCTGCAAATGTCATTCTTGACTAACTTGTTTTGATCCTCCTTTTTCAGTCATCCATCCTGTTCTTATCTACCCTACTTGGTCATCCTGGCTCCTGTCACCCTGGCCTTCCTTGTCCTGGTCCTCCTTTTCCTCTTTGTCCCGGTACTGCTTGTCCTGGTATTCCAGGACCTGATACACCTCCCCTTCTGTGACTTGAGCTTCCTTTTCCACTTGGTTGTGTTCCCAAGGGTCCTCCTTGCCCCGGTCCTCTTAGTTTTTGCCCTGCTGGGTCTGGTTGCCAGGCCTTCTTGATTCTTCAGGACCTGTTCTCCAAGTCTTCATCACTCTCAAACTGGTTAGCCTAGCAATGGGCTTCCTATTCCTGGTCCTCACAGTCTGTGTTCTCTTCTTGGTTTTGTGCCTACTAGACTCGATCCTTTTCTTCCTGGTCCTCTTTGTTTGGGTCTTTTAAGGCCCAATCCTCTTGCTTTTGGTCCTGTTGGCCAGCCTAGCTCTTCCTTTTCTTTCCTGATCCTTTTGACCCTCATCCATTAGATCTTCTCTGTTAGAAATGGCCCTTTCTAGGGTGCTTTCCGTTGACTTTTTTGCTTTTCTCCTTCCCAGTTTTCCTTTGCTCTGGATGCTAGCCTCATGACTCAAGCGCGTTTGGCACTGGTGTGCAGTGTGTAAGCAATGAGCTTGTCATATACATACTGTGGATCTGTGTATAAATGATTGGCTGATTCGAGTCAGCTGTAAGTCCCTTGTCATGGGGCAAAACCTATACCAGGGGCATGTATCTCGAATTCACCTCCGTCAGACTGCCACACTGGTTGTGCCATTCACTGAGGTGGCTCTTCAATTGTGCCACAGATTTGCCCTGGTGGGTCCTGTGCGCACGTGTTATTGTTACTCGGTTTAGCATTTAGAGAGCTATGCGCCAACATTCTACTTGTCTCCTGCTATGTCGGAGGTCCCCCTGGTACCAGGGAGCGGTGTTGGGAAGAGGCGGAGCGTGTGCGTGTGTACGTTACATGCAAGATTCGTGTATGGCAATGGGTGGTGAGTTCTGTACGACAAGGGCCTGTTTCTCACTTTGGATAAGTATGAGGAGATATAGGGAAAGACTGTCTAGCATTATTTTTTCAGGCAGAATAGTAACAGTATAGTGTTTGGTATTGATGAGTTCAAAATGGCGAATCCTCTCCAGTAGTAGGAGTGTGTTCGACATTACAGTGGTGGTAATGTCACTTTGGGAGAGTGGAAATTTTGATGTGCGTGGCCCTGTGTGCCTGGCTACTTGTCTCCTAATTCACAACTGGGTGCTAGGGGGACAGCCACATTTGTGCATTCCTGATAGAGGGCCATAAACTAGGGGTTTACTGAAAACTGCAGACATCTGATTCTGAAGGGCCTTTCTGGTATCGTTACGTGGGGCGGAATTGGCACCTGCATTCCAAGAGGCAGCATCTTGGCCCACTAAAGATTGTGATAATACCTCCCGGGGTAGGATGGCAAACAGAAAAACATTTAGTGAGGACCTGTGCCTTTCAAAGGTGGCGATTTGAACTGATTGTATCTTCAAAGGCCATGGTGGATATAACTCTTGGGGCTTCGGCTTCCGAAAGTAGAGACACCTTTGGATTTGGAACTATACTATGCTAGTTTGATAATGGGACATTGAAACGAGGAATCATTAGTGCAGGGGGGACTGCAACTGGACAATCCCCAGACTCGTGGTGGCTAGGAGTTTTCTGTGCTCCAAGAAGGGGACTATCACTTGGTGGATTTTGCCTCAACGCTGCTGCCCTGCAGCTAGTGTCAACTGTCATGGCCTAGGTCTCAAAGCGCTCTTCAAGGTCAGGTGAGCTGGCCTACTGTCCATGAAATCCAAGGGACACAAAGGATCTCACTGTCTTCATGAGATCGCAAGGACTGCACTGGGTGCGGCGGAGATAGGTAGAAGTGATCGTGGTTGGGACAAGGACCGTCCAGAGTCCGAGGGACCTGTGCTTGCAGCCAGGGGACCTGTGCTCGATTGTGCTCCAGAGCGTCTGGTGTCCGAGGAAAGTTGGGGGAACTTGAGCCAGGAACTAAGACTGTCTTCAGTCTCCAGATCTGGAGAACAACAGTGCCTGACATTGCAGCATCTGTCCAAGGTCATTGGCACCCTCTCCTTAGACCCACGCCACAGGGTGCCTTGTTTTGGAAAACATTGAGACGAGACTCAATGGCCTTGTGTGCATCTGCTGCTGACTGCTTGGGGTCTATGGCAGATCACACCTTTGCTTGAGGGGAAAACATTACTCCAGATGGGGAGAGCGTCAGCTTCCTGGGTCACAACCTTTAGACTATAGGGGGATAGTGAGCCCACACTTGTGCAGGTGCCGTTGCATGGCTGGAGGTCTATTCCAGATGGCCGAAACTGAGTAACTGTGTCTTTCCATGTTTAGGTTAGCTGTGTCTAGTTAACAGGGCACCAGCAGGGGCAACATGTATCGTTGGCTGGTGGTGTTGAGAGACGGAGGGGCTGGGTCACGAGGTGTAGTTGGAGACTGGTGACTGTTTGACCATTCTACAATGGGAAAGTATGACAATTGCATATAACTACAAAATGTATATCCAGTGTGAGTTTTTTTTATTTCAATAGAGAAGCTTGACAATTGCGTGTAACTGTAGAATGTATATGCAATGTGTATCTCATTTTGATTTCAGTGTGTTTGTAATATAAAGACAATTTTTTTATACATACGTGTGGAGTCTTTTTGTAGCAAACACAGTGTGTTGTGAGGGGGGTGTTGTGATAAAACTTTACACTAGAGCCCTGAGAATAAACCGGACTGCTCGGTGCTAAGGTATCAGAGGGTGAGCACTGGGTTATTGGGCAAGTATTGACTCATACAATTAGGAACAGTGTATTCTGATTGGCTTTGATGCGTCTCAGCCAGCCAAAAACTGCTGGGTCTAACATGGTCCTTCTGATCCTTCTCACCCTGCCCATCTGATTCATAGCACTTCAGTTCCTGGTGCTACTGGTCCCCTCTGTCTACCTGACCTTCTATATCCAGGCACTCTGAGGCCTTGCCATCTTATCCCTTATTTTCTGGTTTAAATCATCCTTGTCTTCCTGGCCCTTATCGTAGTTCTCATGGCCCTTCTGGCACTGCATTCGATGGTCTGAGCCCTATTGGTCCCGGTACTCTTTGATTGTGCCGTTATTAGACCTGTCATTTTGGTCCTGGTTTTCCTGGACATCCAAGTCCAGTGCCCTTAGTCTTTTTGACACTGGCTGTTCTGGTCCTCCTCCTCATCTTCTCAGTCTGGTCCTGCTACCTTCATGTCCTGATCTTCTGCTCTTCTTGGAACTCTGGGCCCTCGCCTTCTGGTTATAGCCCCATGGCACTCTTTGGCCTGCTTCTGGTGCTCTTGGTGGTGATCCTTCTAATCCTCCTTGCTCTGGTCCTGGTTCTACTGGCTCTGGTCATCCTGGTATCATTGGCAATGATCCTTCATCTCCCTAGATTATTCTGACCCCCTGCTTCAAATAGGCTGGATGTGGTCTTCCTTTATCTGGTCCAGATCCTCCTGTACCTGCTAATCCTGCTCCTTCTCCATCTACTTCAACACAAACTTAGGATGGTCCTTCTTTATCTGGTCCTCCTGGACCTGGTCATCCTGTTGCTTATCGTCCTGGCCATCCTGCTGCTAGCCCTGTGAATTGTACCTCAGACTGTGCTCATCTTGGTCCTAATACTCCTTACCCTGGCCCTCCTAGTCCTCGTACTCAAGGTTCTTACCCTCTGTGCCCTAATCTTCGTGGGGCCGCTAGTTCTTTGATTTCTGGCCATCTTAGAACTTTTCCTTCTGACTCTGGGTGTCTGTGTCCCTGGTCTCACCGACCTGGCACTCCTGGCCATGGCCCTGCTATTCTTTTTTCATAGTCCTTGTCCTTCTTGAGATTCTGTGCTTGCTGTTCTTGCTTCTCATTTCCTGGCAGTTTTTGTCTTTGTCCTTCTGATTTGGGTTGTCACAGTGCTCCTGGATCTGTTCCATGTTTATTTAGTCTCCTTGTTTGGGTCCTGAGCATGGTCATTTTCGTTCATTTGAACCTCCAGATTCTGATTAGCCTTCTTACATCTGATCCTCTTCACCCTGGTCCTGCTACTTGTACTAATTGCTCTACCCTATTCAGCAATCCAAGCCTTAGTCCCCCATGTCCTGATCTTTTTGACCCCCTTAGCCCTGTTTCTGGTTTTCCTGGTCATGATCCTTTTAGTTTACCTGATCCTCTTAATCTGGTCTTCTAGATGCCTTTGGTACTGCCCCTGGTCTTTTTAGTCCCCGTCCAGCTTACCCTAGTATCCTGGACATGTGGGTCATTGCAGTCTAGGTCCTGATCTTCGTTGTCCTCTTCAATCTGGTCATTCTGGACCTCGTCGTTCTGCTCCTTACACACATGGTTTTGCAATAACTTACCCTGTCATAGATTATTATTGCCTTTTCTAGTTCTGATGTTCCTTGACCTTTGGTTCATGCTAGTCTAAGAATTTCCTGGCCCTGTACTCCCTGATCCTGGACTGTCTGGTCATCCTTCTCACGTACTCCTACCCCTAGTTCTTTGGATCCTGAGACTCCTGATTTACAGTCTCGTGGTACTGGACCTTTTCATCTTGCTCCCCCTAATTCTCGTCCATCAGTCCTCATGATCCTGGTCCGCTGGTTTGTCTAGTCCCCTGGTTTGCATGTTCCTAATCCTTCTGATACTGGCCCCTTTGGTCCGTGTAGTCCTGGTCTTAATTCTGGAACTTCATTGTCTGGTCCTCATGTATTGAGCTTTCTGGTGATGGTGCCACTGGCCTTTATTTCCCTAGCCCTTCTAGTGCCCCAGTCCTCCTGCCTCATCCTAATCCTATTAGTCCTCCTTGTTTACCTGTTGTACCTTGTTCTTGTCCACCTGACCAGGGTCTCCTCTATCATGGTCCTCCATGTAATGGTCCTCCTGGGTCTGGTCTTTCTCATCCATGTGGCACAAGCTCCCCAGTTCCCATGTTGTGTGTTACCCTGGTTCATGTAGTTCTTGTCACCATGGTTTAAGAGCCCTATGAGTATGAACCACACAGACTTTCTGATCCTAGTCCCACTCAGCCTGGACTTCATGGTCTGTTATATCCATCCTGGTCCTTCTGATCTAGGGTCACCTGGTCCTGCAAGCCCTAGTTCTTTCCAGTTCTGGTCGTCTAGATCCTGATCATTTTGCTTCATGCCTATTGGTCCTCCTTGATCTGATCTCTGTGGTTTTATCCCTTCTGTTTTGGGTCCTTCTTTCCACTGGTCTTCTGGTACTTCTGGTACTGGTCCTCTTTGGTCTGTCTACTTGGGTCTTATACTTCTAGCCCTGGCCATCCTCATCCCTCTGGTCCTGTTCGGTGCACTCGGGCTCTCCTAGCCCTCCTTGTTGTTATGATACATGGCCTGCTGTTCCTCCTGCTTTTGGCCCTTCTTTTCCTTCTGTCACTTGTCCAGTGGGTCCCCATCCCCCTGTTTCCCATCCTCCTGGCCCTCCTGATCCTTCTTGCCCTGGTTCCTGCACCCCTTGTCCTATTTTCCATTGTCCTGTTCTTCCCCATGTATATGTTCATGGTAACCCTCGGAAGAGAGAGTTAGCACTCCTAGCAGGTCTACCCCCTCCGGATAATTCTAGCTTTTGCGCTAGATAACTGGGGGTTTTGAAATGGAGGGCTTTGTGAGACAGACAGGCAATCTTTAGCTGAATTCTTGCTTCATAGGGCAACCAGTTTAGCGATTTTAAGACTGGGGAGATGTGCTCATTTCTTTTGGTACCCATAACCAATCTGGCTGCAGCATTCAGTGAAGCCCTTAGTGGGGCCAAGGTATAGTTGGGGAGGCCACATAGCGTAGCACTGCCATAGTCTAGCCTTGGCAAAACAAGCACTTGGACCACGTGCTTGAAGTCAGCTTGTGGGAGGAACGGTTTGAGATTCCTGAGTATCCTCATCAGGTGATTAGCTCCCTTGCACACATTGCTGATATGATTCTTCATGTTCAGATGCTTTTCCAGGGTGATTCCAAGTGATTTGAGTGAGTCAATAATGAGGGGGGAGCAGTTGAAGGCAGTGAGGTGGTTCATCCAAAGGTCTAACTTGGGGATGTGATTCAGGGGGGAAATGAGAAGGAATTCTGTTTTGGAGGTGTTGAGTAAGAGGTGGTTCAAAGTTAACCAGTTTTGAGTATTTATTAGGGTAGTGTGGAGTGATATGAGGTTATCCGGGGAGGAGATTTTCAGATAGAGTTGCGTATCATCCGCATACATATGGAAGAGAATGTCCGCCTTCCCTTTTTGCTATTGTTTGCCAGCCGCTGCTGTGTTGCCAGATATGAAATACTAAGCAAGCACAATTTTCCTTAAAAAGAAGCATAAAGCTAACACAAGGCCTTCCATAAGAAGCCCACAAATAGTCCCGCCCTCACAAATCATCAAAAGGAGGAGCACAAACATAAAAAAACACTGTATTTGCATGAGTGAATGAAACATTTATGGAACATGCTTTAGAGCCATACTCATTATTCTTTGCAGACAGCCAAATTCTCCTAGACTGTAGTACAAAATATCTGCATGCCATATCCTGAAGCTACTAAAACAGAAGTTTGATTACTGCATTTCTTATTTGAATGTTAAAATTAGATAAGTATTTTTATTCAAAATAGATTTTACTGTTTTTATTTATAAACAGCTTAGCTTAGTCCATGCACTTACCTTTGTACAAACTATTGTAGATTTGTATATGCACCTACTTTCAAATGCTTCATACATGTTGCATCCCCTTAATAAGATGGCCACAACCCTACTACTAAAGGGACTGCTTTTTCCTTCATGGATTGCCAACTAAAGACCTGCATAAGCACATCACGGTGTGATGGCTAAAGATAGAAGGGTACTCAAAACCTGTATCGAACATTTGCTCAAAGGACCTTAAGGGGCTGCTCTTTCCGGTTGCAGGGAACACTACCTCAGTACTAGAGTCCCAATTACATTGGATGAGGAGGCCTCACCCACTAGTTGTGGTGTTATTTATCATTGGAAACCTCATCATACCCTGGTAGGATGATACAACCAGGGAGAACTCAACTTCTTTGCGAGCGAGTTCTTAATAAAGCTGACTGGACCAGACAGGATCCAGATAATCTAAAAATGACTTTAGGTAAACCCAGTTTAATACCTTTGTTGCGATTGATAAATATGATAGCAATGTCCACTATCATGTATGCAAGCATAGCAGTTACAGTGACAATAAATGCAATGTCGATATACGCTGTAATCTAAGCATGCCCAATGATGTCAATACCAGTAAATGCAATGCCAATGTATGATTTAACCTATGCATGCACAGTGATGTCAATATCAGTAAATCCAATGTCGATGTGTACCATAACTTATGCCTGCATAATGACATCAATATCAGTGAATGCAATGTTGATGTACGATATAACGAGCAAATATGAGAATATTGGTAAATATGATATCAGTGACCCGCCATGTCACACATGTTCACACTCAAGAGCTTGTACCATTGTTGTCGGATTTATCTGAGATGACTTCTACATCAACCCCAAGTCAGAGATACATGGTCAGACCGGCCCTGCAACCCAAACCCATCCAATCGATTGACAGGTCACAGGTGGGGTTACACTTAGCCCAAAGACAAACGCACACCCAGGAAAAACCCTGATCAATCCGACAGATAGGTTGTCACACCAGAAACAGTTCCCAGAAGATAGGCCCCAGTAAAACACGTTTGGCCCAAGGCGAGCGTTCCCAAAGTAGCACAAAGGTAGATGCCTCATGTTGTTAGGAACACTCAGCCAATCAGGACACAACATGCAAACCTCACAAGGTGATCACGCGCTCACCACACCGGACAACTGGACATGCACACACTGGCCCACACTAGCTCTCCCCGAGGTTGAGAGCCATATGTGTCCCCCTTATCTGATGGTTTTTCTTGTCCTTTCTGACTATGATGCTTTTCAAAGAATGTCAAAGTGTTTTATTGTACCCACAAAATATATTTGCTGCTATACCCACAAAATATATGTATGTGTGGCCAAAACGTCTGTACTTTGAGACCGTCTTATGCTCCTCTGTCGATACTCTCTTAGCCTCTGTGTTTAATTAAACCGACTTGTTCCTGTTTTGCCAAATGCCTCTTGTCTTTTCATTTATTTAAGGTAAATTCATGTTTGAGCAACACCTTTTATTTTTGGGTATCTAAGGTTTTGCTAAAACCAATCTCAAGGGATGGTATGCAGGTATAATGACCTACACATCCCAATGAGCCAACATGTTTCTGCCCACATACATGCCAGTACAGGTCAGGGTCATTCGTCAGGGCCAAAAGAAGAGGGGGCCCTATCTATACTCCTTATACCTAATTAGTGAGGAAGAAAGAAAGAGTTATCAAATCGTGAGTCCTACCTCGACAACTCAGGTGATCATTGTCCCCTTAATCTGGGAAACTAGAGTTCCATGATCTGGGAGGAGGAGATATCCTCTGTAGTCACACATTTGTCAAGAGAAATACCAACAAAGAACCTAACTTGCCTCTATCTCCCAGCGCTCATGAATAAGGTGGTTACTTGGTTTGTCAAGGTAGTACTCACGAGTTTCTTTCAAACACATTTGAGTAGCAGTCACCCATTGAAATGAAGAGGGCTGAATTTTATTTCAGAGTAGTCAGCTGGGAGAGCGATTGGCAATTTTTTCTCCATGTATGACCAGAATGATAATAAAGAACTATTTTTGTGTGGATCAAGTGGTGTGAGGCAATTTTAATGTGCAAGTGGACCCTATAGAGGACTGTTCTTCCTCCAATTGTCTTCCATCGTTGACAAGAGGTATTGTAGACCTGAATAGATTGATATTTGTAGGCTTCACCATGGAGACATAGGAGATTTCACCTTCTATTTCAATATTCATAGGGCCTTCTTAAACACTGATCTATCTCTATTTCATAGTTCAGGAGTTCCTTGTTCTGTCTAGCGCACTAGGCATGCAGCTATTTTTGGATCATGCCCTAGTGATGCTGTCTTAGAAATCTTCCATAAGTAGAAATGCATTTACCCATTATTGGTGAAAAAAAGATATATATTTTTCCAAAGCTCGGTGGTAGAAAGCTTAAAGAGGGAAGCCATAGAACATCACTTCCGGGAGAATAGAACTAATGATGTGTCTTGGTCAACAATATGATATCCTGCCAAAGATTTTATTAGAGGTAAATGAATACAACATACACCTCTTGTTTAGGCTAAATAAAGCTAAGAAGGTGAATCAGGAAAATTCTAAACAACAAGTGGAGCTATAACATGAACCTGAAAATAACATAAATAGCTCTACCATTAGAGAGGGGAAAAGGCTGGCTATTTACATATAAAATAGGAATAGCTCAGGCACACAATGCCATTAGTTGAATTACTCAATTACCTATTGAGTTAATCTTGATGGGAATGTAGTCTCTACTACAGATGATATTAGCAGAGCATTCTTTAAATTTTACTCAAAAGTATTTGGTGCAAATAATACAGATAATTCTGTACAAGACGAAATTTCACTGGTGTAACTTTTCCAGATTTAGATGCCGACATCAAAGTACCTGGAAGAACCTATTAGTACGACACAAATCCTATAGGCCATAAAAAAAAACGTCCTAAATATAATGCTCAAGGACCTGATAGTACAAAATGGCCTATTAAAAGGCCTATATAAGGCCTATAAGCTGAACGACTGTCCTACTGACTTCTTTTGCTTGAGCTTATCGTAGCTGAACATTAATACATGCCAAGTTCGAGGGGAGTGTATTGAGGATTTCGACAAAGGATGGAGCAATAGGCCTTTTTTACTTCTGAATACATGTAAATGCGGTCTTACTTAGTTTCTAGAGAGGACAAAACATGCGCCTTTAATTACCTCAAGCATTTATAAATGCGATGGATACCAGAAAAGTTCAGATTTCGAAATATAGAGAGGCAAGATGGCGTGTGGTTAGCTGCTTCCAACCCGCTATCCTCCCTGAATGGATCGATGCGATGGTCAGCGGCTGGCTGGACTGGCTAACCTGAGGTTGGACACAGCGCGCAAGATGGTGGATGCCCTTCTCCTGCTGCTGCTGGTAGTCTTGCGGTTAACGGAGACGTGCTCACACCGCGAGACTCAACGGATGCGGAAAAAAGTTTTCCGAATTATGGCAGCAAGGAGCAGCAAAGCGGTTAAGGCTCGTGCTGGTGTCGGCGCTGGCAGCTCTATGGGGGGCGGACCCACGCCTGCAGCAACGGCAAATCTGAATAAGGCAAGCGGGAGCGGGAGTACTGGAGAAGTCAAATCACGGGCCGCTACAGGCAGAGGATCAAAGAAAGACCCAAGAATCAAGAAGGCACCGGGAAAAACAGGTCGGCAGACGGAGGATGACCCGGCGCAGCCCACTCTCATCACCATGTTTAGCAACCTGCCTGTACCAGAGGATACAAGTAAGGGGCAACTTCTTACACAGTCA
This sequence comes from Calotriton arnoldi, assembly GCA_963921515.1. Taxonomy (NCBI): domain Eukaryota; kingdom Metazoa; phylum Chordata; class Amphibia; order Caudata; family Salamandridae; genus Calotriton; species Calotriton arnoldi. Next base: position 912,341 of record CAWUFW010002152.1, read on the forward strand.
CTTATGGTACCTGGGGCAGATGAAAGTATGTATGGCGGGGAGGTGAACACCGAGGTGACTGGCATGGTGAACTCGAAAATTGATGTACTCACGGGCCCAGACGAGGGTGTAGGTGACAAAGCAGAGAGAATCGATGGCCATCATGCCGCCCTGAAATTAACAGACAAAAGGGAAGCCAGTTCAGACATTCCAATGAGTGAACTATTGATTCAAAAGTCTGTCAATGAACAGGGGATGAGTCAACGTCTGATAAAAAGAGGCATGGGGAGAGATGGGCAGCCAATTAAAAGTGAACTTTCACCCAATGGGATGGGGGAGACATTTTTTTCTCTAACCAATGAGTCTGATCTCTCTGGAAAGGATGACACGTCCTCGATTAGTAGTGAAGGGGGCTTAGAAACAGATGACTCCTTATCAGGAGATCCGCTGCAAGCAACCCAGTGAAAGAAGAGCACAGGGCGCCATAAAAGGAAAGAAACCCAGAGATGGCCAGTGGGGAGACAATTGAAGTGGGACTATTCAGATGCGCGGCCTGTACAGGATGAAGAGGCGATGGAGGGTACAAACGAGATGGGAGAGCCGGGGCCCCAAGTAAAAGAACCTTCACTACCAATGATACTATGTTCGATCCAACACATGCAGGAGGAAGTAAGGGCGGATGGTCGTAGGGCCAGAATTGCCAAAAAAAAGGTACAAGCTGGGATCAGGAAGATTAATAAAAAATGTGGGGATTTTGCAGAAAGGCTGACAATGGTTGAAACACGGACGGAGGCCCTCGAAGTCGAAGTTGAGGCATTGAAGGAACAGAATGCTGGACAGAGTGGAACTTTACCAGATGTTATGCTCAAGCTTGAGGAACAGGAAAATAGGCAGCGGAGAAATAATTTACGCTTTTTGGGGGTACCAGAGGGAGTGGAAGGTAGTAATCCGAGGCTGTACATTGTGAACTTGCTGAAAAATATCTTTCTGGAGCAAGTGAAACTGGACTGGAACGATGAGATACAAAGAGCCCACTGGGTACCCCTAATGATGAGGAAGCAGCCCCAAGATCGACCAAGGGCCTTCTTAGTATTTTTTGGTAACTTTCTACTGCATCAACTTGTGTATGACCAAGCCCGACCCAACTCACCAAAATCGCACAATGGGATCTCTTTCTTCGTTAAGCCGGACTTTGCTCACGCAACGGTGGAACGACGCTGGAGATTCAGACAATTGATAACACCTTTTCAGAAAGCAGGGGCAGAGGTGTTCCTACAGAATCCGGCTAGACTGAAAGTGAAGTATAAGGGCACTACTCGTGTGTTTGTGTCAGAAATCTTGGCGCAGGGGTACTTAAATGAGATAATAAAATCAGGAAAAGGTGTGGAGAGTCCGAAGATGGGAGGCCTGTAGGTCTTTAAGGATATAATTGAAAAGAGAAATGAAATGTCGCTTTTGGTATTTTTGTTTTTTTCGGCTAGCATAAGGCTAGCACAGGGGGGATGGCGGGGCAGCTCATCAGATGCCCATCATTCAGGCTTCGCCTGATTGCCTAGGTTCTGGGGGCGGGAGGAGGGAGGGTTGCTTTGGGGAGGGGGAGAAAGGGGGATGTGGGAGGGTGGGGGGAGGGAAGAAAGAAGGGAAGGAGGGAAGATCAATGGGGAATGGGCAGATCACTCAAACAAGTCCTTATCATGGGGTTTTGATACAATTTTATAGATGAGTAAGCTGAGGATCGGATCAATAAATATTTGTGGCCTGAATGAAATTAAGAAAAGACAAATGGTCTCCCAAGGGTTAAGATTATTACAGGCCGATATTGTTTGTCTCCAAGAGACCCATGTGGAAGGAAGCCACAAAGATCTCCTAAAACACTTGGGGTACAGCGTAATAGGAGCAACTTCGCAGGGGGTATGCATTCGGGGGGTGGCAATTTTGGCCCGCAACAAAAATATAAATTTCTCGTCAGTAAAGGTGGATACACCAGGGCGGTGGGTCATTGCTAGCTGTAGCGCCCCTGGATCTTTTAAATTTACGCTATGCTCTCTCTATGGGAGTAATATTGATGATCCAGCTTTATTGGGGTGGGTATCAAATGAATTGGCGCATTGGGAATTGCCAATCGTGATGTGTGGAGATTTTAACATCAATCTTCATAGTAACTGGAAGTTGGGGGAACCATACGTCGGCAAAAAGTCCAAAGTCTATCAGGCTTTATGTAATATGTGCCAGGAGCACGGGTTGTGTGATGTCTGGGGGGAACTAAGACCGCAAGATCCAGGGTACACATATTACTCTGTGCCCCATCAGAAACATGTGAGAGTGGATTATTTTTTTACCTCACATATAGTCAGACAGAGAAGTGTAATCGAAAAAGCTCCTAGATATCTTTCAGATCACAGCCCATTAGTACTGGAGATACAGGGAATGGGGATCAGATGAAGCCATGTTCATCATGGACATTTGAAAGAGCACTATTGGTGGATGAGGTATATGTGGAGTATATGAGGAGGTGGATACCTGAGTTTCTGGAAAGGAATCTTGGATCAGCATCCTTGAGCATAGTATGGGATACACTAAAAGCAGGGGTACGAGGCGAAACAATGCAATTTGCAATGAGGAAAAATAAAACTGAGAAAGTTGAACTTCAGAAATTACAAAATGAGCTGGCTCAAGCCGAGCGTAATTTAATTAAGGTTATACAGCAGAAGGAAGACATAGAAACCATCAGTCTAGGGGTAACAATAAGTAAAGCCCTAATAGGGGAGAAACTGTTGAAGAAAGCAGTGTATAAGGCAACAGTGTATCGTGAAGAGATGTATAAATGTAGTGAAAGGGTGGGGCATCTCCTCGCGAAAAGAACAAGGCAGGAAGCTACACTAAATGAAATTAGGACAATCAGGGGCCCTGTGAAGGGATTGAGAACGGAAGCAGGAGAAATTCGAACCACTTTCTGTGCTTTTTACCGAATTCTCTATACAGAAGATATGGGGGGGGAGCACAGAGGGAAGAACAGATAGAGCAATACCTGACCCAACCTGCTGAAGCTCTTTTGACGGGAGAAGAAAGGGATCAGTTAGATCGACCGCTTGAATGGGATGAAATAGTAAATGCCTTGGTTAGTCTACCAAAGGGGAAGGCAACGGGGTCAGATTTGATTCCTACCAAATTCTACAAGGTCTTTCAAGAACAACTGAGGGATATTATGAAGGCTCTGTTTGTACAAATTATAGAGGGGGTGGATCCACCAGCCTCCTGGGGAAGGGCAAAGATCGTAATCTTCCCCCAAAAAAATAAACCTATGGATGAGCTAGGATCCTATCGGCCAATCACCCTTATTAATGGGGATGTGAAGATTTATTCTAAAACATTGGCTTCTAGTTTGGCATTAGTGATCCAGAAGATTGTATCTCAGACCCAACATGGGTTTGTCCCAGGTAGAAGCACCATTGAGCACGTCCGGAAAATTATCACACTCTTTGACGTGAAGCAGGTAGCAGGAGACCATAGGGCTGCGATTTTTTTAGACGCTGAGAAGGCGTTCGATAGGGTCTCCTGGCAATTCCTGTGGGCCACCATGTCCTGGAAAGGGATTGGTGAACAGTTTATTAGGGCTGTGAAAGCCTTGTATAAAGATCCGGAGGCAAGTGTGCTGGTGAACGGAGAACTGACCGAGACATTTAAAATAACAAGAGGTACAAGGCAGGGGTGTCCCTGCTCCCCGCTACTGTTCGCTATCTATATTGATCCCTTTCTGAAACATTTGGAACATCTACCGAATATTCCTCCATTATTTGATACTGGGCCCGTGGAAAAAGTTCTAGCATATGCCGACGATGTCGCATTAGTTACCACACAACCTGATATGGCTATGAATGCAATTGAAAATGAGGCCCAAAGGTTTGGATTTGTTTCCGGTTATGTTTTGAACAGGGACAAAACGCAAATAATTGTTAACGAATTTGCCCCAAGCACTGACAAAAGAGTGGTTAAAAAAACGTCATATCTGGGAGTGGTGATTGACGCTGAGATTGATGAGATAGTTAAGGAAAACCTGGAACCATGCGTTGGTGAAATAAAAAGAGCATTGAAGAGAATGCATAATTTACATCTCACCCTGATCGGCCGAGTTAATATAATTAAGATGATTTATTTCCCTAAGGTTTTATACTTCTTAAGAGCAATTCCCCTGATTTTTACGAATTTTTGGTTTAAAAAATTTGAAAGCATTTTTTCACAGTTTATATGGGCCTATACAAGACCTAGAAGGGCGATAGCATTTTTATATTTATCTAAGGAGCGTGGAGGTTTGGCTCTACCAAATTTTAGAATATACTGGTGGTCAGCTTCCATTATACAAAACATATCCCTGTTGAATGCGACCCCCGGGGTGGAAACTACAAGTGGGGTTTATCCATATGCACAAGTGAACTCTCACGATACAAGAGGGTGCCTATGGCGCCAAGTTAACTATGGGTACTATAAAAAAGTACGCTTTAAGACACTTTTGGCGACCTTTAGGGTATGGTCGGCAGTACGACGTTTGGTAGGGTTAGCAAAAATAAACTAATACACACCTTTTGTACAGAATGCAGAGTTGCCCGATATTTTTAAAGACCATTACTTTCAGAAATGGATAAGTTCTGGTATAACACAGGTTGGATGTCTCTTTACCCAAGAAGGCTTAAAGTCTTTTGAAGAAATAAAAGAAGAATTTGCTTTATCTAATAGGGATTTCTTTAAATACCTACAGGTGAGGGATTTTTTGTTAAAAAGGCAGGAGGTATGCAGAAATATGGTAGCTGTGAATTAGTGGAGAGACTAAGTCAACCCGAGGCCCCAAAGATTGGACAAATGTATGTATTGTTAAATAATTACGTGAAAGATGACTTGGGAAAATGCTCAGCAAAATGGCAAGAGACGCTGGGAATAACAGATGGTGATTTTCAAGAAGTGTTTATTAATACCTTAGGGATTTTAATGCCCACGAATCTCCAGGCACAATTTTATAAAACATGTTTTGATCTGTATTATACGCCATATCGGATCACTAAATGGGGAGAGGGGAAAGGCACATTTTGTCCAAGATGCGCACTTCATAAAGCAGATTTGATACACATGTTTGCCTCGTGCCGGGAACTCATCCCGCTCATTTGAGAAATAGAGACTTTCTTGGAAGGAAAACTACAGATACAGGTTAACATTACCCCACAGGTAATAATGCTTGGAATACACAACCTGGGCTTAGAAGAAGGTGGGGCATTGATCTGTATAGCTATGGCAGTGTTTAGAATTATCATAGCATCGGTATGGCATGACCCTAATCCACCAACTTTTAATCAGTGGCTATCCCGCTTATTGAAAACTTATAGCCTTGAGAAAGCTATATACGACCGAAGGGGCATTAAGGCTAAAAAGAAAGGAGGAAAATCTGGAAATACTTCTCTACTTGGAGGGATCAAGTGGAGGAATAGAGCTTCGGGTTGATCTAATATTAAGGCATGAAACCTGTAGAGACCTCATATACATACTTTAATGAAATATTGTATTAATCTGGTTGCTAGAACTTGGCGTAATGATGCACTTGCACTTTGGGAATTGGTAATAACTGAATTTAGAATAAGGGGTGATTCGGACAAGAGAATCATGGCTGAGAATGCTATAATGCCTGTTGAGATCTCATATATGCACTTTATTGAAACGCTGCATTCTTTAAAATGTGCCTGCTATAAACCAATGTAGGTGGTACTTGCACTTTAGGAGATTGTTTGGTAGAGGTGGAGTATATCTTCTTTCGATAATAAAGAGGGCTGAAAGTTTCTTCGCAATTGCACTTTTGTAGAATCTAGCACTTTGCACTTTATTAATTAAGCTGCTACTTTGTAAGATGGTGGATTGATTATGTATAACGAGCATAATATATAAAGACAAAATGTATGTACTAGCACTGTAGAATAAGAAGAAGGGTCGTATACGCGGCCAAGCTGAAGAATATGTTTTTTGTATTATTTCTTCTTTTGATTGTTGTCTGCTAAAGTATGAACCTTAGGATTTTAACCCTATCAAATATTATATTTAAATATGTAAAGAGTCTAAAGTAATGTATGCATGTGCACCTTACATCTAGAAAAGAACTTCAATAGGGAGGGGGGGGTTGCTGTGAGGAATATTTATCTATAGACACCCTGGTGAAGTCAGAACTTTTAGTATTTCTAGAAACTAGGCCATGGCTATTAGATACATTATGATTGGCCTAAAAGATGTGGAACACCATGTACAAATATATTGTGATTTGAGACGGACCCGATAAATGAGAAAAGGCTGCTATAAAATTGTATTTCAATTGAACTGTTAAAAGAAAGAGATTTTGTCTGGAAATACAGGATTAGGTAAGGGAAAGACTTTGGATTAAGGACTTGTCAAAGTGGAGGTTCCAAAAACCCAGTAGGCAATCAGGCTGGTATGAGGATGGGGTGGGGGGTGGCACCGGTGCGGGGGGTAAAATGGGAAAAAAAATGTGTGCGAGATCTTTAGAAGGAATTGGATTTGTTGTTGTATAATCTCTGTCTTCTCACTCAATAAAAATTAAAAAAAATAAAGGATACCAGCAAAGTTCACTATTGGTTGTCTTTTCATGTTAAGATTTAACAAACAACAGGTTTAATCAACAGGATTGTTTCAAGAATTGAAAAAGTCATTTTGAGAAGAAGCACTCGTTGGCTGCCAGATATGTCGGTAAGGACTGTATTGTACAATCAAGATAATCCACAATACCTAATGTGGTGAAATGCATGGGCTGTCTTTTTGCAATACTATCATATTTAACATAATCTCCGGGTGCTCCAATGCCATGGATTATCAATATTTTTAATTGAAAAAAATGAAACCTTTAACCTTCATTTTTTAAGAGTAAGCTGTGGTCTGTGGGACTACTGCCTGCTCTTAAAATATATTTTGTTTAACATTCAGGACCCCTTTCAATTTGCTAATGGCTTACCACCTCCTTGGAGGAGGTAGTAAAATATTAATGTTTTGCTACCAAAATTGGGTTGCAAAGCATTAATACATACCACTGTGATTCAGTCTTTGGAAGGGACGCCATAAACATGCCCCAAGGAAATACCAAATTGATATTTGATCGCAAACCCAAATTGTGATCCTGTAACATGCCTCCAAATCATAATTAGGATTTGATACATCAGAAAAGGCCTTTATGAGGTGACAAATGGCCAGATTCTGCGAATTGGGCCATTTGCAATAACAAAAATCATTTATATGTGGCCCAAAGTTCTAGTCTACTGTCACAGAAGTGCAGCACCATGAAGGTAATCATCTATATCTATATCAGATTGGTGTTTTGTTAGTTTGGATTGATTTAGATTTTTATAATATGAGCTGAACTCCTGAAGTATGGTAGCACTCCCTCCCACCAGTTTACTATAGTGTTGCTTGATAAAATGAAACACTGTGTTCTGACTTGTCTTCTTCCCTAGCCATGAGATAGTTTTACTGGGACGCTCTCCCTGACCATAAGGGCGGGTGCTAGCATCTCTACTCCAAAAATAACACTCCCTGTCTACCAGCTCCATAAAGGTGGAAAAAGCCTCACTTATCTCAGGCAGGAGCCTAGGCCATTCCTCGCACCCCTATCTCTCCTCCAGGTCCCGCAACTTGTTTTTGGCTGTTTCTAGCACAGTGCAGATATGTAGCAATACCGTCTGCCTACTCAGCACATAGTCTGTTATATATACTTCAAAAGACTCCCAGAAAACTGAAAATCCGAGAACTCAGGAATGGTGGTCTGCAGATCTCCTCAAAAGGATGTATCATTGAGGACAGTAGAGGTTACCATAATCGCACACCCCATTTAAGTTAGGGAGTTCCATCCGAAGTTAAACTGGGAAATGATCAGACAGAGCCCTCGGTAAATGGATCACATCAGTTATCCATGGCAAGAGTTTCTTGGAGGTGAGCCAGAAATCAGTTCATGTGTGTGTGTCTTGGGCGATAGAATAACAGGAATAAGCTCTTTCTAGTCCTCACCTCATCTGCCACACATTAATCAGCTCATCCATATCAAGCATAAGACAGAACATTTTAGCAGTGCATGGATGATCTACCCTGCCAGGGTCAGGGCTGTCTGAATGAGGATCAACCGTTATAATAAAATCACCCTCCAGATGATACTGTACACACAATGCTGCTTACATAGTGTAATAATGTTATTGAAGAACTCAGGAGAACAATGTTGGGCACATAGACGTTGATGATCATTATCAGTGAATCGTGCAGTGTGTCCATCAGTATAAGACATCTGTCCATCAGGTCTGTGTGCAGATGTAAAAGCTGAAAGCTTGATGATACCTTAATCAGTATCACAACTCCCCTCACATTTGGTCTATATGATGCAAGATATCTGTACTACCCCCATCTGCCTGCAAAGCAGTCAGCATCATACTGTCCTTGGTATGTCTCTTGTATCAAAGCAATCTCTAAACCATGAAGTGCAAGATATGCCAGTATAAATCACTGCTTTTTTGGTTGCACAAAACCCTCGCACATGCCACTTTATTATTTTAGTAACCCTGTCTATGCCACCTGTTTCTAAGTGATGTACAAAAGCATACTAATTGTAGTTTGCCAAGTGTTACGATGTAATCATAAGACATGTAGACAAATGGGAGCACAACACCATTACTACATCCACAAACAGTTCCCCAACTATCACACTCCTCCCCCTCAAACTAAAAACCCCAACTATCAGTGAAATCCCTATTAAAAGTCCAACTCAGCAATCATCCTATAGCAATGCTATTTGCATGGGAGAGGCCATCACTGCATATAAAGCAAATTATGGACAGTCAAGTGTTTGGGAATTGTAGAAACATTGATGTCCCCCATCTCAGTGGGTGGCTGCCTATCCCCTCAGCCATTGTTTACCAATAGCATCCAAATTGTCACTTATTGATTACAGAACAGGACTCAAGTAGCACCATGTCTTTTGGCCATGTTGAGAGCAAAGGAAATAAGGAAGCGGCACAGGACAGACCTTGATCGTTCTTCTATTTTCAGGGATCATCAAAGTCTTGGACCCTGGTGTCATCTCAGCAATTCCTGGGCTTAGCCTTTCGAGTAGTAGCCTTCATGATCTTCATCGCCTCCTTAGGGCTGCCAAATATTTGGACTTAGTCTTTGTGCTGCACTCGGAGTCTGGCAGAAATACAGAATAGTAATTTTGATGTTCAATGAAACTAATAATTTTTTGACTCAGAAAATGCCTTTTGGTCCTCCAGGATCGCTGCTGTGTAATCAGGAAAGATGGATGGTTCATTACTTTTGGTGGAGAAGAGGGCCCTCTTCTCTCACCAGATAGAGTGCAATATCGCAATCTTGATCATTTAAAATTCTGGCAATCAGAGGCCTAGGAAGAGCTCAAGGAGGTGTTCCAGGAGGCAGTGATTGGTGGCCCCTTTTAACTACTAGTAACTCGGAGAAGTTAGACCTGCCAAGTAAGTCTGCAAGTAGCCGCTCAACAAAAATCTCAGGCTTTCCCAGGTTGATTGATTCTGGCAGACCAATTATTCTATTATTATTACTATGGCATTGTGATTCCAGCTCTTTGCTGAAATCTTGGTCATCTCCCTCTCCATCCACTGTATCATGCTGCGATGGTCTGTCATGCTATCCTCGACGGACCAGATGTGCCGCTCAGCTTTGTCCAATCAATCTCCATGCTTATCAAGGTGATATTTCATGAGATCCATGCACACTATTAACTGATCATTTTTTTATTCAGTTGCCGTAAGACTGATTTTCATGTCCTGTAGGATTGTTTTTAGATCACAATCAGGTCAGTCTGGCTTTTCCACAGTACCCTGTGGCCCTGACAGGATGCCGGGCCTAGAGCATGAAGTGGAAGCCCTCTTGAGTTCACATCTTGAGTTTTCTTTGCCTGGTATCAGCATTCCCATATTGTTGGATTTAATGGTGCCTCATCAGGAGCATATGGGTGTCTCTTTAGGGCCAACAAGTTGGTGCCACAGAGCCCTATGAGCAGTTGCGCAGACAACTCAATCTGACCGAGCTCTGGTCAGCCACCTCAGGTCTCCAGTGGCATGCACCGAACCGGCCTGCACCCAAGCAGCACTCACCATTCTGCACATTGAGGGTGGGTTGTGTGCTACACAGCTGCAAGCCGTGTACAGAAGTACAACCAGCTGACATATAGTCGCCCCTAGTCACAACCAGATCACAGGCACAAGGTCACTGGAGGGCCAGAAAACAGCCACCAGGCAGTACCTGAATCAGATCCTGGACGTTATTGGTGCCTCCACTTAAAGATGAGAATGCCCTTAGGTCGTAGACATAAGGAAATCAGGGGGGCAGTCCCATGCAAATTCACCACCTGTGGAGGTCCAGGAACTCCCATCATCCAGCCGGGTCAATTGCATGCAGCCCGAGTGTATGTGAGTGTGGGTGAAAATTAAGCAATTCGCCAGGAGTCAGGAGTTGTGTGCAGCTGTGCCTTTAGGGTTTGACCTGGGAGCTCTGCATCAGGAAGACCCGACCTGGGTGCCATTTTAGGTTGAGGGTGTCTCAGTGCTCATATGAACTCTGCAGGTGTCTTCCTTCAGGCTCAAACAGGAATCGAGTAGAGCACCCGCCACAACATAGCAGCGTCTCCACTAGGCCTGGGCAGAAGTTTTTATTCCGCAGACGTAATTAGAAGAATTTTGGTGACTCCACATTACTTTTGTAATGCAGGATTTCAGATAAAAAGAAGTCGACCGCTCCGCTGGTGGAATTAAAAATTATGCAGCCGTTTCTAAAATTTAGATACCATAAACCACTGCATACTACTCTACACCCTTGCACACTCTGCATTGATTAAAACTTTTAATAATCACTGCAGAGTATGCAAGGGCTCAGAGTGGTATTTGGCTGTGCTATTTTCTTAGGCAAAATGCATCCTCGCATCCATTTTTGGACACAAGGTTGCATTTTGCACTAACAAAGTAGTACCAAAGTCTCACTCCACTGCATCATGGAATTCTGCAGAATCTGGCAGACTTTTAATGCAATTCTGCATGATTTCCTGGACTCAAACTCTGCGAATTCTGCCCTCTCTAGTGTCCACACCACCCGACCGGGGCACCGGTATCTCTCAGCTGAAGCTCACACTGAGCAGGGAAGCCTGCGCCTGATCACACCAAATGGCACCAATGGGCCCCCTGAGAGCATCAGCTGGTGCAGTGCAGTGGCAATGTCCCTGTTAGACTTGGCCCGTTTTGGCTAAAGTTCCTTAAACTTTTTGCCTTCCTCATAGACCTTTTTCTGACATAATGTTGCCGACTTAGATAATTTGGGCACTTTGCTACTGCTGATCAGTGTCAAAGTGCAAGTGCTCCCTGTATAAAGTGTTATGGTAATTGGTTGTCCATAATTGGTATGTTTGCCTTACTAGTAAAGTCCCTAGTAAAGTGCACTATGTGTGCCAGGGCTGGTAATGCAAATGCTACTGGTGATCCTGCAGCACTAATTGTGCCACCCACACAAGTAGCCCTAAAGAGAGAACTCAGGCCTGCCACTGCAGTGCCTGCGCGCAGTTTGCTAACTGCCATGTTGTCCTGACAAGTGCACCCACTTGCCAGGACTTACCCTTCCCTTTCCTTGCACATCAGAAAACCCTATAGTAGACCCAAGGTACCCCTCTGGGCAGGGTGCAGTGTCTGTGAAAGGTAGGACATGTACTGAGGTGTGTACCATGTCCTAACAGTGAAATACTCTCCATTTCGTTTTTCAATGTTGCAAGGCCATCTTGCCCATAGGACAGTATGGGGAAGGCTGTGTAATATGTTTCCAGCCTATCTTCCCATAGGCTTAAGATGGAGAGGTGAGGTTTAGTGTGCCTGAACTCACAATTTAATAACACATCTTTTTGTGAAGGTGGTTTTTAAATTGTGTGTTTAGAAACCACGCTTTTAGAAGTGGCTGGTTTTTTTGTTTTAACAATTCTGTGTGTCTCTGCCTGGTTGTGGATTGACTGTCTGGATTTGAATGTGATAGGATCTGGGAAATGTCTTGACCCAGGTGAGGGGTAGGTGAGACAGCAACAGGCTGACCTGCATCTGGAGTGTAGGGGGGAGGAGTAGCCCCCTGGAGGTGAAGAGGCCTGGGCTGCTGCCATAAAAGAATGGCTCCCCCTCCTGCTGAGTTAGTAAGGACCCAGATGCCCACTATCAAAGTTAGAAGGTGCCGCTGGCAGGAAGACACCCAGAACTGGTTTGGACAGGGGTCAGTGCCCCCTGAACACAAAGATTTCAAAGACATTTAGGGGTATAACTATGAGAGCTGAAGCCCCTGAACGTTGGACTGATCAAGACTGAAAAGGATTGAAACTACTTCGTGGTCAAGAGAAACCTCTGCCAAGGAAGAACAGATGAAGAGACTGAAGAGAAGGACTGACCCTTGCTGTGTGTTCTGGGGCTGGCCTGCAGTTTGCTGATTTAACTATGGAGAGGCTAAGGGACTTTGCTCTGTGCTGTGTCCCCCTGCTTGAAAGGACTTTGCTGTGTGCTGTGTCCCGAAGTAACTTGTCCCCAAGGGCCCGAGGAAAGCTGGCTCCCTGTTGTGGAAACTCAGGAACATCAAAGTTTCCAAGTGTGTCTCAGGGGCGCTGTGTGCATGTGCTTTTTGCAGCCTGAGAACTTTGTAAGCATTGCACCGGGACTGTGTGGCCCAAAACCCAACCGAGTCTCAGCGACGCTTTGTGCGTGTGTGTGTGCAGCCTGAGACTGCCGTGGGGCCCGTGGTACTGGTTGGAAAGTGCCCCGTGACTGCAGTGCCCCCGCAGCGTGAATCATCGTCCACGCTGCTGTGTAGCTGTTTGTGGCCCGAGCCGTCATTGTAACTGAGGCTGCGGATCAAGATCGACACCGCCGGCCCGAGCCGCAACGTGCTGAAGGACTTCGTAAAGTTGAGGAAGTCGTGAGGTAATTGTGATCATTGTTCGCAAGAGGAATCTGCCCAAGATCGTCAGCAACGGAGGAGGCAGCGCCGTAACATGTCTGGCTACAGCTTCGCCTTGCATCGGAGATGCGTCGTCATCGGGAGTGCCCAGCAGGACGTCCGACGAGCGGGGAGAGAGAGAGAGCGAGGCAGCGCATCCCACAGGTAAGGCTTGGACTCCGGTCAGGAGCCGCAAGCGTGTGTGGCCTGGGGAGGGGCAGGAGGAGTACCGGAGTGCTCCCGTCTCTCTCCTGCTGCATCGCATTAGACGCGCTGAGTCCTCGAGTGGCCCGGACCTGCCCGGCAGCACCGGGGCCGCCCTCGGAAGTTCAGGACTGTTGTCTGTGGTTGGGGCCTAGTGGTGCCCGCGCTAATCGTGTTGATTGGCCTGGTATTATTCCTGCATTACGAACTGCCTGATTACGTGCATTGAGGATTGTATTATTCCTGCATTACGAACTGCCTTATTACTTGCATTAAGGAGTGCGTTATACTTGCATTACGAACTGCCTGATTACTTGCATTGAGGATTGCATTATTCTTGCATTACGAACCGCCTTATTACGTGCATTAGGGGTTGTATTATTCCTGATTACGAACTGCCTTATTACTTGCATTAAGGAGTGCGTTGTACTTGCATTACGAACTGAATGATTACTTGCATTGAGGATTGCATTATTCTTGCATTACGAACTGCCTGATTACGTGCATTGAGGATTGCATTATTCTTGCATTACGAACTGCCTGATTAATTGCATTGAGGATTGCATTATTCTTGCATGACGAACTGCATTAGTCTGATAATACGAACTGCAGTACGAACTGCATAGCATAGCATTAGGACTGCATTTGAACATCGTGGACTGCTCATTAATACCGCAAGAACCTACAAGTGTTTGTTGGCCTGATAACCGGCAAAGTGAGATATTACGAATGCGCATATGTTGGATTTTTATCGTTTGGTCTTACCGTATTTTTCTGCTTGATAAAGATACCGCTATTTTTCATACATCAGTGTGTTGTCCATTTGTGGTGTTATCACTGTGTCACTGGGAGTGTGGTTGCAAATACTTTACACCCTGCCTTGAAGATAAGCCTGGCTGCTCGTGCCAAGCTACCAGGGGGTGAGCAGGGGTTATCAACGAGGGTGTCCCTCCTTTCCCTGACTAGAAGCAAGGGTCCCTATTTGGACTAAGGTAACTGCCTCAGCCAACTAGAGACCCCCAGTTCTAACATTGGTAGTCAGCGGTGTGGGATTGAAACGTGTATTTGCAAAGTCACTCACAGTGATTGGTGTACATCACTGGGTTGTAGCGCAAACCACAACGCAACCACATATCGTGTTCTTGATTTTTGGTTCTATTTTTGAACGACCTTTAAGCCACACATCATGTCTCAGAGGAGTCAAGTATCCAGTGAGGTTGCAGAATTGGAGTTCGACATTGAGGCATTGCTTACCTACAGGGCCTGATTCACAGAACTAACTTACGTCAAAAACGTAAACGTAAACATAAACGTAAAGTTAGTACTTTTTAGGTATTCACAGAATACACTTACGCATTTTGGTATTCACAGAATGAACTTACTCATTTCTGTATTCACAGAAGTTAGTTTTACTAACTTTAGGACTCCTAACTTCTGTGAATACCGAAATGAGTAAGTTCATTCTGTGAATACCAAAATGAGTAAGTGTATTCTGTGAATACCTAAAAAGTACTAACTTTACGTTTACGTTTACGTTTTTGACGTAAGTTTGTTCTGTGAATCAGGCCCACAAAGTTGATCAGTTGAGGCAATTCTGCAGAGCTTTGGGATGTCCCATGAAAAGTAGCGCCAAGAAGGAGGAGCTGCAAACGGCCTTGAGGGCCTGGTGGGAAGCCAAAGAGGCTCAGGAGACAGGGGATGCTGAGGTGGATGATGATGACCCAGGGAATGGATTTGGCCTACAGGATTTGCCAGTGGGAAGGCCAGCATTAGGGGTTGGTAGTGACCATTCCGGGCGGAGTTTTTCCCCAGAGGAGCTGGAGGAAAACCAAAGGGTCAGAGAGCATGAGTTGGAGGTTTTAAAACTTAAAGCTCAAGCAGAGGAGAAGAAGCTGCTCATTGAAAGTGAAAAGCAGCAGAGGAGAGCAAGAACACTCTCGCCTTGGAGGAGAAAAAGATTCTCTAGGCTCATGAGTTAAGCATGAGGGAACTGGACATTAAGGCTAAACAGGCGGAGTCCAGTTCGAATGGTGGCAGCACACAACCAGTGCCAGACAGTAAGGCATACATTCCCACAGGCTTAGTACAAGATTACCCACAGGGTGAAGGGGGGATGCCTACACGCGTGCACTGGATGATTGGGTGATGGTTAGCATGGCGAATGATTTGAAGGGGTTGCTCAATTTGGCCCCTAAGGAGCCTAGGCTCAGTAATTATTTTCCAGGGTTGCGCCAACACTTGTTAGGGTGTGAGCTCTTTGATTCCCGGGAGCTTGCACAAGAGCCCGACCCCTGGTCACGGGACCAAGGGTCTGAAGAGGCATTAGGAAGGGAAGAGAAGCGAAGTAGAGCAGTTAGGTCCCAGAGTAGTGGGAGGGCATGCAGGCTAGCACCCTGTCTCAAAGGAGAGGGAGAGAGTGTAAGTGGCGTCCCCAGGGGTCCGCATCCCCACCCCAGAGACTAGAGGGCACCTTAGGAGAATACCCGGTAGGAGGTCTAGAACCTACTTGCCACCTGTGCGAGGAGGAACTCCTGGCGTCAGGAGGTCGGCGGGTGTCTGTAACCAGAGCTCCCGGGGTCCTGAAGGCCCAGAAGTCTAGACGAAAGGTTGAGAGGAGGTGTTCCCAAGTAGGAGAACCCGTGGGTCACGGCCCAGCCAGAAGGGCTGGGTCCCCTAGAAGTCACCAGGGTAACCCTGCCTGGAGTTGGCAGGGAACAAGCACCCCTAGGAGGCCCCCGACTGCCAGGAAGTATCAATGGAGTAGCTTAGTTGGCCCAGGGAGTTGTACCCAAGGGAACCCCCTGGGGTCAGGAAGGCATAGAACTGGAGGGTGTGCCTGCGGTAGGGGTCCCACGTCTGTGTTCTATCGCCCCAAGCAGGGAAGTCCATCAAGGTAGTGATTGGTCTACCCTGGCATTAGGCTGGGAGGGGATTGTGTTGAACTTGGCCCTTTTTGGCTAAAGTTCCTTAAACTTTTTGCCTTCCTCCTAGACCTTTTTCCGACATAATGTTGCTGACTTAGATGCTTTGGGCACTTTGCCACTGCTGATCAGTGTCAAAGTGCAAGTGCTCCCTGTATAAAGTGTTATGGTAATTGGTCGTCCATAATTGGTATGTTTGCCTTACTAGTAAAGTCCCTAGTAAAGTGCACTATGTGTGCCAGGGCTGGTAATGCAAATGCTACTGGTGGGCCTGCAGCACTAATTGTGCCACCCACAAAAGTAGCCCTAAAAAGAGAACTCAGGCCTGCCACTGCAGTGCCTGCGAGCAGTTTGCTAACTGCCATGTTGTCCTGACAAGTGCACCCACTTGCCAGGCATTACCCTTCCCTTTCCCTGCACATCAGACACCCCTATAGTAGGCCCAAGGTACCCCCCTGGGCAGGGTGCAGTGTCTGTGAAAGGTAGGACATGTACTGAGGTGTGTACCATGTCCTAACAGTGAAATACTCTCCATTTCGTTTTTCACTGTTGCAAGGCCATCTTGACCATAGGACAGAATGGGGAAGGCTGTGTAATATGTTTCCAGCCTATCTTCCCATAGGCTTAAGATCGAGAGGTGAAGTTTAGTGTGCCTGAACTCACAATTTAATAACACAACTTTTTGTGAAGGTGGTTTTTGAAATGTGTGTTTAGAAACCACGCTTTTAGAAGTGGCTGGTTTTTTTGTTCTAACAATTCTGTGTGTCTCTGCCTTGTTGTGGATTGACTGTCTGGATTTGAATGTGATAGGATCTGGGAAATGTCTTGACCCAGGGGAGGGGTAGGTGAGACAGCAACAGGCTGACCTGCATCTGGAGTGTAGGGGGGAGGAGTAGCCCCCTGGAGGTGAAGAGGTCTGGGCTGCTGCCATAAAAGAATGGTTCCCCCTCCTGCTAAGTGAATAAGGACCCAGACCCCCACTATCAAAGAAAGAAGGTGCCACTGGCAGGAAGACACCCAGAGCTGGTTTGGACAGGGGTCAGTGCCCCCTGAACACAAAGATTTCAAAGACATTTAGGGGTATAACTATGAGAGCTGAAGCCCCTGATCGTTGGAATGATCATGACTGAAAAGGATCGAAACTACTTCATGGTCAAGAGGAACCTCTGCCAAGGAAGAACAGCTGAAGAGACTGAAGAGAAGGACTGACCCTTGCTGTGTGTTCTGGAGCTGGCCTGCAGTTTGCTGATTTAACTAAGGGGAGGCTGAGGGACTTTGCTGTGTGCTGTATCCCCCTGCTTGAAAGGACTTTGCTGTGTGTTGTGTCCCGAAGTAACTTGTCCCCAAGGGCCCGAGGAGAGCTGGCTCCCTGTTGTGGAAACTCAGAAACATCAAAGTTTCCAAGTGTGTCTCAGCGGCGCTGTGTGCGTGTGCTTTTTGCAGCCTGAGACCTTCGTAAGCATTGCACCGGGACTGTGTGGCCCGAAACCCAACCGAGTCTCAGCGACGCTTTGTGCATGTGCAGCCTGACACTGCCGTGGGGTCCGTGGTACTGGTTGGAAAGTGCCCCGTGACTGCAGTGCCCCCGCAGCGTGAATCATCGTCCACGCTGCTGTGTAGCTGTTTGTGGCCCGAGCCGTCATCGTAACTGAGGCTGCGGATCAAGATCACCGCCGCCAGCCCGAGCCGCAATGTGCTGAAGGACTTCGTAAAGTTGAGGAAGTCGTGAGGTAATCGTGATCGTTGTTCGCAAGAGGAATCTGCCCAAGATTGTCAGCAACGGAGGAGGCAGCGCCGTAACCTGTCCGGCTACAGCGTTGCCTTGCATCGGAGCTGCGTTGTCATCGGGAGTGCCCAGCAGGACGTCCGACGAGCGGGGAGAGAGAGAGAGCGAGGCAGCTCATCCCCCAGGTAAGGCTAGGACTCCGGTCGGGAGCCGCAAGCATGTGTGGCCTGGAGAGGCACAGGAGGAGTACCGGAGTGCTCCCATCTCTCTCCTGCTGCATCGCATTAGACGCGCTGAGTCCTCGAGCGGCCCGGACCTGCCCGGCAGCACCGGGGCCGCCTTCGGAAGTTCAGGACTGTTGTCTGTGGTTGGGGCCTAGTGGTGCCCGCGCTAATCGTATCGATTGGCCTGGTATTATTCCTGCATTACGAACTGCCTGATTATGTGCATTGAGGATTGTATTATTCCTGCATTACGAACTGCCTTATTACTTTCATTAAGTAGTGCGTTATACTTGCATTACGAACTGCCTGATTACTTGCATTGAGGATTGCATTATTCTTGCATTACGAACTGCCTTATTACGTGCATTAGGGATTGTATTATTCCTGCATTACGAACTGCCTGATTACTTGCATTGAGGATTGCATTATTCTTGCATTACGAACTGCCTGATTACGTGCATTGAGGATTGCATTATTGTAGGAGAGTAGGATCTGCCTCTTATGTTGCCCTCACTTTTTTTTCTGATGTTTACGCTGGTTTCTGGCTATAGTCTGGCTGGGACCCTGCCAATAAGGGGCCCCAGCCTCTCTGTTCTCTCTAAACGACTTGGAGTGCACTCTAGGTGCACTAGTGATTGGATACTGTGGTACCTTATGAGTCCCTAGTATATGGTACCTTAGGTACCAAGGGCATAGGTACTTCACAGGCCTACCAGGGGCTGAAGCATGTATTATGCCACCCCTGGGAAGCAGACTAAATCTGACACCACAGGCCTGCTACTGCAGCCTGGGTGAGGAGGTGCTAGCACTCCTCACTGAGATATAGGTTCCCTATATCTCTCCTGCACACACATTTAAACCTATCAGTCACCCCTAAGGCAGGCCCTATCAATCCTGAGGGCAGGGTGCTTAGTTTCTATGTGAGAGGGTGCCTCTGCCCGAGCAGGGCCCCTCTGCAGCTCTCAGAGTCCATTCTCTGGGGCTGTTTGTGAATGCGGTCAAACCATATACTCTTAAGTGCATTATAACCTCGCGGTTAATGCTAACTTTGGAATGGCTGCATCAAAACATGTCGTGTTTGGTGTCAAACACTTTGGAATCATACCCCACACCAGTAACTGGTGTGGGAGTATGATCCCACCCTTCTAGAGGGATAGACATGTACCTACTGTGGAAACGCGGTAGAATCCTGAAGAGCCCTGGCATCACAAAATGGATGCCACCAGTCACAGACACTGGGCTGCCCTCCTGCTGATGACCGAAACTCACAGTGGAGGAGGCCCAACAATAGGTATCCTGTCACAGGGGGGTGTGACCACCTCCCAGACAGGGTTTAGTGTATTGGGGCTGGGTGGGTGCACTCCTAGAGTGCTTTGAAGTCCTGCACTGGGGGAGCAGAGGCTCCTCTGTGCATACACCAGTTCAAACCGGCTCAGGGGCTACCTGCCCCTGCTCTGGCTCGAAACTGGACAAAGGAAAGTGGGTGTAGCCACCCACTCCCCTGACCCTCCCATAGGTGGGGTCATAGAGCTAGTCCCTCCCTTCCTTTCAGTATAAGATAGGGAACCCTTAACATTGCCAACTAGATACCCCTGGATGACGCTCTAAAGAAGAATCCCGGACCTTCGATGTTCCACTACCTCTGGAAGACTGAAGAATCTCCCTTGGAGTCAAGGAGTGACTCCCCTGCTTGGCAGGCACCACAAATTGCAACGACGGTCGCAAACTATGCCGCTCCCGCTGGAGCCCGAAGTCCCTGCAGCCCAGGAAGAGGATTTCCTGACTTCTCCAAGGCCATCGTGAGTCCCTAGCGAAGCTGAGGCAAGTGGACTCCACGAGTGACGAGGAACCGCAATCCCTGGGTACTGTGCACTACTATCAAGTGCAACCCCTTCACGACGTTCTACGGACCTGTGCTTTGGGCCACGTATGGTCTTATTCTCTAGCAGATATTCCTCCCAATATCAGAGGCCTACCCTGTCCTGGGTGACCGTGGGCTCTTATTGAGTGAATCCTCCCGAGGCATCTTCGCGATCCATTGCCAGCCAGCTTGTGGGTCCCCTGAAGACTTTTCTACAAATCCATAGGGCTCCTCTGGTTGCTCTAGGCCTACCCTGACTTACCCTTGCTGGGTGAGTCCCACAGACCTTGCTGGTCTGCACCGCTGACTTTTTGTCCTTTCCACAAGACTTGCTGTTACCAAGGCTTGTTGGCTCCAATCGGGTCGCCAACACCCTAGTAAGCTGCAGACTTTGTGGGACACGCTGAATCCAGCTCCTGGTTGTCATCAACGCCTCCTGGACCTCGTGGCCGAAGAGTCAAGACACCCGTGAACGACCTGAATCTGTCGACGAACGGTGGGCATTCATCTTCCTTGCCCCGGGTCACTGCCAAGTGACTTTGAACCCTGTCCCATATGCTTTCAGGTCTTCCTTCTCCCGAATCCAGGCTTGGATTCCACCGGACACTTCTTCTGTCTTCACAAGCAGCAAGTCTTCATTGGCTCCCATTGAAAACGACGCCGCGACCCGACACCTAAAGACACCTATGCACCCGGCTTCCCTGGGCGAGGTAACTCCAGCACTACGGTGCTCCTGTGGGTGTTGGCCCTAGAACTACTTACCCTGTAAGTGACTTGCTTGTAGTTTCTCCCGAAGTGCCCTTAAACTCCTAATTTCTAACCGCGACTTGCCCCATTGAAGTCTACGGCGATCCGCGCCTGTGTTCACACACTGCACGCGTCCCCCGTGGGTCCTTTACTTACCTGCCTTGGGTGGTTTCGTGAGGCCCCAGCGCTTCTGAAGGCCCTAGGCCTTGTCCCTTTGCAAGTCGTTGTTCCTAAGTCTCTTTTTTAGTATATGGTCTGGTACGCCCCTAGGGCCCCAGCCATATTTGTGCTCAATTTGTTGTGAAACGTTGATTTGTGCATATGTTCCTGACTTCTAATCTCATAAAGGGATTAGTAGAGAGTTGTTTAGTAATAAATACATATATATTTGATATATATACCTGTGTGGTGTCTTTTCATTTGGTGATTCAGGAGATTGTGTGGTAAAACAAGCTGCTTTACATTCCTCCAAGACCTAGCCTGAAGGCTGCTCTCCACAGCTACCACTAGGATAGCTTTCTGTAAAGGTTGTCTTAAACCTATCTACCATAAGAGTCGAATTGTACTGGTGCAAGGTGTCCACTTTAACTAGTGGCCAGCATATACCAGGCCAACTTCTCACAATTATTCTTGCATTACTAACTGCCTGATTACTTGCATTGAGGATTGCATTATCCTTGCATTACGAACTGCCTGATTACGTGCATTGAGGATTGCATTATTCTTGCATTACGAACTGCCTGATTACTTGCATTGAGGATTGCATTATTCTTGCATGACGAACTGCATTAGTCTGATAATACGAACTGCATAACATTGCATTAGGACTCCCTTTGAACATCGTGAACTGCTCATTAATACCGCAAGAACCTACAAGTGTTTGTTGGCCTAATAACCGGCAAAGTGAGATATTACGAATACGCATATGGTGGATTTTTATCATTTGGTCTTACCGTATTTTCTGCTTGATAAAGATACCGCTATTTTTCATACACCAGTGTGGTGTCCATTTGTGGTGTTATCACTGTGTCACTGGGAGTGTGGTTGCAAATACTTTACACCTTGCCTTGAAGATAAGCCTGGCTGCTCGTGCCAAGCTACCAGGGGGTGAGCAGGGGTTATCAACGAGGGTGTCCCTCCTTTCCCTGACTAGAAGCAAGGGTCCCTATTTGGACTAAGGTAACTGCCTCAGCCAACTAGAGACCCCCAGTTCTAACAGTCCCCAAGCACAAACGAGGAGTTTGAGCAGTCGAAATTTGGCAGCCAAGGAGTGGGTAACCGGAGCTGAGGAAGCAGAGCTTCGCTACAATGCAGCCGTCGTGGATTGTGGCTAGCCACACCCCCAGACATACCTTTTCTAATAGTGGTTGTATTATAAGCTTTCACAGTAATGAGCACATTTCACTAAGGGGCTTTTTTTGGTACATAACAGTGTCACTTTGCCCAGTAAATAATAGGTAGGACATATTACAAGGAAGGATTAGTTTTCTCGTTTGCTTTTAGGTTTACGCAACTTAATTTCACCAAATGGTGAGTATGATGTGAGTATGATGTGACTGAGTTTCTCCTTATACAGTCTTCAGATACCATAACCATTCGGATACAACTGAAAGTTTGATCGAGTATCTCCAAACCCCTGAATGGGGCGATGACCCTTAAATAATTCCATGTGGATTATTGTGTTAGGGGTGTTTAAATTCCCATTTTTATATCTGGTATCTGCCAATTAAAAGAAAAATCATGGATTCCCAATGGTAATATAAAAATGTTGATAAGACTGTCTTTGGAAGGCGGAAGCGTATATGATTGTCCGAAATTTTTAAGACATGTATTTGTGCTGCTGACGTCAGTTTTTGAATACAGCTGTAAACAAGTGGACTAGCTTTCAACTTACAACTAATATATTTTTGAAACACTAAGCAATTTTCTGAATCCTCCAAAATGCTCCTGAAGACTTTTAGTAATTGCAAATAGGTCTGAGATGTTGTGGATTTTCCTTTTTTCTAACAGAGACCGCTCTGGAGGAAAACTGACCTTTGTTGCCCAGCCCTTGGCCCTGACGCACGGAGCACTTTATCCAGAGCCCCTGGAGGGGCTTGAAAAGCAGCGTGGCGGTCCCGCGAGGCGGGAGACCGCTCTGGAGGAAAACTGACCTTTGTTGCCCAGCCCTTGGCCCTGACGCACGGAGCACTTTATCCAGAGCCCCTGGAGGGGCTTGAAAAGCAGCGCAGCGGTCCCGCGAGGCGGGAGACCGCTCTGGAGGAAAACTGACCTTTGTTGCCCAGCCCTTGGCCCTGACGCACGGAGCACTTTATCCAGAGCCCCTGGAGGGGCTTGAAAAGCAGCGCGGCGGTCCCGCGATGCGGGACGCGCGCGGGCTCGGCCCGGGCGAAGACCGGGCCAAGACGGGCCCGTCTTAGCCCGTCATAGCCTGCCAGAGACTGGACTGGGCCACGGCTCTAAAGTCTACATTAAAAGGTACTTTGGACATAGATTACTTCCTTTCCAAGCTTTTAAAGGGACAATATCCACTGCATATAGAAACGGAGGAACCATATATTATATTGTGCAATTGTTTGGTGGGGTAGAGTGGGGTTTCTTAAAACCTTAATAGACTAGTTTTTTTTTATCCCTACCAAGGAGATCTATGAGGGCATAGTGATATCTCGGAAAACGATGGGGAAGAGAAAAACATTAAGTGCCCCTATTAAAAAGCAAAAGGACTCAGGGATGCACCCACGTGAAAGCCTGCTTAGTTACCTCACGGGAGCCATGGGTGCAATTGAGCGCCAGATCGTAACAGTAGAGGAAGCTCTTAATCCAGGTATTCCTGGAAGGGAGGGGGGAACCCCAACGGCCAATATATCAAAAGAGGGGCCCGTTTTATCTTTACCTTTATCGGTATCTAGCAGTTTATCAAGAGCAAATGGTTGTATAGCAAATATACAGGATAACATAGCAGCTAGCGATGAAGATTTGGATATTCAACCTCGGATAAAGCGGGCTAGAAACCCGGATAGTTCATTTCACACTATAGGGGATAAGAGTTTAACGGATAGTGAGACAGCACTTAAAGTGCCGAAAAAGTCTAAAAGGGACAAACCTTCATTAGTGATACACAATACAGCTAGAAGGGGTAAATCAAATCCTACCACAAATTTGCGTACCCAGAATGAGGTTATAAATTTAAAAATAAAATTGGACGCATTAGATAAATTTTTGAGGGAAAGCCTAGGTGGTCTAATACATAGAATTGGCCTAATAGAAGAGACTTTAACTAAAAGCTTAGCTAAACCCCAGCCTCTTGACCAACAGTCTTCTGTTCAATTGGGAAATCGGGAAGATCTTTCCAAATGCAGGGGACTTTGCGATACTGGCAATAACTCTGGCCATCCTGAGGAAACAATACATGTTTCACATACCATTGCACAAAATATCCCTATGGCACATACAGCGGCCTCCCCTACGGTTGCCTCGACAGCCCCCAATAGGATTAAATATCATTCAGTATCTAATAGCCCAAAGGCAGACAGTAATATGAACGTAATTGGGACTGAGAGATATATAACACGTTTGGGTCTACCTCCGGCAGCGACACCTTACGTGGTGGTTTTAATTAATGTTCCCAAACTTCAGAATAGGGTGGATGAGGCGTGGGAAAGGGAGAGGAATAAGGCCCTGCAGTGGTTAGGAGCAAGGACGGGTCTCACTGAGAGACTATTTAATGAATTCAAGATGATCAGAAGAGTGAGCTGGGTAGGAAATGGGCCAAAGAACCAGATAGGGGACTGTGTAGTGCTTACCTTTAAAACCCCACAGCTAGTTAGATTGATTCTGACTAGAGTAGGTAATCAATGTCCACTGGGACAAGGTGTTAATTTGGTCCCATTGGGATACTTCTACCAGCCCATACCCTGTGCTGGCCCAAGGGACATGGG
The DNA here is from genome assembly GCA_963921515.1 of Calotriton arnoldi. NCBI lineage: Eukaryota > Metazoa > Chordata > Amphibia > Caudata > Salamandridae > Calotriton > Calotriton arnoldi. The sequence continues at coordinate 936,949 of CAWUFW010002152.1, forward strand.
ACCCCAAATTCAGCACCATAATCGTGGGTTTAACCTTTTAACTTTTAATCGATTTGATGCACTTGCTAACCTTGAATCAGTGGATTGACAACAAAAGGGAGTTCCCACATCGTATGATATAACTGAAATAGCAAAGGCCATTCCCAACCTGAGTGAGAAGGTAAAACCAGTTGGTATCGACCATACTTCTTCATCTAACATAATTATGTCTACAAATATAAAGTCTGTAAATGACCTAGATTTAGACCCTTCAACTGTCCCAGCCCCCTCCCCTATAGTACAACCTGCGTAAACACCCATGAAGCGAGTTGAACATGGGGGAAATAGTAAAGGCCTGGGGGTAAAAGATATTTGTAAAATTTTGTTTTGGAATGTAGCGGGCTTAAAAACAAAGGTGTCCAATATATTATGGCATGACTTTGTGAGTAAGTATGATATTTTGAGCCTACAAGAAACCTGGGTGGAATGGCCAACACACATTTGTGGGTACAAAACCTACCACACGCCTGCAGTACCGTCATTACATGGAAGAGCGAAAGGTGGCCTCTGTATCTATATCTCAAATTTTTTGAATTTAAGACAAATTGTTTTTAATGTTACAGATCAGTTTTATCAAATCATCAGTCTTCACATAGATCAAGCTTTTAGTATTATTTTATTGAACTTTTATAATAATGCATCATCTGAGCAGATTGAGGGATTAATGGGAAAAGTGAGTAGTGAACTACACAAATTACAATCATGTATATCAAAGGAGACCTGCTTCATCTGGGGTGGGGATTTTAATTCCCCTATATGCCAGTACATGAACAACGGGGTATGTGGCATATCGTATGATAAGGGTCCCAGTTTTGCACATTTCCCACATACACCTTATGGTGACCTCCTGAATGACATTATGTTTACATTTGATTTTGGGTTCTTTAATGATTTATGTGTTCCCATGGTCCCTTTTCAGCCCACCTTTAATGGTCGAGGGACCTTTTCCACTATTGATTATGTACTAGCTTCGAGTAGATTTTCCGCTCGTTTAAAAGATTTTATCATACATGATATAGCACTTAGTGACCACTTTCCCATTAGTTTTGGTGTGAAGGTGAATACTAAGAGAGCTAGTATCAGAAAAGACCCTACCCATTTTGTGGAAAATATTTCTCTGAGTAGACAAAATGGTTACGCACTGAAATGAGAATACGTGGATCTTGAGACTTTTACTAGCAAGGTGGTATCGAATTGTAAAGATATGTTTTCAACTTGTTTGGATGACAAATCATCTTACCAGGATATTTTAGATAATTTTTTAGTCATCTCAAGTTTTACTAAGGAAACACGTCATATGAACCCAAGTAAGAAAATGAAACAAATAACAGGCTGCTTCGATACTAGCTGTACAAAGGCCTATTCTAAACTTAAAAGAGCCCTTCATGTTGGGAAAAAAAATTGTGACAATATTAGAGAGGCAAGACGTGAATATAAGAAGGCATTGAGAGTTAGAAAGTTGGCGCTTAAAGAGGAAGCCTGGCAAGCGCTGCGCGACGCCTCGGTCAATCAGGATCCCGCAGCCTTTTGGAACGCAGTTAACGCACCTTTTTTGGTCGAAAACGATAAAGCAACCATAGAGATCGCCATCACTGAACCCGAATGGATATTACATTACTCCAGTTTGTATAATAATCCATCGCCCGATGATCAGGGAATTCCAGCAAGTGTTGACGACACTATGAAATTATCGACTACATCAGACTTATCCATAGATTTCACTCTTAAGGAGGTCAATTCGGCCATTAACTTAAGCTCTGGAGGGAAGGCGGCAGGACCTGACGGCATCCCAGTGGACCTTTTTAAGTCTAATTTACCTCTCTGGGGTCCACTGTTAACACAGGTTTTTAACGCTTGCTGTTCTCAAGGCTTTTTATCAACCTGGTATGATTCAATCATAGTGCCCATTTTTAAAAAAGGGGACAGGGCAAACCCAGTGTGTTATCACCCAATTTCACTACTGGACTCTACAATTAAAATCGTGGGTCGAGTCCTGTTAGATAGGTTGCAAGTGTGGGCAGAGGAACACTCAATTTTAAGTGATTTACATTACGGGTTTCGCAAGGGATTGGGCACAATAGAACAGTGTCTAAACCTACATATTATATTAGAAAAGTATACAAAAGCAAAAAAGGAAAGGTTGTATGTAACTTTTGTCGATTTAACAGCGGCGTTCGATTGTGTCATCCATGAGAAGCTCTGGTCGGTTTTAGAGGAGATGGGCGTAAACGTTTTAATAGTCACTTTTTTGAGGCAGCTTTACTCAGGGGCAAGGGCTAGGGTCCGATTTGGGAGAGGTGGTGAATGCACTGAGCACTTTAGTGTTAGAAGAGGAGTAAGACAAGGGTGCATTCTCGCCCCGTTCCTTTTTTCGCTATATATAAATAATCTGGAATCTGCATTGATACAGGAGTGCAAGGATTTACCTGTAGTGGCAAATCACCCTATTCTGGCACTCCTGTATGCGGACGATGCGGACCTAATGGCCCGCACACCGCTGGGTCTCCAAAGGGTGGTAAATGCTTTTGTTAATTTCATGGCGAGCCTGGGCCTCGCGGTAAATTGTTCTAAAACTTTTACAATGAACTGTGGGAGAGGACTAAAAAAGAAAACTATGACCATTTTTATAAACTCAAAGGTTATAGAGCGTACTAAGACTTTCTCCTACTTGGGGATTTTATTCGATCATTTAGGGATGTGGTCACCGGCGATCAAAGCAAGAAGGTTGCTAATGGTTAAATCGATTATGGCTCTGCTAAACTGCTGTAAAAAATTAGGAAGACGCGCCCCTGGAGAAATCTTACCAATATATAGGGCAAAATGCGTATCCATTGCTACGTACGGAGCCGGAATTTGGGGCTTTGTAGGGGTCAATGCCTTACAGCTTGCAGAAAATATGTTTCTGAGGTCCCTCCTGGCAGTACCAGACAGCACTTCAACTTACATATGCCACCAAGAACTTGGGGTACCGTATTTAGAGGACATAATTAAGATACAGCCTGTCCTCTTGTGGCACAGAGTATGGACTGCAGATGAGACAGAGTTGAATAGGAAAATATTGAAGGATGCCTTGGTAGTGGATGGGGTCAGAAATATAAGATGGTTAGCCTATGTCAAAAAGTTTATGATTAAACTAGGCCATCCTGACTATTTTAAAGATCCACACACTATGCAAAATGTTTCTAGGAAAGACCTAAAAGTAAGTTGTATGCATTATTTGGGCGAAGTGAGGACTACAATTGAATTAAAGAAACCAACAGTGCAAGCATATTTTCCGGTTTTAGTAACCCTTACGATGCAGCCATATATTGCTCTGATCACTGATGATTATGAAAGGTTTCTCCTGACACGCTTTAGGTTGAACATTTTATTTCGATTGTTTAGTTTCCCTGTACAGAATGATTGGTCGAGAGTTTTATGCAATTGCCCATGTGACGAGGTTTCGGCTCAATCGACGATACATATATTGTTTTTTGTAAATTTTATTCCATACCAAGAAGGAGATGGATCATCCCTGTGCTTAAAAACTTGGTATTAGACAATGTTATCTTGCATTTACGACTCTTCAACAGCTAGATGATAATTTTATTATTGTATCTGTAATTGCTTTTTTTTAAAGTGTTTTTAGGTCCCGAAAATCAATTGCGATGTGATTCAATTAATTTTATGTAACCTCAAGCTTGAATGATGTTTTAATAGTTCTGATATATGCACTGTGCTTTTATGGTTAACTGTAATAGTTGCCGAATAAAGAACTTTTGATTGATTGATTGATCTGCCAATTAAAAGAAAAATCATGGATTCCCAATGGTAATATAAAAATGTTGATAAGACTGTCTTTGGAAGGCGGAAGCGTATATGATTGTCCGAAATTTTTAAGACATGTATTTGTGCTGCTGACGTCAGTTTTTTAATACAGCTGTAAACAAGCGGACTAGCTTGCAACTTACAACTAATATATTTTTGAAACACTAAGCAATTTTCTGAATCCTCCAAAATGCTCCTGAAGACTTTTAGTAATTGCAAATAGGTCTGAGATGTTGTGGATTTTCCTTTTTTCTAACAGTGAGTATACAATTAAATATTGAATCACATTTCTCGTTCTTTCAAACTACACCATCGAAAACTATTAAGACTATGTATACACATTCTGAACTGATTTTCATTCCATTAAACTGATTGCAACATTGTTTTTTCTACACTATATATGGATTTAATTGCACTCATCCTGTTGTAGAGACAAGTACCTTTCATCAATTGCGTTTGTGAAGAACAACAATGGCTGCACTGTTTTGATCTATACTCGGAATCCTGTATGGAATGACTTGTGAGTCACAGCTCCAACAAAGGAAGCTGGTGTGGGCGGCATACACTAGAAGTTACAATTGAAATGCGTTATAGGACAAAAATTAAAGACCTCATTGAAATGTACTGAAAAGAATATGGACTCTCAGGGTCTCGATCTAACTGTGCAGTTCTTCAAATTTCATTTTTTTCTAAAGAACTGTGTTTATCGTTCTCATATATTATTTAACATGTAAACCTGGCAGTATAATTAATAGAGCAGTAGATAGCACGGGTTAATGAAAATTTGTGCACGTATAATTAGGGTTGTATGAAATTATAATTTATAAATCGGGATGCGCAAAATCATAATTAGGCCTTCTTGACTGGTGATGTGGTTTATGGGCAAATCTCTGAGGTGGCACACCAATACTTGTCCATTGGCTGGATTGGTCTTTATAATGAAATTTCACTCATGATGTTTTAGCCAAAATATGAATGTAAAGCTGATAAGCTAACTGATGGATGTATTGAATCTTGATAAATGCTTGGGGAGTGGCCCCACCCTGCCTAAGGCAGGCTAAGTGGCTCTGCCTTTTGGCTAAAGCTCCGCCCTTCAGGGTCTGGGCCTCGAAGGTTAAAGCCTTTATTTTACCTGCCTGTCACTGGGGATTACTGGAACAGTTCAGCCCGGAGGGGCCCAGGGCTCTTTCCCAATCCAACGCCACCCTGCGGGGACTTGGCCTTTCAGGTAAAAGACCATGGCTTCACCTGTCTCTTACTTGGGATTACTGGACCTGCTGAGACTGGAGGAGTCCCAGACTCCTTCCCGATAGATGTCACCCTACCCCGGATAGAGAAGGAGGTCCTGGTTATTTTTAGGTCTGATGATAAGGCCTTAAATTACATTAAAAAAAAACTCACCAGCTCACTGAAAAAGTCAAAGGTTAAAGTGATTTTATAGTTAGATGAAACATGACATTTTATGCTCTAAAATATAATTCACCAGTTATAGTTAACTGAAGTACATATAACTTGTGCCCTCGCCATGCACTGCATATGATCTTACATATTACATCACTCATGACATTCTATGACATCATTGATAACACCCAAAATTATAAATTACAACAACTCTGTGCATCATGGCGGGGGCATGAGCTATAGTTACTTAATTTAACTATAACTAGTGAATTTCATAGGATATACCTATATCTATATATTCACTGAAAAGAACAAAGGTTAAAGTAACCCTATAGTTAGGTGACTGTCAGTGACATCATTAACTTTTAGAACTGAAAGAATACACAGAAATTCACCAGTTATATTTTGCGGAGCTAGCTATAACTTGTATTGCACCATGCACTACTTATGACCTCACATAGTACGTCACTCTTGACCTGTTCCTATGACATCATTTATGACATCACTGATGACATCTCTAAAGACATCATTGATTACATCATCCAATGAGTGTGTTAGTTTGTTTTATAGTTTACATAATGGCGGGTAGCTGCGATATTACTTTTCTACCTATTTTTGTACAGCTTGTGTCCAGCTAATGGGTGTTAGTGTTTACAAATCACATGTGTTTCTCATGCATCATAGGTGTGTAGAGGTAATGAACACGTAATAAATTGTTGTATTAGAGAGTAACATTATGTGCAGATAACAGTTGATGACTTGTGTCCAGTATATTCCTGTTAGACTTGGCATCTTTGGTGTGGTTTCCCCTACATTTTTGCCTATACCTCCTGTATTTTTATTGCTGTGCTGGATTTCGTTTTTTCTGGCTTAGATGCTTTGGGCACTTTGCCACTGCTGATCAGTGTCAAAATGCAAGTGCTCCCTGTTTAAATTCTGATTACAATTGGTTCTCCCTGATTGGCATATTTGATTTACTGATAAGACCCTAGTAAAGCGCACTGAGTGTGCCAGGGCCTGTATATCAAATACTACTAGTGGGCCTGCAGCACTGATTGTGCCACCCAGATGAGTAGCCCTGAAAAGGTATCTCAGACCTGCCACTGCAGTGTCTCTGCACAGTTTTTAACTGCCATGTCGACCTGGCAAGTGCACCCACTTGCCAGGCCCTAACCTTCCCTTTCTTTACAATGAAGGAACCACTATGGTAGGCCAAAGGTACCCCACTGGGCATGGTGCAGTGCATGTAAAAGGTAGGACATGTACTGGTCTGTGTGGCAAGTCCTGATAGTGAAATACCTCCAATTTCGTTATTCACTATTGAAAGGATATCCGTCCCATAGGATAGCATGGGAAGTACTTTGTACCATCTTACACATGTAACTTCCAATTGGGACAAGATAGAGAAATACAGTTTAGGCTCTCTGAACCCAGAATTTAATGACACATCTTTTAGGAAAGATGGTTTTTAAAGTGTGTGTTTGAAAATGCCACTTTTAGAAAGTAGGCATTTTTCGATTAACTATTCTCTGTGCCTCTGCCTGTTTGTAGATTGATTGTCTGGTTTTTGATTGACAGGGGCTCGGGATGTGCATTCAATGTAGACAGCCACTGGGGGAGTTGAGGTGTGGCTAGCCCTTCCTAGATGACTCAGAGCTGAGCTGAATAGACCTTGGCTGAATTTAGAGTAGTGGGAGGAGTCTCCCTTGCACAGTATTGTCTCCACCCCCTGTGATCATACTGCACTAGTGAGGACAAAACTGGTTTGGACTGGACTCAGAGACCCTTGCACAAAGAGAACAAAGACAAAATGGAGTATAAGTAGTAGACCTTAAACCCCAGAACTTTAGATCTCTTCTTGACTCAAGAGGAACCTTTGCCAAGGAGAAGAGCTGAAGAGATGTGAGGAGGAGTACTGCCCCTTTGCTATGTACTGTGACAGGCTGGCCTCCAGTTTCTCTTTCTGCCAAGGAAAGGACAAAGACTGGAACTTTACTGTGAACCTGCTTGAAGAAGAATCTCCAAAGGGCCTGTGTGTGCTGGCCTCCTGTTCTGAAGTCTCAGGGACACAAAGTCTTCACCCCCAGCTCCCCTGAATTCTGCTGCTGACAGTTCTGACCTGCCAGGAGGTGCCTGTTCCATTTCTGGGCCTCTGGAGGTTGTTCCTGCTGCTGTGAGCTGGGAGAAACATAAAGAACTGAAGAAATCAATGCATCGCTCTTCTTGCTGCTGTTTTTCCTGACACTGCACCACCTTGAGAGAAGAATCTCCATGCATCGTACCTGTGATACAAGTTATCCCGACTTACCACCCGCGGACCAGAATCATCTTGGAGTCAACGCATCACTTCCCCCTACAGTCCAGATTCGACTCATCACTTCTCCTGTGTGCAATAGAACTGTTGCATCACCTCCCCAAGGACTCAGGAACTGATGCATCTCTTTGTTTCGTGACACGTCCCATCTCTGCAAGCGTTTGCCCTTGTGGAATTTTGACGCATCTACAGGTACTTTGTGTAGAATCATGCATCCATTGTTTTCTATGGACCCAGCTACTTGAAACCTTTGAAAAGTCATATTCTTATTATATATATGTTAGATTTTTGTTGTTTTGGTCTTGTTAAATTTAGATAAAGATACTTTATTTTTCTAAACTGATATGTTGTACATTTGTGGTGTTATCACTGTGTGTTTTGAGTAAAAATACTTTACACATTGCCTTTGGGATAAGTCTGTCTGCTCGTGCCAAGCTACCCAGGGGGTGAGCAGGTGTTATCTAAAGTGTGTATCCCCCTTACCCTGAAGCAAGGGTTCCTATTTGGACAAAGGTACCTACCTCTGCCAACTAGAGACCCCCATTTATATCAGTTCCACACAAGTTTTTTGGTTCTGCAGAAAGGTTTCCAACAGGGAACAGATTCTACTTCGTAATTACTACGCATTGTAAGCAGCCTTGAGTTGTTAAACAGAATCATTTCAGCATGATAATTTCTACATAATATAGAAGACTTTGTGCATCTGGTACTAACGTATGTACATGTGCTTCTTTTGCTTCAGAGAATAGGCTATCTTTAAAGTTTTCTCCACAGTATGAAGGCTATAGGCGGTAAAATCTTTAGGACCTTCAGACCTTGTGAATAGTGACATTTTTACAAGTGTTGCATAGAGTGTAGATATGTTTTAATACTCAGTGATGTATTTCTCATGAGCGTTTCACTATCTGCAAATAGTGTGGTCAGAGTAAACTCTCTCCATAGACTGAACACTGTTTACAGTACCCACTTTTCTATTCATATCAATTTCATTTCTCAATGTAGGTTTGGTGACTGTGAGGCGTTTGATAAAGATAAAAGCTGTCCATAGTAGGGTATTCATTTTCATTCATTTTGGAACAGACGTTGAGCATCTTAAGAAATTTGACTTTCACCGAACAGTTGTATACATTTTGAACACCGTTTGTAATGAGGATTTCCTATATATCTGTGGTTGATAGGTAGTGTGAATTAGGCTACCCAAGAGGTGATGGTATAGGGTAAATTTTGCTTATAGCACATGCTTGTTACACCTAACAGAGTTGTATCTGTGATGGCATTAATGATTCTTCATATAATTGTTAGCTGTGTTGTACTTGCTTTCAGGACTCTAATGCCATGCTAGTTTATAGAGTAATGTGTACAAAAAAGCTTGGATGATGTCATCAATGATGAAATTTGAGATATCATCAGTGATGTCATAAATTATGTCATGAGTGATGCAATACGCGAGGTCAGAAGCCGTGCATGATGGCGGTGCAAGTTATAGTTAGCTCTCCTATATACCAGCTTAGGTGTTGTCCAGTCAAGTGGATAACACCCCTGTGTGTTAAAATAAGTTTATTTTTGCTGATAGGTAGATTATTTTTACTTCTGAAAAGCTAACACAAGAGCATAAATGCCACTCCAAGCAATACGTTTTTTTGGAAGAATTATTATTTACCAAGTAATTATTTCCTGTTTTTTTAAACTAAAAGATTTACATTTTTTACATTTCTTTGAACAAGCATTATGTCTTAGTTCTGCCCCCTTTTGAAACAGAAAAATAAAAAAAATAAAAATAAGTTTTAAAATTGAGAAAAAAGTTACAAATGTTTTATTTTAAATAGTCTCTTTTCAGAGCTACCGTATACTGCTATCATCTATGGTGTTTCTATAAGAACTCTTTTGTTCTGAAAAATAAGTCCTGCAATACTCTCACTGGAGCTTGAGGACAGAAACAACCTGACATAAAACTGAAATAATATACAAGTTGGCATTTCTTTTTAGCAGGATAGGTAGCACTGAAAAGTGCAATTCTTTTGTATTTTTTGTAAAGATCTTGGTTTTTTCTTGTTTTTTTAATGTAACAATTTCTTTTTATTACTGATGAACAGAAGTAAATAGAATTAAAAAAAAATTGGGATTATAAACTGGGAGAAAAACTATAAGTAAAACAAAAATCTAATGCCTGGGAGGGCATTTGTGTTCTTCTGCCAACTTGTTACTAGTTGCTGCATTCTCTTTTGAAAAGAAAATGATTGTCTTACAAAGGCAACAGAATAGTGCCTTATTTAAGTAGGCTCAGTTCTTAGTAGCCTGCCATGTCACAATCTGAGATGGTGCTGGTCGACCTGGTTGGAGAGATGTAGAGGCACCTGATGAGGCATCTAGATCTGTGCTCCTCTGCATCTTTGCACAAACTAGACGGTGGGGATGGATTGCCCTTAGGTGGTGCAAAATACCTTTTGTATGAATACTGTATTGTTTTCAGGTGCCCCTACTGAACTCCTCATGGCACAGTTTGCATTTTACATGCTTGACAGAAACCTTTAACCCTATGGAATCGATTCCTTAGGTGGTTTTGGAGGTTGAGATGGTCCAACTTCTGTCTGATCATCAGTGTCAGATGAAGACATCTTGTCAGCAAACTTCGGAAAAATAGAATAGAAGATCTTCCTAGGGGTTTATAGATGTTTCCACATCAAATACTTATTCCTAAATGATTGAACGATGGTGACAAATCCCTTCAATAATTAATGGCATTAGTGTTCACCAATCAAATCTTTTATTCTGGGTTTGTCTCTACTATTGCTGGATGCTCGCTATATCGTAAACTCAATAATTTGGTGTATAGTACTGTATAGAGAGGTTATTCATTAGTTATATGTGTATTTAATGCAAAAAGTGAATAAGGATGTCATTGATCTATCTATATTATATTTATTTTAATTTTATTATAATTGATAACTCTCATGTGAAGCTCGTGAGAGTCAGGCGCACAATGTAGTGTGTGCAATCCGAGGGGGCCGAAATGTCATATATTACTCTCATGGACAGCTCACATGACTGTACTTTGAAAAGGAGTTTATAATAGTATATAATAGAAATGTTGAAGTTAGTCTGATCCTACTGGTTATGTGAAGCAGACATAAAATACCTGTAGATGACAACATTGCAAACCTATGATATCTTTTTCTAGGTTTCTACGATCCAGTGAGCCTCTTGCAAAAGGACCGCGAGATTAAAGACTTGCTCATATATAAGATTTGATTGGTTTATAGTAATGTGGTTGCATTTAGGATGAAGTAGTCATTGTACTTTACACATTTGGGAAAAGCCTATTGAAGTTCATTCGTTTGTTGCTGATCCCGCCATTTAAATTGCAGATTGTTGTTGCTTGGAACTTATTCAGTTTCTGAGAGATATGTCATCTTCAGAGAGTGAGCTGGAAAATGGACCATATTCTAGTGACCCCAATAAACCCAGCAAGAAATCCCTTGAATGGGATTTTTCCCAAATTCCACCTGACACTACAAAAGTGTCATTTAGAGTTGTGACCTACAAGTCCTTTCAAAAGGAGTTCTTTTTTGGGTCAAGGAAACAGTACAATTTTTGCACCCCTGGCATTTGGAGTCATTTATGCTCAATTCACCCTACATGGCTAGCACATGCAGAGATGGAAAGAAGTAGTGCAGGTGCATCATTCTCCAGTGCAACAAAATAAGCTCAACCTGGAGACTGTGTACATGCTGATGTGCAGTTTAGGGAAGAAGACTGTAACCCTGCAATTGTTAATAAAGTTCTCTTATGCTGTCTGTGTGGAAGAATAATATTTGCCTCAGAAATGAGCAATACTGCTAGAGATAGCCTTGCTTCTGCTCATAAGTATTAACCGTGGTTAGTTGGGTGTTATGAGGGACTGGCCTCTCTGCTCACATTTGTCCCCAGGATGGCCTTTGGGATTTTTTTACATAAAGTTATATTTTATTTCAAAGTATTAAAATACTAAGTTCCAGAGAGTTTCTCATACCAGCCCATGTACAAACATGCATAACTTTGGACAAAACAGATCCCCATTGCGGTGCCCTGGGTCTGATGGTAAATTTGCCCATTAAATAAAGAAAAGTTGTTCCTCAGACAAAAACTGATCATATCGAGAATCATCTTGGGTAACAATAAGGAACGTGACCTCCCTTTCAGGATATAGCTGAATGCCTTCAGACCCGAATCATGGGGGATACCAGTGTACAAACTATTGACATCAAGGCCCATCAAGAGAAAATGTTCCTCCCAGGCAATGCCCTCAATGATTCTGAGAAAGTCCCCACTATATCTCACATATGAAGGAAGGGATTTGACCAGAGGCTGATGTAGTAGTCCACTTGGGCTCTGCCCCAGGACAATAGCCTTTTGGTTTGATAGTTTCATTGCCCACTTGGACTGGAATAGGGGAACACTGGCCATATTCCATTATGTTTGATCATTTTCTTTGTAAACATATCAGTTTTATCTCATCTCTGGGACAATTTTTTTTCCAGAGCCTGGCAGTTTGCTCATTTAAAGGGTCCAACACTCCCTCAACTTTGTACTTCTATTTTGATGTATTGCATACACTATGGCCTCTGTAAAGTGTTCCCTTGCTTTGACAATTGGGACCCTAAGATGGTACCCGCAGTTGCATGCATTTAATTTTCCTTTGTTTTTATCTGTGCACTTTCATCATTACTGTCTGTTTTCACTGTTACCTATTACTCATGATCAAGACACTGTTGGTTTTGAAACGCATTGAGTTTGCTGCCTAATAAACCTTACTTGGAGCATTAACTTACTGGGAGTGCGCATGACTTCTCTCCATGACTTTTGGAGGTTTGTTGTTGTTGGATGGGAGTGTGTATAGTCTGAATAATTAAATATAATGCAAGCCATCATTGAACAGTGGGGAAAAATGAATTAGCAAGATTTATAATGAAACAAAACACATTTTATATGTATCAAAATACCATTTTAAAAATAGTTCCTAAAATGATGTAGGAAGTTTCTAATATATACATGGATACTTATTAATGTATTTTTTGAGAACTTCATTTTTTATCATTAAAAAAAGTTCAGTCATTATATAGTCGTTATCCTTGGTATGCCACATAATGACAATGAATATGAACTTTTATCCTTTTTTTCTGTTTATATGCACATAGAATTTTGTAAAATGTATTTTCCTGTAGAACTTTGGTTCCAAAAATATTAGACAGGAGTTTGGAAGTTTCCTGGGTAACGTTTGCTTTACTGTAAGACATGTCTCATCACAGTCCAGCCATATGAATTTTTAAGGTAGACAGTGCAGTGGCCAGAGCTGATTGACTGTCCATGGTGAAAAATAATGGCAGCAGCAGTGTATGTTTTCCTATACATTGATATCTAACCAACTTTAATGTTGGTGATATCAGTATTAATTTTACTGCCATCTTCTCTACTTTTTTGTAGCATGAGAATAAGACATTTTGACCTGTCTCACAACTAATGTAGACAGTGGTTTTGATGTGCCGGCTGAACATCAAATATTCTGCACAGCTATTTCAAAAATCTTTTCAAAAGCTACTAACTTGCAATCTGGTACTGGAAGGTACACAAATCTCACTGAATGAATGCCTGTTCTGCTTAAATATGAACAATTATCACACTTATGGTTCCATGAATAGTTTGTATTAAAGAAGTGATTGATTGCAATTTACTCATTTTCAAACACATTTAGTACTTCCATTAAAAAGTGAACTGTGTACCACAATTACAGAGTAAACAATATCAGATATAATTGTAGTAGAAGTACACACATGTTTTTCAGTGTGTACTAAACTGAGTAAGTTGTGAAAGCTTAACTTGAAGGTTTGTCTTTGTTTTTTTTAATGTTTTCAAGCACTGGTTGTAGGTGGAATAGAACATTAACTAATGCATTACAGTAACATGAACCTTCTGAAGTGTTTGAAAATGGAAAACCTATTACATTATTCACTTTATTAGTTTTACCTTTTCGTAAGTCTTTGTAGATTCTTCACTTAGGCCCTCATTACGATGGCAGTTGGCTGGACCGCTGACTGCCATACTATCGGAAGGTGACCATCCGACAATGAGTCGGCGGATCCACCTGCCCTATTATGATACGACCGCCACGCAGGCAGTCGTAAAGTGCTCTTTTCTACTGCAGCTTGTGCTGCGGCACAGGAAAAGGGCAGCAGCACAAGCCACAGTAGAAAAAGGCACTTTGTGCACATACATGCACCGATTGATATGTGAGGGGCACTAGATGTAGGCTTGGGCGGTGAACTTTGCTCCGTTCGCGGAGTTTTCTGCACTCCACGGAGCTCGCGGAGTGCAGAAAACTCCGCTTTGCGATGTGCAGCAGAGTTTTTTCCCCGCTCGCGAACGGTAAGTTCGCGATCGCAAACGGTAAGTTTGCAAGCGCGAGCTGCCACTCGGGTAGAATTTCTACTCGAGCGGCAGGAATACCAGCACAAACTGCAGTTCGCACTGCACTCCGCCACTCGCGGAACTTCACTGAGTTGTTTTGTAACTTCCCGGAGTTCCGCGTAGCAAAACTCTGCGAACTACGCCCAGGCCTAACGACATGTGCCCCCCAGGCCACTTGGTATTGGCCTACAGTGGAAGGGGTCTCTGCATGGGGCCCCCAAAGTCTTTTCATCTACTAGCCAGTCAGAAAAGGATTTCCTAGTTCCTATGGCGTTGCATGCACAGGCATCACCTCCACTGTAGGGTTAGGAATCCAACTGCCATCCCAATGGGATCTTTGAACCTGTCAGAGGCAGCGGTCCTGCCCTCCAAACTCTGTGGTCCAACTGACTGCATTCTGATGCAGTGGTTGGACCGATGCCCTGTATGGCGGATGGACTGCCCGCCATCATAAAGAAAATGAGGGCCTAAGTTTTGAAACCTTTGAAAAATCTGCAGCCTAAACAGTTTTTCACTTCCTATAGCTGATGTCTCTTAACAATGGGATATAAGATTTTAGATGAGGAGCATACAGTCCTCTCACATGATTGTGTTCTAACACACATGATGAGTCAGAATTTACTTTGCTCTCATCAAGCTGAAGAAGGTACACTCCTGACAATGACCTAACCCTTGATAAAGCAACATAAGACATGCCTTCTTTGTAGACTGCTTGACCTATATTCATCATTGCTGCATCAAAACATAATCCTTGAGTTTTGTGAATAGTAACAGCATAGGAGAATACAGAGAAAACTGTTGTCTACTCACATAGAGGTATTATACCAACAGATATCTAGTAGTGCACCTTCCATTTTTTTACCCTCTTCAATATGATCACATTTAATAAAAATATATTTGTACTCTTTTCTATTGGGATATCTTATCAAGTCTATCACATTTCCTATTAGGCCATTCACCAATCCATCCTCAACATTCCTATTTAGTTGCAAAATTATTCAGCACATTTTATACAGCTTTAGAGTCTTTTTTAAACCAGCAGTAGTGATTCAAGTTTTTTGTTTTTACAATTGATTGACATTGTGGTAAGTTTAAACCTTGATGTTCCAGTGTATCTTTACTATCAAGACTTGCAATCTCTTCTTTTTTCAAAATGTAGCATTTCTAAATCAAATTGAGCACACTTGCCCAATGTTGGCATGAAGCATACATTGGTTTTAGAGATTTCATATTATGTTGCATTACAGAAGCTGTTGAGTTGTCATATGGAAACAGAGACCTAACCATGCGGGAAGCAAGAACTTTTTTTGCCTCTTTTCTAATAATTCCTAAGCTCCTGTCTTTTAATATATTGCCATGTTCTTTATTTTTAAAAATCTGTTTATTGAATCTTTTGTTATAATAATGGTATACAGCTTACACAGTTGCCATCATATTTTGCGTAGTATACATTGGTATGACATTACAAGACTTGAGCATCTGGTACATAGCACTTGAAACTGAGCAGTTAACTATATCAAAAGGGACTTACAGGTAAGAGCACCTATGACTGTGACCAGCTGAAGTTTGCTGGTTTGGATGGTCCATGTACTACATACAATATACCTCATTGGTGAGGCCATTTGCATACATTTCAAGGAACAGGGGAACTCAGTAAAAAGAATGATAAATCTAAACGCAAGGTCAATAGGCCATTTTTATATTTTTACCCACCCCACCCCACTTTTGGTTCCCACCTTTGTTTGGTGACCACAGTTTGTGTTATTACACAGCTATATGCAAGCATTTGAGGGAATGAACAGCATTTGAGGGAATGAACAGGCACATCCACAAGGAATGGGCATTCCAGTGCAAGGATAATTGCCATACATATGGCAGTCAACAAATTGTATACAATTACTCTATTATAGTACAAGGAGCATGCCAATGCTAACTTATGTCTGTATAAGGGATGGCTCATTATCACATCTATTTTAAGCATGTATAGGTTAATAGTGTACCTCTACAGCCATCAATAGTGAAGCGGGTTGTATCTTTACAAGTTTTTGAGAAGAGGGAATAATAAGGGATGGACAAATAAAAAGGAAAACCAGGAAGAGGTTGGCCCATTTGAAGTGTTGAGAGACCCCTACTTTTGGTAGTAGGAAATATGTCAGCTGCACTCGCAGCTCCAAGCGTTAGGGAGAGGAGATGCTGTGTTGGGGCAAGGACTTCTGCCACTCCCTGCTCGCTGACCTAAATTGCGCCAGATTGGATTAAGAACTTACAGTATCTGGGATCTCAGCAGGGTGGGGACAGGGGCCTTCGGAACGCCTGAAAGTCATGCAGACTATCATCCCAGCTTGCTGCAATAGGGTCCATTTTTGCGAAGGGTGTCCTTAGTGTGCAGTGCCACACTCTCAGCCCTTGCCCACACCAGCAGCAACTGTCTCCAGGCCATTATGGTGGGAGGGGAGGGTACCTTCCATAATTTTGTGATCAGGCGCTTGTCTGCCAGTATACTCAGGTCAAGAAAGCGGGAGGTGACCTTCAGCCTTTTGCTTCTCGGATAGAGGTGCAGTATATACTCCTCCCAGTTATGTGATAGGATGCGGCCAGTGCAGGTGGTTAAAGCAGTACTGACTGAGTGCCAGTAAGTGTGCAAAGATGGGCAGACCCACAGCATGTGAACGAGATCAGCATTAGTGACCTGGCACCTAGGTCAGGCTGCATCCACCCGGTGGAAAAATCTGTTTATTTTGGCAGGGGTGTAGAGCAAATGTTCCAAGTGTAGAAATTTGCCCTCAATTCCATATTTGGTTAGGGCAGCAAAAAGGAAGTCCCACTCCAGAGAGTTGAAGGCCTTCTCGCGATCAAGAACCAGACACCTTGAGTGGGACCACTGCCGAGGGGAGTAAGTAGAGACCCTGAAGAAGTGCCTCAGGTTTAATAGTGCTTGGAGATGCCTCCTTCTCTTTTTTTATGTGTTTGTTTGGGACTCAGCTGAGTCAGAGTTCCAAGATGGCTGCCAACACTTCTGGGTGAAGTGTGGGCAGCCAATCAGATCATGAGATCAGCCAGATATGCTGAGGGTGCACACCTCTAGATATACATGTTTTTGTTTTCCTTTAATCTCTCAAAAACTACTGAACACATTTACACCAAATCACAAAAAGCACGCTCTCTGGACCAAGAGCTAGCTTTCTGCCAAATGTGTAATTCCATTCAGCAGTTCAGGCTGCAGTCTTGTCTAAAATACCAATGGGAAAGTGCATGGGGAAAATGCTTCTTGGGACCCACCCCTTTTTCTCGGCCCCCGCTTGATGATTCATCCTGAAACTTTCAAGACAGCAGCTGAAGTGAGTGGTTTTGAAATTTCATGAAGATTCATCAAACGGTGCCAAAGTTATTGGCATAACAAAAAATGCTTTTCCTATGGAAACTAGGTCCTAACTATAACTAACTACTGGTGACCACCAATAGGTTGTATATATTTTTTTAAATCAGAATACTAGCAATCTGTGTAATTAATTAAAATGAATCCCATCATTGAACTGTGGGGAAAAATAAATCAGTAAGATTTATAAACCAAATTTTACAGGTATCAAACTACCATTTAAAAAAAGTTTATTGGCATCACAGACAGAAACTGACATTTTTAATTATAATTTGCAAGACAAAATCATTACTAAACTCATGTTAAAAGTTTCTTACAGACATATTGATATTTTTTTTTTTTTATTAAGCTAACTTCATTTTTTACTCTTAAAAAAAGTTCAATCATTATATAGTTTGCTTTGGAAGGACACATAATGACAATGAACGTGAACTTTTATGCATTTTGTTCATTTAGATGTACTTAGATCTATAAATATTACTTTTCTCTAGAACTTAGGTTCCTGATATACGAGATAGCAGTTTGGTTGTTTATAGGGTAGGCTTTGATTCAATGTAAGATATGACACTACATTCAGTGCAGCCACATGAATTTTTAAGGTACACAGTATAGTGCATGGGTACTCACAAACATTTTCCTGGGGGCCGCAGAATTTGGTCTATGGTGTGACTGAGGGCCACACTGATGCCAGTGGGGGGTGTAAAGTGGGTGTAGAGGAAGCAAAGCATGTATATCTAGTGGCTGTCTTTACAAATGAAGGTGTTTGCAAAGTTAAGGACCTAATTACTTCCTTTCCCTAACTGCAATTAACCTTCAAATAAGTGTTTGCTGTATATTTAACTTTTTTTTTCATGTTAGTGCTGAGTCCAGTAAATGGCAGCCCAGTGCTGCTGCTGCCCAGGGGGCCACATGTAAAGGTCAGGAGGGCTGAATGCAGCCCCCGGGCTGTACTTTGAGTATCACTAGTGTAGTGCCTTGAGTTGATTGACTGTTAATGGTGAAAAATAATAGCAACAGCAGTATGTTTTCCAATGAATTGATATCTGACCAGCTTTAAAGTTGGTGATATAAGTATTAGTTTAGTTTTAATTTAGCAGTTTGATATCTTGCCAAGAAGGCAGTACACACATTTCATTGTATACATTAAAAATAAAGCACATTTATAAAACAAAACTCCATCCAACATAAATATGTTTCTTCACACCTGTATACGTATCCTCTATACTACACTAATCATAGGTACAAAAATATTCTAAAACCCACAAACATGAATTTACCAATAGTAAAACCATAACCTTATTATTTGTACTCAATACATTTGTTTAGTAGCAAAATTATGATTATAGCAGGACTTCAACTTCTTTTATAAAGGAGAAATTTAGTAAAAGGCAACACAAGAATCCAAAAAGGAGTTTACAATAATATAACAACATCCTTATTTGTGCAAAATACAGTTGATTATGTAGAAAACAAAATTCTTCAACTTATTTTTAAAGAAGATAAATACAATGGGAGACAGAGCGCAGAACATATGTTTAAAGTATTCTAAAAACACTAACAAAAGTGTACCTATGGTATAGCAATATCATTCATTATTTATGCAAGATACAGTTATTTTGGTGCAAAATACAGTTTTAGCAGCTGATAGCGGGCCTTTTGATATACCAACATCATTCTTATTTGGTCAAAATGCAGTTATTTGTGTGCACAATACAGTTTTAGCAGCGAGTAGCTAGAACCAAATAAAATTATAAAGAGGGACTACCTTGAAGGTCCATCAGGTTCTTGCGTCATATCTTATGATATGCTACACCATTTATAGGTCGAAACTATTTCACAGGACTCACAATTCATAGATAATTGGATCAACCCTGCACATTCCATAAAATACATCTGTTACTATGAGCCACACAAATCAGCTAGCCATTCAGCAACTGCGAACAAAAATGTGCCTATGACGAAACAAAAACTCATATGATTGAACTTTAATTTTACTGTTGTTAGCTTCCTAAAACAACAGACCTGCAAATTGCTAAAAACAGGGACTAGCACACTTCATAGTATACCAAAGTAAGTGAAAATACAGTTCTATGCAGAAAAGACAATGGAGCATTTTGGCTGAAGGGACAAATGCCACTTTCCACCCAGCCTGTCTAACCAAACTCCACCCAGCCTAACCTTCAAGGACCACTTACTGATATAGTTGCTTTTTATATTGCACAAATAAGGCTGGATATCACCACCGTAGTATTATTACAGTAGGCGTTGCAGGTTACCCACATCTTCTATATCACCCTTCCTAGAACACTCTTTTATAGTGCATTTTAAAAATAATTTCTGCCTTGGAACAGACATATTTTGGTGATCACACCCCAGTGGAGAATCGAAAGAGGCCTTAATATCTTGTAGGTTAACAGCCCATTGGCCTAGGTACTTCTCCTGATTGTATTTGCCTCGGGAGCCCTCAGCCAACTTTAAAAGACAGGCCCAGTAATTAACCCTTTCCGTGCTCATGACGAGCTCAGCTCGTCATGCTGCGCGGTTGCGCTGTGCGCATGACGAGCTGAGCTCGTCACGACCCCACCCGCGATCGGAATGTCCAGCATACGAGCGGAATTCCGATCGCGGTCAAGGGGTTAAGGATCCTCTGTTTGTATTTGAATACTTTGCTGGTCAGGCCTAGCTTAACCTCAGTGCACTATTCTTTGCTGGCATTACAGAAATGGCCTCAGCTCTCACTTTTGGCAGAAATTATCAAACCTGGTTTAATACTACCATAGCAAATGCAATATAAATTGAGAACAGGAGCGGAGCCAAAATTCACCCCTGCCCTTAGGGGTATCTATTTTTCTGGAAAAAGCTCAATTGCCCTCTAATTCAACCCTTGATCATGAGCCTGCATGTAATTGAATTATCAGCTTTCACAAGCCAGGTGGACATTTCCATTTATGCATCTTAGCCCAGAGTAATGCCCTCTTTATTGTGTCAAATGCTGTTGACAAATCATTGTGTGAGATATAAAGGGGCTGTTTTCTTTTAAAGGGGTACTGTTCGGCCAAAAGGTTTACAGTGAAATAGCCATCCGTTGTTGAATACCCTTTACGAAGCCCATTTAGACCTTTGGTATGACTCCTGCATTGCTAACCCAATCCTCCAATACCCCTAGCAGATGTTTTACATAAATCTTACTGGAATTTATCAACAGGGTAATCATACTATAACTCGAGAGCTGGTCCTTTTCTCCTTTTTATACGAAAAAAAGCCAGGTGGACATTTCCATTTACGCATTTTAGCCCAGAGTAATGCCCTCTTTTTTGTGTCAAATGCTGTTGACAAATGCTGTTGACAAATCAATGTGTGACACATAAATAGGCTGTTTTCTTTTAAAGGCATACTGTTCGGCCAAACGGTTTACAGTGAAATAGCCATCTGTTGTTGAATACCCTTTACGAAGCCCATTTAGACCTTTGGTATGACTCCTGCATTGCTAACCCAATCCTCCAATAACCCCAGCAGATGTTTTACATAAATCTTACTGACATTTTCCAACAGGTTAATCATACTACAACTCGAGAGCTGGTCCTTTTCACCTTTTTTATATAAAAAAAAGCCAGGTGGACATTTCCATTTACGCATTTTAGCCCAGAGTAATGTCCTCTTTATTGTGTCAAATGCTGTTGACAAATCAATGTGTGACACATAAAGGGGCTGTTTTCTTTTAAAGGCATACTGTTCGGCCAAAAGGTTTACAGTGAAATAGCCATCTGTGTTTGAATACCCTTTAAGAAGCCCATTTAGACCTTTGGTATGACTCCTGCATTGCTAACCCAATCCTCCAATAACCCCAGCAGATGTTTTACATAAATCTTACTGGAATTTCCCAACAGGGTAATCATACTATAACTCGAGAGCTGGTCCTTTTCTCCTTTTATTTTTACAATGGGACCCTCATACTACCTTTCCAGGTTCCTAGTAGGTCATGACCACATATTATTGCTCCAAACACTGGAGCAAGAATATTAGCCCACAAACTAGGATTAAGTTTAATTATATCTGATGAAAGGCCATCAAAATCTTTAGCCCTAGAGCTTTTTAGACATTTTCTAGCAGCCTCAATACTACTTACTGAGTGTAACAAAAAACTCTCTGCCATCCTCTTCTCTTGTTGCCAAGCATATATGCTCCCCATTGATCTCTTATTTTCTTCTTTCAACTTATACAACTCAGATATTTACCTAACCCCATGTTCTTCAGGTACCGGCACTGATACACATTTTTTGACAGCCCAAGGACACTATTTTCTGTCTTCCAGAAGCTCTTTAGGTTTCAGTAGGTAGGGAAATATTTGCCTTCGTCCATATATTCTCTTTTTCTTTCCACCTTATAAGCCTTAATTTTTTTCTAGAAGTTTTCTTGTGTGTTTTAGTTAGGCACTCCCTATTAAACCCAACTATTTTGTATGCCTCCCTTAGGTTCTTATTTAATGGAGACTTCGCTGTCGCCTTGTCAGGACTATATATACCCTTCTTAACCTGACCATTATTAGAGCACGCCATTACTATATTCCTTATGGATATAATTACATTCTCAAAATCCTGTACTATGTACTGAGTTGATCATACAATTTACGGTTTGAGTTTTTAATTTTGCTGACCACACTAGTCTGCGCTCATTCCTGCAGTAGATTGGCTGACTATTCTGCCAATGCTCTTTTAAATCTGCGCCTATTACTAGGTCCTTTACTATACCAACATTTTCAGAGGAGATTATTACATAATCAGTCAATGTGGACACCCTCCCATTATCAATGGTGAGCTGGGCCGGCTAGTCACCTACGAATAGCACTCGTTACTTAGCATGCATTTAGTATGCATGCCATTACAACACGGTCGTTAGAATGACCACCTTGTTATTTCGCATACCTTTACTACGCAATTCGGAACAACAAATTGCAGTAGGGGGCGCTGGATGTTGGAATAGTATAATTTACTATTCCAACTCCAGTCTGTGCGGACACTAGGGAAGGTGTTGGATTTTAAATCCAACACCTTCTCCCCCCTAACGCAAGTCGTTGTTCCAACTTGCGTAGTAAAGGTATGCGAACTAACAACGCGGTCGTTGTAACGACCGCGTTGTAATGGCATGCAAAGTATTGCATGCGAAGTAAACGCTGTTTACCGTCGCCTACTCATCTACCTTTAATAATGGTCAATTGAAAGTCGTCCTTTGATGGGTTTGGGGAAACTTTGCATTGAATTCCACCCATCAATAGGATTGGAAAATAAGAAAAAACAGGGCAATATTATTCATTAGAGCTGCCAGCCCTTTTAGCTGTTTTCCCTGCCTTTCTTCAGGGGAAGTATGTATTAATTAGTGTTAAATCTGGGTAACCATATTTTGTCCCATTTTATCTTGCTTTTTTAGAGACGGACTGGAGGCTGATATTGTCAAAATATTTGTAAACTCCTTGAATAAAAAGTTCATATTTTAAAGCTATATCAGTATTGATTTTCCTACCACCTACTCTACATCTTTGAGACATCAGAATAAGAAGTTTTGAAATGTCTCACAACTAATGTAGACAGTAGCTCTGATGTGCAATCTGGGAAGCAGTTATTCTGCACATATTTTACAAAACATTTTTCAAAAAGAATTGACTTGTAATCGGGTACTGTAAGGTACACAAATCGTTCAAATCAATGTCTGTTCTTTCTCAAGTGGAACAACTACACTCATGATTCTGTGAATAGTTTGTTTTAAAGAAGCCTTTAATTACAATTCCCTCATTTTCTAACACATTTAGCACTATCATTAAAACTCCTGTGCATC
Source organism: Calotriton arnoldi (assembly GCA_963921515.1). Lineage (NCBI taxonomy): Eukaryota > Metazoa > Chordata > Amphibia > Caudata > Salamandridae > Calotriton > Calotriton arnoldi. Next base: position 960,156 of record CAWUFW010002152.1, read on the forward strand.
TTGTTGGATATTCAAGGTGAACTGTGTACCACTATTACAATGGTCAACACGTATAAATAAAGTTGAAGTATACATAGGTTTTTCAGTGTGTACTAAAGTGAACACTGTTGTGAAAGCTTGGCTTAAGAGTTTGTCTTTGTTTTGTTGAATGTTTTCAACCACCGGATGTAGGTTGTATAGAGCATTGACTGCTATTTGTTGATTCTCTTCAATATGATCAAATTTAATTGAAATATGTTTGTAGTCTATTCTACTGGGATATGTAATGAAGTCTATCCCATTCCCTATTGCACCATTCACTATTTCCTCCTCAACATTCAGATTTTGTCGCAAAATGATTCTGCAATTTTTACAGTGGTTTAGTCTTTTCTAACCCAGCAGTATGTAAAACTGTTTTCTCTAGTTATTCCAGTTTCTTTACCACTGATTGACATATGGATAAATTTAAACATTGATGTTCCATTTTGTATTTACTATTAAGACTTAAAAACTTATCCAAATGAAGCATTTCTAAGTTAAATTGAGTACACTCATACAATATCTGCATGAGACACACAATCTGTTTGTTAGCTTTCATAATATGTTGCATCACAGAAGCTGGTGAGTTGTTGTATGAGAACAGAATGCTAACCATGCAAGAAGCAAGATCTTTTTTTGCTTCTTTGCTAATAATTCCTATTCTCGTGTCTTTTAATATATTGCCATACTTCAAATCTGCAGCTTGTCTCATATTTTGTGTCAACACATAGTACTGAAAATGTAACCATGTCTTAACATTTTCAATACTCCCTAATGACTCCCTAATGACTTTTTAATTTCTTCATGTTGCAGTTTATTGAAAACTGGTTGACCTTTGACAAGACTCAACCGTAGAAGGTCACCAAAAAGTATGAAATGTTTACCACTAAACAGAACATCATAGTTTTGAGGACCTCTTGCATCCTCAGATGAATGAAGGTTAGCACTTGGATAGATACAATGCCCACCTCATCAATAATAACTTTACATTTTTTCAAAAATCCAGAGACTTCATGACAAGAATTACCAGATATCTTCAAGTACTCTAGTTTGTTGTCATGCTCCACAGGATATTTAAGTAGTCTGTGTAATGTGAGTCCTTTAATGTTGTGAACAACTAGTCAGGTAGGAGCAGTCACAACACATGAAAGATCCTAATTAGTCTTCCTGTGAACAAATGCACCCACCACACTAATTAGAAAACCATTTCCTGTACCTGCCTGACCACCAACAGAGAAGTGTAGGCTTGAATGCTGTACAGGAACACTGTGACTTATCATGTAGGAGTACATGCTTTATAGATTTTGTTATATGCTCAATTATTTCTAGTTGAAAGAGCAAATTGTCCAAATCAATGGTCTCACTCCTCATTTAGCCCATAGCATTTTCTGCCTCATTCATAGCTATGAATGCCTCATTTTTATTATTAGGTTGGCAAAAAGCATCTTAACTATTAGGCCCTGAGCTCTGACTGTCTTGTGATCTATTCTTTGCAACCTCTGTAGCAACTGTTTTCTCTTGTTGAATTTCATCATTTAACATTTTCTGATATGTGGGAAACACTTCACATTGAATAGTATTTTTGACTGCACTGAAAGCATCTTCATAATAGTAATAGTCACCTGGCAGTTCAGTCTCTGAGCACCGAGGTTAAAAAGTAGTAAAAGAGCCAGGTAAAAAAAATATCTTTTCTCACCTATTTAACATGTCACTTTACAATGATTAATGAGACTTGGTTTTGAATGTCTCACCAAACATCTGTTACAACCAGTCATCCCAAACTTTCCTTTTTTCAATATTTGCATACATGTTATTTCTGTATGTAGGCAAAGGTTTTCTAAATGGACACTTTGACTATGGTAAAAGTGCCCTTCATTTATTTTAAGTAGCTCAGTACTTTCTTGATCAAACTGAGCAAGATATTCAAGTTCAGGAAATGGTTTCAACACACATTTTCATCTTGATGCTAGACCTAAACTTGCCCAAATTATTGAGTTGAACTACCCATATAAGCTAGAAAAACTGAGCTTGTTGCAGACTTCATAAGATCCAATCTCTCTGTGTGAGAGCATCTTTAAAATGAAATTGTAAAGCTTTTTACTTAAAGGTGTCTCTGCTGCCATATCTTCCCATACATCCCTCATTTCTGTATTTTCTGACTTTGTAATATATTAAGTGATGTATTGCGCTACAGCAATAGAATTTTCTGCTACAAACTGAATATCCATGGTGGCATTCCACATGGACAGGATTACTGGATTGCAATCATTGATGAGTTTTGAAGCCTCACTTTTTTTTATATTGTATGTGTTTTTAGGTGGTTTTGAAGTAACAGTGTGTCTGACTGCAGACATAAAACTGTTCACTGTTACAGGACTAGGGAATCCTAAAAGACACTTAGGGGTCGATTCCGATTCGGGCCGGAAAAAGCACCGACCGACTCGGAGCCGGAAAAATTACCGACCGACACGTACCAGTGGCGCCCGACACGCCAAGTACGATGCAAGCCGCGATAAATCCGACCGACACGTCAGGAAACCAAGCCGACCGACCGAGCCGCTCGGAAAATAGCAATCCGGCCGGAAAAACACGCGAATCCAACCGACCGACACGCACCCGGAACAAATCCGACCGAATCGTACCCGCCAACTCCAACCCGCAAAGTACGATGCAAGGCGCGAAAAACCCGACCGAGTCGGACGGAGGACAAGCCGTACGACCGACACGCATACAAAACCGAGCCGAAGCAACACAATACACCGCGACCGACGCGTACGCAGCATACAAAACTGCACAAACACAGCGTGAACGAAGCGGAGAACACCGTACGAGACCAATGCAGGGTCCGACTCGGTCACAAGAACGTTTCCAACATACACAAACAGCACAAAGGAAAAATCACCCAAAAAAAGGCCAAACAAGCAATTAGCAAGCCAATAAATACTGGGGGGGGTGGGGACAGAGAACAAAGACACACCCACAACTCCACCTATATAAAGGACACAAATCACTACCATGAGCCTTTGCAAATGCCATTCCACTGCCAGCACCCAAGAGAAAGCAACCACACACCCACAGCTCACCCCTCACACAAGCCACACACCATCAGCACACCAACAAATACCTACCTCACATACACCCAGCAAAACACACACTCACACACCCTCACCTGCACACCAACACACACATCACTCACCATCACCACCCATCACCATGCCCCCCAAGAAGAATCCCAAGTTCCTAGATTGTGAATTGGAAGTCCTGGTAGACGAGATCCTCAGGGTGGAGCCACAGCTGTTTGGCACTCTGGTCCAACAGACCCCCATGTCGCAGAAAACCAAGATGTGGGAGAGGATCATCAACAGGGTGAACGCCCAATCACCATGTCGGCGCACAAAGACGGACATCCAGAACAGGTGGTATGACGTGCGCAGGAGGGTACGGGACCTGCTGAAGATAGACTACATCAACAGCCAACATACCGGCAGTGGCCCTCCTGCCAAGCCAATATACCTCAGGCCCTGGGAGGAGAAGGTGCGGGCCATCCTTCCGCCAGTGAGCGTATATGGACTAGAGAACATCCCAGAGCCTGGTGAGTACACAACAAATGTACACAATAAACTGCCACAAAACACACACATCACTGTCAAGGGGAGAGTCAAACCATGCACACATAGCAATTACACAGCAACTAGAACAGAATCATCCCAAAATGTGTATGTCAGTCAGATAAACACAACACATGCCATCAAAAAAGTCACATCCAACTGTGCCAACACATGTACAAACACAACCACAACTACAGCTAGGCAGTGGCACAAATAGAACTAACACACACATCCACACATGTAGCCACCACAACAACACCAACACACAGTGAAGACCACTCAAAGGAAGGAATTCTGTGTATGCTGGCCAAGTCAGTGTAGCCAATAGCATCATGGGAGTCGCAGTCACACATATTGCCCCCCCACAACTGTCCCATCAACACCACCCTGAACCATGCTCACATCACAGGGAGTGGAGAAGGACTCACAAGATGGCTGACACTGGCTACTGCTGTGGGGAGCACAAGGCCCTGCTGCCAACTGTGCACCAACAAACAGCAGGACACCACTGACTGACATCCTGAGAGACAACTTACACTCCCTGCAATGCAAGCACGTTCCATGGTGGGATATCTGGCTGGCTGGGTGGGAAGGGGGACTTGCAGCACTGACTATAGTCACCAGCACCTCCCCTCACACCCCCCAACACAAACTCCACAGTACCCACCTGGTAGAATGCAATGCCCTCCATCCTAACACAAGATCCCACAAAGCACCACCACCCTGGGTTATGTTGTGTGAAGCACAGGGACACTCTTGGGACTCTTAGCCAAACAACTGCCAGGACAACACTCCCAGCCATCCTGTCAGCACAGCCAGCCCACCCCACAGGGAAGCAGAGTCAAAAGGAAGGAAGCATGGGCATGCTGGGAAGGGGGTGGAGGCAATAGCATGATGGGAGTCGTAGTCACAGACATTGCTCAGCCTCACAACTGTCCCATCAACACCACCCTGAACCATGCTCACATCACAGGGAGTGGAGAAGGACTCACAAGATGGCTGACACTGGCTACTGCTGTGGGGAGCACAAGGCCCTGCTGGCAACTGTGCACCAACAAACAGCAGGACACCACTGACTGACATCCTGAGAGACAACTTACACTCCCTGCAATGCAAGCACGTTCCATGGTGGGATATCTGGCTGGCTGGGTGGGAAGGGGGACTTGCAGCACTGACCATAGTCACCAGCACCTCCCCTCACACCCCCCAACACAAACTCCACAGTACCCACCTGGTAGAATGCAATGCCCTCCATCCTAACACAAGATCCCACAAAGCACCACCACCCTGGGTTATGTTGTGTGAAGCACAGGGACACTCTTGGGACTCTTAGCCAAACAACTGCCAGGACAACACTCCCAGCCATCCTGTCAGCACAGCCAGCCCACCCCACAGGGAAGCAGAGTCAAAAGGAAGGAAGCATGGGCATGCTGGGAAGGGGGTGGAGGCAATAGCATGATGGGAGTCGTAGTCACAGACATTGCTCAGCCTCACAACTGTCCCATCAACACCACCCTGAACCATGCTCACATCACAGGGAGTGGAGAAGGACTCACAAGATGGCTGACACTGGCTACTGCTGTGGGGAGCACAAGGCCCTGCTGCCAACTGTGCACCAACAAACAGCAGGACACCACTGACTGACATCCTGAGAGACAACTTACACTCCCTGCAATGCAAGCACGTTCCATGGTGGGATATCTGGCTGGCTGGGTGGGAAGGGGGACTTGCAGCACTGACCATAGTCACCAGCACCTCCCCTCACACCCCCCCAACACAAACTCCACAGTACCCACCTGGTAGAATGCAATGCCCTCCATCCTAACACAAGATCCCACAAAGCACCACCACCCTGGGTTATGTTGTGTGAAGCACAGGGACACTCTTGGGACTCTTAGCCAAACAACTGCCAGGACAACACTCCCAGCCATCCTGTCAGCACAGCCAGCCCACCCCACAGGGAAGCAGAGTCAAAAGGAAGGAAGCATGGGCATGCTGGGAAGGGGGTGGAGGCAATAGCATGATGGGAGTCGTAGTCACAGACATTGCTCAGCCTCACAACTGTCCCATCAACACCACCCTGAACCATGCTCACATCACAGGGAGTGGAGAAGGACTCACAAGATGGCTGACACTGGCTACTGCTGTGGGGAGCACAAGGCCCTGCTGCCAACTGTGCACCAACAAACAGCAGGACACCACTGACTGACATCCTGAGAGACAACTTACACTCCCTGCAATGCAAGCACGTTCCATGGTGGGATAACTGACTGGGTGGGTGGGTGGGTGGGAAGGAGGTCTGGCTGTCAACCAAACACAATCAATGCAGACCATGTTCACACCCCAGAGAATACATAGAAATGCCCAAATAATGCAGGACAATGTGCCACACCAATATCAACCCCTGACTGTGACGACTTAGGACAATACAATGTACAGGCCCGCACCCCGAGGCACAGTCACAACTGTCAGGTGTGTCAACCACTGATGCCTGCAGAAACATGACATACATTGTTTGTGTCTCCCAAAAACAGGTGATGATAGGGACACAGCAGCAGACGCTGAGGAGTCCCAGTCCCAGGCTCAAGAGGATGCCGAGCTCACTGGCGTCGTACAGCCTCTGTCCTCCTCGGACGATGAACAACCTGGCACATCCGGTGCAAGTCAACATGCTGCACCAGCAGGACCACCAGCTGCAGCACCAGCAGGTCCACCAGCTGCACCCCCTGCACCCACCCCTCCAACGACTGTCACCACGAATACCATCCCTGCCGACATGGACAGAATAAGGAACAACACCAGCGCAGTGACCCTGGACCAACCTGGGGCCATGGACACCACCACCACCACCACCCCCAAGGTGGACCAGGGTTATCTGTGCGTGCAACTGCACACACTGCACATGTCAGCAGGGGTGGTGGGAGGGGTGGGAGACAGAGGTCGCTGCTTGCAGACGTTGCTGGTGTGCATGAAGACCCACAACTGGTACGCATAGCTGATGCGTACCAGTCCAGCACCGGAGAGCTCAGCCAGGTAGTGGGGCTCCTCAGAGACATCAAACAGCAGCAGGCTGCCCATCATGCCCGCTTGGACTCCCACATGTCCCACGTGGAGTCACACATGTCACGTGTGGACTCCCACATGTCCCGCGTGGAGTCCAAGTGGGATGTACTACATGAGATGACGGCGGTGCACAGGGACATTTTACAATGCCTCCGCCAGATGAACAGCAACCAGTCCACACCTCCCTGTGTGCCAACAACATCTGGTACCGAACAAACTGCAACTGCCACAGGGAGGGAGGAGGACTCTGGCGGAGAGTCCCCTGCACCGCAGCAGCCTGCACTTGAGGGCCCCCCCCCAAGAAGAGGGGTCGTCCGAGGAGGGGAAAGTGAGAGGCTGATGGCCAAGCGCAACTCCCAGGAAGCCTGAACCTGTTCTGGATTTTCGCCTTTGTGCACAGACTGTTCACCCTGTTGATGGCAACACTACTCCCACACATTGCATGGGGAGTACAAGTTGGAACAATGTGTCAGACAACTGTGGCCCCGATACTGGGGATCCTGTCTACCTGGACTTTCTATTCATCTAGGAACTTGGGATTGCAAGATTCATGTACAGCACAATCCATCCTATGCACTATTATCACAGATGTATCACAATAAACACACTAATACACCATACTTGCCTCTGTCGTGATTCCAACGTGGGTGCTGTTATGGGGATGATGAACTGCAAAATTACACTGTGTATGCGAACTGCAACAGCAAGGACAACACAGGCATGTGAGTACAGGCAACGTGACACATATGAGGGAGACACACCACCAGGGCTACACAACACATACACACCTAGGCCATCTGACTCATTGCCTACACTGATGTTGCCAGGGAAGACGGTGCAATGCACAGACACCACACCCATTCCCAGTTGTAGTCAAGTAGCCCACAGGTGCAGTAAGCAAATGGCAGTCAAATGTGTGACCACAGACAACGCACATCACTAAGTGAAGCACAGGTTTATTACACAGTAGCAACATGCCGTAACCACTACAGATGCAAGGTAACCCCACCTGGTAGCGGGCACACAGTCAACAACTGTAGACAGAAGGAAGTCCATGGGTGTGGCGCACATCACCTGTAGGGACACAACAGCTACCAGCCTGGATGTGCAATCACGTCGTCGGTGGACACAGTTGACCAAACGAATCTGAAAGTACCCTGTGAAGGACAGAAATGACACACAGTCAAAAGCAATGCAGTACAGGACAGAACAGCAAAACTCATGCACAATACATGTTACAAGATACCCACCCAGAACCAAGTTAGCATGTCAACACTGTTGGGGAGTACAGCCCACCTGTCACCACACATCGCAACACACATCCTGTCAAGTAGCCCATGGACACACTCCAACAGCACCAGAGCACCACCCACACATCATGCCAACTCACATCATTCACATGACACCTCAGGATACTCACATTCAGCTAAAGAAGTTGGTGATGAGCTGTGTGCGGACATCACCATCACCATCATCATCATCATCGTCACTGGCATCGTGGTCCAGGCCAGGATCCTCCACAGGTGGCGGATGTTGGTCATCGTCATCCTGGATGAGAGGCAACTCCTTCCGCACTGCCAGGTTGTGGAGCATGCAGCAGACGATGATAATCTTGCACACTTTCGCAGGGGCATATGGGAGGGACCCTCCGGTCTTGTCCAGGCAGCGGAAGCGGCTCTTCAGGAGACCAAAGGTCCGCTCAATCACTCTCCTGGTCCGACCATGTGCCTCATTGTAGCGCATCTGGGCAGGTGTCACAGGGTTCCTGAGGGGTGTCAGCAACCACGGCATGTTGGGGTATCCCGAGTCACCTACGGACAGACAAGTGCACATCAGCTGACTTGGAAAAGTGGGCGGAATACTACAGATCAGATCACACACAATGGCACAAAGTCAGTACACACCGACAAGCCAGGCACGCTGGTTCTGCATCTGTGCCATCAACCTGGGGATGCGACTACTCCTCATCACAAAGGCATCGTGTGCTGAACCAGGGAAACGGGCACACACGTGTGTGATGGTCATGTCTGCAAGACACACCACCAGTGCATTGACCGAGTGGTAGTGCTTGCGGTTCCTGTAGGCCTGCTCCTGGGCCTGTGGTGGTACCAAAGCCACATGTGTCCCATCAATGGAGCCAATGACATGCGGCATCCTCCCCAGGGCATAAAAGTCACTCTTCACGTCAGTGAGTCGTCGCAGTCTAGGGAAATAGATGTACCGGTTCAGGAAGAGCAACATTGCCGCCAAGAAATCGCGGAGCACACGGCTGAACATGGTCTGTGACATCCCACCAGCAGACGCCACAGTATGTTGGAAGGTACCGGTGGCAAAGAAGTGTAGGGCTGCCATCACCTTCACCTTGGGGGTCAGCGCTGTAGGATACGGCCGGCCAGGCTGCAAATGTGGGGACAACTGCACTGCAAAATCCTCAATCAGCTGCCTGGTGAAGCGGTACCGTCGGATGCTGTCCCGTTCCACCATCGTTGCCAGGTCTGGGAATGGCCGATGGACAGCAGGAGCCCTGCAGTGCAGAGGAGAAGTAAGCAAGATCGTCAGTCACCCCACATATGCGGCATTGAACACACTCAAGATCCCAACATACATCATCATGAGGCACAACTACATGAAGTGTGCAGTACCGGAACGACATGTATGGTACATACATGGCCAACATCTGTCAACACGGTCCTACAGGTGGCATCAATTTGTCCCAGGTTGGCCCATTGGATATCATGATGCTGTGTCACAGTCACCCCCCAGTGACATGTGAGGACAGATGTGCCCCAGGCACCACAGCTCAACGACAGGCACATTCCCAGGGACCCTGTAATGCCACATGGACACTGGCATCACCTGGAGTATCATGTGTACACCACAACAAAACAAACATGACCCCCACAGGTAGTGGCCACACTTGCCATGGCAGGAGAGCCATGGACGTCTGTGACACACACGCACAACATCAGAGTCCATGCACACACAACGTGGATGTGGAGACTGTCTCCCATTGTGCACATGAAATCAGAGACATTGTAAACACTACATGCACAAAGACTGTGGAGGGCCATCACTATTGTGCCACTGGGACACCCTGGCTCAAACATACCGTCCCACATGGGACTCACGGGGTATGTGACATGACATACACAAACACCACTGTGAAATGTGACCATGACACATGCACAGATATGAACAGTTGCACATCACAGTGGTCACGTACACGTAACACCCAGGATCCTGTCCCCATGAACACGTGCACAGCCTGGGGGTGGCTGCCCACAGGTGACACCCACAGGACAACATGTACACCAACATACACACAATAGGAAATGCAGCCTTACATGCCTTATGATAAGGTTTGGACAGGCTGTCGTGATGTAGGTGTGCCCCTCACTCCCTGGGAGCTATCTGTGGCTGGCACATGTCCATCTGAGACAGGCATGCTGACCTATGCCAGTCACATATACAGTGATGCGTTGAACAGCAATGGACCGATCGGTGCCTCCGGCCGGCCCATTGCTTTCAATGTGTGCGGGTACGCGTTGTACCCCTGTGCGCGTTGAACAGCAATGGACCGATCGGTGCCTCCGGCCGGCCCATTGCTTTCAATGTGTGCGGGTACGCGTTGTACCCCTGTGCGCGTTGAACAGCAATGGACCGATCGGTGCCTCCGGCCGGCCCATTGCTTTCAATGTGTGCGGGTACGCGTTGTACCCCTGTGCGCGTTGAACTGCAATGGACCGATCGGTGCCTCCGGCCGGCCCATTGCATTCAATGTGTGCGGGTGCGCGTTGTACCCCTGTGCGCGTTGAACAGCAATGGACCGATCGGTGCCTCCGGCCGGCCCATTGCTTTCAATGTGTGCGGGTACGCGTTGTACCCCTGTGCGCGTTGAACAGCAATGGACCGATCGGTGCCTCCGGCCGGCCCATTGCTTTCAATGTGTGCGGGTACGCGTTGTACCCCTGTGCGCGTTGAACAGCAATGGACCGATCGGTGCCTCCGGCCGGCCCATTGCTTTCAATGTGCGGGTACGCGTTGTACCCCTGTGCGCGTTGAACAGCAATGGACCGATCGGTGCCTCGGCCGGCCCATTGCATTCAATGTGCGGGTACGCGTTGTACCCCTGTGCGCGTTGAACAGCAATGGACCGATCGGTGCCTCCGGCCGGCCCATTGCTTTCAATGTGTGCGGGTACGCGTTGTACCCCTGTGCGCGTTGAACAGCAATGGACCGATCGGTGCCTCCGGCCGGCCCATTGCTTTCAATGTGTGCGGGTACGCGTTGTACCCCTGTGCGCGTTGAACAGCAATGGACCGATCGGTGCCTCCGGCCGGCCCATTGCTTTCAATGTGTTCGGGTACGCGTTGTACCCCTGTGCGCGTTGTACCTCAATGGACCGATCGGTGCGCACCTATTGACAATGGGCTTGCCTGGCAACGGACGCGTTTTCGAATTTCGAACGAGTCGGTTGCTGGAAAATCAGTTGGTCACCCACAACAATGTTGCAAAATCATGTATGTCATGAAGTTGAAGTTTTGAAGGATGCTGTGGGCGTGTTTTGGTGCTGCTATTCCATGGATTGGCCAGATTCAGAAGATGCAAACGACTTGGACCTATCACTTTGGACACAAGGGACAGTATCTGCCTCTCCAGCACATATATATTGCTGCCTGTTCCCCTGAGAGCCCACTTGCCTGCACTACATGCTCCAGGACGACATCTGCCACTGCACTGCTGCTGTCTCTGCCCCTCTGGACCCTGCAATGGCACGTACTGTGGAGAGAGCCCCAGCCTTCAGCCTTGAGGAGAACCAGGCCCTGCTGGACAGCCTACTTCCACAGTACAGCAAGCTGTATGGGACACCAGGGGAGCAGGTGAGTGTTCTGTGCACTGCCTTTCTGAATGTGCATTTTGTCTGACTAGCAAGGCTGAGAGTCAGCACACCACTGGCTAGCAGGCTCACTGAGTAGTTGTCACCCCCCATAGTGTGTAGTGACTTGCACTGGACAGGTATGGTGCAGTGACAGTGCTTCTGAACAGGGTTTTACTCCCCATGCAATGATACCATGTAGTGACTTCTGGAAAACTGTCCATGGGCAGCCGTGCACTGCCTGGGTACACCATGTGCCCCTGTGATTGCGACATGTATATGCAACTGTGTCATGCACGGATATGTTGCATGTGTAGTAATGGCCTTATCACTTTGTCATCCTGACAGGCTTCTGCCCATCGGAAGCATGAGATATGGAAGGACATCGTCCGGGCTGTCCGGTCCGTGGGGGTCTACAAGCGCCGGATCCGCAACTGCCAAAAGAGGTGGCAGGACCTTCGGGGCTGGACCCGGAGGATTGCACGGGTCCAGCTGAAGCTGTCGCCTCCTCGCAGGAGGGGCGGAACACGGACCCTGACCCCCACATGCTCAGGATCCTGGCGGTGGTCTTTCCAGACCTGGATGGGCAGCTGAAGGCCAGAGAGCAGCAAGGAGGGGGTGAGTCAAAGACTGCACTGTGTACTCTGTCTAACATGCTATGTGCCCTCCTCGGGCCTGGTTAAACTGCCACAGTACAGCAGTCATGTTGTCCAGGAGCCATGTCCCTCTATTGTGCACTGCCCACTCCTCATCTGATACCCAGGTGTGGCCCTTACATGCAGGGAATTCTGTCACTTAGGACTGTGTCCTTGCAGTTTGCTTGACTCAAGGTGGGAGACAGCATCTGTTTCCCTGACTCTGTGGTGGGCATCATGGGTGGGTCCATTGCTTACACAATGCCTGTATTCTGACATGTATTCAGCGTGTTACTTTGATCTGTGGTCCAATTGCTGAGCTGATCCACCACATGTGGCTGGGGTACCTGGCACACACCCATGCTGCGGGTGGGAACAATGTTTGGGCCCCAGGAGTATGTATATGACGTGTGTCACACATACTTAGCCAGCTGCCTACAGTCCAGGGCTCATCCCTCATTCATGTGGGGCTGGACAGTCATGCCTACTCCAGGCCATACAATACACTCTGTACTCCCACTCCCGTGTATCAGCGGACACATTGTGCACAGTGATTTGACCCCTCAGGTGTCTGCCTCTGTGTCAGTGTGCTGTGGATTAGTCGCCAGGACTGCTGTGGAGTTTCTTGGTAGGGGCTCAGCATGCCACTGGAGATGTGACCATAGGAGACGATACTTGTGTGACACATAGGTGTCTGATCAGCTGCCCATGCAGACTGGGGCATGTAAATGTGAAGTTCAGGCAGCTGTTCCCCATGCACAGCAGAGTGTGAGGGGCTCAGGTTCAGAGGGTAGTGTCACAGGTCTCCCATATGTCCAATAGGTATGACCTGGACAGATGAGGGTTAAGAGGATGTGTTGTGGGGGGGATGTACATGTGCACTTGTGCAGCTCCAGGACTTGCATTCCCCATGACCTACTATTGTGACACAGTGCAGAGTGTTGTTGTCTGGCTGCAAAGTCATACATCACTGAGCCAGTGATGTATGACTTTGCAGTCATGCCTCCGCCATGGCATGTGTCTACTGATTGGTGAGCCTGCAGGGGAGTGACATGTGCTACATGCACACCATAGTGGCGCTGGCTATCAGGACATGGGTGCATCATGGTGTCTGTCGCTGGTATGCATCACATGCATTTCCTATTTGACTCTGGGCATCCCTTACATCCGTAAACCTGTACTGACTCAGTGGCAAGAGCTGTGATGTGTCCACACCGTGTCCTCTGCACTGTCCAACTACTGTGTACTTGGTGCATGTGTCAACACTGGGGTGTTGCAATCCAACAGACACCAGACAGATGGGTGCAAGGCCATGTGGGATGTGAGTGCCATGCTTGGCATCAGACTGATAATTGACTTCTCCTGTTCAATTAGTGCACTTTTAGCAATGTACAACTAATGATGCCAGGGCTTGCTCTGTGATGTGCTGTGCTCACAGTGGTGTGTGCGTTATGTGCAGGTGACTGATGTCTGTCTGTTTCCCCATTGTTTGCAGATACATCCACGGCCACGGAAGGGGACAGCTCCACGGACCAGGAGGAGCCGGAGAGCCAGACTGGGTCAGCAGCCGAGGAGTGGTCGGAGGGACCCAGTGGCACGGAGGGCGAGGGGAGCCACACCGAGGAGTCCTCAGCAGCATCCACCTCAGCTGAGGACCAGAGCAACTCGGAGGATGACTCCCTTGTGGAGGCGGGTGTCAGCAGCCACCACACCCCAGCTAGTGTTGCTGTCCCCGCCACCACCAGCACCACCACCGCCCTCCCATCGGCTCCCATTCCCCAGGTCCGTGGAGGCTCCCATGTCCGGGAGCGTGTCTCCTTTGGGCCAGGCACCGCACCCCTGCCCCTGTGTCCCCTGCTGCCCTGAGTGAGGAGTCTGTGTACCTCCTTCGCCAGCTCCATGTAGGGCAGACAGCCATGCTGAGTGTCCTCCATGCGCACACCGCGCTGTTGACTCAGCTGGTGTCGTTCATGGAGGGCATCTCATCGGGCATGTCTGACCTACAGAGGGGCAATAGGTCCATGGACTCCTCCCTGACGGCAGCAGTGTCCCTCCTCAAACGGTCCCTCACCCCTCCTGCCTCTGCTCCATCCACACTCCCCAGCACCTTACCCATCCCAGGCACACACACACCGGCACAGGCACACACCAGCACACACACATCCAGCACACTGACACACACGCCAATGACAAAACGCACACGCACGCACATTCAGGGGACTGAAGCCAGACTCACAGGGGATGGGGCCCTGGAACACACACACGCATCCACATGCACTGCGCAGTCCTCAGTTCCCTCTCCCTCCAAAGCACCCTCCCTTGCCTCACCTGCAACCCCAAAGTCACAGCAGCTCTTCCTCTGTGACCTCGGCCTCTTCCCCACCGATGAAGCTGCTCCAGCATCCCGGGGGAAGAGGAAGCCCACCCACACGGAGCAGAGTGCCCCTCGCCCCGGACACCCTCCCCCAGGCGCAGACGGACTGAGGCCCCCACCCGCAAGTCCCCCGGAGTGGTAAGAGCAAGACCCCGCCACCGCCCTGCAGCTCAGGCACAAGGTCTCCGTCCTCCATCCCTCAGGCCCCCACTGCACAGGTGCCCCCACCACACCCTGCCCCAGGTTCCCCCACCCACAGATATACCATCCCCAAGATGCTCCGGCCTTCTCCCCCTGCCACTTGCTCTCCCAGCACCACACCCCCGCTGCGCTTGTCTGTGCCACTGATGTGGTGAGGGTGTCCTCCCCCTCTGTCCAACCCACCTTGCCTGTTCCCCATTCTCCTCCCCTGGAGGTAGGCACTGCAGTGGAGTCCACTACCGCCCTGTCTGACTTGGGCACTGCAGTGGCGGACCTGTCCACCCCATCTGCAGGGTCCACTGCAGTTGTGCCGGCACCCACGACATCTGAGTCATGCCCCCAGTTGTGCCGGCACACACCATGTCAGACACCTCCACTGCAGTTGTCAGTGGCTCTCCAGCACCCACCACCCCTTCCCTGACTCCCCTGGTGAGCCCTGATCCTGTCCCTGCGGTGCCTGGCCTGCCCCCCGGTTGCCCCTCCTAGTGGATTGTCCCTGGTATTGTGCAGGCATGCGTAGGGTGACATCTGCCAGTGTCACCCTGTTTGAACTTTGACAATGGACTGGCCATTGGCCTTTGCTCTAATTTCTTCTGGACGTCGTTATCAAACAACACATATGCTGAATAAAGCAACTTTCTTTTCTCTAGTGCTCATGCTTCAGATGTACATGTTGTTGGTGCAGCTAACCATGCCCTTGCTGCAGTGATGGTGATATCTGGTCTCATGATTATGAAGTGTTACTGTGCAGGAACCCATGTGGTCCAGGGGAATGTGTCCTATCATGTGGTGTATCCATGTCATCAATAGCAGCATCTGAGGGTGTCATGTGTTCAGTATTTGGCAATGGGTTTCCTACTTACATTGGCAATTTCATATCTGTGGCTTCCACCCCTGCACATCTGTTGTGCCTGCCATCGTTGCATTTGTCTACTTCCCTGACCGTGTTGCCATCTCCAGTGGACATGCAGGTTTGGGCATCAATGGGGAGGGACTCATCCGTGTAGTCAGTGCAACATTGCTATACAAGTGTGTTGGATCTGTGCTGATGATTCCGTTGGCACATCCATGACCAGGCTGATGTGATGGGAGCCCTCATTTGGTGCTAATTGTTGATTGTGTGACCAAGTGCTCAGCTGACATGATGGGGCCCTACTGAGGCAACATATGGCACAGCTTTCCTCACACAGGAGTGGAGTCCCCTCATGGCAGTGTGTACACGTGTGACATTGCCTGCGCCCAAGGTGTGTGTTGTATGTGCATGTCTGTGTGTTCACTTCCATTCATCTGCGCATGCTGTGATCCCTAGTGTTGTACCTGTTTGTGATGCTTGCTGACTTGAGCTATGTTCCCCCAAAGTCTTCTCCCTGTGTTCTCTGTGATGTGGGTGCATGGCACATTACTGGTCATCAGGGTGTCACCCATAGGTGTGTTTGCTGTCAGGGCAGAGTTTGTGTGCAGACGCAGATGGGTCACAGTCAGGTTTCCCTTTGGCACTTGTTGTTTGCCCCTGTCATGTGATTTCCAGTTTGTGTTATCTTTCAGTGATTGTGACACGTTGTGTGTGTGACTGCTGGCACTCCTTAGGGTCCGGGCTGCAATGTTGGTTGTTGTCTATGTGTGTTCTTTGTGGGTGACCTTGGCTTCTTCATTGGTGTGTGACTGTGGCTGGGATCCCATTGGTCGGTGTGGTATTGCCGTCATGTCCATGTACAGCGTAGTGTGCAGTGTGTCAGACATTCAGGAGTCTTGTTGAGTGTCCATGTGTGATGTGTTTCTACACCTTGGTTCCCACCCACCACCCTGGAATAGTCATGGGTGCATGTGCAATGTCACCAGTGCATGTGTACTTCACTGCTGCACATTGTTGGAGGTCGAGGGGTGTGGTCTTGAGTGTGTGCAGATGTGAGTTGTTGCCCGGCTAGTCCCCTGCCTCCATGTTGGCCTTGGCTTACTGGCCATGCTGATTGATTTGTGCTTGTGTAGGTGTGATGGTAGTTTGTTGCTCAGGACACCTGACTGTGGTTCACAGTGTGAACGACATTTAGCTTTGTCATCACAGTGGTATTTTTATTCAGCCCAGGGTCACCACATTGTGGGGGCCCTGGGGGTGGTGCTGTGGTGTGTCTGTGACTTTCTGTGTCAGTTGTTGTTCCTACGTGCCTGTGTGACATGTGTGTTTTGTGCTCCCTCTCACCTGTCAATGCCTGCTTGCCCACATAGGGGATTTGGATCCATGAGTTACCTTAGTGTGGCAGTGTATGCACATCTGTATGATTGGTATTCAGCTCTCCTCATGTGTTGTGTTGTTGCCTGGGGACACTGGCACCCCCACCCCTCACCTGCTGTGTATGATGACAGTGTTGGTCTGCCTGTTTGTGTTTGTGCATCTGCACCACTGCATTGGCATATCTTGGGTGTGCCATTGGCTGTATGTTGTTTGGTGTGTTTCCCCTGCTGTCCCTGGGACTCCTAGGTCATCGGTCAGCACAGTGATCATGGTTTGTGTGTCCCATTGCTGCCATGGTATGGTATCTGTTCACCTCACATCTGCTGTCTCCACAGGGTATCTGCATTTGTGTGCCCATTGGTGCAAATATGTGGTTCTGCATTCTGATGGTCACTTCTGTCATTGTGTCATTGATGACTGTTGACGGTCTCAGCCCCCATGGGTGTTGTTTGTCTGCACATGGCCAAAGGAATGTTTCATTTGCACTGCAGCATTTGGCTCCCCCAATTTATGTTGCAATGGGACACATACACTACTTTGCCACAGATGAGTTTTTGGTTCTGTGACCAGGAATGATCCATGCAGTTTGGCAGTTGCAGCTCTTTCTTTGTCAACAATTACCTTTTGGTCACTGTGATGATGAGGGTGTAGACCCCATTGCCACAATGGTCAAAATGTGCTTCAGCTATGGACCCCACACTTGCCTTTTGGTCACTGTGATGATGGGGGTTTAGACCCCATTGCCACAATGGTCAAAATGTGCTTCAGCTATGGACCCCACACTTGCCTTTTGGTCACTGTGATGATGGGGGTTTAGACCCCATTGCCACAATGGTCAAAATGTGCTTCAGCTATGGACCCCACACTTGCCTTTTGGTCACTGTGATGATGGGGGTTTAGACCCCATTGCCACAATGGTCAAAATGTGCTTCAGCTATGGACCCCACACTTACCTTTTGGTCACTGTGATGATGGGGGTTTAGGCCCCATTGCCACAATGGTCATGGGCTGTTTGCATTGTGGGTGCCACACACATATATGTGTGGCACATGTGCTAGGGGGTCACATTGTATGTTCAAAGTCATGTTCGGTGTTGTAGGCATTTGACACAGCCTGCTCACACGCTTGTCATGGTGGTGGGGGGATGTCTTAATCTTGCATTCCCTAGGTTGTGGTGTGCTTGTTGTGTCATGCATTGTCCATCCTATGAGTGGGGGTGGTAGTAGTGGTAGGCATCCAGCCCCCGTGGGTGAGGGTGGTAGTAGTGGTAGGCATCCTGCCCCCTGGCTAAGGGTGGTAGTAGTGGTGGGCATCCTGCCCCCTGGCTAAGGGTGGTAGTAGTGGTAGGCATCCTGCCCCCGTGGGTGAGGGTGGTAGTACTGGTGGGCATCCTGCCCCCTGGCTAAGGGTGGTAGTAGTGGTGGGCATCCTGCCCCCTGGCTAAGGGTGGTAGTAGTGGTAGGCATCCTGCCCCCTGGCTAAGGGTGGTAGTAGTGGTGGGCATCCTGCCCCCCTGGGTGAGGGTGGTAGTAGTGGTAGGCATCCTGCCCCCCTGGCTAAGGGTGGTAGTAGTGGTGGGCATCCTGCCCCCTGGCTAAGGGTGGTAGTAGTGGTAGGCATCCTGCCCCCTGGCTAAGGGTGGTAGTAGTGGTAGGCATCCTGCCCCCTGGCTAAGGGTGGTAGTAGTGGTAGGCATCCTGCCCCCCGTGGGTGAGGGTGGTAGTAGTGGTGGGCATCCTGCCCCCTGGCTAAGGGTGGTAGTAGTGGTGGGCATCCTGCCCCCCTGGGTGAGGGTGGTAGTAGTGGTAGGCATCCTGCCCCCTGGCTAAGGGTGGTAGTAGTGGTGGGCATCCTGCCCCCTGGCTAAGGGTGGTAGTAGTGGTAGGCATCCTGCCCCCCTGGGTGAGGGTGGTAGTAGTGGTGGGCATCCTGCCCCCTGGCTAAGGGTGGTAGTAGTGGTGGGCATCCTGCCCCCTGGCTAAGGGTGGTAGTAGTGGTAGGCATCCTGCCCCCGTGGGTGAGGGTGGTAGTAGTGGTGGGCATCCTGCCCCCTGGCTAAGGGTGGTAGTAGTGGTGGGCATCCTGCCCCCTGGCTAAGGGTGGTAGTAGTGGTAGGCATCCTGCCCCCTGGCTAAGGGTGGTAGTAGTGGTGGGCATCCTGCCCCCTGGGTGAGGGTGGTAGTAATGGTAGGCATCCTGCCCCCTGGCTAAGGGTGGTAGTAGTGGTGGGCATCCTGCCCCCTGGCTAAGGGTGGTAGTAGTGGTAGGCATCCTGCCCCCTGGCTAAGGGTGGTAGCAGTGGTAGGCATCCTGCCCCCTGGCTAAGGGTGGTAGTAGTGGTAGGCATCCTGCCCCCTGGCTAAGGGTGGTAGTAGTGGTAGGCATCCTGCCCCCCTGGGTGAGGGTGGTAGTAGTGGTGGGCATCCTGCCCCCTGGCTAAGGGTGGTAGTAGTGGTGGGCATCCTGCCCCCTGGCTAAGGGTGGTAGTAGTGGTAGGCATCCTGCCCCCCTGGGTGAGGGTGGTAGTAGTGGTGGGCATCCTGCCCCCTGGCTAAGGGTGGTAGTAGTGGTGGGCATCCTGCCCCCTGGCTAAGGGTGGTAGTAGTGGTAGGCATCCTGCCCCCTGGCTAAGGGTGGTAGTAGTGGTAGGCATCCTGCCCCCTGGCTAAGGGTGGTAGTAGTGGTAGGCATCCTGCCCCCTGGCTAAGGGTGGTAGTAGTGGTAGGCATCCAGCCCCCCTGGGTTGGGGTGGTGGCGCGCATTCAGGCCCCTGTGTGCATATGTGGCATTGGTGATGGGCATCCCGCCCCTATGGTGCTGCTGTTGCTGGTGTAAGTATATTCAGATTCCCAGTGTATGTGTGTGATGTGTCGTGTACGTGTTGTATGTGTTTTGTGGTTGGTGTCTGACTTACCTTCTGCGCCGTACGCGTCCGTGCCTGTTCCGGTAGTAGATGTAGAATATTGGTATGATCGGGACGAAGGGATTCATGGTTGGTTCGTGTCGTTCGTCCTTCTCGTTGCTTCGCGTCGTCCTCGTCGCTTCGCTTCGTCCTCGTCGCTTCGCGTCGTCCTCGTCGGTGCCGTGTTCGTCTCGTAGCCGTGGATCGTGTTGTGGCGCGATTCGGAGCTTATGTGCGCCTCTCCCGGATGCTTTGACGTGCCGTGCGTAGCGGCGGGTTCGGCGCGTACGGGAAGCGCATCGTACTTGTCCGGCCGGACGGGGCTGCATTTTCCCTTCCGTGCGACTCGATTCGGCGTTTCCGGATTCGCCTCGGTCGGAGAACAGGACCTGGTTTGGGTGAGTACGGCTCGGCCGGAATTTTTGCTGTTGTGCGCATCGTACTTGCTCGTTCGGTGTGCTGTACGGATCGGTCGGGAAACTGGCTTTCGCATGGCTTTTTTCCCGACCGAATGGTATTGGGTGCGCCTCCGACCGAGATCGGAATCGGCCCCACAGTCTCTACAATGACAGGCCTGCGACATGTTTATAGGGATACTCAAGTGGGTGGCACATCCAGTGTTGCAGGCCCCCTAGTAGCATTTAATTTACAGGCCATGGGGACATGTAGTGCCACTTTACTAGGGACTTATAAGTAAATTAAATATGCCATTTGGGTACAAGCCAATCTAACATGTTTTAGGGAAAGAGCACAAGCACTTTAGCACTGGTTAGCAGTGGAAAAGTGCAGAGAGTTCTAAGGCC
The DNA here is from genome assembly GCA_963921515.1 of Calotriton arnoldi. Lineage (NCBI taxonomy): Eukaryota > Metazoa > Chordata > Amphibia > Caudata > Salamandridae > Calotriton > Calotriton arnoldi. The sequence continues at coordinate 980,866 of CAWUFW010002152.1, forward strand.
ACCAAAAGCTAATTCAGCAAACATGGGAGAAGGAAGGCAATACTTTTGGGGGTGCCCCTGTAGAGAGGGTCGGGTCCAACAAAAATATATAAAAGAACTTTTTAAAAAAGTAGCATTTTGTATGCTCAGACAGCAAGTCACTGGTTTGCTGAAATTGTGAATTTGCATTCAGAATATTTTGCTGCTTACTATATTTCACAAAAACAATCACCTTGATGGAAGGAATGCTTGAATTCATCTTGGCCACTGGCAATTGCTCTGGGTCGCATTCCAGATCATCGTTTTTACCCGCTTTGCCATTCTGGACAGAGAACTGCCTTATCCAAAAAAGTTTTGCTCAAATAGGAACAGTCTGGCCTAAACTACAAGTACAGGTCCTGTCCGGATGGGAACATAAGCAAGCCCAGACCAGTTTATACCTACATAGGTCTCATCAGTGTTGTATAGCTTGAATCCTATAGCACAGTGAGCTCGGAACCCATGTCTGCGCATACCCTTCCCACTTAAGGTGTCTACTGCACAAAACGCAAGTTGATGGAAGGAATACTTGAATTAATCTCAGCCACTGGTGATTGCTCTGTATATTTCAGTGCGATGCCTAGCTGGAATAGCTATGCCCAGACATCAGTACCATGCACACTGTGCCACTGGAACCAAGCTATACGAACTGATGAGCCCTATTAGGAGTGAAACCGGTCTTGGGTTACTTGTGCCCCGGTTCAGGGAGGACCTGGCCTTGCAGTCCGGGCTGGACTGTTCCTATTGGAGCAGAGTCAAGACGGATTTTCATATGGCTAGGTCCAAACTGAGGTGGCATGGTGTGCAAAATAATTATGGAATGCAGCCCGAGTAATTACCAGTGGCTGAGAATAATTCAAGCATTCCATCCATCACTTTTTTGTTTACATCAGCTTGCTATATTTTTGCATTAAACATGAGATAGTCTTCAATGGGCATCTCGGGGTTTGTTTTCTTCCACATATGAAAGGTGGGGTGGTAAGTCCATGTAGATAGGTTGTATTAGAGGAGGAGTGCAGAATACTGAGTAGTATATTACCTGACTGATCGGCTACTTTAGTGAGGCGAGTGGCCCAGGAAATGCCACTATTTGTAAATTCAGTCTCGGTTTAAGCATTCGAACAGGGCGTGTGGTTTACCAAGACGTGACAAAACATGACCACATATGAGATTTTTGTAGCAGTCTTTATCACAGTGAGGTCTGGGGTGGCACAGTGGGACAGGGCAATTCAAATACAGGGCCTGAGGCTGGCATGCAAGAGACTGTCTAATCTCACCTTAACAGCTAGTTTGTTCTTTTCAAGAACGCGGATATGAGATTTCTTCTTAAAACATTTTATTGTAGTTTTTAAGGTTCTGAGGAGGACAAACAACTCACTTTTAAAGTACATTAACTCGTACAATGGAACCATGGTTTCTTCTTGGAGGTGCACTGTTCAGCGCAAATGTATATAAAGATGCTGAGAAGAAACTGTACCTTAATCGATGCCAGACTTTTGAAGGTCAAAGTCAACTGTGATCCTGAAGGATGATACATGTATGGCACAGAACCATCAATGCAAGTGATCAAGAAAGAACTCTTAAATGTACAGAACCTATAACGACTGTTGAAATCCCAGACTATGTGTATGCGGGTTACCCCAGAAAAAAAAACTTTTCTGAAACTCTAGCGGCAGGTTTCACGAAAAATCAAGTGCATCTTTAAAGCTGAAATGCTTTTAGATTTTCTTACCTTATCGACATCCGGTTGTAAAATCCATCACCAGAGCTCAAAGATCCAACTTATTTTTGATTCAGCCTACGTAGGAAGTCTGTTTCTCCATTTCACTCACTTCGGGAGCAAGTTGAATAAAAAGCGTCACTTTCCGGCATCCGCTTAACGTGAGAGGCTGGTGGCCCCAAAGTGTTTAATTCTGGGTGGGCTTCGGTGGGTTGTCACGTCACTGGAAGAATATTCTTCCTTTGTATATCCACCAATAGCATTGAAGAGATTGTTCTGGAGAGAAAAATCAACAAATACGAGGAGCGGATGAGGAGAGGCTGACGGGAATTTCGGCTTTGAATAGAATCCGCTCCAGTCACGCACATTCCTCTATGTGCAAGTTCTTCAAGGGTTCTCTCTGACTCCTGGAACACTCTGGCATGTTCTGACTGAGCAAAGCACATTTATCTGCATATTTATGCCCTGCACGAGAGGACAGCGCAGGCTCAGACAGCGCATGTGCCATCAGGGGACACAGACAGTGGCTTTGCCACTGCTCCGTACACTGCGCCAATGAGGCGTGAAACCACACTTTATTTTGATACAGGCAATGGATGGCAGTGCCAGAGGAAGCCATGGGAGACTGGGCAGCACTCACATCTTACAGCCTGGCAACCAGCCCAGAATCATGAACACAACTACAGGAATGCGTGATATAACACATGCAGACCTGACTTTTAGGATCGAATCACCCTATCTTCCTGTAGGTTCAATGAGTGGATCTCTAATTCCTTGGGCACAGTCCTACCGGCAAAGTTACATACTAATGCCCATCGTGGTAAGGAATCCCCATGTTTCAATTCCCATTCATCAAACCTAAAAAAGGAATGCAAAAACCTTGAGAGAAGGTGGAGGAAATCTTATGATGAGACCAGCAAACTTGGATACCGGATAGCCATTAGAAACCACCATGCAGAAATAAAAGCTTCACATGTCTATTACTATTCAGAAAAATTGAAAGTTCGTCCAATTCTCCGAAAGAGATCTTTCAGATCCTTAGCGAGCTCACTGAACCTAAATCAGCCAGTTCCACTCCAGAAGCCACTATTGAGCACAGTAATATTTGGTGCTCTTTTTTCAAAAGAAGGTAATGGACATATCATCTTCCTTCCCCGATACACTAAATCTGGAAGATCTTCAATCCAGACAGCCTCCCTCACATCAACAGGATTGTATTCTCCTTCCCTTCCCCAATCTTACTGTTGAAATCCTTACAGACCTCTTGCAGGTAGTAAAATCTGGTTCTCCTCTAGACCCTGCACCTGTCCATATTCTTGGTCAGGGGTTGGAAAGTATTACTCCCATTCTAAGTGACTTGTTAAATTTATCTCTCAATAGTGGACAGGTCCCTTCCCAATGGAAGCATGGAGTAGTTAAACCGCTATTAAAAAAAACAAGCCTTGACCGACTTTGTCCGGGTAATTACAGGGCAATCTCTTTGCTACCAGGAGCCTCTAATCTCCTGGATAAACATGTTAATAAACATCTTTCCGCATTCCTTGAATCCAATGAAGTTCTCCACCTCACCCAAATGGGGTTTAGACCACAGCACAGCACAGAAACAGCTTTGCTGGCAGTAGTAGAAGAGCTGAGACATCATCTTGATCAAGGAGGCTTGGCCGCCATTATTCTCTTAGATATTAATGCAGTCTTTGATACGATAGACCATGCCACCCTCATTCGAAGATCATCGAATGCAGGTATCGATGTATAGCACTGAAAGGGCTTACCACCTTCCTGGAGAACCGAATCTTTCAGGAACTAGATCGGTCCTATTTTCTGAAAGCCTTCACCTGAGCTGTGGGATACCTCAGGGGTCTTCTTTAAGCCCCACGCTTTTTAATCTTTATATGTACCCCCCTGGGCAGAGATTGTGCACTCCTATGGGTTGTCACTGGTTTCTTGTGCCAATGACACCCAGTTGGTCATGTCAGTCTCCCCAGAGCCAAGCTCAAGTCACCTCCAACTGACTCCCTGTCTTCAGGAGGTGGCTAGGTGGATGGCCAACTGTTGATTCAAACTTATTGAAGACAAAACTGGGGTCATGTTACTGGGTAATAACCCCTGTAACAAGGCTCCAACCTCCCTACTGGACTGTCTGAGGAACCTCCCGACCCACAAAAGCTTGATAAAAAGCCTCGGGATATGGCTGGATTCCAGCCTCACCATGTACCACCAAGTAAAGAAGTTTGCTGCCACTTGCTTTGGGGTCCTGAGACTGTTGATGAATTCTTTGACCTTCTTCCTTTTCTAGGGAAAAGACTGATTGTCCAGGTCTTTGTAATCTCATGCCTTGATTATGGCAATGCCTTATATCTTGCCTTGCCTCGGTATGTGGTGAATAGGTTGCAGGTGGCCCAGAAAGCTGCTGCTTGCCTTCTCATGAACATCCCGAGACACCAGTCTGCCAAAAAAGCTTTGATAGTGTTACATTGGCTTCCGGTGGAGCAATGAGTGCAGTTTAAGGCTCTTTGCATTTTGCATAGGGCACTTCATAGTAAGAGCCCCCCACTGCTAAGATCTTTGACTTCCTTTTACATTCCCCACAGGCCTCTTAGATCTTCTATGGCCTACTTGCTGAATGTCTTTAAAATCCATAGATCCCAGTGGGGAGGCCGCTCTTTGGCCTTTCTGGCACCCAAACTATGGAATACCCTACCGTTAGAGCTACGCCAACTTGACTATGAACTGTCCTTCTCCAAGGCATTGAAAACGTGGCTGTTTAGGATTTAGGCGCCTCTGTGTGGCTAGCGACCTGCAATGTCTGTTAAGCGCTGGGAGGCCTTCTGGTAGCCATGCGCTATATAAGAATTCATGAATTAAATTGAATTGGTTACATTGAATCTGCGAGGCATGATTACCAATCACAAGAGCCAAACCATTATGTGACATAAATAAAACTCTGTTCATGGCCTGAAACAGAGGTCCCTTTCCACCAGTAGATAGGTAATTGACCCCCGGTTGTATAATCAGAACCCGGGATAGCCAGCCTTTGCTAACCAGACACAGACAGGATTTGTTGACCAAAACAGCCCAATGGATGCTGGGGAAACCAGCCTGGCGAATCACTTTATTAGTATCTGGGTATGTAAAATTACCATAGTTCAGCTGTGAAGTCATATACATGGTGCAGAACTTGTCTAAATGTGGATACCGAATCAATCACTGCATCTCAAAAAACGCTCTAAGTTATGAGGTTGAGCATTCAACTGGTACCCATTCTGGGCATTGAATTTATTTAAATGGAACCAGAACTGACCCCTCAAACACGCATTTCTACATCTCTAATGGGAATGCCTTTGCCTTGGTCGAATTTCTGTGAGGCAGCTAGGGGGTTCACCAAGTGTCAAAGGTCATGTTCGATGTGTTGATTATTTGAAGATCAGACTGCAGCAGGAACAGTGGCAGCTCCTGCCTTGAAGCAGTAAAAGAAAGGAAAAAATAAAATGCTAATAACTTAATGTTATTATCATTTTATATTGTTCTCCTGCTGCAGCAGCTTTGCGCAAGGGAGCGGGGCGGGGCAGAGCAGGGGAGGAGTGGTAGAAATTCTAAATGCACAATGACTGTTTGGCCGGCGCTCCCAGGCCGCCCAAAACAGTCGTAAGCACTTTCCCTGTTCTCCATGCAGGCGGCATTACAGGCTGCGTGGAGAACATGCCCACCCCTCCAGCCCCTGGCTGAGCGCCGTGTCATGGCACTCAGACCAATCACGATGCTGCATTGCAGCGTTGTGATTGGTCAGGGGAGGCTGTGCTTCCTGTTCCTGGAGTCCACGCAAGAGAGCAGGAGCAGAGACGCGGGACCCAGCGGCAAGGTAAGTGTTCATTTTTTACATTGCGACCTGCGACTCCCCCCCACGGCCCCTGCCCTCCCCGGCACCTGTGAGACGTGCCGGCCGCCACTGAGCAGGAAACAAATGCAAGCATTTTATCTGTGCATTACGTTGGACAAGGGCACGAGCGCCACCTGAGGTATACTGGAGAGAGAGGAAGTCTGAGGCTCAAACAGACCATGACATGTAAGCCCCCAGGGGAGTAACAAAAAAGAAAGAAGGGTGGTGGACAGTGAGCCTATGTAGTTGTGTTGTGTTTGGGATGAGGGAAAAAAGCAGTAAATAATATAATAGCTGATTTGTAGGCATGTTTTATGTACATATGGGGTGAGCAAGAGTTCATTTCTGTAAACAAGGACCTTCCACACTAAAGTGGTCTGTGGTTTAACCAGGTTTGCCTGCAAATAATGGGGGAGGTTTATGTAGAGGTCTATATCACAGTGCTACGGGGGGCACAGTGATACAAGTCATTACAAATACTACAGCATTATTCCAAGAAGGTGGAATTTAAGATTGGCATTTGTTGAAACAAAGTTTGTGAGGTATGCAGGCAGGTCTCATATTAAATAGACAGTGTGCTTTTTTAAGTGAACCCAAATATAAAATTACTTTTAGAAACATTCTATTTTGAGTGACTTCGGAAGTTCTGACAGAGGTAAAGGTATTCATTTGCAATGAGATAAATTCATACTATAGAATCTTTGGGATTGTTTCAGAAAAGCATTTATGAGTATTGGAAGTAGTACTACTGGAGTGCTCTTTTACGTACATTTAGATACTTTTGTGACTCCAAGTCAAGTCAAACTTTATTGAGCATTAATTAAAATGCATAAAAGTACATAAAAACAATTAGAATAATCAGTAAAATGAATAAAATACATGAATTTCTGTAAACATGAATCATTTATCTCATCCTTGGTGCAAATATATATATATCTATATTGAAACCAAAGAAAGAGGAGCGAATATATATATATATATATATCTATGAGGAAAACTCGATTTCGCTTCTGCTTCACCAGAAAAAACGAGCGTGGACCCAGCGGTAAGTGCAAATTCTTTTACTTTATTGCCACCAACTTGTCTGCCATGACGCGTTTCGGCCAGAAAACGGCCTTGATCACATGACACGTCCTCAGACAGTGCTACCGCTTTTAAAGTGCTAGTGCAATGAATTATGTCATAGACATAGAAGACATTTCATATACAAAGATTTAAAGCATAAATGCTGATTAACACTTGTACATTCCTAAGACCATACTTATAATTGCTTAAAACCATATTTATAATAATATCCATGGTTAAATCCAAATTCATATAATAACGGTCCTATAAAATCATATCATATTAGACCATGATTCTAAAATAAAAACATCCTTGTTTGTCATGTCTATGTATATTAAAATAACATTGTAACTATCCCAAAATATCCCTATCGTGAACCACCATATTAACTGTGTATTCCGTCACTTACAATTTTAGTTGTCACAGCTTAAAATGATGCAACTGGATATGCTACCCCTATGTTGATACCACATATCATACCATCTCATCTAAAATAGTATTGTGCAAAAAACGCATGTATATTTTTCCTAAAGTGACGGTGTGCTTACCAAAGTGCGTAAAGTGAATATTAAAGTGCATATGCTAAAGTGATATTATTGTATCCGCTGCTCGATATTATGAACATAATAGTAAATATAGCTGCAAATTCCTGTAGGAAGTTTTTTAACAGTTATCTATTATTGATAACATATACTCAATCTTTCTTTAACCCTCAAATATCTGACCTTATAATTTACAAGATTTATCTAGGTTAAAGAAAATAAGGTGCTAATGATTAACAAGTGCAAATTGATGAAGGACATATCATACATTATTATCTAATCCACAGTTGATCCCATAATAGATTCATAAATAATTCATATACATTATAAAATACAATATAGAACAACAATTAAATACGATCCATAAAAACAACGGTTAAATAGCAATAAATATCAATAAAATATCCTAAAATCAATAAAACTGATTCAAGCAATAAATTGACATGAGGAACATTTAAAATATTTCCCATATTGTACTCTATAGATGCCATATACATTATTGATTTGGACCTTCTTGGCAATTGATGGGAACACACTTAAAACTAATATATATTACTTTGTAGATTTGTCATTCTCACTATAACAGTGCACTGCTTTTAATATCCTTCCCATATATGTCTAAACCTTAACAAAACTGTATCAAATATTTTATGCAATGCAGCTCTGTCGCATAAAAGGTATATAGGTCCTCGCTCGTGTTGAGACCTCCAGGATGTTTGCAATCGAACTGTAATATATAATTAGTTTCTAGGCATCTCAACTTCGACTCACGATCCCCTCCTCTTTTCTGTGGTGGTATTGGTGGTATTGAGTCTACAACATAATATTTCAAATGTTTTAGATTACTGTCGTGGCAGGATTTAAAATGTCTTGCAACAGGATAGTTGGCGTCATTATTAGATATGGCCCTGATATGCTGAAGAATTCTCTTATGTACAGGTAACTTAGTGCTTCCTATATCCTTCAAATTACAACTACACTCTAAGATATAAACTGCATACTCAGTTTTGCAGTTCAGATGTTGATTGATTTCCCGTACTTTCTTATTAAAAGCTGTTATGTATGTAGAAGTATTAACGCCATACTGGCAAGCCTTGCATGTGGAGCACTTATAAAATCCTTTTCGTGCAGTTAACCATATGCCCCTACTCTGATCTTCCAGGCTGCTCTTCACCAGCATATCTCCCATACTTTTTGTTTTTCGAAATGTAATCATGGGAATAGTTGGTAATGACTTACCTATCACTGGGTCATCCCTTACTATGGGCCAATTGCGCCTAACTATCGACCTTATTTGCTTTTCCTGCCTTGAAAAGGATAAAATGAGTTGTGTTTGTTCATGAGTCCCATCACATTTTTTACGTTTTATGTCTGACTCTGCATTCTTATATCTCAATAGAAGGTCATCTCTTGCCTGTTCCCTAGACTTTCTTATTGCTGTATCCACTATTTCTGACCTGTAACCTCTTGCTAGAAATCGATCCCGACTCTCAGCTTGCTTTTTATGGGTTTCTAGGTCATTGCTGCAAATGCGTCTAATGTGCAACATCTCCCCATACGGAATACTCTTAATTAAATGTGGGGGATGTGCACTATATATATATATAGTTTCACATTGCCTCTCTACAACCCCTTATAAAATTCATCTGACATGAGCTCATTCTTATACAATTTTTCCATAGCTCCACTCTAGTTGTTTATTTAGAATCACTACACTGAGGGATCTTGATACCAAAAAATTCATACGTAATTCCAGAGATGCAAATAAATAGCTACATCTAACCTCTAAAATCCCATTAGCAGCTATAATTGTGTTACAAATCTGTGTCCCTGTACAGTTTATGTACATGTGGTTAGGGTGTTAAAGTGTGAACAATCTAAATTGATAAGTACAACAGGGGATTAGGTATTACTCTTCATCATCCCCTGCCTCTTATTAAAAACCATGGGCCATTATAATTCAGGTGGTGCGACGGATTTTCAATACTGCCCACAGAAAAGATGCAAGCGTATAACATACAAAGGGATTATCCAGTCACTGTAAAAATGACAAAGCAATAAGATACTGTCTTAAAATTATATTTCCGTAATAATGGAATCAAAAACTTTTTCCTCGGACTAATGTATAAGGAAAAAAAAACGCAAAATATGTGAGATGGCCTGGGTGGACTTTCCGTCACATGGACAAAGGGATAACTGCTTCACTCAGTGTGCATTTTCAGGGTAACCAATCATTAGTGGAATGTAGTTTAACCGAAACCTTGTCAACATAAATCTGTGCTGGGAGTTCTCCACAAAAAACAAATAAGAAAGTGCACCATGCGTCATATGAGGTAGGGATTGGTATACTCCTTTAGTGCTTTTATCTATGTTTGAAATCCATCTATCTCTTTTTACTTCAACTATAAAAATATCCTTAAGCTTGGCCTTTGAAAAACTGACTCACAATTGGGGATTGTCATAAAGCTCATTTAGTCCCAGACATGTAAGAGTAGCTTTTACATAAGATAACCAAGGGATTCTGAGTGCAAAGTATAACTTCAGGCTATCATTCAATATTATCTGATTCAATTTGATCTCCTCCCTCTTCCATATTGAGTGCCATAACAATATGGGAGCTATTTTAATACAATCACCAATGTACGGTGAATCCAATTCCTCTTGACTAATGTAGTTTGAGCAGGCTTGGGGTACTGCTAATAATCTTTTGCAGAACGAGTCCTCAATACACTGTAACACCCCGACGCCTGCCATACCCCAAACTGCAGGCCCATATGTAGCAATTGATTCGGCCTTGGTTAGATACATCTTCACCATTTCCTGAATGGGTTTAGAGCCAAATTTTTTAGCAAATCTATAGGAGGTTGTTATGTGCTTTTCCATTTGATTGGCTCTGTTAAGAACCATTTCCTTCCAGTTTAATTTATTGTCAAAAAGTACCTCTAGATATACAAATTTCTCCACTACTTCTATCCTTCTTTTTTCTATACTGAATCTTTTTGTTTTTTTATTATCTGCCCCTATGACAAGTGCAAATGTTTTAGTCTCAGTGACACGTAAATCTAAGCTGGCCGGAAAGGACGTGTACTTCTCGATGAGACTCTGCAGAGCCAAAGGCGTTCTGGCCAATAGGACTGCATCATCTGCATAAAGAAGGATTGGAAGGGGGTGTGAATTGACATATGGGGTGTCCTTTACATTTTCAGTCAATACATTCTCTAATTGGTTCGTGTCGAGTGCAAATAAAAAAGAGGCCAGCACACAGCCTTGTCTAACCCCCTTTTCATCGTTAAAGGGCTTGGAACATTCTCCTTGGTTTCCCTATCACACGCTTGCCGTTGCCCCCTTATATAATTGCCTTATGAAAACTACTATTGCAGGTTCTACTCCCATAGTCTCCATTATGGCCCACAGTTTACTGTGGGCTACACAGTCAATGGCTGACGATAGGTCCATAAAGGCCATACACAGTTTGCCTTTCTTGACCAAAGAATATTTTGCTGCAATTAACATTAAATTAAGACATTGGTCAATTGTTCCTTTGCCCTGTCTAAAGCCATACTGTGCATCTAAGAGGGTCTTATTTTCTTCTGCCCACTCTTCAAGCCTATTCAATTACAGGCGGCCCATTAGCTTAGCTGTTGAATAAATTAGGGCGATGGGTCTGTAGTTGTTTGGATTTGAGCCATCCCCTTTTTAAAAACTGGAATAATTATGGAATGCTTCCAGGAAATTGAAGATCCAACTTTGGCTACAGAATTGAAAACATTTGTTAGAAGCGGAGCCCACAATTTCTCGCTAGATAGATAAATGTCAACAGGCACCCAGTCCGGCCCAGGGGCCTTCAGGGGAGATGCCTGTTCAAGGGCAAGTTCTACCTCCAGAATATCAAAAGTCAGGTGGGAATGAACTGTCAGTGCCTGACTAGTCTCCTGTCAACAAGCACCCTCAAACGATTGGAAGATCTTACTATAATGTGTTACCCAACCATCCTCCTCAATGTGCACATCTAAGGAAGGGACCCCTGTATCATTCAAAAACGGTACAATAACTTTTGTGACTCAACGGAAAACATTCAACGCCCTATAAGTAAAACAAATGCAAAGACAGGACAGTCCTTTCTATTTTCACAAATTGTATATGACTATTCCCAGAGTATACCAGCCTTATTCACTTGTTAGGTGTTTTGGGGCTAACAAACAAAGGCATGTAAGAGTATGTAAAAGATAACTACAATTGGACTAGTTTTTGGGCTCCACAATGCCTTTGTGGATAGCCTCCTTTGTCTTGATGGAAGTGTGCACTGACAGCACAAATGCACAAGAGTGTTGATTTCATTATATAAGAGAAGCAGGAGGATCAAAATTTCAAATGGCAACCTCACCCAAGTGCCCTGTAGAGGAAGGAAAGTATCGGATGGCATGAACAAAACTCTCCATAGCAGGCCAGCAAATGCCTACTAGGAGACAATGATGGGAGACGCTTGCCCTCCTGCAGGATACTTGATTTGTCGGTGCTCTTGGTCCTACAGATTTCAGACACTCACCTGATCTCACAGCCAAGATACATACGAGCGCCCAGGGTGGCTAAACCTATAGTATGTCATAATTAAAAACAACCCCAGTCACATAGTTACAGTGCGAGTGTAACTCAAAATCAGATGCACAGAAACTAGTTTATGAGCATGTATAAAAAATTGAATATCTGTAAAATCAATTTCACATGAAAGGCTTATGATCCAATGTTCCTTATATTTGGGTGGGTTTATCATGGGTTTTGAGGTACATTGTACATCCATGCACAAAACTGCAAAAAATGTAAATTACAAACAAAAATGCCACAGACTCAAGAAAGAGGATCATAAAGAGTTCACAGGTTTCACAGCCACGAGTGTCAGTTATGCATATACATTTAAGTATAGGTATATAGGCATTCTTTCTTACACATGGAAAATAGTGACAGATAGTTATACATGGCTGTAAGTAACTATTGTCCAACCCCTAACACTAACCCTTGTCCTAAACCCTATACTAACTGCTAGACCTGGTATCCTTGGCATGGTTCTCCCTTAATTTTTTGCCTTCAATCCTCCTGTTTTGCTGACTTCGTTTTTGCTGACTTTAAGATTCTGCACACTCTACCACTGCTAACCAGTGCTAAAGTGTGTGTGCTCTCTCCTTAAAACATGGTGGAATTGGCTTACATCCAATTGGCCTATTCAATTTACTTGTAAGTCCCTAGTAAAGTGGCACTCCATGTGCAAGCTTTTTATCTGTGCTTTAAGTTGGACAAGGAAACGAGCACCATCTGAGGTTTACTGGAGGGAGAGGCAGCCTGAGGCTCAAACAGACCATGACGTGTAAGCCCCCAGGGGAGAAATAAAAAAGGAAAGAAGAGTGGTGGACAGTGAGCCTATGTAGTTGTGTTGTTTTTGGGATGAGGGAAGAAAGCAGTAAGTGTTATAATAGCTGATTTGTAGACATGTTTTATGTACATATGGGCTGAGGAAGAGTTAATTTCTGTAAATGTGGACCTTCCACATTAAAGTGGTCTGTGGTTTAACCAGGTTTGCCTGCAAATAATGGGGGGAGGTTTATGTAGAGGCCTATATCACAGTGCTACGGGGGGCACAGTGATACAAGTCATTACAAATACTAGAGCACTATTCCAAAGCGGGTGGAATTTAAGATTGGTATTTGTTGAAACAAAGTTTGTGAGGTATGCAGGCAGGTCTCATATTAAATAGACAGTGTGCTTTTGTAAATGACCCAAATATAAAATTACTTTTAGAAACATTCTATTTTGAGTGACTTCGGAAGTTCTGACAGAGGTAAAGGTATTGATTTTCAATTAGATAAATTCATACTATAGAATCTTTGGGATTGTTTCAGAAAAGCATTTATGAGTATTGGAAGTAGTACTACTGGAGTGCCCTTTTACGTACATTTAGAATCTTTTGTGACTCCAAGTCAAGTCAAACTTTATATCACATTAATTAAAATGCATAAAAGTACATAAAAACAATTAGAATAATCAGTAAAATGAATAAAGTACATGATCTTCTGTAAAAATCAATCATTTATCTCATCCTTGGTGCAAAAATATATTAAATAAGTGGATTAAATAAAGCGCGAGTAAAAGGAAAATTGCATCGAGTCCTTTTCTTGGTGTTGGAGCCTGATCCCTATCGAGGGTATTGGAGTGAATATATATATATATATATATATATATATATATGTTCCATCAAATATTCCACTGCACTCCAGAAGTCGTCAAGTTAGAAAAGCCTTTAATAAAGCATAGTTACCACCACCATTACCACCATCAAACGTTTCGACCAAGAGATGGTCTTTGTCACGGTTAATTGAGTCCTTTTTTACTTTTCCCCTTTATAGTGTCAAACTGTGTGCCCAGTTAAGTTGCATTCTGGGACTTGTATTTCCAAGTTAGTAACAAGTTTCTTTCGGATGTTAGAATTACGCTTTCTTGATTCTTTTGCATCCATATATTAGCACTATAGTTCTTCCACTTGATGTTACAATTCACTGAGTAGTATTTTTGTTTTTCTTATGCGAGTGTATTTGACTTGCCTAAATCTTATTGATTCAGGTTGAGCAAACCTTATTTGCATTTGCGTATACGGTTGCCTTGCACTTGTTATTTTCAGTTTCTTGCTCAATGATTCACGGTATAGTCCCGCTCATTTAAGAATTAGCTCGCATTTGTATATTTTGTTTGTGGTTGGTTTGTTTACGGGTGTAGTACCCAATTTTCAGTGCCTTTACAGTTCTTGACTCATTATAGATGTATATGTAAATCTTCATCCCCGTTAAGTCCTTACGGAATCTTCGTTTTGAACTTGATGATCAAGCGCGATTCCAATCTTCTTAGTTTGAGTATGCGATTCCCTCCTCTTTCGTGGATTGGGACAGTTGCTATCCCGAAATATCGTATATTTTCCCAGTTTGTTTTATGCTGTGTATGAAGATGTTTTGATATCGCATAGTTCATGTCTTTATTGTGAATAGCCCTGAGATGTTCCAATATCCGCTTGCGTAGCGGACAGATAGTGCTGCCGATGTAGCGGAGTCCACAGGTGCATTCAATCATATAGACAACATATGTTGTCTGACAGGTGATTCTTTCATTTATCATGAATGTTTTCCCTTTGAAATCTTTGATGTTTGTCACCGACTTTCCAATCTTGCACGCTTTGCATTTGTTACAGTGAACAAATCCTTTTTGTTTTTATGTCAGCCATGTAGTTGATTTCTTTGGCGAGAAATGGCTATTTACAAGTTTGTCTTTCAAATATGCCACCTTGCGATATGTTACATTAGGCCTGGGTCCAATAATTTTTCCGATATCGGGATCTTTTTCCAGAACATTCCAATATTTTTGCAGGATTTGTTTGATTTTGAAACTCTCTTTGCTATAGGTGAGAATTAATCTTGTTGTGTCTTCTGTTTTATTCTTTACTTTAGCAATTAGAGTATCCGCTCTCGGGACTGTTTTTGCCCGTTCTAGACCTTCTTTTTCATCTCTGTGTTTGTATCCTCTTATCATGAATCTTTTTCGGTTTCTTCAAAACCTTTTTCTGCGAATTCATCTGCAGAACAGTTTCTCCTCATCCTGATGAATTCCCCATAAGGGATACTTTTTATCACATTTGCTGGATGAAAGCTTTTACCGTGGAGTATACTGTTGGTTGCTGTAGGTTTACGATAGACTCTCGTATGAATCTGACTTTCTTCTATATATACTTGGTCATCCAGATATTGAATTATTTTGGAACTGATGTTATAGGTGAATTTCAAGCCTACATCATTGTTGTTAAGGATGTTAAAATATTCTATGAATTGACCCGGGCTGCCAATCCAGATGAGGAAGAGATCGTCTATATATCTCGGCCATAGTTCTATCTTGGCCGTATATATTTAATTTTCCTCTTTCCATGCTATGAATTTTTCCCACCACCCCATAGTGAGATTGGCATCGCTTGGTGAAAATGATATTCCCATGGCAGTTCCACACTTTTGGGTGTACACCTTTTGATTGAAAAGAAATATGTTGTTCTAGACGTTGTGTAAATAAACACTTTATGGAATTGAGGCCACGGCTCCAGTGTTTTCTTGCGAAAAGAATTGATAACTGGATAGTGTTTGGATATTGAGGGGTGGCTACCCTGCCGTGTTGCCCGCCGTGTCAAGAGGCCTGGGATTAGCCGCTGAGGTGTGGATATATATATATATATATTACCTACTGGCGGTCGCCAGTAGGTAGTTATAGTTAGGACCTCGTTTCTATTCAAAAAGCGTTTTTTGTTTTGCCAATAACTTTGGCGCCGGTTGACGAAACTTCACGAAATTTTCAAAACTAATGGGGCGCTCCGGTCAGCTCCTGTCTTGAAAGTTTCGGGGTGATTCGTCAAGCGGGGGCCGAGAAAAAAGGGGGGTCCCAAAACACATTTTCCCCATGTTAATTTCCATAGGAAGTTTTAGACAAGGCTACAGCCCGAACTGCTGAAAGGAATTACACGAAATTTGGCAAAAAGGTAGGTCTTGGTTCAGAAAGCGACCTTTTTTTAAATGGTGTAAATCCGTTCAGTAGTTCCTGAGAAATTATAAAAAGAAAAATATCGATATCTGAGCACCGAGGAGGAGTCGCGACTCCTCCCGGGCACGAGCTTCACTCTGATTGGCTGCCAACACTCTAATCCAGAATGTGTTGGCAGCCATCTTGTGACTCGGTAACCGAGTCATAAGAAAAGAGTAAAAAAAACGGTGAAAAACAAGAAAAGGGGGCAGGGTAGAAACACCCTGACCCCCTAGGCCTGCTCAAGGGCCAAAAAAAGCATAAAAAAAAAAAAATGGCAGAATTCGCGCTGGGTGCTTTTGCTTCAATCAAGCAAAGCAGATTGCTTTTGGGCAAGGGGGGCTGCAAGTTAGCAGCTCCCCTTGCCCAAAAGCAATGCCGGCTCCCGCAGGAGGCGGGGAGCCGGTGGGACCATGGGGGCATTGAGGCTCTCCCCATGGTCCCCAACAGAGAGGCCAGGCCCCGGGGGTTGGGGTCTCCGGGGCCAGAAGTGGCCTGGGAGGGTGGCCACACTGTCCCCCTCCCCAATAAGTAAAATTACACACAAAAAAACACGGAAAGGCCGGCCCCGGGGGATGGGGTCCCCGGGGCCATAATTGGCCTGAGGAGGGGGGCCACGCGGCCCCCCTCCAAATAATTAAAAAAAGTCTGGCCATGCCCCGGGGGATGGGGTCCCCGGGGCCGAAATTGGCCCCCTTCCCATTTTTATCAACAAAAAATTGCAAAAAGGGGTCAGGCCCTGGGGGATGGGGTCCCCAGGGCCCCACAAATGTAAAAGAAGGGGGGCCACACAGTCCCCCTTGTTAAAAAAAGTAAAAATAAAAAAGCCAGCGAGGGTCCCTGGGGGCTCGTTTGCAGAGTGGTGTAAAAAGGGGCGTGTCCTCGGACCACCTCTCTGTAATCGAGCTCTGTGGCGCTTACTGGAGGTACCTGGCGGGCAAGTTGGCCCCCAGGGACCCTCAGTATTCAAGGGGACTTAATCCCCCAACTTAGAATGCGCCAGGGGGTGCGTTTGCAGAGTGGTGGAGAAAGGGGGCGTGGCCTGTGTCCACCTCTCTGCAATCGAGCTCTGTGGCGCTTACTGGAGGTACCTGGTGGGCAAGTTGGCACCCAGGGACCCTCAGTATTCAAGGGGAATTAATTCCCCAACTTACAACGCGCAAGGGGGCGCGTTTGCAGAGTGGTGGAGAAAGGGGGCGTAGCGTAGAATGAGAAGTTAGCAATCCTGCTGTGTGGGACTTACTAGAGGTAATAGGAGGGGTAGTTGGCCCCCAAGGTTGACGTTGGGGGCTAACTACCCCTCCTGTTACCTCCATCATTTGAGATGTCATCAGTGATGTCATCAGTGATGTCACTGACCATGTCATGAATGATGTAATATGTGACGTCATCAGCAGTGCATTGCGGAGGCGCGAGTTATAGTTAGCTCAACTAACTATAACGGCCGAATTTCTCTGGTTTTGTACGAGTGAAATGTCCAACTACCTATAACGTCCCTGAAACCTATGGTTTTTTCAGTGAATTTCAAAGGTTTTTTAAATGCTAATTTCTAACTATAACGTCCCTGAAACCTATGGTTTTTTCAGTGAATTTCAAAGGTTTTTAAATGCTAATTTCTAACTATAACGTCCCTGAAACCTATGGTTCTTTCAGTGAATATATATATATATATATTCACTGAAAAAAACATAGGTTTCAGGGACGTTATAGTTACAAATTATCATGTTAAAAACCTTTGAAATTCACTGAAAAAACCATAGGTTTCAGGGACGTTATAATTACTTGCACATTTCACTCGTACAAAACCATAGAAATTCGGCCATTATAGTTAGTTGAGCTAGCTATAACTCACGCCCCACAATGCACTGCTGATGACGTCACATATTACATCATTCATGACATGGTCAGTGACATCACTGATGACATCACTGATGACATCTCAAATGACATCACTGATGACATTACTGATGACATCATCCAGTGACTGTGTGTTTCTGTAAAGTTTAAATATGTTTTATAAATATATTGGCCAAGGTATATTGTAGAATGAATGGCTGTATAAGTGTGTGGATGGAGGATTTAGTAGGTGTGTGCCTGACTGTATAAGTGAGTGATTAAATTTCTCTTACTGAATTCATGGGTTAGTGACTAAACTGTGTGAATGTCTGTATCAGTCTGTCTATTGCTGTGTAAGCTGCTGCATTGGTTGATGAGTAGCTACATGAGTGTCTATATGGGTTATTGATTGGTTGCCTGAGTATTTGTATGGGTGCCTGAGTGTGTGTGTGAGTGGGTGGGAGGTGTGTGACTTTGTGGATAGATGTGTGCGTTCTTTATTCACTGGGTGTATGGTTTCAAGAGTACATGTGGAAACAGCTGTATGGGTGGGTGAGTGTGTGTATGGGTGTGTTGGTGAGTGAATGGATATCTCAGTGCTACATGTCCAAGTAACTAAATATGTAAAACGCAGTGCATGAGAGAGTTGGAGTATATAAATGACTATACGTGAGAGTCAGTGATTGTGAGAGTGCTGTATGGATGAGTGTGTACTTGTATCAGTGATTGTATAAGAGAGTAAGTATATGTTAATATCACTATGAATAAATGAGGTTGTGTGTGTATAACTGTATAGCTGAGTAAATAGAAGTGTGATTGATTCTTTGCATGACTGACTAGATGTGTGAGTAACTCTGGATGAATGGCGGTGTGTGAGTGTTTGTATAGGTGTATGAGTGCCTATAATAGTGTTGTATTGAGGAGTCACTGCATGTATGAGTGACTTTATGGGTGAATGAGTGGATGTGTGTGTAGACCTAGGAATCAGTGCGTGCGTATGTAGTAACTGGTATTGGTGTCTGTATTGTTTCGAAAATGGTAGTCTGTATTTTAGAATGGATGTATCAAAGGTTTTATTAAGGTACGAGGAGGTGCATCAGATTTTCACGTGGATGATGTCATCAGTGATGTCATCAGTGATGTCATTTGAGATGTCATCAGTGATGTCACTGACCATGTCATGAATGATGTAATATGTGACGTTATCAGCAGTGCATTGTGGGGGCGTGAGTTATAGTTAGCTCAACTAACTATAACGGCTGAATTTCTATGGTTTTGTACGAGTGAAATGTGCAAGTAACTATAACGTCCCTGAAACCTATGGTTTTTTCAGTGAATTATAAAGGTTTTTAACATGATAATTTGTAACTATAACGTCCCTGAAACCTATGGTTTTTTCCAGTGAATTTCAAAGGTTTTTTAAATGCTAATTTCAAATTATAATGTTCATTAAACCTATCTGCTGTGCGATCCAAAAACAAGCTGGTGCTTGTAGTGTTATGGACAGTGGACGCAACCATGTTACCTCAGGCAGTGGGGAAGATCTCGGTCATGAACCTGTGTCGTCGCCCCCTGTAAGCAGAAGCGCAGTGGGCTGGTCCAACGTACGCCACTCCAGCATAGAAGTGTGAATAAATAGGCCGGGGTTCTGGGCGTGGTTCACATGTGTGAAAGCCAACACGTCTGTAAGAGCGGCGACCCTCACCCTGCCACGTGGCTGCCGCCATGACAGTGGGCTTCCTCGACACAAGCCCCCTGCGAACACAGCGGCACAGCACTGCACAGTTATGTCTGTACAGACTACTGCCTTCGATCTACACTGCGGACAGCAGGGCTCACAATTCAGATTGAGTCGCGATTCCAGATGAGAAGTCCAGTAGGCATGACACATTGCTCCCAGTGCGGCCTGCCCGGACCACGCATCATCGCAGGCTGCATACACGCTGAGCGCCAGAGGTACCACTAACTCAGTGCACCACAAGTAAACGCCACGTGGCCTTATTAAGGCAGAATTCATTAAACAAAAGACATTGCTACCAGTGCGGCCCACACGGACCACGCATCATCGCTTCAGGTGCCACTAGCTCACTGCACCATAAGTCATCGCCACGTACCCTTAAACCTACATAATATCCTTTTAGTATCCTTGCTTCAAGAACTTTTTTGATATCAATTATAGCTTTAGTACAATGACCAAATTCATCTTGCAAGTCCAAAGGAACACTGAATGGCAGTCTTGTTCGAGGGTAAATGGAGAGACACTGCAGTGGTCACACATGGCTTACCAGCTCACGAGAGCAAGACCTGCGCTCTGCTCGTTCTCTGAGAAAAAAGGAACAACAGTGTGAAATACAGTAGCATTTTATTAAGCAATTCAATAAAACAAGGAACTGTTCATCGTCGAATATTTCTCATGAACACATGAGAAGGATGAAAATAAAAGAATCTACAATCATATAGATCATATTTTAAGTCACGAATGGGCAGAGCAAGAGGCCATCCAAGAGGGCACAATTTAAGCTAGGATAAATGCAATGACTTGGGTGTGGATGAGCTAAATTAGAGGGGCTGACAAAGCCAAAAGGCTGGTAATCAAAGAAGAGCATTACCACCTCAGAATAGGCTTCTAGGCCCTAGATAGATCGGTCGACCGGGAACTCAAGTGCTGAGCACTATAGGAGGAGTTCGGGGCGTTGGCCTAGGTGTAGACCTTTTATATGGCTAAATGCAGAACTCCTACCCACGTCTGACGTGGGTTCTTGACATGGGCCCTTGACCGCACGCTTACAGTAACAGTGGAAAGTTTTACGGAAAACTTGAGAAGTGGTATCATGGTGAAACAGGGGGTTTTTGCAGGTGGTCAGTGCTCTTGACCGTAAATACCTAAAAAAAGATAACTTTTAACGTGCGATGCTCGGAAATTAATATTTCTTACATTATTTCTATGCCAGGCAGCCAGACAGCCGTCGTCTGGTTTCGCTTGAGCAAGCTTGGAAAGTTTCTTAACTAACAATTTTGCAAACATTGCTTGTGAAAGACAAAGATGTACCAGCCGAACCTTGCCTACGTGTTATCTGAGCTATTCTTGCAGCTGTGGAAAATTTCCAAGGGGGGCTGGTGTCGCGGTGGATGGCACAGGTCCCTGTTGTGAGGGCAATGGCCTCTGTGCCTACATGTGTATATCTAAGGAGGTGGGCTTGGGCCTATGTGTGTGCATCTAAGGAGGTGGGGACCACTGTGACAGGTACTAAAAGGTTGAGGGAAAATGGTCAACTTTGGACATCTGTCAGGGCCTGACTGGTGGGGCCTATATGGGAGTGTCATGCTGCCTGAGCAGAGCAGGATTCTGCATGGGGGATTTTTATATGGTAAAACGGGACCCTGCTTCTTTTCCCTCCTCTTGTTCAATTTCTTGAACAAAATTCTTGCACTTAGTCTAGTCCCATCGTTGTCACTTCTACAACTTCTATAAGCGCTAAGTTACTCACATTCCCTGTTCTATCCTTGCTCTCCCTTTGCTAATTCTGCTATTCTCGGGAGGTGCAACTGCGGACATGGTGTGCTGACTGAAGAGCATATTGTACATTATTACACAGCCCACGTATTTGGAGACAGGTATGACATTGTAACACATACTGTTTTCTGTGTCTGTAGGCCGGTGTGTAACATCCTGCCCTGTCAACTGTCCCCCTGTCCCTTCTTTATCAATGGCTATTTCTTCACTTTGGTACAATATCTCTGTGTCATTTAAGCAGTATCTCAGGTATAATACTGTGATCACAATACACTTTAAGGAGCGTAGTCATTATAATGGCAGCAGTGGTGGTCAATGGTGCTAGCAGCACCCATGATCATTTACTCTAATCGTTCTGAAAGTCTTGAGGCATTGTTCCAATCGTTGGCACGTGTGGCTAGTGTGACTAGTTAGAAGAATGCCTTATCTTCTGCTGTACTTTTACTCTTTTCAAAAAGTCTGCTGAGGAATAAGGTAGAGCCTCAGAGATGATACCTGTAAACAGAAAAAGTAACCGTTGGTGCCTGTCTTCAAGTAATTTGAGATGTTACTAGCACTTCTATTACTTAGGCACATTTGATATGAGGAAAACAAAGTGATGAAAAAAGGTAAAGATGTCTCGTTGTCACAACTTGTAGACTGAGGAGTTGGGGCATTCATTTTTCCAGACGTCTTTAGTTGATGTATCGTTGGTGTCCGCTTACACACTCTTCCTTTCTCTGCTGTGTAGCACGTGCAACCCTTCAGGATGAGCTTGGGATACCATTCCCACTTGGTAGTTTCTGTGGAACACATGTATTTTCTGTGTGGCTCCTTGCCCCTTGCACAACCCCTCAATCACATGTGAGATGAACGTCGGTCCATTGTCAGAAGCCAAAAGCATAGGTACTCAAAAGTGCGGTATGAACTCTTTCAGGAGGCATTTGGCAATAGTTTGTGTATTGCTGTTCTTGGATTGGCATGCCTCAGTCCATTTGCTGATCACGCACACAATAACCAACACGTACTTGTAGTTTGAGTAGGGGACATGCTGATGAAGTCCATTTAATGTGGGGAAATGAAGTGGCCTGGGGCAGTGGAAATACAGCATTAGGAAAACAGTCTGATCTTCCCATCACGTCATACAAGTGATGAACCATGAAAAAGACGGGCCATGGGAGCAAGCATTATCGTTGGTAAACATATTTTTCCATTTGGGCCTAACCGTATTCCTTTTCTTTTTGCATACATCCTCCCCTGTTCCCTTCTTCCTTTTCTTCCACCCAGCCCTTTCAATAATATACTTAGGGTCATAGTACCTATCATCATCCTTTATCTTTATATCATGATCACATGTGTAGTAGAAGCAATCTGAACCATTGTGTACTCACAACCAGTTAATGCTATTCCTTTTTGTACATCTGCATCAATAAATTATTTACCAATTGATACATAGTCCTTGGAGGAGGTGTGTGTAGCACATTCTACAATTGAAACTTTGGTAGCAACATGTCTTGCAATAGGTGAACTATCAATGGTGCACGCTGCATTTGTTGGCCAGCTGAGGTAAGGAGGGGACTCCAAATGAAGGAAAGAACCTAAAAATTATATTGCAATCCCTGTACAAGACTTTAAAAAGAAATTCATTATCTCCAGAAGCAAAAGAAGAATTAAAACATTGTACTATAGCTTGTCCCAACAGCAAACACAGATGAATCTCTCTGTCACAGTAACACCTTTAGGAATCAAAACACTCATAGTTGTCAAACTGTGCCCAGGGATGTGGAATCCCTATAGCCCCACGCCCAGGACATGTTGTTTGAGGTCAAGGGCAACAATTTTTCATGCGTATTTTGTCCTTGGGACAAGTAGGCCCAACCCCCTTCAGCACAAACCCTTTGGCTGCCAGTTTACAGTACCACATTATGGATCAGGGAAAGGCATAGTCTGCAATAAAGGTAATATTTGTGTCCATGTGTTAATGCTGTTCAAACTTGTAGTTATTGTCCATTAATGCAAAGGCTTTATTATTAGGGTGAGCGCTCTAAGTAAATGTTGTAAACTCAGACTGCACTACTGACAGTCGTTAGAAAAAAAATGTGTACATACGTTTTCAATATTTAGCAATGTGAGGCTATTGATACTGCTCTCAGAATGCTCGGTAAACTACTAAAATAAGGTAGGTACCATTTTTTTGCAACATAAAAATAAACAAGCATTGGCAAAGCCAGTAGGTCTGAAATTGTTGGTCAGCCTTTTGGCTTTGTCAATGCACGACTTGTTTTGGCATTATCTCTGTGAAACCTCATTGGTGTGGGAGCTGCTGGGCCCTCACCATTATAACAAACATTGGCAAAAGCAAAAATTGTTTTGGTCTCAAAAATCACAATTGCACAGTAGGTCCTGGCACTAAATAAAACAACTGTGTGTCGATATGCTCCTTGTGAAAGAACAGAATGAAGTCACTCACAGTGAAGCTAGCCAAGAGAGAGAGAGACAACATTTTATTAAACATAAAAGGTCATGGTTAACGCCAGACCTAAGTAGGGGCCCAATTATTAAATAAAGTGCACCCATGTCCTTGGATTTGTGCAGATATACAACTTTTGTGAATTCACAAGACTACAGAAGTAGGCCTAGAAATAGTACTCCTAGAAAATATTTGTGAACTGCATTTAAGCATGAGCAAACATGCAGGTGTAGATTTGCTCAAGCGAAAATCTTAGTTATCGCAAGTTCACTTTTCCTCCAGCCAGTTTTTTTTTCTTACCATTACCTTCAGCCCCAGTATGTAGATCTGCGGAAACGTGGCCACATAAGGCAATTGTTAGTATTCAAAGCCTACTATGGAAGGAGCCCTAGCATAATCAGAGAGGCTATTTTAGAGCTCTTATATAATGACATTGCTGCCATAATTTGTCGCTGCATTACATGGCACAAAAGGGACAAGTGGATTTTGTTACAGGACAAGTATATTCAAGAAGCATCCTGCCCCATGGACAAGTAGATATTTCATTAAATTCCACACCCCTTTGTGTCAATCCCTTATACCTTGAAACCCTCTTTTCCAACACCCTGAAATATTGCACCTATATATTAAAAGACATAATAAATCTGTACACATTGTATCCTTGAAACATTATAATACGAAGCACTGTTATTCAATGCACACTATCCTTCTGTATTGGCATATACTCATTACTAATGATCAATACATAAACATAATATAAACACAACATTACTACTTTTCCTATTACTCCTATCCTTTGTAGTCCCTGGCGAATGCACTGCATTAGAATGCATTTTAGCACATTCCATCTTACAATCTAATTTGTTACAACCATATTCTCTTCAACTCTGAAGTACCTAGAAATAAAAAAACATTAATATACCTACACATTATTTCTGTTAGATAGACATATACAATAGTATTTCTCTTTGCGCCATTTAAGTGGGCAAAACCCTTCAAGAATGCAATATACCTAGTGCCATTCTATATATATACATCTTCTTGTGAAGATGGCGGTGTTCCTATTGCGGCTGATCACCATCTTCTTTCTCTTTGGACAGTCAATGGAAACACAATGCCTTCCTCTCGGCAATGCAGACAGATGTTGGTGAATAGACTAATACTTTAACATGTCTTTTTTTTATTAAAAATCTGTGTTCCAGGACTAATAGGTCGGAGCACAGGAATGATGGGGCCCTTCTACTTCTGCCTTAATACCTGAGTAGAAAGAAACTTCGCAGCGTGTGTTAACTTATACAAATATATGTCTTCTTTCATAATTTCAATGTCACTTTTAGGTCTAGTTGATGTGACTTTAAGCAGTCCTGTACTGGCTTTGCTGAAAGTTGTTGCTGCTTTAATATCATAATGGACACATGGTCCAGCTGTCATCCAACCGTGGGGGAAAATGTAGTAGGCCTGAGCCTGTGGCATGACAAGTCTTTCCTATTTAAATTTTATTTCTAACCAGACAAGAGGTGATGAAAACAATAACATTGAGCCTATCTATGCAAACGTCCCGAAGACAGGAAATCCAATACACTTCTTGGAGACGCAGGGAAGACCCTAATAATAATAATGTTGCAAAATCTCGGAACATCAATTAACCCCGAAAACCAAAGAAGAACCAAAACATTGTGCTATAAATAATTGTTCCCAAGAGATACGAACATCTCAATAATCTCCAACCCAGTAACACAATTGGGAAATAAAAACTCATAGTTGTTGAACTGCAAAATATATGCAACCACCTCTAAAGACTGCAACTGCTGTCGAAAAATGCACCTTTAAAGTTACATACTTTCTATTCTGACAATATTGCAATATTGAGCATTTCTTACTCCATGCATACCGTCCTTTAACATTGAAATCTACTTTATATTGGCACGTATTATTTATTCTTTTGTATTTTCCCAGCACTGGGGCCTGTGTGAAGGAAGTTGGTGTGGTGGCTACCTGTGGTAATCTATTCCTACGAATCTCTGGTTGTTTCATATTTTGAAGGCTGCACACAGCTGTGCATATCCAAAAACGTATTCCTTACCTCCTCTCACATAGACACATACATATTCCGTCACTAAACTGCACAACGTGACACCTGAAACACTGTATTCAATCTCGGCTCCCCCGTTACCAAATTGTGTGATTCTAGGCAACTTATTTCTCTTGTTCACTTCCACAGCCCCCAACGTATTTTTACACATACATATCTTTCATCTAAATCTCATGTTCGTTGCCAACCACAGGAAGTCTTTCCTGCCTGGCTCAAAGCCCAGACTCTGCGGCCAGCGTTAATATAACGGCAGCCCAAGAGAAATCCTTTAACCCTTCAGCACCACTTAATATCTAAAAACATGTGTTGTCTTTAATTGTAATATGCAAAATATATATATATCTTATTTTAAAATAACATGGCTTTCTTGTAAAGCGCACGTTCACGCAGAATGGTATTTTGACGCTAAACAGCAGATCCTTATTGTTCCCTCAACTCAATGGTACTCATTTCATCCACCTCAGAATGATGAAGGGTTGATCAGACCCCGCATCTATCCACCTTAGAAGGATGAAATGTTCAATAGACCTAGTAGCATATGAACCTGTGGCCATCAAGTCAAACACAGGCTCACGCACGTTCTCTGTGTGTTATGCACGTTGTGTAAACGCCGTATATTCTAGTCTTTTCTCCTAAAGGCCTATAATAATTGTATTGGACCTATATTATTAATCATATTATTGTTGTATATAGCTGAATTAATCTGTGTATTTGTATCAAAGGTAAAATGTCCAGGCAATAACTGACCTTTAACCTTCTTTGGGTAGCAGTACATTTTCTTTGAGAAGGACAGGGCTGTTAACATACCATTCGGCTTCCCATAGATGAAATGCAATTTCAGTCTTTTCTATTCACTGGGAGCCACAAGACATTTTCCATCAGACAAGTACAAGTGGTGTCTCATTTGGTGCTTGCAAATTATTCTCCTAATTTGTCCAGCTTCAGAGGTGGACCCCAATGTGCACTACCTCTCCCTCCTTTCTCATGGTACCGCTCTCCTGTTTCTTGGCACTTCAACTTCTCTACTCCCCCCCATTAGTCCCGCACTTGTTAGCCAATGGAAGCATCTTATTTATTTTAAGGGTGAATTTGTTGAAATGTGAATTTTGGGGACTTTACATCTGTTTCATAAACTTCTTTTTACTTTATTATTTATTAAAAAATGGGTGTAGTTAGTGTGCATTCCATTCCATCAATTTGTCTCCTTGTCTCCTCTTTTCTCTCTAATAATTACCATCTGCTCCAATATGTATGTTGCTCTTAGTCCAATGTCACTAACTTCCTTGGCCACGAGACACAATTTCAAAATCTTTTCTACTAGCTAACTCCAACTGTGTGTGTTCTGTAGCTGTACTTCCTGGATCTGTTCTTGTATTCGGGCTACCTGCTCGTGCCTGAAGAGGTGGCACTTTTCACTGCCTGGGCTGTTGAATTGGATGCAGGTAGGAGTAAATTATTTGGGTCTTAATTGCTTTGTGTTGCGGCTGCATGTGGGGTGCAACACCTTGCATGTTGCCTGCTAATGCATATCACAGTATTTTGCAGTGTAAATGCATCTATATGTCTGTTTTTCCTGGTAGTTATCAATCATTACGTGTGTGAGCCTTCCCAGTGCTCATCAACAACGTAAACCGAGTGGTAGCCCTTTGGCTCCATTCCAATGTTCTCCTCTTAAGTACTTCCTTCCACTCGTGAGCCTATTTCTGTAATTCCTAATATTTTTATTAACAGGAATTGTAGGCCTGTGTTTCCAGTTAAACATAACAATGTATTTCAAAGCATTTATAACCTACCGTCATGACATGGAGCAGGGGTGTCTTTGTGTGCTTTAGCTAATCAGGGAGTTTAGCTACTTATGGGACCGTAAATGTAAATGTAATATTAACTGTGATACTGCGCCACTTTAATTATTTATTTATTTAATTTCTTTTTTGGTATTCTAACTAGCAGGGTCTCATCGCCATCGAATGATGATGATGAGACTTCAGCAACACGTAATGCTTTGAAAACAGGATATACTAATATAACAATAATATTCACGGTGAACTCAAGGACTCTCAACTTGCATGTTTAAAAATACATTTGCAGTCCTAGTTATTCTTGTCTCGCTAAAACAGATCAAATACAGTTATTAAATCGGGGTACAAGCCACCGGTCTTGATACTGAAAACTACACAAAATAGAACATGTGAACACGGAATAATCACAATCTGAATATTAAAGTGGAAGTGTTGGAAGAATCAGATAGATGGAGGGGGTAAGGGAGCTGACAAGAGGACTGGAGATACGACTCCACCCCCCTTTGGCTACCAATTGGCTCGGACAAATGGTAGGCAAAAAGTGTGAGAGATAGAAAAAGAGGCGCAATGAAGGTGCAGTGTGCAACGAGGGTAAGTGAACAAATACCTAGCGGGATTGCTGCTAAGGAGGAAAGACAAGGCTAGTGACCGTGGAGTTGGCAGGGCAGCAACAGATGGGGCGGGGCTGGGAGGCAACTGCAGTGGGGGCCGCAGGGCAAACAGAGGCTTAAAAAGGAACAGAAGCACAAAAAACAGAAACAATGGACAACAAATAAACAAACACTCCATCAAGGATATGCAGACGCCAAATTATTTGCGATCACAATACTAAACGCAGACCTATTGATGGAGAGGCGAAGTGCAGCTGCCGAGGACAGAGCAGGGAGGGGCGAGGTGAAGCTGCGAAGGGGAGAGGTGCACTCCCCCGTCCTGTGAGCGCGCTGAGCAGAAGAAGGCGAAGGGAATCTGCGAAGGGCACAGAGCTTCCGAGAGAGGCACTACCTCAATTCCGAAGCGCGCAGCTAAAACTGGAAACGTGCGCCTGGCAGAGAGAGATATGAACTGTAGAGATAAGAATAAGAAGACACCCAAGCCATGCAGAATGGAATCGTAAGAGAAGGAAAAGGACACGGCAGAAAGGGAGAAAAAAGAAGGCGTTAAAGCACCGAAAAGGAACCTGAAAAAACAAAGGCGCATTTAAAAGAGCACCCTATCAAGAAATACACATGAGAGACCAAATGGGGAGGGGCAGGGGAGGGGGTGAAGAGCCATGGATCAAATAGGAAACACAAGAAATCAACAAATTATGTAGAGGACAACCGACAAACCGAAATATAATGATGTGTAAAACACCATAGAATGTAACCACTGACATACAGCATGGCGCAGAGAAGACAGTGCACCTGCGCAGGAGCGAAAACTAGTGAGAAGACGGAGAGCACACCTTAAATAGCACTATGCAGGAGGACCCCACCCTGGAGTCAACAATAATAATTCAGACACGTGTGCCACCTGTGCACCGTGCCAAGGACGCAAAAGCCCTGTACCAGAATTCAGACAACATGGACGGTATCAAGGAATCCCAACCTGTAACAGAATTCGGCCAGCCACGTGCTGGCGCAGGACTCAAACCTCCAAGAGGGTGTAGACACCGTTAAGCAGTGCCAAGGACCCCCGGCCACTATAGGTGTTCAGATACCCATGTGCCTAGGACTCAAACCTCAAAACTTCAAACCCATGTATACACAACTATCCTTGACAATAAAGAGCGTCCACCTTGAAACGCGGACAGAACCTAAGCATAATATACTTGAAAGGCAAGTGCACGACAAAGCAATACTGAGAAATGCCAAGAGAAGCCAAGCAGAAGGAAGCCAAGACGGAGCCGATGACAGCAGAACGGTAAGAGCCGGAAAACCCCCTCGAGGTGTGACCAACCACACAGAGGGAAGAGGGCGGTGGTCGTGGCACAACAGAAACTACAGGGGACCAGGGAGGGGCACGGCGACACCCCGGAGGGCTCAATCCACCGGACCACACACACCAGAGACCGGAGGAAAGGCAGGGGAAAAATAGGTCCCTGACTTACCCGGCTTGTGGTGGGGAGAGGCGGGGAGAGGCCATGGGCAGCCGCAGGTATGTCCCAGGCCCGCGCTGCAGAGGAACCGTCCGCACGAGACCATCGTGGTCGCCAGCTGTTCGAGGGTAAATGGAGAGACACTGCAGTGGTCACACATGGCTTACCAGCTCACGAGAGCAAGACCTGTGCTCTGCTCGTTCTCTGAGAAAAAAGGAACAACAGTGTGAAATACAGTAGCATTTTATTAAGCAATTCAATAAAACAAGAAACTGTTCATCGTCGAATGTTTCTCATGAACACATGAGAAGGATGAAAATAAAAGAATCTACAATCATATAGATCATATTTTAAGTCACGAATGGGCAGAGCAAGAGGCCATCCAAGAGGACACAATTTAAGCTAGGATAAATGCAATGACTTGGGTGTGGATGAGCTAAATTAGAGGGGCTGACAAAGCCAAAAGGCTGGTAATCAAAGAAGAGCATTACCACCTCAGAATAGGCTTCTAGGCCCTAGATAGATTGTCGACCGGGAACTCAAGTGCTGAGCACTATAGGAGGAGTTCGGGGCGTTGGCCTAGGTGTAGACCTTTTATATGGCTAAATGCAGAACTCCTACCCACGTCTGACGTGGGTTCTTGACGTGGGCCCTTGACCGCACGCTTACAGTAACAGTGGAAAGTTTTACGGAAAACTTGAGAAGTGGTATCATGGTGAAACAGGGGGTTTTTGCAGGTGGTCAGTGCTCTTGACCGTAAATACCTAAAAAAAAGATAACTTTTAACGTGCGATGCTCGGAAATTAATATTTCTTACATTATTTCTATGCCAGGCAGCCAGACAGCCGTCGTCTGGTTTCGCTTGAGCAAGCTTGGAAAGTTTCTTAACTAACAATTTTGCAAACATTGCTTGTGAAAGACCAAGATGTACCAGCCGAACCTTGCCTACGTGTTATCTGAGCTATTCTTGCAGCTGTGGAAAATTTCCAAGGGGGGCTGGTGTCGCGGTGGATGGCACAGGTCCCTGTTGTGAGGGCAATGGCCTCTGGGCCTACATGTGTATATCTAAGGAGGTGGGCTTGGGCCTATGTGTGTGCATCTAAGGAGGTGGGGACCACTGTGACAGGTACTAAAAGGCTGAGGGAAAATGGTCAACTTTGGACATCTGTCAGGGCCTGACTGGTGGGGCCTATATGGGAGTGTCATGCTGCCTGAGCAGAGCAGGATTCTGCATGGGGGATTTTTATATGGTAAAACGGGACCCTGCTTCAGTCTACACTGCGGACAGCAGAGCTCACAATTTGAATTCAGTCTTGATTTATTAATTGCAGACAGAATTGTACTCTATGTTGTTGAATTTTCTCAAGAGGAAGTGACAAAAAGCTTTCCTCGATGTCTGTGCTGACTACTGCCTTCGATCTACACTGCGAACAGCAGGGCTCACAATTCAGATGGAGTTGCGATTGCAGATGACGCAGTCCAGTAGGCAACAGACATTGCTACCAGTGCGGCCCTCCCGGACCACGCATCATCGCTACCTGTGCACACGCGGAATGCTTCTGATGCTCCTACCTCAGTCCACCACAACTGATGGACCCTTTATGACAGAATATTTTGTGTATGATTTCAGATCTGGTGCCCCTAACTTAGTGTAGCACAAGCCATGGACCCTTTATGATTGAATCTCTGTGTGTGATCTGATGATTACTGTTGTACTTGTTACCAGCACCAACCATTCCCGGAGGGCTGGCTTACACTCACCCCACACGCATCCAGCACAGACGTCACTGGACATGTGACCCTGGTAATAAAAGGAGTCGAGTGCACGTGCTCGTATCCAGTTCCACTATCTATCTGTGTCCGTGTGTTCATTATGTATGCAACATGCTTCCCCTGGGCCCTACCACATTACATTGTGCTCTGGACAGCGTATGCAACCAACTTACCTTTGACAGTGGGAGAAAACTTTGGTTATGTAACTTTGTCTCGGTCATTGTACAAGTACGTACGTAGAGACTGGATGATTAGAGTACTACAAGGAGAGTGTATAGTGAATTTATAAGTGCGTGGGGATTGGCGGAGTGATTGTATAAGTACATTTGTTGGCGCACCCTAACTCCGACAACAAGCTTGTCTCTAATTGGCTGCCCTCCATGTCCCAAAAACTGAAATTTGGATTTTGCATGGCCCAGTATTGCTACAGCTGCAATACTCCACTGAATGTGCAATAAACATTCACACCCACACAGATGTGTCATGTCCACCATCTTTCTTGTGTGGAACTATGGATGAATGTAGGGTCAGTGATTCCCCGTACCTTCCATGTTGGCCATGTTCAGGGACTTGGCTCACAGAGTGACACATTGACGCTTGCGACGCGGGTGACGGCAGCACTACAACAAGAACACCGGCATGACAGTGTTGCAAGATTTTTTAAGCATTCTCTAGCCCAAAGACAACCAAAAAGTAGCCCAAACTAGCCCAATATTGCTACTTTAAGGAAGGAGGGGCAGGGACATCGTCAAGCAGGCGGTGAATGGATTGGAATTGATGTTGCAGCAGGCTGCCAAGTAAATATTTGTCTAATAAAGCGCTTTAACATACTAGTTTGCTGGAGCGCTGTATATATATTTATAATCTGGCAACTAGCACAAACCTAAATTTTACCGCACAACCGGGAATAATATAGCCCAATTGTGCGTGATCTAGCCCAATCTGGCAACAGTGCCGCATCAGTTGATTCCTCATACAGCTCACGATGGAGCCACGCCCATAGCTCCGGAGTCATTCCTCACAGCCTCACGCAGAACTGGCATACGACAGGCCAGCCGACTCCGCTTACGCTTACAGGGAAGGACAACAATGCTACATGGCCCAGATTTTCATTGCAGTGATCTGCTGGTCACACCCTAGTTGTCAATACGCCACAGCCACTCCCTCACGGCTAGTATACACCCACCCCACACCCATCCAGCACAGGCATCACAGGACAAGTGACCCTGCCAATAAAAAAGACCGGGCGCACGTGCTCGACGCCATTTCAGAGTTCCTCGCAGCGGATGCACTGCGGCCGGCACAGGCACACCGGCACGGGACGGTGACTTTCGGTCCACTGAGGTACGGGTACCGTAACTGCTGAGCGGGCGTACAGCCTGATGTGATGGCCCGTCCCATCGGTCTGGACAGCACAGGTTTTGTGTGCCCTGCTGGACCGCAGTGTAGGCCCGAGCCACCGAACAGGGAGGCCTACCACCACGTGCGTGGCCTCACTGTTCACTGAGTTAGTGGCACCGCAAGGACTGAGCGGGTGTGCAACCTGCGATGATGATAGGTGCACTAGTATGTCCTCTGGCATGGCAAAATCAAGACGCAGCACCAAATGAGAGACCTGTTGGCCTGCGGAGCGGGACTGCATGATGCGAAGGGTGCTCTGTCCGGTGAGCAGTGAGGCCTGGGTGCGCAGCGGTGGGCAAATACATCTGGCACAGCGATTTAGGCGTACGCAATCGTATATACTCTCCCATTACTAATTCTGTACTATGTTTAGATGTGGGAGCTTGAGGGCTCCACTAGGTCCCGGCACGTGGTTGGAGACACAGCACTCACTGTCCCTCTTCATCTCTTCCTTTCTCTCCTTCACACTCTTTCTCTCTCTCTTCTTCTCTCACTCTTTCTCTCTTTCTCTTTGTCTTCCTCTCACTCTTTCTTTCTTTTTCTCTCTCTCTTCCTGTCACTCCCACTGTTTCTCTCTTTCTCTCTGTCTTCCTCTCACTCCTTCTTTCTTTTTCTCTCTGTCTTCCTCTCACTCTTTCTTTCTCTCTCTGTCTCTCTTTATCTCTCCTTTGCTGGACGCATGACGCACAATCTTATCTTGCTTTTTGTCTTTAAGGCCTGCGATGAAGCGTGGCCATCCTGCAATCAACACTCAACCTGAATTGTGAGCTCCGCTCTCCGCGTGTACACAACTGGTGAGGAGGTTTCTTTGGCACATGGTGGACCCTCTTCGACACACGCCAGTGGTGTAAGGTGAGCAGAGAGGCTGGTTTGCGCAGCGGCGGGCAGTCACCTCCGGGCAGTGGGAGTGGATGGGGTGCAGCAGCCTGGGTACGCAGCGGCACGCAGTCACCTCCGGGCAGTGGGAGTGCATGGGGTGCAGCAGCCTGGTGCGCAGCGGCTGTCCTACACCTCTGGGCAGTGGGAGTGGATGGAGTGCAGCAGCCTGGGTGTACAGCAGCGGGTAGACACCTCTGGGCAGTGGAAGTGGATGGGGTACACTAGCCTGGATACACAAAGGCGGGACAGCGATTTAGGCATACGGAGTTGTATGTACTCATCCATTACTGATTCCATTTTTATGTTTCAGATGACTAAGCTTGAGGGCTGCCCTATATCCCGGCACGTGGTTGGAGACACACCGGTGACAGAAAGGTGAGCTGTGAGGATTTTCTCCACAGTGTCAACACTCACTCTCTCTCTCCATCTCTTCCTTTCTGTCA
Organism: Calotriton arnoldi; assembly: GCA_963921515.1. Taxonomy (NCBI): domain Eukaryota; kingdom Metazoa; phylum Chordata; class Amphibia; order Caudata; family Salamandridae; genus Calotriton; species Calotriton arnoldi. Next base: position 1,014,946 of record CAWUFW010002152.1, read on the forward strand.
CTCACACTCTTTCTCTCTCTCTCACTCTCTATCTCTTCCTTTCTCTCTCTCACACTCTTTCTCTGTCTCTTCCTCTCTCTCTCATTCTTTCTTTCTCTCTCTTCCTCTCTCACTCTTTCTCTCTCTCTTCCTCTCTCTCACACTGTTTCTCTCTCTCTTCCTCTCTCTCACACTGTTTCTCTCTTTCTCCCTGTCTTCCTCACACTCTTTCTTTCTTTTTCTCTCTCTCTTCCTGTCACTCTCACTGTTTCTCTCTTTCTCTCAGTCTTCCTCTCACTCCTTTCTTTTTCTCTCTGTCTTCCTCTCACTCTTTCTTTCTCTCTCTCTCTCTTTCTCTCTCCTTTGATGGACGAATGACGCACAATCCTATCTTGCTTTTCATCTAACAGGCTGTGATTCACGAATCGACGTCCCCCCCCCACACCACCACAGCTGAACGTGTGTACAAACTCCGATGATGCGTGGCCATCCTGACAACGCCTGACAAAGTTGCTTCAGCACGTGGTGCACCCTCTTACACGCACGCCGGTGGCGGAAGGTGAGCAGAGATACTTCTTTCCACAGCAGCGGGCAGTAACCTCTGGGCGGTGGGAGTGGATAATGTGCAGCAGCCTGGGCACACAAAAGCGCACAGATACCTCCGAGCAGTGGGAGTGGTTGGGCTGCAGCAGCCTGAGTGCGCATTGCCGAAACAGATAATTAGGCGTGTGCAGTTGTATGTACTCTGCAATTACTAATTCTATACTATCTTTCAGATCACTAAACTTAAGGGTGCACTATGTCCTGGCTCGTGTTTGGAGACACACCGGAGGCACAAAGGTAAGCTGCAAAGATTTTCTCCAGTGTCAACACTCCCTCTCCATCTCTTCCTTTCTCTCTCTCACACTTTCTCTGTTTCTCTGTTCCTCTCTCTCATTCTTTCTTTCTCTCTCTTCCTCTCTCACTCTTTCTCTCTCTCTTTCTCTCTTTCTCTCTACCTCTCTCTCACACTGTTTCTCTCTCTCTCTCTTTTCCTTGTATCTTACTCTTTCTCTCTCACTCTTTCTCTTTCTCTGTCTTTGTCTGTCTTCCTCTCTCTCACTCTTTCTCTCCTCTCTCTCATTCTTCCTCTCTCTCTTCCTCTCTCTCACTCTTTCTCTCTCCCTTCCTCTCTCTCACTCTTTCTCTCTCTCTCTTCCTCTCTCACACTATTTCTCTCTCTCTTTCTCTCTCTCACTCTTTCTCTATTTCTTTGTCTTCCTCTCTCTCTCACTCTTTCTTTGTTTCTCTCTTTCTCCCTCACTCTTTCTCTCTTTCTCTTTCTCCTTTGCTGGACGCATGACGCACCATCTTATCTTTCTTTTTGTCTTACAGGCTGTGATTCACAAATGGTCCAGCGATGACACGACATGGCTGTACATAGTTTTATTTGTTGTTGTTTTGTTTTTAATAAAATGTTTTATATGTAAATCCATACATGACTAAGATTCTTATTTGTCCAACCTAACGTGACTGTCACATTTGTTTGTGGGGGGTGGGGGTGAGGGGAGATGGCGTCAAGGAGCTCCTACTGGGAGATGTCGGAGCAGTGTTGGGTGTCCGACCTGTATGATCGTTGCCTCCATTACATCTGTTCTCAGAGCCTTAAGAGCTGGCAGTCTGGCTCGTAGATGAAGAACTGCGAGCCGACTAGCAGGCTCATAGAGGGAGAAGCCGCGGCCCGTCAGTTCGCAGAGGAACACCTGCGGGCCGACTAGTATAGGGAAAGGTGCGGGCCATCGGCTTCCAAAGGGATAGCTGCGGAACACTGATGTGGGGAGAGGGAGCGTGAAGAGCGTATCTCGCAGAGAGACACCTCCGGTATATTTCCAGTATTGGCTTCACAGATACAACTGCGGGCTCGAGAACTCGCACCCGAAGAGATGTGAGCCGACAAGTGGTTCGCAGAGGCAGACTTGCGGGCCCAAGTATGTTGTTGGAGGTAAGCTGTTGATGGTGGAAAAGAGTGCATTACCTGCTGATGTAGGGAGACGCAGCGTGAAAGCTGTATCTCGCACAGACAGAGCTCCGGTATATTAAATTTCCCCCGGGACCTTTCTTTTATATTTTCACTCGATGCGAGGCACAAGATGGCTGCTAACACTTCCTGGTTTGAATTGTTAGCAGCCAATCAGAGGCAAGCTCGTGCTCGGGAGTTAGGCACAGTCCAGATATATATATCTTTTTTCCTTTAATATCTCAAAAACTACTGAACGGATTTACACCATTTCCACAAAACCGCGCTTTCTGCACCAAGACCTTTCTCCCTGCCAAATTTGCAATTCTTTCTTTCTCACACAGTACATGTAATGCATCGCTCTCATCAAGAATGGAATCAGTAATGGCACAATTTCCCAGTTGCTCCACACATAAATACATGTAAAGAACAAATCAGAATAGTTCCTTTATTTTTTCAAATTGCAAAACTTCTCTCTATTGGTTATTTTTGAACTTTCCATATAAACAGTTTTTAAAAAATTTAAGAACACATACAGGTGAGAAGTTCAACGTATTCTATCAACAAACTTTCTAGAACATTCTACGACACGTGCAGGTTAAAAGTTCATCATTTTTTCAAACCTAACGATATATTTTTGCAACATTTTCTCAAACATTTAAGGGCACGTGCAGGTTAAAAGTTCACCATTGTTTTAAGTTCGAACAGTGCCTTCCAAATGCAAGTATCAGGTGTGATTGAACTGAGCAAATTTTATCCTATCATATGAACTCTACGTTGAAACTGCTTTTTATTAACCAATCACAAAGATGCTTTTCGACAAACTAATATGCACCCTACTTTTTAGTGAACAAAGTTTTTCATCTCCCAATCAGTTATCGTTTTGTATGAGAAAAAAAAAGTAGTTCCCCATTTTTAAACATATCTCTTATTCTACGAACGGACTGCATGAGCTACAGACATCTATCCATATCTTCCAGCTATACCTTCAAAATGCTAATGTGGATCGTAGGACATAGCTATGTTTTCTGGTGCAAGAGGTATGCAGAACAGAGACGTATTGACTTAGACATAGGTTTACAAAATGTGGACATTAAATGGATTGGACAGAGAGGATTGAAGTGGCACCAATTACTCCCTTTGGTTAAAACCTGTTTGCATCTCCAACTCCCTGACCTCATGATTGTGCACTGTGGTGGAAACGACCTAGGCACATTGACTTGGGTAGGTTTGGAAATGCTAATGAAGGACACCTTTAGACAATTGATGTTGCTTTTGCCTCAAACTGTCTTTGTATATTCCAATATATGCCAAAGACAGAAGTGGAAATGGTCAAACAAATTTTGTCCTCAGATTGAAAAATCTAGGAAGAATGTCAACAAAGCTGTGTCTGCATACCTCAGAGACCATAGAATGGGGTTGATCTACAACAGCAACATACGTTATGATATGGCTGATATCTACAGAAGTGATGGAGTACACTTCACAGATCAAGGAAATCAATTTTTTCTGAATAACCTGAAGCTGTGCATCCGCACTTATATGTAGCTCCAACTAATAAACACAAAGGCTCTTTTTAGAGCCGCCTTATATTCCCAATATCGGTTCGCAGACTGACAACTGCGATCCGGCTAGCTCAGGGAGACCTGCGGGCCGTTGGGCAGCCTCGCAAAGGGAGAGCTACGGCCCGTGGGCTTGGCTCGCACAGAGAGAGCTACGGGCCATCAGCTTGCAAACACAGAGCTGTGAGCCAATGGACTGGTAGTGTTTTATGGTTTAGGGTAGTGCAGTGGTGTTTGTGTAGTGTAGTGGGTCCTGCTGTGGGTAGTGTTTTAGGGTTTACGGTATTGCAGTGGTGTTTGTGTAGTGTAGAGGGTGGTGCTGGGGGTACATTTAGGGTTTAGGGTAGGGCAGTGGTCTTTACGTAGTGTAGGGGGTCCTGCTGTGAGTAGTGTTTTAGGGTTTAGGGCAGGCACGGGCCGTGGTAGGAGTGCCGGTCGGGCGGTGACGTGGGGCGGGGGAGGGGCAGGGTGGGGGGTAGTAAACTACGGATTAAGGCCGAATACAGGTAAGTGAACATTTAAATAAATAAAATAAATTTCGTTGTGAGCGCTGCATCGCCAAATGCGATGCAGTGCGTGCAACGAAGTCGTTTTATTTATTTAAATGTTCACTTACCTGTATTCGGCCTTAATCCAGTTTACTACCCCCACCCTGTCCCTCCCCGACCCACGTCACCGCCCGACCGGCACTCCTACCACGGGCCGCGCCTGGTTTAGGGTAGTGCAGTGGTGTTTGGGTAGTGTAGAGGGTCGTGCTGGGGGTAGCGTTTTACAGTTTAGGGTAGTGCAGTGATGTTTCTGTAGTTTAGGGGGTCTTGCAGGGGGTAGTGTTTTAGGGTTTAAGGTAGTGCAGTGGCATTTCTGTAGTGTAGGGGGTCGTGCTGGCAGTAGTGGTTTAGTGTTTAGTTACGTAGTGCAGTGGTGTTTGGGTAGTGTAGGGAGTCGTGCTGGGGTAATGTTTTAGGGTTTAGGGTAGTGCAGTGGTGTTTCTATAGTGTAGGGGGTCGTGCTGGCAGTAGTGGTTTAGTGTTTAGTTAGGTAGTGCAGTGGTGTTTGGGTTGTGTAGAGGGTCGTGCCGACAGACTGACTCACAGAGCTCCGAGCCAACGGACTGGCTTCTAAAGGCATAGCCGCGACCTCGTGATGTGGGGAGAGGCAGCGTGAAAGGAGTATCTTACACAGACACAGATGCTAGTGTTGCCTCGCAGAGGTAAAACTACACACCTGATGGCTTCTACACGGAGAGATGCGAGCTGACGGACTAAGTCAGATGTCAGAATTCTCAAATATCGATATCTATAAAATTTGATATTTCTCAAAAACTACTGAATGGATTTACACCATTTCAACAAAAGCACGCTTTCTCGACCACAACCTTTCTCCCTCACAAATTTGGCGTAATTCCATTCAGCAGTTTGACCTGTAGCCTTGTCTAAAGTTTCCTATGGAAAATGCATTGAGAAAACACATTTTGGGACTCCCCTTTTTTCTCAGCCCCCCCTTGATCAAACACACCCAAACTTTCAAGATAGGAGCTGATCAAAAAAGGGAAACTTTTTTGAAAATTTCATAAAGATTCGTCAAACGACGGCAAAGTTATAAGCACAAGGAGGGCTCCAGGAGAGGGGCCACGCAACCCCCCTCCCAACATGAGTGGGACCCGCAGCCCCAGCGACCCCCAGGTATTATTTTTTTTAAAATGCCTGCGGGACCTAGCCCACCCGGGGACCTCATTAAAATAAAACGCGGGAACCCGCGACCCCAGCGCGAATTGCGCCGTTTTTTTTTTTATTTATAAAAAATGCTTTTTTGGGCCCTGGTGTCCTTCTGGGACCCCCTGAGCAGGCCTAGGGGGTCACGGTGTTTCTACCCTGCCCCCTTCTCTTATTTTATACCTTTGTTTCTCTGTTTTCTAGTGACTCGCTTCTACCGAACCACAAGATGGCTGCCAACACTTCCTGGTTTGGAGTGTTCGCAGCCAATCACAGTGAAGCTCGTGCACGGGACTTAGGCTCCGCCCAGATATCGAAACTTTTATTTTTCTTATTTCTCAGCAACCATAGAACGGATTTACACCATTTTACAAAAGGTCGCTTTTTGAGCCAAGCACTACCTTTTTGCCAAATTTGGGGTAATTCCGTTCAGTAGTTTCGGCTGTAGCCTTGCACAAAGTTTCCTATGGGAAATTGATTTTTTGACTCTTATTTTTTGTATTTCTCAAAAACTACTGAACGGATTTACCCCATTTAAAAAAAAGGTCGCTTTCTGAACCAAGCTCTACCTTTCTGCCAAATTTGAGGTAATTCCGTTCAGCAGTTCGAGCTGTAGCTCGTCGCAAAATTTCCTATGGAAATTAACATGGAGAAAACGCGTTTTGGGACCCCCTTTTTCTCAGCCCCCACTTGACAAATCACGCCCAAACTTTCAAGATAGGAGCTAACCTAAAAAGTGCAACTTTTTGCAAAATTTCATAAAGATTCGTCAAACGACGCCAAAGTTATTAGCAAATCAAAAAATGCTTTTCCTATGGAAACTAGGTTGTAACTATAACTACCTACTGGCGACCGCCAGTAGGTATATATATATATATATATATATATATATATATATAGATATAGTTATATAGATATAGATATAGATATAGATATATAAACTGTTTAGCCCCCGGACCTGAAATTGTGGCAAGTTGGATGACCAGGGCTCACGGTGCTTGTGACTGCATCGGGGAAATCACGAACTTGGAAGCAAGACATGCAAGCACCTACTATGGAGCTGGTCTGAGGCTCGCTCGCTTTTCTGAAGGATTCCGGAGCAGGGCTCTGCTCAGAGGCAGAGAAGCGGAGGGTGAGTGTGCCCGTAACAAGGAAAGAGAACCAGAAATCTTGTGCGGTGTTTTAACTTTAGAACTCTCAACATGTTTGTTTGTGCACACTTGGGATATCAACAACACTCACCGGGCAGGCTGGGTGCATCAATGTCTACCATGACGCCAGTTTGTAAAGAAAGGACGATGAGTTTTGTTCTTCATTTGCACAGAAATGAAAGTAAAATAATGCACTGAGTATTTGAGACAAACATGTTTTTAAACCAGATTGACAAAGGCAGGGAATGCCGAAACGCGTCTCTGGGAGATAGCTGCATAATAAATGTTCTTAACCCCACCCTCCCTTGAGTGACAGGACTCTTTTTTCAAAGTCAAGGAGGTTTGTTAATGAATATATATATATATATATATATATATATATATATATATATATATATATATATATATATATATATATATATATATATATATATATATATATATATATGCAAAAACTTCTCCTTCCGTGAAAGTAGAAACAGGGACACAGCGGGGCTTAGAAGACTCAGTTTATTCAAAACCCGGCATAACGCGTTTCGGCGACTGCCTTTTTCAAATGCCTCGGGTGATTTGAGGTTTCAGTTCACTCGTGTAAGCCCATCCTCCTGAAGTAGCGTGGGACACACCAGAATCTCATTACTTCAGAGTGTACTCAAGCTGCTCAGTGTTCAAAGACTGCAAGTTCCAGCATGCAGTTGGTCATTGGCGCTGATGAGTATCTCTGTCAGCCTTTTTATTTGATTACTCCAAGTGAGAGGCTGAATGATGTGAGTCAGGTTGAAACCTTGACACAATCCTGGACAATAGACGGTTTCTTCGCCCTCTCTTCCAACCGTCCTCTTCCCCGCTATATATAGTTTCACATTGCCCCCCTACAACCCCTGATAAAATTCATCTATCATGAGCTCATTCTTTTACAATTTTTTTACTCTCTAGTTGATTATTTAGAATCACTACACTAAGGGATCTTGATACCAACAAATTCATACGTAATTCCAGAAATGCAAATAAATAGCTACATCTAACCTCTAAAATCCCATTAGCAGCTATAATTGTGTTACAAATCTGTGTTCCTGTACAGTTTATGTACATGTGGTTAGGGTGTTAAAGTGTGAACAATCTAAATTGATAAGTAGGACAGGGGATTAGGTATTACTCTTCATCCTCTCCTGCCTCTTACTAAAAACCATCGGCCATTTTAATTCATGTGGTGCGACGGATTTTCAATGCTGCCCACAGAAAAGATGCAAGTGTATAACATACAAAAGGATTACCCAGTCACTGTGAAAATGACAAAGCAGTAAGATACTGTCTAAAATTATATTTCCGTAATAATGGAATCAAAACCTTTTCCTCGGACTGATGTTTAAGGAACAAAAAAACAAAATGTGTGAGATGGACTGGGTGGACTTTCCATCACAGGGACAAGGGGATAACTGCTTCACTCTGTGTGCATTTTCAGGGTAACCAATCATTAGTGGAATGTAGTTTAACCGAAACCTTGTCAAGATAAATCTGTGCTGGGAGTTCTCTACAAAAAACAAATAAGAAAGTGCACCATGCGTCATATGAGGCAAGGACTGGTATACTCCTATTGTGCTTTTATCTTTGTTTGAAATCCATCTATCTCTTTTTGATCCAACCATAAAAATATCCTTAAGCTTGGCCTTTGAAAAACTGAAACACAATTGGGGATTGTCATAAAGCTCATTTAGACCCAGAGATGTAAGAGTAGCCTTTACATAAGATAACCAAGGGATTCTGAGTGCATAGTCTAACTTCAGGCTATCATTCAATATTATCGGATTCAATTTGACCGTCACCCTCTTCCATATTGAGTGCCATAACAATATGGGAGCTATTTTAATACAATTACCAATGTACGGTAAATCCAATTACTCATGACTAATGTAGTTTGAGCAGGCTTGGGGTACTTCTAATAATCTTTTGCAGAACGAGTCCTCAATACGCCGTAACACCCCGATGCCTGCCATACCCCAAACTGAAGCCCCATATGTAGCAATTGATTTGGCCTTGGCTAGATACATCTTCACCATTTCCTGAATGGGTTTAGAGACAAATTTTTTAGCAAATCTAAATGAGGCTGTTATGTGCTTTTCCATTTGATAGGCTCTGTTAAGAACCATGGCCTTCTAGTTTAATTTATTGTCAAAAAGTACCTCTAGCTATACAAATTCCTCCACTACTTCTATCCTTCTTTTTTCTATAGTGAATCTTTTCGTTTTTTTATTATCTGCCCCTATGACAAGTGCAAATGTTTTAGTCTCAGTGACACGTAAATCTAAGCTGGCCGGAAATGACGTGTACTTCTCGATGAGACTCTGCAGAGCCAAAGTCGTTCTAGCCAATAGGACTGCATCATCTGCATAAAGAAGGATTGGAAGGGGGTGTGAATTGACATATGGGGTGTCCTTTAAATTTTCAGTCAATACATTCTCTAATTGGTTCGTTTCGAGGGCAAATAAAAAAGAGGCCAGCACACAGCCTTGTCTTACCCCCTTTTCAACGTTAAAGGACTTGGAACATTCTCCTTCGTTTTCATATCACACACTTGCCGTTGCCACCCTATATAATTGCCTTATGAAAACTACTATCGCAGGTTTTACTCCCATAGTCTCCATTATGGCCCACAGTTTACTGTGGGATAAGCAGTCAAAGGCTGACAATAGGTCCATAAAGGACATACACAGTTTGCCTTTCTTGACCAAAGAATATTTCGCTGCAATTAACATTAAATTAAGACATTGGTCAATTGTTCCTTTGCCCTGTCTAAAGCCATACTGTGCATCTAAGAGGGTCTTATTTTCTTCTGCCCACTCTTCAAGCCTATTCAATAGCAGGCGGCCCATTAGCTTAGCTGTTGAATCAATTAGGGAGATGGGTCTGTAGTTGTTTGGATTCAAGCCATCCTCCTTTTTAAAAACTGGAATAATTATGGAATGCTTCTAGGAAACTGGAGGTCCAACTTTGGCTACAGAATTGAAAACATTTGTTAGAAGCGGAGCCCACAATTTCCAGCTAAATAGGAAAATGTCAACAGGCACCCCGTCCGGCCAAAGGGCCTTCAGGGGAGATGCCTGTTCAAGGGCAAGTTCTACCTCCAGAATATCAAAAGTCAGGTGGGAATGAACTGTCAGTGCCTGACTAGTCTCCTGTCAACAAGCACCCTCAAACGATTGGAAGATCTTACTATAATGTGTTACCCAACAGTGCTCCTCAATGTGCACATCTAAGGAAGGGACCCCTGTATCATTCAAAAACGGGGCAATAACTTCTGTGACTCAACGGAAAACATTCAACACCCTATAAATAAAAAACATGCAAAGAGAGTACAGTCCTTTCTATTTTCACAAATTGTATATGAATATTCCCAGAATATACCAGCCTTACTCACATGTTAGGTGTTTTGGGGCTACCAAACAAAGGCATGCAAGTGTATGTAAAAGAGTACTACAATTGGACTAGTTTTTGGGCTCCACAATGCCTTTGTGGATAGCCTCCTTTGTCTTGATGGAAGTGTGCACTGACACCACAAATGCACAAGAGTGTTGTTTTCATTATATAAGAGAAGCAGGAGGATCAAAACTTCAAAGGGAAACCTCACCCAAGTGCCCTGTAGAGGAAGGAAAGTATCGGATGGCATGAACAAAACTCTCCATAGCAGGCCAGCAAATGCCTACTAGGAGACAATGATGGGAGACGCCTGCCCTCCTGCAGGATACTTGATTTTTCGGTGCTCTTGGTCCTACAGATTTCAGACACTCACCTGATCTCACAGCCAAAATACATACAAGCACCAAGGGTGGCTAAGCATATAGTATGTCATAATTAAAAACAACTCCAGTCACTTAGTTACAGTGCGAGTGTACCTCAAAATCAGGTGCACAGAAACTAGAGCCCCAGTTTTTGAGCATGTATAAAAAATGGAATATCTGTAAAATCAATTTCACATGAAAGGCTTATGATCCAATGTTCCTTATATTTAGGTGGGTTTATCATGGGTTTTGAGGTACATTGTACATCCATGCACAAAACTGCAAAAAATGTAAATTACAAACAAAAATGTCACAGACTCAAGAAAGAGGATCATAAAGATTTCACGGGTTTCACAGCCACGAGTGTCAGTTATGCATATACCTTTAAGTATAGGTATATAGGCATTCTTTCTTACACATGGAAAATAGTGACAGATAGTTATACATGGCTGTAAGTAACTATTGTCCAACCCCTAACACTAACCCTTGTCCTAAACCCTGTACTAACTGTTAGACCTGGCATCCTTGGCTTGGTTCTCCCTTAAGTTTTTGCCTTCAATCCTCCCGTTTTGCTGACTTCGTTTTTGCTGACTTTAGGACTCTGCACACTCAACCACTGCTAACCAGTGCTAAAGTGTGTGTGCTCTCTCCTTAAAACATGGTGGAATTGGCTTACATCCAATTGGCCTATCCAATTTACTTGTAAGTCCCTAGTAAAGTGGGCCTCCATGTGCAAGCTTTTTATCTGTGCTTTAAGTTGGACAAGGGCACAAGCGCCCCCTGAGGTTTACTGGAGAGAGAGGAAGTCTGAGGCTCAAACAGACCATGACGTGTAAGCCCCCAGGGGAGAAATAAAAAAGGAAAGAAGTGTGGTGGACAGTGAGCCTATGTAGTTGTGTTGTGTTTGGGACAAGGGAAGAAAGCAGTAAATGTTATAATAGCTGATTTGTAGGCATGTTTTATGTACATATGGGCTGAGTAAGAGTTAATTTCTGTAAACGTGGACCTTCCACATTAAAGTGGTCTGTGGTTTAACCAGGTTTGCCTGCAAATAATGGGGGGAGGTTTATGTAGAGGTCTATATCACAGTGCTACGGGGGCACAGTAATACAAATCATTACAAATACTACAGCGCTATTCCAATAAGGTGGAATTTAAGATTGGCATTTGTTGAAACACAGTTTTTGAGGTATGCAGGCAGGTCTCATATTAAATAGACAGTGTGCTTTTGTAAATGAACCCAAATATAATATTACTTTTAGAAACATTCTATTTCAGTGACTTCGGAAGGTCTAACAGAGGTAAATGCATTGATTTTCAATGAGATAAATTCATACTATATAATCTTTGGGATAGTTTCAGAAAAACATTTATGAGTATTGGAAGTAGTACTACTGGAGTGCTCTTTTACGAACTTTTAGACCATTTTGTGACTCAACAGAAAACATGCAACTCACTATAAGTAAAAAAATGCAAAGAGAGAATAGTCCTTTCTATTTTTACAAATTGTATATGAAATATTCCCAGAGTATACCAGCCTTATTCCCGTGTTAGGTGCTTTGGGGCTAACAAACAAAGGCATGCAAGAGTATGTAAAAGAGTACTACTAGTTTTTGGGCTCCACAATGCCTTTTTGGATAGCCTCCTTTGTCTTGATGGATGTGTGCACTGACAGCACAAACGGAGCAAGACCTCTGACCTCCTGGTGAGAGTACCTGCTCTCCCCTCGCGCAGTTCCGTCCTTAAGGCACTGCCCCCAGCGCCTTCTGGTCACCCAGGTAGGTGTTCGAGGCCCTCCTCCACCCGCAAGCTCCTGCCTGCGCCTCATCCCTGGTGGTCCAGTGGAAGAGCCTGCTCTTCTGCTTGTCTGCTCTGTTAGCCCTTTTCTGTCTTTTGTCTGTTGCTGTTTTTCTGTCTTCTTTCTGCCTCATTTTTCTGTCTCTGCCTTTTTGCCTTTTTCGTCTTGTTTGCCTTTTTGCCTTTTTTCTCTGTTTGCCTCTGTTTCCTTTTCCCTCCTTCCTGCTGCTGCTGCCCCTGTGGCCCCTCCCCGCGTGTTCACACTCCCGCCTCCCAGCTGCTCTCCCTCCCCCTGACCCCTACTTAATTGCGGCCACTGCGCGACAAGGCGAGCAAGACTTCTGACCTCTTGGTCAGGGTAACTGCTCTCCCCTCACACAGTTACATCCTTAAGGCACTGCCCCCTGCGCCTTCTGGTCACCCAGGTAGGTGTTCGAGAAGGTCGTCAACACCCAGCTAGCGCACTTCTTTGAAACCAACAAAATCCTCGACTCATCCCAATCCGGATTCCGCAGCAACCACAGCACCGAGACAGCCCTCATAGCCGCCACTGACGACATCCGCACCCTCCTCAATCAAGGCCCCACTGTTGCCCTCATACTACTTGACCTCTCACCATCCTTTGACACTGTCTCCCACCGCACACTAGCCACCAGACTCCATGACTCCGTTATCCAGGGAACGGCCTTAGACTTGATTCGTTCTTTTCTCTCTGGCAGAACACAAAGAATAAGACTTCCGGCCTTCCTCTCCGAACCCGCAGAGATCAGATGCAGAGTACTACGAGGATCCTCCCTCAGCTCCACGCTCTCCAACATCTACATGGCCCCCCTCGCAACCATCGTCAGAAAACACGGACTCAGCATAGTATCTTATGTCGATGACACTCAGCTCATCCTTCCCCTCACCAAGGAAACCGACATCACCAGGCACAGTTTCCAGGAAGGAATGAAGGACGTCGCATCCTGGATGAGCAGCAACTGCCTGAACCTCAACTCAGAGAAAGTGGAAGTCCTCATCCTCAGATCCACCCCCTCCGCATGGGACGGCACTTGGTGGCCCCCCGCCCTCAGAAGCCTACCCACCCCTACGGACCATGCCCGCAACCTCGGCATCATACTCCACTCCTCACTCACCATGAACCGCCAGGTCAACGCTGTGTCCTCCAAATGCTTCAACACCCTCCGCATACTCTGCAAGACCTTCAAAAGGATCCCCCCGGTCTCCAGGAAGACTGTCACCCACGCACTCATCACCAGCAGGCTGGACTACGGAAACGCACTCTGCGCCGGAGTCAACAAAATACTCCTTCAAAAACTCCAGACCATCCAGAACGCCACAGCCAGACTCGTCCTCAGCATTCCACGACATGACCACATCACCTCCACGACCTCCACTGGCTCCCCGACGAAAAGAGAGTAACCTTCAAACTACTCACACATGCCTACCAAACCCTCCATAACATCGGACCCCAATACCTCAACGAAAGAATCTCCTTCCACGCCCCCAAAAGAAACCTGCGCTCCGCCGACCTAGCCCTTGTCAAGGTCCCCCGCATCCACAGAGCCAGAATGGGAGGCAGATCCTTCTCCTACATTGCAGCCAAGGCCTGGAACGAACTCCCCCTCAGCATCAGACGAAGCCCTACACTGCAAATTTTCAGAAAGGACCTCAACACCTGGCTCTTCAGATGAACGTCAGAGCTGCGCAAACCCCCCCCCCCCCCTCAGTGCCTTGAGACCCTCACGGGTGAGTAGTTGCGCTCTGTAAATCCCGATTGATTGTTTGATTGATTGAAATGCACAAGAGTGTTGATTTCATTATATAAGAGAAGCAGGTTGATCAAAACTTGAAGGGGGGGCAACCTTACCAGAGTGCCACGTAGAAGAAGGAAAGTATCGGATGGCATGAACAAAACTCTCCAGAGCAAGCTAGCAAATGCCTACTAGGAGACAATGATGGGAGACCCTTGCCCTCCTGCAGGATACTTGATTTTTCAGTACTCTTGGTCCTACAGATTTCAGACACTCACCTGATCTCACAGCCAAAATACATACAAGCACCCAGGGTGGCTAAACCTATAGTATTTCACAGAAAAGTGACCCCGTGCACACCTTTTTATTTAAGAAATGATTCTTTTTCAAGTATTCTTATATTTAAATTGTCTTCGCGTGCAGCCCGAGCTTGTGGTCTGCCCCAACGCCACAATTGAAAATCACGACAAGAAATTGGAACGAAACAACGCTCCATCTCGGACGCACAGCTTCTGATCCACCATTACACCAATCCAACGAGAATTATTCCACTTTAAATCCATGTTTTATTCATGATTTGTCAAACATTTTTTCAATTTTGATTACATTTGTTATTCTGTCACATGAGAGACATCATGTATTCAAATGATTCTGATACAACAGATATGCCCATCTGGGCCTTTTTCTGGAGTAGGAAATATGCATACATCATCCTCAGAGATCGATATTATATCCAATGCATTTCGGGCTTTAACATAGCCCTTCGTCAGGGATTCTCTAAAAGTTATAAAACACCAACGTTAGGTTATATAATTTCAATACGTTCAGAATACTACACAATGCATCACGAGCTTCATGCCTGCTGTTTAATCATATCAACATTGTCGGCGTTTTCCCTCTAACCGCGTGCCTTCAAGTTTAACAAACGAATTACCCAAAAGAAGGTTACCCCCAAACCACCAAACTGTCCTTGTCCATCCACCTCTATGAATATTACTCCATTTTAACATATCCCCGTGATGTATACCAGGAACATTCTTCTTACCTCCGTCAAATAGTCCCCTGCACAACAGACTCTTTCCTTCCACAAAACGCTAACCCGTTCTCAACGTTCTACTCCCTTTTCAACTATTCAGACGTAATCCCTCCCCTCTCAATCAACCAATCACGTTTACCACCCTTCTCCTCGTTCCTACAATTCCCATCATCCACTATTTCAACTGACAGCTCACTCCATATACCTTACTCCTCGTGGCGTTAATTTCACCCCCTTATCCAATGTGATACCCTCCCCCGGCAACTCACGCAATTACACCTATAGTATGTCATAATTAAAAACAACTCCAGTCACATAGTTGCAGTGCGAGTGTACCTCAAAATCAGTTGCACAGAAACCAGAGCCCCAGTTTAGGAGCATGTAAAAAAATGGAATATCTGTAAAATCAATTTCACATGAAAGTCTTATGATCCAATGTTCCTTATATTTGTGTGGGTTTATCATTGAGGTACATTGTACATCCATGCACAAAACTGCAAAAAAAAATGTAAATTACAAACGAAAATGCCACAGACTCAAGAAAGAGGATCATAAAGATTTCACAGGTTTCACAGCCACGAGTGTCAGAAATGCATATACCTTTAAGTATAGGTATATCGGCATTCTTTCATACACATAGAAAATAGTGACATAGTTATACATGGCTGTAAGTAACTATTGTCCAACCCCTAACACTAACCCTTGTCCTAAACCCTATACAACCTGTTAGACCTGGCATCCTTGGCGTGGTTCTCCCTTAACTTTTTGCCTTCAATCCTCCTGTTTTGCTGACATTGTTTTCGCTGACTTTAGGACTCTGCACACTATACCACTGCTAACCAGTGCTAAAGTGTGTGTGCTCTCTCCTTAAAACATGGTGGAATTGGCTTACATCCAATTGGCCTATCCAATTTACTTGTAAGTCCCTAGTAAAGTGGCACTCCATGTGCAAGATTTTTATCTGTGCTTTAAGTTGGACAAGGGCACGAGCGCACCCTTAGGTTTACTGGAGAGAGAGGAAGTCTGAGGCTCAAACAGACCATGACGTGTAAGCCCCCAGGGGAGAAATAAAAAAGTAAAGAAGGGTGGTGGACAGTGAGCCTATGTAGTTGTGTTGTTTTTGGGATGAGGGAAGAAAGCAGTAAATGTTATAATAGCTGATTTGTAGGCATGTTTTATGTACATATGGGATGAGGAAAGGTTAATTCCTGTAAATGTGGACCATCCACATTAAAGTGGTCTGTGGTTTAACCAGGTTTGCCTGCAAATAATGGGGGGAGGTTTATGTAGAGGTCTATATCACAGTGCTACAGAAAGCACAGTGATAAAAGTCATTACAAATACTAGAGCGCTATTCCAAAGCGGGTGGAATTTAAGATTGGCATTTGTTAAAACAAAGTTTGTGAGGTATGCAGGCAGGACTCATATTAAATAGACAGTGTGCTTTTTTAAATGAACCCAAATATAAAATTACTTTTAGAAACATTCTATTTCAGTAACTTCGGACGGTCTGACAGAGGTAAAGGTATTGATTTTCAATTAGATAAATTCATACTATATAATCTGTGGGATTGTTTCAGAAAAGCATTTATGAGTATTGGAAGTAGTACTACTGGAGTGCTGATTTACGTACTTTTAGACCATTTTGTGACTCAACGGAAAACATGCAACTCCCTATAAGTAAAAACATGCAAAGAGAGAATAGTCCTTTCTAGTTTTACAAATTGTATATGAATATTCCCAGAGTATACCAGCCTTATTCCTGTGTTAGGTGTTTTGGGGCTAACAAACAAAGGCATGCAAGAGTATGTAAAAGAGTACTACTAGTTTTTGGGCTCCACAATGCCTTTTTGGATAGCCTCCTTTCTCTTGATGGAAGTGTGCACTGACAGCACAAACGGAGCAAGACCTCTGACCTCCTGGTGAGAGTACCTGCTCTCCCCTCGCGCAGTTCCGTCCTTAAGGCACTGCCCCCAGCGCCTTCTGGTCAACCAGGTAGGTGTTCGAGGCCCTCCTCCACCCGCAAGCTCCTGCCTCCGCCTCATCCCTGGTGGTCCAGTGGAAGAGCCTGCTCTTCTGCTTGTCCGCTCTGTTAGCCTTTTTCTGTCTTTCGTCTGTTGCTGTTTTTCTGTCTTCTTTCTGCCTCATTTTTCTGTCTCTGCCTTTTTGCCTTTTTTGTCTTGTTTGCCTTTTTGCCTTTTTTCTCTGTTTGCCTCTGTTTCCTTTTCCCTCCTTCCCGCCGCCGCTGCCCCCGTGGCCCATCCCCCCGTGTTCACGCTCCCGCCTCCCAGCTGCTCTCCCTCCACCCCGACCCCTACTTAATTGCGGCCACTGCGCGACAAGGCGAGCAAGACCTCTGACCTCTTGAACAGGGTAACTGCTCTCCCCTCACACTGTTCCGTCCTTAAGGCACTGCCCCCTGCGCCTTCTGGTCACCCAGGTAGGTGTTCGAGGCCCTCCTCCGCCCGCAGGCTCCTACCTGCGCCTCACCCCTGGTGGTCCAGTGGGAGAGCCTGCTCTTCTGCTGGTCTACTCTGTTAGCCTTTTTCTTTCTTTTGTCTGTTTCTGTTTTTCTGTCTTCTTTCTGCCTCTTTTTTCAATATCCTCATTTTTGCCTTATTTGCCTTTTTTCTCTGTTTGCCTCTGTTTCCTTTTCCCTCCTTCCTGTCGCTATGACCCCATCACTCTCCACGCACGCAACCCTGGACACAACAACAACTGCCAGCTCTTGACGCTGAGCAACTCCCAAGGCCCATTCTCCTGCCGACACTGCCACCACACCTTCACCCACCTTCGGACCCAAGCAGCCGCCGCCAGCCCACCGGACGCCAGCGCACTCAAACCCCTGAGCTGCATTCTCCTCAATGTACACTCCCTGCGCAGACACACAGTAGAAGTTTGGGACCTCCTCAACACCCACTCGCCCGACGTCGCCTTCTTCACAGAGACCTGGACCAACGTCAGCTCCGCTCCGGACATCGCAACTGCCATCCCCGATGGATACAAGATCTTGAGGAAAGACTGCCCCAACTGCCCCGGAGGAGGCCTCGCCATCGTCCACAAAAGCTCCCTCCAACTGACATCTTCCAACTCGAATGATGCCTTGCCCCCCATGGAACACATCCACTTCCAGATTCAGCCAAATTCCAGAAAGACACTCCGGGGAACACTCACCTACAGACCAACCAGACCCCGCTCCCCGTTCACTAACACCATTGCAGACTACATCGCTCCCCACGCCCTCGCCTACACGGACTACGTACTGCTCGGAGACCTGAATTTCCACGTAGACAACCTTAGCGATCCCAACACCACCACCCTCCTAGAGAATCTTGCCAACATTGGACTGAAACAACTCGTCTCCAACCCCACCCACATGGCAGGACACACTCTCGACCCCATTTTCTCCGGAGGAAACAACATTCACTTCAGTCACACCACGCAACCTCTCTGGACGGATCACCACTGCGTCCATTTCTCCTTCTCGAAATCCACCTCACACAAGCGGACGCCACGCCTGCCACGCAGAAACTGGAGCAAGATCACCGAAGAACACCTCACCTCCGCCCTTAGCTGCACTCCTCCCCCTACCATGACAGACGCCAACACTGCAGCCAATGACCTTCACCAATGGATCACCAACTGCACCAACACTCCGCCTCCTCCAGAACTCCGACAGACGACACAACACAAAAGCCAACTGGTTCACCACGGATCGCCGAGAATCCAAGCACTCATGCCGACGACTGGAGAATGCATGAAGAAGCAGCAAAACCCTGTAAGCACGCATCACCTGCAGGAACGCCACCACAGCACACCACCAACTCATCAGAGCAACAAAGAGAAGCTTCATTCAAGACAGAATTCTCTCCAACTCCCACAACTCCAAGGAACCCTTCACCATCATACAAGAATTCATCAGACTCCACAGCGAAACCACCAACGTCCCTCCCTCTCAGGACCTCTGCAACAAACTCAGCTCCTTCTTCCACCACAAGATCAGGACACTCAACGACAACTTTGACAACCAAGACCACGGCACCGACCATACACCCTCCACCAGCTGCGCCACCCAGCCGACCCTCAGCTCTTGGACCCCTGTCACCACAGAAAACAACGCAAAGACTATGAAAAGCATTCACGCCAGAGCACACACTGACCCTTGCATGCCCCACATCTTCCAAAGGACCACCTCCGCCATTGCACCAGAACTATGACGGACAATGAACTGCGCCCTCAAAACAGCCATGTTGCCTGATGACTGGAAACACACCGAAGTCAAACCCCTCCTCAAGAAGCTCTGAGCAGACCCAACTGATCTCAAGAACTACAGGCCCATCTCACTTCTCCCCTTCGCCGCCAAAGTCATCGAGAAGGTCATCAACACCCAGCTAGCGCACTTCATTGAAACCAACAACATCCTTGACTCATCACAATCCGGATTCTGCAGCAACCACAGCACCGAGACAGCCCTCATAGCCGCCACTGACGACATCTGCACCCTCCTCAATCAAGGCCCCACTGTAGCCCTCATACTACTAGACCTCTCACCAGCCTTTGACACCATCTCCCACCGCACACTAGCCACCAGACTCCACAACTCTGTTATCCAGGGAACGGCCTTAGACTGGATTCGTTCATTTCTCTCTGGCAGAACACTAAGAATATGACTCCCGGCCTTCCTCTCCGAACCCGCAGAGATCAGATGCGGAGTACTACGAGGATCCTCCCTCAGCTCCACGCTCTCCAACATCTACATGGCCCCCCTCGCAACCATCGTCAGAAAACACGGACTCAGCATAGTATCTTACGTCGATGACACTTAGCTCATCCTTCCCCTCACCAAGGAAACCGACATCGCCAGGCACAGTTTCCAGGAAGGAATGAAGGACGTTGCATCCTGGATGAGCAGCAGCTGCCTGAACCTCAACTCAGAGAAAGTGGAAGTCCTCATCCTCAGATCCATCCCATCCGCATGGGACAGCACTTGGTGGCCCCCCGCCCTCAGAAGCCTACCCACCCCTACGGACCACGCCCGCAACCTCGGCATCATACTCCACTCCTCACTCAAAATGAACCGCCAGGTCAACGCTGTGTCCTCCACATGCTTCAACACCCTCTGCATACTCCGCAAGACCTTCAAATGGATCCCCCCAGACTCCAGGAAGACTGACATCCACGCACTCATCACCAGCAGGCTGGACTACGGAAACGCACTCTGCGCCGGAGTCAACAAAACACTCCTTCGCAAACTCCAGACATCCAGAACGCCACAGCCAGACTCGTCCTCAGCATCCCATGACATGACCACATCACCTCCATGACCTCCACTGGCTCCCCGACGAAAAGAGAGTAACTTTCAAACTACTCACACATGCCTACCAAGCTCTCCATAACATCGGACCCCAATACCTCAACTAAAGAATCTCCTTCCACGCCCCCAAAAGAAACCTGCGCTCCGTCGACCTAGCCCTTGTCAAGGTCCCCCGCATCCACAGAGCCAGAACGGGAGGCAGATCCTTCTCCTACATCGCAGCCAAGGCCTGGAACAAACTCCCCCTCAGCATCAGACGAAGCCCTACACTGCAAATTTTCAGAAAGGACCTCAACACCTGGCTCTTCTGATGAACGTCTGAGCTGCCCAAACCCCCACCCCCCCTCAGTGCCTTGAGACCCTCACGGGTGAGTAGTTGCGCTCTATAAATCCCGATTGATTGATTGAAATGCACAAGAGTGTTGATTTCATTATATAAGAGAAGCAGGTGGATCAAAACTTGAAGGGGGCAACCTTACCAGAGTGCCCTGCAGAAGAAGGAAAGTATTGGATGGCATGAACAAAACTCTCCAGAGCAAGCCAGCAAACGCCTACTAGGAGACAATGATGGGAGACGCTTGCCCTCCTGCAGGATACGTGATTTTTCACTACTCTTGGTCCTACAGATTTCAGACACTCACCTGATCTCACAGCCAAAATACATACAAGCACCCAGGTTGGCTAAACCTTTAGTATCTAATAATAAAAAACAACTCCAGTCATATAGTTACATTGCGAGTGTACCTCAAAATCAGGTGCACAGAAACCAGTGCCCCAGTTTAGGAGCATGTAAAAAAATGGAATATCTGTAATATCAATTTCACATGAAAGGCTTATGATCCAATGTTCCTTATATTTGTGTGGGTTTATCATTGAGGTACATTGAAAATGCCACTGACTCAACAAAGAGGATCATAAAGATTTCACAAGTTTCACAGCCACGAGTGTCAGTCATGCATATACCTTTAAGTATAGGTATATAGGCATTCTTTCTTGTACATGGAAAATAGTGACATAGTTATACATGGCTGTAAGTAACTATTGTCCAACCCCTAACACTAACCCTTGTCCTAAACAATATACTAACTGTTAGACCTGGCATCCTTGGCTTGGTTCTCCCTTAACTTTTTGCCTTCAATCCTCCTGTTTTGCTGACTTCGTTTTTGCTGGCTTTAAGACTCTGCACACTTTACAAAGTGCATGTGCTCTCTCCTTAAAACATGGTGGAATTAACTTACACCCAATTGGCCTATTCAATTACCATTATTGCGATTGTGGTTATTGCAGTAATTATTCAATTACAATTATTTCGATTGTGATTATTACAGTAACAATAATTACAGTATATGAGAATTACATTTCTTTGTTTCAGAAAAGCATTTAAGAGTATTGGAAGTAGTACTACTGGAGTGCCCTTTTACGTACATTTAGAATCTTTTGTGACTCCAAATCAAGTCAAACTTTATATTGGATTAATTAAAATGCATAAAAGTACATAAAAACAATTAGAATAATCAGTAAATTGAATAAAATACATGATCTTCTGTAAAAATCAATCATTTATCTCATCCTTGGTGCAAATATATATTAAATAAGCGGATTAAATAAAGCGCGAGTAAAAGGAGAATTGCATTGAGTCGTTTTCTTGGTGTTGGCACCTGATCCCTATCGAGGAATTTGAATTGGAGTGAATATATATATATATATATATATATATATATATATATATATATATATATATATATATATATGTATATATATATATATATATATATGTATATATATATATATATATATATATATATATCCAACACCTCGCTGCCACTCCACCTCCAAGGAAAACGAGCGCGGACCCAAGTAGGTGCAAATATCGTTTTATTGCCAAAATTAGTCTGTCATGACACGTTTCTGCCGAACTAGCGGCCTTGATCACATGACAAAGCTTAGACTGTACAACCGCTTTTTAAAGTGCTAGTGCAAACTATTGAACAATGGACATAGAAAACATATTTCTTGCATAGGCTTCTTACTGTGCTTGAATGCATGAATAAGGTGTTGCATATCAGATACTGTATTTCAATATAATAACTGTAAAATACACAGATATTAAAATCCATATAAAACATTAATCAGATTCTTTTATACCATGTAGATAACCATAATATTAGTTATCACTCATAACTGCGTAAATGCTAAACGAATAGTCTCCTTTCCAGTCCTTTGTTAAAATAAGTGATTTTGTAAAAAGTGCCCCTTCCAAATGTAGTGAAAAGAAATATGTGAGTTAAAAACCAGGTACCTTCCGCCACTGCAAAATCAAAAAATAGAGCATCAGATTGCTGATGTTCCACAGTATGTAAGGCTAAACATAATGGATAAGATCCATTTATTAACTCTCGTTCCATTCCTTGTCGGTCTATAATTATGACCCTACAATATTTGTGCCCCACATATATCCTAGAAAAAAGCGACAATGTGCTACAGTACCAATATCGAAAGTGCCAGTATAACTATAAGGTGCTAAATGCTGGGAAACTCATAGGTTAGAGCTATATCTTGTATAAGATAGGATATGATCCCTATCAATATCCTTTGCCAAAAATAGCATATGTGTGCAAATATAGCAAAAAATGTGCAAAAGAATGCAAGTCCAAGGGGTTCAAGGGAACATGAGAGTCAATCATAAATATATCAATAAATATATCACTAATGTAACATTCCACAGCTGATTCTTAATTAGACACATAAAATGATGACTATATGCCCTGGATCAACCACTAAAATACATAAATATAGATATAAATATAAATAAAATCCCTACAAAATATGTATGCCCAATGCATATACAAAACATTTTTAGACCATATCATCACATATCTCTAATTCTAAACAAGACGATGCAGAGAAGACATTGTGATTGTTTTGGTGGCTTGAGATTATTAAATAATAGGTTTTCCGAATCAAGCCCCTGCATCCTCATGAAAGCGCACAACTGATAGACATCCCTCATGTAATCAAGTTTCAATTAAGTTAAACAGATTCATAATGACAGTTTCATAAATTTCATAAAATTTATAAAATCTTTCTATAAAAATCTGTTCATAAAAATCTATTCATAAAAACGTGTACAGATCCTCAGTCGTGTTGAGACCACCTGGCTGTTTCGAATCAAATTCCAGTATGAAACTTGTTTCCAGGCGTCTCAACTTGGCTTCTCGATCCCCGCCTCTTTTCGATAAAGGAATTGCCTCAATGACATAGTATTTAAGATGCCTAGGATTACTGTCATGAGTTGCCTTAAAGTGCCTAGCCACTGGGTATCTGGGGTCATTATTAGATATGGCCCGGATATGCTGTAAGATTCTTTTATGGACAGCTAGTTTTGTGCTTCCTATATATTTGAGTTTGCAACTGCATTCTAATACATAAACAGAAAATTCTGTTTTGCAAGTAAGGTGCTGATTGATCTCCTGTGCCTTAATAGAGAAAGCAGTTGTATAGGAGTTTATATTTATCCCATATTGGCAGGCTTTACATATAGAACATTTAAAAAAGCCTTTTCTAGCCGTAAGCCACATGTCCTTTCGATGTTCTTCTTGGCTATTACTTACTAGCATATTACCCATACTTATAGTTTTTCTAAATGTAATAGAGGGGTTGGATGGTTCTAACCTGCCGATCACCGGGTCATCCTGAATGAGATGCCAGTTGCGCCTGGTGAGCAGTCAAAATATCGAAAATTAAATATTGACATTCACTAATATCGAAGTGACAATATCGAAGGGACAGAATATCGATGTTAAGAATATCGATGGACAGAATATCGACCCTAAGGTAAGTAATATCGATTTTTTTTATATCGATGTAAGTAATATCGATGTTACTAATATCGATGTTACTAATATCGATGTTACTAATATCGATATTTGTATTATTGTTATGTATTTTGTTATGTTTTTAATATGTATGTGTTATATGTGTTTTTGTTAAGTGTTCTACTTGTGTAAAAATATATGTATACAATTTTTATATGTTAATAATGTTTTTTTTAAGTTTTTTTTTTTTTTGTACCGTAGCGGGTTGTGGGTTTATAGGGGAATAGGGTGGGAAGTAATTTAATTATACTAAATTAATTATTAATTTTTAGGAATTATAAATTAATTGTAATTATTTTTTGCGTTTAAGTTCTGTAGCGGTTTGTGGGTTTATAGGGGAATAGGGTGGGAAGTAATTTAATTGTAATTAAGTTATAATTTATTTTAATTAATTGGTATTGATAATTATATTAGTGTTAATTAATTAATAATTGGTAATTAATTTTTATTAATTGGTTATTAATTTTTATTAATTGATTAATTGATCATTATGTTAAGTGTATTATTTTATTATTGGAGTGTGTTGAGCGTTTATAGGGGAATACTTTTGGAAGTAATTGAAATCTAATTAAGTAATTATGAAATTTTTTGGGGTATTGATAATTAATTTATTGGACATTAATTATTAATTGGTAATTTTTTTAATTAGAATTTGTTGGTTCTAAAAATTAATTTATTGTTGTTTTATCATTAATTGGTAATTAAATATTATTATTTATTGATACATCTAATTAATATATTGAGAAGTAATTATTAATTGATAATTAATGTTTAATTATTATTATTATTGGTATAAAAAAGCATTTAATTGTTCAATATTAGTTAATTGGTAATTAAGTTTTAATAATGTATATGTTTTTTGTTATTAAAAATATTTTATTGTTCAATATTTATTATTTAGTAAGTAATATTTATTAATTATTATTTATTGGTATTTATTATTAATTTATTGTTAATACATTTTCTATTGGTAATTATGTTTTTAATAATTATTTATTGGTATTGGTAAATAGTTTAGAGTTATTTAATAATTCATTAATTATTTTTAAAACATTTTTTATTTATAAGTATGTTATTTGTAACTTCTACGCTATCCAACACTTTCCCTACTGTTGCACTCTCTGGAGTTGGAATAGTAATTTTTACCCCTACGCTATCCAACACTTTCCCTACTGTTGCACTCTCTGGAGTTGGAATAGTAATTTTTACCCCTACGCTATCCAACACTTTCCCTACTGTTGCACTCACTGGAGTGGGAATAGTAATTTTACCCTCACGCTATCCAACGCTTTCCCTACTGTTGCAGTCCCTGGAGTGGGAATAGTAATTTCTACCCCTACGCTATCCAACACTTTCCCTACTGTTGCACTCTCTGGAGTTGGAATAGTAATTTTTACCCCTACGCTATCCAACACTTTCCCTACTGTTGCACTCACTGGAGTGGGAATATTAATTTTTACCCTCCCGCTATCCAACGCTTTCCCTACTGTTGCACTCCCTGGAGTGGGAATAGTAATTTTTACCCCTACGCTATCCAGCGCTTTCCCTGCTGTTGCACTCACTGGAGTGGGAATAGTAATTTTTACCCTTACGCTATCCAACGCTTTCCCTACGGTTGCACTCACTGGAGTGGGAATATTAATTTTTACCCTCTCGCTATCCAACGCTTTCCCTACTGTTGCACTACGTGGAGTGGGAATAGTGATTTTTACCCCTACGCTATCCGATACTTTCTCTACTGTTGCACTCTCTAGAGTGGGAATAGTAATTTTAACCTCTACACTATCCAACATTTTTCTTACTGTTGTTTTTTGGGAGTTGCAATAGTAGTTTTATTCCCTCCGCTATTTAATATTTTTTGTATTATTTTAGTTAATGTAGTATATAATTAATTTTAAAAATATTAAAAGTAAATTTAATTTTTTAATTTGTTATACATAATTATTTAATTTTTATTTATGTTATTGTTTTATGTGTATAGATGTATTTGTAATTTATAATAGTTTTTAATAATTTATAATTTATTAAAATAATTATTAAAACTGATTATTAAGTAAGTATATATTATATATTATATGTATATGTTTAATTAATGTTTTATTAAATTATATATATTACTTATTAATTTTAAACATTATAAAATATTTTTAACTATGTTTATTTTATTTATAAGTATTATTTAGTTTATTTTACATATTTTTTAAAACAAAAAAAACGATATTTTTGATAACGATATTTTTGACATCAATATTTTTTTCGATATTTTTGTACTTACCATGTTGTAGATAGGATATCGATATTGTTGACATCGATATTCTTGCTCCGATATTTTTGTAGGTCGATTTTTTGACCTTCGATATTTTGTCAGTGATCCGTTGCGCCTAACTATAGCCCTTATTTGTCTTTCTTGTCTGGAGTACGATAGGATGAGCCTAGTGGGTTGTTGTTTTTCAGTTTCTATGTTAGCATCCCCACTTCCCTTTTTGACCTTGTATATTAGTAGGTCATCACGGGCCCGCTCCCTGGACCTAGTTATTGCTGCGTCAACAATTTCTGTTCTGTACCCTCTAGCCAGAAACCGAGCTCGGCTTTCTGCCTGCTTTACTTTGGTGTCCTCACTGTTGCTACAAATGCGTCGAATGCACAACATCTCCCCATATGGAATACTTTTTATGAGATGGGGAGGATGGGCACTCGACGCATGCACACCGTATTGCCGGCCGTAGGCTTTCTAAAAAGGGTTGTTGATAAAAAGTTATTTTTGACTTGGACCTGCACATCTAAAAATGTCACTGTGTCTCTGCTGATAGTGGATGTGAATTTCAAGTTGATGTCATTGTGGTTGATCTGCTCAATAAACTCAATGGCGCTTTCTTCACTCCCTCTCCACACTATAAAAAGATCAT
The DNA here is from genome assembly GCA_963921515.1 of Calotriton arnoldi. Lineage (NCBI taxonomy): Eukaryota > Metazoa > Chordata > Amphibia > Caudata > Salamandridae > Calotriton > Calotriton arnoldi. Next base: position 1,041,804 of record CAWUFW010002152.1, read on the forward strand.
CAATGAAACGCAGCCAGGAAATAATATTTGTATCATAAATAGCTTCATATTGCGGCATGAGGACCAGCTCCTCCCACCAGCCCATAAACAAACAGGCCTAACTGGGGGAGAAGCTGGCCCCCATCGCCACTCTCTGTATCTGCTGAAACATCTGACCATTGAACAGGAATAAATTGTTCTCCAAACAGAAGAGCAACATGTCAAGTATCATTTTGGTGTGCTGTGCATATATATATATATCCTCCTGCTCCAAAATTGCCCACACTTGAGCTGCACTCGAACACAGGCATACGGTGGCAAACCTATATTAAGGTTATGAGCAGACTCCTGTCTGCCGTTAACATAAGACAGCCATCTCCGCGTGTCCCGCCTGACGGGTTTCGAAAGTTAATCTTTCTTCCTCAGAGGCTTTCGCTGGAAATGGTTACGTGCATCCGGCCTCAATGCCTCACGTATAATGCTGATTTCACGCCCCCAAATGGGCTGGTCCAATGACCACAAAGCATTATGGAGGCCGTAGTCCCGGTATATTACTCCCTCTGATGGTTGCACTCATTTCTGTCACAGTTCCAAGACCACAGATGGGCCACAGCAGGCAACGTCTGCTCTCAATCCCATGACCGCGTTCCACTGAGCGGCTCAGTACATACCAAGCCGCGTGGCCCCCTCAGTTCACGGGGTGGTGCAAGCACGGCGGCCGGGCAGCCGCCTAATCTTCCTGCTCCAAAATTGCCCACACTTGAGCTGCACTCGAACACAGTCATACGGTGGCAAACCTTTATTAAGGGTATGAGCAGACTCCGGTCTGCCGTTGATAAAATTCATCTAACATGAGCTCATTCTTTTACAATTTTTTTCCAGTACTCCACTCTAGTTGATTATTTAAAATCACTACACTAAGGGATCTTGATACCAAAAAATTCATACGTAATTCCAGAGGTGTAAATAAATAGCTACATCTAACCTCTAAAATCCCATTAGCAGCTATAATTGTGTTACAAATCTGTGTCCCTGTACAGTTTATGTACATGTGTTTAGGGTGTTAAAGTGTGAACAATCTAAATTGATAAGTACAACAGGGGATTAGGTATTACTCTTCATCCTCTCCTGCCTCTTACTAAAAACCATCGGCCATTTTAATTCATGTGGTGCGACGGATTTTCAATGCTGCCCACAGAAAAGATGCAAGTGTATAACATACAAAGAGATTATCCAGTCACTGTAAAAATGACAAAGCAATAAGATACTGTCTAAAGTTATATTTCCGTAATAATGGAATCAAAAACTTTTTCCTCTGACTGATGTATAAAGAACAAAAAAACAAAATGTGTGAGATGGACTGGGTGGACTTTCCATCACATGGACAAGGGGATAATTGCTTCACTCAGTGTGCACTTTCAGGGTAACCAATCATTAGTGGAATGTAGTTTAACCGAAACCTTGTCAAGATAAATCTGTGCTGGGAGTTCTCTACAAAAAACAAATAAGAAAGTGCACCATGCGTCATATGAGGTAGGGACTGGTATACTCCTATTGTGCTTTTATCTTTGTTTGAAATCCATCTATCTCTTTTTGATCCAACCATAAAAATATCCTTAAGCTTGGCCTTTGAAAAACTGAAACACAAGTGGGGATTGTCATAAAGCTCATTTAGACCCAGAGATGTAAGAGTAGCCTTTACATAAGATAACCAAGGGATTCTGAGTGCATAGTCTAACTTCAGGCTATCATTCAATATTATCGGATTCAATTTGACCGTCTCCCTCTTCCATATTGAGTGCCATAACAATATGGGAGCTATTTTAATACAATTACCAATGTACGGTAAATCCAATTCCTCATGACTAATGTAGTTTGAGCAGGCTTGGGGTACTTCTAATAATCTTTTGCAGAACGAGTCCTCAATACGCTGTAACACCCCGATGCCTGCCATACCCCAAACTGCAGCCTCATATGTAGCAATTGATTTGGCCTTGGCTAGATACATCTTCACCATTTACTGAATGGGTTTAGAGCCAATTTTTTTAGTAAATCTAAATGAGGTTATGTTCTTTTCCATTTGAATGGCTCTGTTAAGAACCATGGCCTTCTAGTTTAATTTATTGTCATAAAGTACCTCTAGCTATACAAATTTATCCACTACTTCTATCCTTCTTTTTTCTATAGTGAATCTTTTCATTTTTTTATTATCTGCCCCTATGACAAGTGCAAATGTTTTAGTCTCAGTGACACGTAAATCTAAGCTGGCCGGAAAGGACTTGTACTTCTCGATGACACTCTGCAGAGCCAAAGGCGTTCTGACCAATAGGACTGCATGATCTGCATAAAGAAGGATTGGAAGGGGGTGTGAATTGACATATGGGGTGTCCTTTACATTTTCAGTCAATACATTCTGTAATTGGTTTGTTTCGAGGGCAAATAAAAAAGAGGCCAGCACACAGCCTTGTTTTACCCCCTTTTCAACGTAAAAGGACTGTGAACATTCTCCTTGGTTTCCATATCACACACTTGCCGTTGCCGCCCTATATAATTGCCTTATGAAAACTACTATCGCAGGTTCTACTCCCATAGTCTCCATTATGGCCAACAGTTTACTGTGGGATACGGTGTAAAAGGCTGACAATAGGTCCATAAAGGCCATACACAGTTTGCCTTTCTTGACCAAAGAATATTTCGCTGCAATTAACATTAAATTAAGACATTGGTTAATTGTTCCTTTGCCCTGTCTAAAGCCATACTGTGCATCTAAGAGGGTCTTATTTTCTTCTGCCCACTCTTCAAGCCTATTCAATAGCAGGCGGCCCATTAGCTTAGCTGTTGAATCAATTAGGGAGATGGGTCTGTAGTTGTTTGGATTCAAGCCATCCACCTTTTTAAAAACTGGAATAATTATGGAATGCTTCTAGGAAACTGGAGGTCCAACTTTGGCTACAGAATTGAAAACATTTGTTAGAAGCGGAGCCCACAATTTCCAGCTAAATAGGAAAATGTCAACAGGCACCCCGTCCGGCCAAAGGGCCTTCAGGGGAGATGCCTGTTCAAGGGCAAGTTCTACCTCCAGAATATCAAAAGTCAGGTGGGAATGAACTGTCAGTGCCTGACTAGTCTCCTGTCAACAAGCACCCTCAAACGATTGGAAGATCTTACTATAATGTGTTACCCAACAGTGCTCCTCAATGTGCACATCTAAGGAAGGGACCCCTGTATCATTCAAAAACGGGGCAATAACTTCTGTGACTCAACGGAAAACATTCAACGCCCTATAAATAAAAAACATGCAAAGAGAGTACAGTCCTTTCTATTTTCACAAATTGTATATGAATATTCCCAGAGTATACCAGCCTTACTCACATGTTAGGTGTTTTGGGGCTACCAAACAAAGGCATGCAAGTGTATGTAAAAGAGTACTACAATTGGACTAGTTTTTGGGCTCCACAATGCCTTTGTGGATAGCCTCCTTTGTCTTGATGGAAGTGTGCACTGACACCACAAATGCACAAGAGTGTTGTTTTTATTATATAAGAGAAGCAGGAGGATCAAAACTTCAAAGGGAAACCTCACCCAAGTGCCCTGTAGAGGAAGGAAAGTATCGGATGGCATGAACCAAACTCTCCATAGCAGGCCAGCAAATGCCTACTAGGAGACAATGATGGGAGACGCCTGCCCTCCTGCAGGATACTTGATTTTTCGGTGCTCTTGGTCCTACAGATTTCAGACACTCACCTGATCTCACAGCCAAGATACATACGAGCGCCCAGGGTGGCTAAACCTATAGTATGTCATAATTAAAAACAACTCCTGTCACATAGTTACAGTGCGAGTGTACCTCAAAATCAGGTGCACAGAAACTAGAGCCCCAGTTTATGAGCATGTATAAAAAATGGAATATCTGTAAAATCAATTTCACATGAAAGGCTTATGATCCAATGTTCCTTATATTTAGGTGGGTTTATCATGGGTGTAGAGGTACATTGTACATCCAGGCACAAAATTGCAAAAAAAAAGTAAATTACAAACGAAAATGCCACAGACTTGAGAAAGAGGATCATATAGATTTCACGGGTTTCACAGCCACGAGTGTCAGTTATGCATATACCTTTAAGTATAGGTATATAGGCATTCTTTCATACACATGGAAAATAGTGACAGATAGTTATACATGGCTGTAAGTAACTATTGTCCAACCCCTAACACTAACCCTTGTCCTAAACCCTATACTAACTGTTAGACCTGGTATCCTTGGCTTGGTTCTCCCTTAAATTTTTGCCTTCAATCCTTCTGTTTTGCTGACTTCGTTTTTGCTGACTTTAGGACTCTGCACACTCTACCACTGCTAACCAGTGCTAAAGTGCGTGTGCTCTCTCCTTAAAACATGATGAAATTGGCTTAAATCCAATTGGCCTATCCAATTTACTTGTAAGTCCCTAGTAAAGTGGCACTCCATGTGCAAGATTTTTATCTGTGCTTTAAGTTGGACAAGGGCACGAGCGCCCCCTGAGGTTTACTGGAGAGAGAGGAAGCCTGAGGCTCAAACAGACCATGACGTGTAAGCCCCCAGGGGAGAAATAAAAAAGGAAAGAAGGGTGGTGGACAGTGAGCCTATGTAGTTGTGTTGTGTTTGGGATGAGGGAAGGAAGCAGTAAATGTTATAATAGCTGATTTGTAGGCATGTTTTATGTACACATGGGCTGAGTAAGAGTTAATTTCTGTAAACTTGGACCTTCCACATTAAAGTGGTCTGTGGTTTAACCAGGTTTTCCTGCAAATTTTGGGGGGAGGTTTATGTAGAGGTCTATATCACAGTGCTACGGCGGGGGGGGGGGCACAGTGATACAAGTCATTACAAATAGTACAGCGCTATTCCAAAGAGGGGAATTTAAGATTGGCATTTGTTGAAACACAGTTTTTGAGGTATGCAGGCAGGTCTCATATTAAATAGACAGTGTGCTTTTGTAAATTTACCCAAATATAAAATTAGTTTTAGAAACATTCTATTTTAGTGACTTCGGTAGGTCTGACAGAGGTAAAGGTATTGATTTTCAATTAGATAAATTCATACTATATAATCTGTGGGATTGTTTCAGAAAAGCATTTATGAGTATTGGAAGTAGTACTACTGGAGTGCTGATTTACGTACTTTTAGATCGTTTTGTGTCTCAACGGAAAACATGCAACTCCCTATAAGTAAAGAAATGCAAAGAGAGATCAGTCCTTTCTATTTTTACAAATTGTATATGAAATATTCCCAGAGTATACCAGCCTTATTCCCGTGTTAGGTGCTTTGGGGCTAACAAACAAAGGCATGCAAGAGTATGTAAAAGAGTACTACTAGTTTTTGGGCTCCACAATGCCTTTTTGGATAGCCTCCTTTCTCTTGATGGAAGTGTGCACTGACAGCACAAACGGAGCAAGACCTCTGTCCTCCTGGTGAGAGTACCTGCTCTCCCCTCGCGCAGTTCCGTCCTTACGGCACTGCCCCCAGCGCCTTCTGGTCACCCAGGTAGGTGTTCGAGGCCCTCCTCCACCCGCAAGCTCCTGCCTGCGCCTCATCCCTGGTGGTCCAGTGGAAGAGCCTGCTCTTCTGCTGGTCCGCTCTGTTAGCCTTTTCCTGTCTTTTGTCTGTTGCTGTTTTTCTGTCTTCTTTCTGCCTCATTCTTCTGTCTCTGCCTTGCTGCCTTTTTCGTCTTGTTTGCCTTTTTGCCTTTTATCTCTGTTTGCCTCTGCTTCCTTTTCCCTCCTTCCCGCCGCTGCTGCACCCGTGGCCCCTCCCCTGCGTTTTCACGCTCCCGCCTCCCAGCTGCTCTCCCTCCCCCCAACCCCTACTTAATTGCGGCCACTGCACGACAAGGCGAGCAAGACCTCTGGCCTCTTGGTCAGGGTAGCTGCTCTCCCCTCGCGCAGCTCTGTCCTTAAGGCACTGCCCCCTGTGCCTTCCGGTCACCCAGGTAGGTGTTCGAGGCCCTCCTCCACCCGGAGGCTCCTGCCTGCGCCTCATCCCTTGTGGTCCAGTGGGAGAGCCTGCTCTTCTGCTGGTCTGCTCTGTTAGCCTTTTTCTTTCTTTTGTCTGTTTCTGTTTTTCTGTCTTCTTTCTGCCTCTTTTTTCTGTCTCTTCCTTTTTGCCTTATTTGCCTTTTTGCCTTTTTTTTCTGTTTGCTTCTGTTTCCTTTTCCCTCCTTCCTGCCGCTACAACCCTAGCACTCTGCACGCACTCAACCCTGGACGCAACAACAACTGCCAGCTCTCGACGCCGAGCAACTCCCAAGGTCCATTCTCCTGCCGACACTGCCGCTGCACCTTCACCCACCTTTGGACCCAGGCAGCCACCGCCAACCCATCCGACGCCAGTGCACTCAAACCCCCTGAGCTGCATCCTCCTCAATGTATACTCCCTGCACAGACACACAGTAGACGTTTGGGACCTCCTCAACACCCACTCACCCAACATCGCCTTCTTCACAGAGACCTGGACCAACGTCAGCTTCGCTCCCGACATCGCAACCGCCATCCACGATGGATACAAGATCTTGAGGAAAGACTGCCCCAACCGCCCAGGAGGATGCCTCGCCATCGTCCACAAAAACTCCCTCCAACTGACTACCTCCAATTTGAATGACGCCTTGCCCCCCATGGAACACATCCACTTCCAGATTCAGCCAAACTCCAGAACGACACTCCGGGGAACACTCGGAGACCAACCGGACCCCGCTCCCCATTCACTAACACCATTGCAGACTACATCACTCCCCACGCCCTCACCTTCACGGACTACGTACTGCTCGGAGACCTGAATTTCCACCTAGACAACCTTAGCGATCCCAACACCACCACCCTCCTAGAGAATCTCGCCAACATTGGACTGAAACAACTCGTCTCCACCCCCACCCACATGGCAGGATACACTCTTGACCCCATCTTCGCCGGAGGAAACAACATTCACTTCAGTCACACCACGCAACCTCTCTCGACGGACCGCCACTGCATCCATTTCTCCTTCTCGAAACCCACCTCACACAAGCCGACGCCACGACTACCACGCAGAAACTGGAGCAAGATCACCGAAGAACACCTAACCTCCGCCCTCAGCCGCACTCCTCCCCCTACCATGACGCCAACACTGCAGCCAATGACCTTCACCAATGGATCACCAACTGCACCAACACTGCAGCCAATGACCTTCACCAATGGATCACCAACTGCGCCAACACTCCGTCCCCTCCAGAACTCCGAAAGATGACACAACACGAAAGCCAACTTGTTCACCACGGATCGCCGAGAATCCAAGCGCTCATGCCGACGACTGGAGAAAGCACGGAGAAACAGCAAAACCCCGTAAGCACGCATCACCTACAGGGACACCACCACAGCACACCACCAACTCATCAGAGCAATGAAGAGAAGCTTCATTCAAGACAGAATTCTCTCCAACTCCAAGGAACTCTTCACCATCATACAAGAATTCACCAGACTCCACAGCGAAACCACCGATGTCTCGCCCTCTCAGGACCTCTGCAAAAAACTCAGCTCCTTCTTCCACCACAAGATCAGGACACTCTACGACAACATCGACAACCAAGACCATGGCACCGACCATACACCCTCCACCAGATACGCCACCCAGCCGACCCTCCTCTCCTGGACCCCTGTCACCACAGAAAACACTCCAAAGACTATGAAAAACATCCACGCCATAGCACCCAGTGTCCCTTGCATGCCGCACATCTTCCACAGGGACACCTCCCCCATTGCACCAGAACTATGACGGACAATCAACTGCACCCTCAAAACAGCCATGTTCCCTGATGACTGGAAACGCGCCGAAGTCAAACCCCTCCTCAAGAAGCCCTGAGCAGACCCAACTGACCTCATGAACTAAAGGCCCATCTCACTTCTCCCCTTCGCCGCCAAAGTCATAGAGAAAGTCATCAACACCCAGCTAGCGCACTTCATTGAAACCAACAACATCCTCGACTCATCCCAATCTGGATTCCGCAGCAACCACAGCACCGAGACAACCCTCATAGCCCCCACTGACGACATCTGCACCCTCCTCGATCAAGGCCACACTGTAGCCCTCATTCTACTAGACCTCTCACCAGCCTTTGACACTGTCTCCCACCGCACACTAGCCACCAGACTCCACAACTCCGTTATCCAGGGAACGGCCTTATACTGGATTCGTTCTTTTCTCTCGGGCAGAATACAAAGAATAAGACTCCCGGCCTTCCTCTCCGAACCCGCAGAGATCAGATGCGGAGTACCATGAGGAACCTCCCTCAGCCCCACGCTTTCCAACATCTACATGGCCCCCCTCGCAATCATCATCAGAAAACACGGACTCAGCATAGTATCTTACGCCGATGACACTCAGCTCATCCTTTCCCTCACCAAGGAAACCGACATCGCCAGGCACAGTTTCCAGGAAGGAATGAAGGATGTCGCATCCTGGATGAGCAGCAGCTGCCTGAAGCTCAACTCAGAGAAAATGGAAGTCCTCATCCTCGGATCCACCCCCTCCACATGGGACGACACTTGGTTGCCCCCCGCCCTCGGAAACCTACCCACCCCTATGGACCACGCCCGCAACCTCGGCATCATACTCGACTCCTCACTCACCATGAACCGCCAGGTCAACGCCGTGTCCTCCACATGCTTCAACACCCTCCGCATAATCCACAAGACCTTCAATTGGTCCTCCCGGACTGCAGGAAGACTGTCACCCACGCACTCATCACCAGCAGGCTGGACTACGGAAACGCACTCTATGCCGGAGTCAACAAAACACTCCTTCGCAAACTCCAGACCATTCAGAACGCCACAGCCAGACTCTTCCTCAGCATCCCACAACATGACCACATCACCTTCATGACCTCCACTGGCTCCCCGTCGAAAAGAGAGTAACCTTCAAACTACTCACACATGTCTACCAAGCCCTCCATAACATCGGATCCCAATACCTCAACAAAAGAATCTCCTTCCATGCCCCCAAGAGAAACCTGCGCTCCGCCGACCTAGCCCTTGCCAAGGTCCCCCGCATCCACAGAGCCAGAACGGGAGGCAGATCCTTCTCCTACATCGCGGACAAGGCCTGGAACGAACTCCCCCTCAGCATCAGATGAAGCCCTACACTGCAAATTTTCAGAAAGGACCTCAAGACCCGGCTCTTCAGATGAACGTCGGAGCTGCCCGAACCCCCCCCCCCCCCAGTGCCTTGAGACCCTCACGGGTGAGTAGTTGCGCTCTATAAATCCCGATTGATTGATTGATTGATTGAAATGCACAAGAGTATTGATCTCATTATATAAGAGAAGCAGGTGGATCAAAACTTCAAAGGGCAACCTCACCAGAGTGCCCCGCAGAAGAAGGAAAGTATTGGATGGCATGAAAAAAAACTCTCCAGAGCAAGCCAGCAAATGCCTACTAGGAGACAATGATGGGAGACCCTTGCCCTCCTGCAGGATACTTGATTTTTCAGTGCTCTTGGTCCTACAGATTTCAGACACTCACCTGATCTCACAGCCAAAATACATACAAGCACCCAGGTTGGCTAAACCTATAGTATGTAATAATAAAAAACAACTCCAGTCACATAGTTACTGTGCGAATGTACAACAAAATCAGGTGCACAGAAACCAGAGCCCCAGTTTAGGAGCATGTAAAAAAATGGAATATCTGTAAAATCAATTTCACATGAAAGGCTTATGATCCAATGTTCCTTATATTTAGGTGGGTTTATCATTGAGGTACATTGTACATCCATGCACAAAACTGCATAAAAAATGTAAAGTACAAGCGAAAATGCCACTGACTCAACAAAGAGGATCATAAAGATTTCACAAGTTTCACAGCTACGAGTGTCAGTTATGCATATACCTTTAAGTATAGGTATATAGGCATTCTTCTTTGCACATGGAAAATAGTGACTTAGTTATACATGGCTGTAAGTAACTATTGTCCAACCCCTAACACTAACCCTTGTCCTAAACCCTGTACTGACTGTTAGACCTGGTACCCTTGGCTTGGTTCTCCCTTAACTTTTTGCCTTCAATCCTTCTGTTTTGCTGACTTCGTTTTTGCTGACTTTAAGACTCTGCACACATTACAAAGTGCATGTGCTCTCTCCTTAAAACATGGTGGAATTGACTTACACCCAATTGGCCTATTCAATTACCATTATTGCGATTGTGGTTATTGCAGTAATTATTCAATTACAATTATTTTGATTGTGATTATTACAGTAACAATAATCACAGTATATAAGATTTACATTTCACAAAAATAGATATATATAGCAGCTAAAAAATAATCTACCATGATCATACTATAAGGATATACAATATCCAGTACATTACTCAACCTATTAGATAGTAGCACTCCATATCAATTTACTTGTAAGTCCCTAGTAAAGTGGCACTCCATGTGCCTACGGTCTATAAATTAGAATTTGCAGCACTGCTTGTGCAACCCACTTACATAGCCCTTTAAACATCTCTCAGGCCTGCCCTTGCAGCTTGTGTGTGCAGTTTTAAACTGCCATTTCGACCTGGCACAATAAACCTTTGCTAGGCCCAAACCTTCCTTTTTAATACATATAAGCCACCTCTAGTGTTGGGCCTGAATAGCCCTGGGGCAGGGTGCAGATATTTAAAAAGTAGGACATGAACTTTTAAGTTTTACATATCCTGGTAGTGAAAAACTCCTAAATTTGTTTTTCACTACTGCAAGGCCTACCTCTCGAGCTTGGTGTCTAAAGAATTGTAATTGAAAACCCTTTTTAATGGTAAAGCCGATTTCTAATCACAATTCTGAAAATGCCACTTTTAGAAAGGAATATATGGATTAATGAGGGAAAAGTTCCCCACTACGCAGTGCGACAGAAGGGCGCGAGATGAGTGCTCTGATCTATACTTTTAGAAAGTTGGCATTTTCTTGTCCTAACCATCTGGTGACTTCAGCCTGATCCCGGGTCACGTGACTAGATGTCTTTGGCAGTTGGACTTTGTGTTTTGCTCCAAGACAGTGAGACAAAGGGAAGATAGGTGTTGGTAGAATGGGCCACTCTGAGTTAACAATGGGGAGGAGCTGTCACCAACCACTCTTGCACTTCACAAAGGTCCTGCCTTATCAGTCACACAAAGGGTTTGTCACTAGTCTTTTGTGACCCCAGACAAGCTGGGACCAGTGCAGGAAGGAAAGGCTAAGAAGGACTGGACCCGCATCTCTAAATCCAGGACCCCAGAGTGACTCCAAGGGCTAATGGCTGGCCTCCTGATCAGAAGCCTCAGCGACATAACAGGCTTTCAACAACCTTGAACCCAGCACATGGACTCTGCAATCTATGAACCTACCCTGCCTAGTGGTGCCACCCCAGTCCTGAACCCTTGGAAGTGGGCCTAAAGGTGCTATGCCAGTCCATCTGTGAATCCAGCAGTGTTAACACATCTCTTCCACAGCACGGTGCACGTCCCGCAGAACCGATGTATTGCCTTTGTTGCTCGATCAAAGTATTTAGTGCAGAGATACACAGAGCTGAACAGCCCTGCTCACTCAACCCACACTACCAGTTACCTCTCTGGTATAAATTTTAAGACAATATACTGTTAGGGGTTGTATGATAGATGCACGCATGGCTAAACCATGCGTGCCTCTACAAGGCAGCCAGAACCACAAATGCGTCTTAACCATGCATTCCTTTACTACGCATGCCTTTACCACGCAATTTTGTTATAACAGCATGAAAGGTAATGGGGTATGTGTGGTTAACTTCGCCACTACTCCGACCCCCCTCCCCACCCTAAGCCCTAAATTACGAACCCCCTACCTGCCCCCCCTGAGGCCCAAAACCTGCCTTGAAAACTACCTTCCTTTTCCTCCCCCTGCCCTGAGGCCTAAAACCCTGCCCCTTAACATACACTATCCCAACTCCCACCCTTTCACGCTGTCCCTAAAACTACCCCATCCCCTTCCACTGCCCTGAGGCTTAAAACCCTGCCCCCAATGAAAAAATCCCTAACACAAAACCTTTAACCAGCCCTTAAAACTACCCCAACCCTCTGCCCCCACCCTGAGCCCTAAAAATCTGCCCCTTTCTTAAAAGTACCCTGACCCCCTCACTCCTCCCTGAGCCCTAAAACCCAGCCCCCTTCCCAAAGGTACCCCGATCCCCCCACCCGAAAGCAACCCCCAGACCCGGCCCCAGCCCCACTTACTTGTTCGGACAAGCGTGGTTACGCTTGCGGTGCTCTAGGACGCATGGCTCTGCCCGCGTTGTTCCGGACGTTTCCCACTGTTAGGATATGGGGAGTTAGTGAAAAACACAAAACTACCAAGAAAAATTCAATTCACCATGATCAAAGTTAAGCCGATTTACTAATTCTGAAATCCTTACACTGTCTGAATTATGAAAGCCTTACATTATTAGACAATTACTCAGATTCACAATATATATCATACAAATTACTAATAATTTCCAAATCAAAAATCATTCTCTAGTTGCAAATTTTTAGGCCATGCATCCAATACAGTTTGGTCTTTTTCAGGCAAGTGTATCCTGAGAAAACAGTCCTGCAATAACTGGTCCTTGAGATAAGTACTTTCTAAGAAGTCAGTCCGGCAAAAGCTAGAAAACAGTACTGCAAAAGCCAAAACGTGTTTCGCGGTTGTCCTTCCACTTCTTCAGGGCTGCAGTAACAATAGTCACAGTATATAAGATTTACATTTCACAAAAATAGATATATATAGCAACTAAAAAATAATCTACCATGATCATACTATAAGCATATGCAATATCCAGTACATTACATCAACCTATTAGATAGTAGCACCCCATATCAGCAGATGTAATCAACTTGAATCGTAGCTCCAATACCAACAAACAATTATGAGAATCTAATTTCACATGATTTACATGTAAACCGAATATAGAATATACAAACTAAAGGTAAACAAACAAACAAACAAACATATTGGAATTGCAAACAAACCTGTCTTTAAGACCCCATGCAAGTAAATATGCCAAAACAAATACCCAGCAGATAGTCTAAGCTTCACAGGACAAGAGATACCCTTGATAAAATTGTCCAACCATGATTTAATATATTTATATAACAAGTTCCCCCAGAGCTCTGAAGCTAGAAATTTAAATCTTATATACTGTGATTATTGTTCCTGCAGCCCTGAAGAAGCGGATGGATAACTGCGAAACGTGTTTTGGGTTTTGCAGGACTCTTTTCTTGATGTATCGCCATTGGAACCGAAGCATCGCCTGCTATGTGGTCTTGCCGGGCGCAAAGGCTTTGCATCGCCCATCGCAGCCCATCAGAGCTGACACATCTCCACACAAGGACATCGTCTCGCCCAATGCAGCCCATCGGAACCACCGCTGCGCGATGCATCTCCTCACCCGGACCTCGCATCACTTCTGCTGCACAACTCACCCTCAACACGGGAGTCCGTATCACTTTGCAACCAGGATTAAGGTACTGTGTTCAGTGGGCCTAAGTGGGTCCCAGTAGCCGACCATGTTCCATTGCGATCGACCTGAACTTGTGACTTTTTCCCGGTCTGGCGCAAAAAGATAACCACAGTTGGCACTTTATGCTTTTTATGATTTTTGTTTGGCGCTGTTTTCACTGAAATCTTTAAAATTGCATATCGCTGGTTCTACTGATTGGATTTTTGTTGTTGTGGTCTTGATTTATTTATAAAAAATGACTCTATTTTTCTAAATTGGTGTGGGATTTTTCTTGTGTTGTGTTTTTATTTTATTACTGTTTGAAGTGCTGCGTGAATACTTTACATATTGCCTATAAGTTAAGACAGACTGCTCTGTGCCAAGCTACCAGAGGGTTGAGCACATGTTAATTTGAGGTTTGCTTGTGATTTCATCCAGACAAGGATTGTAGTTGCTGCTTGAGAAGGGTTTCACCCCCCGTCAACCAGTAACCCAATTTCTAAAACTAACCTTATCCAACCCTAGGCCTTACCATAACTCTAAGTCATAAACCTGACCCTGACCCTAAATGTTACACTCACTCTAAACCTAATTCTACACCTAACCCTAAGCCTAGGTCTTACCCTAGGGTTTACCGACTGCCAAAACCTACCCCTGTCGTGAATACTGTGACAGTTCCTGTTAAAACGTTTCTATTTCCAACATCATGTCCTTTCTGTCTCTACTATTTCCAGTCTTCTTCTCTTTCAGACTCTTCTATTCCTTTCATAGAAAGTATGAAGGTTTAGACAAGTGTTCAAATGCTAGAAATGTCTGCTCCATATGCACTTGCTGTCTTGGATTGTTTATAAATTTCAAATATATTCTATCAGTATGATAATTGAGCTGACTCATTTGCCACCATGAATGTTTTGTCGTATTTTCAGTATGGTGTCTGCAAGTCCTGCCGTTGTTTTTAAAGTAAATGCTCAGATAAGATAAAATCAACAAACACATTTTATAAAAACCCAGGTAACAAACTACAGGCAAAGGGGGACTTTGTGCCAGGGCTATCAATGCAGAGGTCACGCCATCCTTGATAACAGGCTTACTATTTACTGTTTGAGTTAGAGTTACAGTAGTTCCTAGAAATAGCATGAGGGCATTAGGACGATAAGAACTCAAGAACATTTTTTGCGTTTTTATTGCTGTTTTTGCTGACAATTACATGCTTCACTGCATTGCTTTATATGTTCTGTGTGGCTATCAATCATATTTTATGCACTAGGTTAGGATTTTAAACTAAACATTTTGAAGTATATGTCCTGTTTTTTAGTGCTGTTTTGAGTGTGTTAGTCATCAATGAAAGAGGGCTTGGAGTTCCACTGTGTCTCTGAACTCATCTAATGGGACCGATAGTCACCAAGAAACACTTCTTACGCAGCATTGTGTATGGGTTGCAGTCCAACTGGATTTCTAATTTGTATTGTCACATTGACTGTGTCCTTGCACCAGGGGTTATAAATCTGACACCTGTAACTCTGCAGGGTAGGGGGGTACCCCCAGAGAAGGTATCGCCCCGTAGCCTGACTCAATATCTAACCACCACCACCACCTGTTGTTACCCTTAACTAGGGAGTGGATGAAATTTAAATAATTTCCTTAAACACAAACATATACGTTAATTACTCAAAATTGTTCATACAGAGGAATCTGTGGTTTGCAAGTAATTTGTATGGCTTTTGTATGCAAGGCCAAAGCTTGTGTGCAAACTCATGCAAGATACCAGCAGGAGGCTGGTCTGAACAGAAACGTCTCTCATCTGCAATTTTCCCTTTTCCACAAGTCATTTTCCACTCAAATCTGTCTCCTTCTGGCCCAAATTTCAATAATGATGAAATGCAAAATTTGGATTTGTTTTGTAAATTTCACATAACATTACAAACAAATTGTGAATTTTGCGATAACCCCCACACTGTGCCCACTCCAGAGTACATGCACATTTCCCACCTGCATATTCCTTAGAATGAACAAGCCAACATGCGTTTGTGTTTATAGTGGTCATTGTTGGCCGCAGTTTTATTAGGAATACATGCATATACTTTTGTCATCACTTGCATGACTTTCGTCATAAATCACCATTGGTGAACTGTCATAACTTGGATTATAAATCATATGCCTTGTTTGTCATACACCTTATCTGCCATAAATCATATGTACATCACCAATTAGCAAATTGGACTGACAGTTCGTTGGTTAGTTCTTTTGCAGGCTTATCTCCTTTCTTGTCCCTTCTGGGCCATATTGTTCTGTTGGATTTGCGCTCTCTTTGCGTGGGGGTAGCTCCTCCCCAGAGTTAGGCCCCAACTCGCTACCTTGTTAGACTCTTTTGTGCCCTGCTGTCCGGTGGGGGCTGGGCTGCGAGTGCCGTCTCCTTTTGCTACCCCCTTTTTTGTTAGGCCAACTCACCCTGCCGTGATGCATCCCAAAATGAGTGGCCCTACTCCCACACACCGCCCGTCGGTGTGTCTCCATAACCAACCATTGTACCCCTGGTTGTTCGCCACGCCGTCAGGGAGGCTAACATCTTCCTGCGGCTCCCCCTCGCACCTTCCTTTTTAAAAAAAATGTTTTATCTGCAACCTGCTAGAGTCATGGCACCCCACAGGTTGTCCCAGAACACTCGCATCCCTTCTTCTGACAGTTAGATCCCGTCCCGCCCATAGAGCTCTGGGTGGCCTGGGTGGATGAGCCCATGCCTGATACTTTCCAGCCCGTTGGTTTAGCAGAATTTGCTCACAGCGATGTTCAGCTTTCTTCTCGAGTTTTCAACTACCTTGTGTGACTCGGCTCCACGCCATTCCCTTCTGCTGATTAGCTCTGACCAAATGATGGCTGTACTCCCAAAAGACCTCGCCGCCTCCGTGAGGTCCGTCTGGATGTTTTGGAGGAGTGCCTCCCTCCCCCTTTTTGCCAGGTCATTACCTCCCAGATGGATTATCAAGATATCCGGGTGCCATGCTGCGTCCGCCTGCAGGTCCCTCAGGGTCGCGGGCAGCTGGTCCCATCTCATCCCTGGTTGTCCCAGCCATCGGATGCATGTGTCAACGGGTCTTCCTGCCTGCTTGTGGCCCCCTCGCCGCCACCAAGACTGCATTCTGGCTACAAAGGAATGGCCCACCACCCACACCAGGCACGGTCTCCTTCCTGCTGAAGCAATGATCACAAATGCCAGACTGCCTCTTGTACTCGAGGAGGGGCCCCTAGCCCCACGCTGCAGTCATTGCGTCCGCATCGTGGGTGGTTCTACAAAAATTGTGGTCTTACGTAGGTCCTGTATGCCCGGGACTGCCATCTGCCTACTGTTTGTGTCCCCGCCTCGGTCATCCCGTGTTGTGCTGCTGATGTCGCTGCCCAGATCCTGAATGAATGTGAGCCAAAGGCAGCTGGAGGTAGCCCCGCATTGTTGAGGGCCTGGCGCATCACTGCCGTGAATTGGAATTTGCTTAGGTGGCTCCCCTCCCTGTGTTTGAATAGTGGACCTTCCCCAGCTGGCCGCACTGCCATGTATGCCAGCAGGCAGCATACCGCGCAGTACCTCTGATCTTTGATGCATTGTAGGTGCACTACCACCCCTTTGCCGGCCTGATCTGTCTTCGACCGCCTCAGGAGTAACTCCACCTCCGCTGTTCTGGGCCTCACATCGCCTGCTTGCAAGCAAAGCCCAGCTGGCCCAGTCCTCCTGGGCGCCACTAGCTCGCTGAGGTGGAATGCCACAAAGAATGCGGTGGAGAATGCAGCCTTAAAAAGGTGGGGCTCCCAGGAATCCCTTGTTATATTCCCCAGTGTGTCCAAAAGCTGGCCCAATTTCTTGAAGTCTATTGGTCACCTGCTGTCCATCCTTACGCTCTCTGCGCGCTTGCACCCTTTCATTGCTGCTCTGATGTAATAGGAAGCTGAGGGGTCTTGTCCTGTTTCGAGCTTTGTATAATGGGCCACTGCAGGCAGATGGGCTTGTGCCCATGACCTGGACTTTTTGCAGGTAAACGCCCACTGGATGAACCTCTCGACTGCCCTGCTTGTGGCGCCCAAGTTCCCCAGTGTCTGGATTCCCCCTATTTGCATTACTGTCCCTGCAAACCTCCTATAGCGCCTGTCAGCTTCCGGGGCGAGGGATTGGTTTACTAAATCCAACAAGTCTATCCGGCCAGGCCCCATAGTTGAGCCGGAAAGGGGGTCATGGCCTGTTCGGCCCCCGGAGCCAGTTCCCTGAATCTGCTCATCTGTGCTCGTGACAGGGCATCCGCCACCTCGTTCTCCACCCCTGGTACGTGGCGTGCTTTCAGGTCTATGTTTCCGTCCAACTGCAATTTAACCAGTTGACGCATTAATCTCAGTGTGTCAGGGCACCTGGCCGAGCCTCTATTAATTGCCTGCACCACCCCTTTGTTGTCTGACCATAGAGTCAGCTTCATGTTATGCAATTCTTGTTTCCAGACTGTTAGGGCTACCGCAATAGGAAACAGCTCAAGAAATGTAATGTTGTTAGTGATGCCCTGCCTGTGCCATCTGCTGGGCCATTGGCCCGCGCACCATCTGCTGCCCAGGATTGCCCCAAAACCTGGGCTGCCCGCTGCATCCGTGAACAGCGCTATCTGTCTGCTTGTCACCCAGCCTTCTCCCCAGATTAAGACCCCGTTGAAGTCTGCCAGGAATGTGCCCCACATTAGCAGGTCCCGCTTGACTCCCGCCCCCAGCCTGACATGGTAGTGTTTGAAGGTAAGTCCTGCTGTTAGCTGAGTTAACCTCCTGGCGAAAACCTTGCCTGCGGGTATGACCCTGGCTACAAAATTGAGTTTGCCGATCAACCTCTGGAGTTCCCTGAGCGCCGCCTTCTCACGGCCGCAGAGGCCCTTAGTCTCCTTCCTGAACTCCCTCACCTTTTCTTCGGGGAGTCTGGACGTTCCTGCCACAGAATCTAGCTCTATTCCCAGGAATGTGATTTTTGTCGCCGGACCCACTGTCTTTTCTGCTGCCAGCGGGATCCCTAGTTCCTTTGCTAACCTTTGAAATGCTGCCAGGGTGTCGCCGCACTCAGCAGATGCGGCTGGGCCTGTGAAGAGGAAGTCGTCTAGATAGTGGAGTTTACCTCCTGCGGGGTGCCTATCATGCAGGGCCCATTCCAAAAAGGTGCTAAATTGTTCGAAATAATGCTTTGGGTTTATGGAATGTCCTACCCTTCCCTTTGTGAAAGGAAACCCGAAAGGGCTGCTCGCTCTTCCCTGCCCATGCCTTGGCCTCCTTAGCTACCATCATTTTGTGTATGAACCCAGGCACATCTTCCTCGTTACATTCCATCTCTGGGTGTGTTTGCATCTTTAACCGGAAACCTTTGTCGTACTCTAGCCATGCATCCCCAGGGAATTGCCTTTGTGCGTTATGTATGTTGGCCTCGTAGAGCCTTAGGTCGGCTGTGCAGCGCGGGAACTTTTCTACAATTATGCATGCCATTATTCTAAATGCGTCCAGCCAATTATCAAAATTTCTTTCCTTTCTATCCATTCTCCTTTCCCTTCTATCCTAATGCTTCTTGTCGCAGACCGTCAGGTCCAAACCGTCTAATTGTATCTCTGAGAGTGTGAAAATGTTGATAAATTCCTTCCTCCATATCCTTTCCTTGTCTGTTAGCGGGATAAGGCTTGCTAGCCCTTTGGCCCTTGTGGTCATAGATGCCAGGCCGGGTGAGGGCCTAGTGTATGCTTCTGGCGCCGGGGTAGCTCTGACTGGGTCGCTTGTCGTGCTTGCGCTGCCCCATGCTGCTACAGAGGACCCTATTTCCCCTCGCGCCTCCTGTGTGCCCTGTCCCATCAAGCGCTCCTGGCGCGCGCAACCTGGGTCTATTAAATGCCAAGGCAACCAAGATACCTCCCCTTGTGTTTGGGACCCTGCAGTCCCAAACCTGTGCGCCCAACCCCTTAAGCAACAGTGGTGCCATTGTTTTGAAGCATTCCTGCACTATTGAACTAATATGCTCACCCCTTGTTGCTGCGTCGCTGGTCCCACTGCTTGGTTCTGCCATCGCCGGATTGGCTACAGGCGGCAGGTTCTTCCTCTGGTACCCTTTCCTAGGTGCTGCCGTCGCTAGTGGTTTGGCTGCCGCCCTCCTTCTCCTCTTAGGTGCTGGCATGTCGGCGTTATCGGGCTGCTGGTTGCTTGGCCCTTGTCCGGCGTTGTGTAGCAAGTGTGGCTGCAGTCATTCCGTCCCATGGACCTCGGATGCTGCGCGGATTCGTCTCAGCAACTCTCCCAAGTCCTCTGGTTGTCCTTGGCCTCCTTGGTTTTCCATTGTGTGTGCGGGGTGCTGCTGCTTTCTTTATGCACCCAGCCAACCAAAGCTGTGCCTGGCAGAGTCTGTGGGCCAGTACTCCCACCCTTTTCTCTTTTTTGCGGGGTGCTGCCGCTGGTCCTTGTGCACCAATGAGCTTGAGCCTGGCTGCGTCTGTGTCCCAGTACTCCAACCCTTTGTCTGTAGCGGGGTGCTGCCATTGATCCTTATGCACCAAGAGCTTGTACTGCTTGAGCCTGAGGCATGCAAAAACGTGCTTCCTCCCCGTTAGCTCTGTGGCACTCCTGTGAAAGTAAAATATAAATTACAAAGGCATGTGTAGGGAAAGCCCAGTCTGCCTTTCGTGGGTTCAAACCTTCGACCTGCTGATCAGCGAAAGGGTGATTTAGCTCACTGAGCCATCCTGTTGGTCATGACTGTTTCTCAATTTTTTTTTTTTAAATTAGCTGCACGGTCTAGGGATATTTCACTTGCCCGATCGCGGGCATGTCCCTGGCCGTGCTGCCGCTCACGATCAGTGGAGGTGCTACCCTCAGGGCGCTGTACATGCCTTCCATTGCAGCTCGCTTTCTTCTGCCGAGCAGCTCGCTGCGGGACTCGCTGTCCCAGGTGCCCTTGCGGTGCGTGAACTGCCCTTTCTTCTGCTATACACGCCTCCTACGGTCTCGGAGACGCAGCCCGGCCGTTCGGTGACTTCCCCCCTGGCCGCGCTCGTCCAACTTTTGTCCCGACCAGACCCTCAACCAATGTAGGCACAGAACCAGCATGGGCCCAGCAGGGGAGCACACCACGGGGCCGGTCCGTTTCTTAGATCACCGCTGCGCACCCAGCCGCGACGTACTTTTCCCCCGGTGCAGCGGACCTTTAGCGGCGGCAGGATGGGAGAAGGAGGGATTCTTGCTTCTCCGGTGGCAACGACTCCTCAACAGCAACCGGACCCAGAGGGGGGGTGGGCGCACACCAAGAGGCCAGTCCAAAAACTTCCCCAGATGCAGTGGACCCAGCGGCGGCAGTTTGGGAAGGAGGATGATTCACGCAATGACGGTGTGATTTCCCCAGGCGCCGCTCGTCAGATCTCCCGGTGATGCAGATTCCCGAGCAGGGCTTCGCCGCGCTTCACTTCTCCGCACCAGTTCCACACCAGGTAAGAAAAACTTCCTCCTGCGCAGCTCTCCAGCTCCACAAAGATAGGAGCTACCTGGGGGAGCGGCGGCTTATATCCCCCCCGTACTTTTCCCGCCTTGCTGGCGGAGTCCCCCTATTGGGGGGTTTGTACCCCGCCCGGCCCCCCATTGGACGGGGGGCCTTGTGCCTCACTGGCACCTGCAGCGTGGGCGCGGGGCGCTCTTCCCGCTTCTGGGCGCTCTAGGGCACCCAGAACCAGATCTTTCTGGGGCTCGGCGTCGGTTATGGCGCCGGCCCTCGAGGCACCCTTCGGGGGCGGCCTCTGCGAGTTATCACCAGCAGAATTAAAATTTCACCTGAACTTACCACAAATGTAACACTGTCTCGTAGCCTAAGCTTGCAATTGACCGTAATCTTACCACTGTCTCGTAGCCTAATCTAGCACTGTTTGGTAACCTGATCTTGCAACTAACCAGCAACACAGTTGTAATTTGAGTAGTGGTAATTTTTGGAAGTCGTGACTTTGAAGTAGTGGTAGGTCAAAGTAATTAATTTTAGGTAGTGGAACACTCTCCACCTAAACTTGGCCCAAACCAAGGGATTCACATATGGGCTGCAAATATGCAAAACAAACGTCCTCAAAGAGGCACAAAACCACAGCCTGCATACTTGAGTAAATGTATACATTCACATCTGCAGAAGTGGTGGTCAAGGAAGACCTTCAGGTAGGCTGCAAGGGTTTAGTGTGCCTAATTCTGCTGCACCTGCACCGTGCACGTGCCATGGCCTGGCTTCACCGGATCTTTGGTGGGCAATTTAACTGGCAGACAGTGTTCAATTAAACAGGGTCAATGAGTATCACACTACAGCACTGGTAGGGAGCATCCCCTCGTGCTAGGATTGAAATCTATCTTTAATTGTTCCATCTTCTCTCTGCGTGCCCCTACGACTGAGACCACAAGGGGGCACAAGTGAGCATCCTTCTTACAGGTGCTGCAACTACTGACAGTCCTCTCTTGACCAGCGATACAGAAAGGGTGGTTGACTGACAGGCAAATGAGAGGATGTCCATATATGTCATGTTGGGTGTATGTTGACCTAAGAGGGGGTCATGCGGGCATATGTTCTCTACCATGAAACTTTTCAGTGTTGATTGCCCGGGCACAACCCCTGTCCACTTGGTGCCATTCATTTTGTTGGCACAGAAATGAAAGGTTTCAGGTACAGCAATTTCTGGGTTTGTTCTGTCAGTTGTTATCTCCCCGTGCCTCAAAATGAATCTGACCTTATGTAACCTAATCTGGTGGTCGTATAAAGCGCCCTAACGTCCCCGGGCCCTCTATATAAAACTGTAAAACAAAAAAACAAAATTCCGTGCACATTAGGTGGCGTTCGAGCAGAGTCTGCGGTTTTTCAAACGGTGCCAACGGATGGCGAGTCTGAGCTTTTTGTAGCAGCCTTTACCACAGTGATGGGGGCAGCACAGTGACACAAGGCAACTCAAATACCAGATGCCAGGCTCAGGCGGACATGGGAAGAAGTGGTCAGGCCTCCTCTTAAAAGCTAGTTCCCTATTTCAACGAATGCATCTGGTACGCGATTATACTTTTCAAAACCTTTATTACTTTTTAAGAATTTGCAGAGAACAAACAACTTGGATTTAAAAGATACGGCCGCACACAATAGATTAGAGCACTCTTCAATGCCAAATTCACACGCAAGCTGCTGGGGAGGAAACTGAACTCGATTCGAAGCCACACCTTTGAAGGGCAAACTAAGATGTGACCCCAAAGGGTGAGAAATGCATGGCACAGAACCGGTCAATGCAAGTGATCAGCAAACAACTCCTGTCTACATACAGAACTAGAAAGACCTCTTAAAGCCCCAGATTAGAAGTATGGGGGATATCCTAGAAGTAACTTTCTGAAATCTTGTAGCGGGTTTCATGAAAAATTAAGTGCATCTTTAAATCTGACATGTTTTTATCATGTTTGCCTTATTGACAATCTATTAA
This sequence comes from Calotriton arnoldi, assembly GCA_963921515.1. Lineage (NCBI taxonomy): Eukaryota > Metazoa > Chordata > Amphibia > Caudata > Salamandridae > Calotriton > Calotriton arnoldi. The sequence goes on from CAWUFW010002152.1 coordinate 1,064,718, forward strand.
AAAATCAATCACAGGAACGAACACATCTAACTTATTTGTATGTGTCCTTATATGAAAAGTCGATCTGTTCCTCCATTTCACTTTCACAAAACCAGAGCCCCATTTCAGAAGCAAGATGATTTAAAAGCGTGACATTTTGGCATCCACTTCACGTGAGAGACTGCAGGCCCAAAAGTGCTTATTTTTGAGTGGGCTTTGGTAAGCGTAAAGTCACTTCCTTTTGTATATCTACCAATACTATTGAAGAGATTGTAACAGACAAAGACAAGAAACAGACACGAGGAGAGGCGCATGGTGTTATAGACTCAAGTCTCTGCCAGTTATATACATTCCTCTGTGTGTGGTGTTTAAGATTTCTTTAGTACAGTTGAAAAGCACTGGTGACTGCACAGGAAAATATACCTATACACAGGGGCACAATTAGATCCGAACTTCGGTGGGCGACTAACAGGTCAAACAATGGAGGCGGAGATAACTCTTCAAACAGAGGGGCGGAGCTATCCTTATAGCCAATAAACGAAAAAAGAGTGATTAATTGTGCATATGAAACATATTGTTAAATCCCCATACGAGTATAACAAACATGTTTTAGTGGATCTGACAGTGTCTATAGGCTACTGAGAGATCTTTAGAAAGAGGAACGAGTGATTGGACTACCCAATGTCAGCTTATACACATTTTGATCAAAAGCACTTTAGAGCCACTTTTTGCAAAGTTATTTCAAGATGACAACCCTTTGTTCCCATTTCTCCCAAAAATTCAGAAAGATGCTACGGCTTGACTGTTGACCAAAGGTGCATTTTTAGTCTGCTCATAAGGACATGCAACAAGCGCTTGTTTGAGGCCGCACACATGTACAGGTCTGAGAATATTGAGCTCAGTCGGTACAAAATGTTGGAATGTGGGACTTGGAATTCTCAGGTTTATTCCTACTGCATCTTACATTCCTCCTGAGATTGAATAGGTGAGTTCCAATCAGTTGGTAATATTACCACCTGTAAATTACTCTATCAGGAATCTGTGATATTCTAAATCAAAATAAAATTGTTGTTGTTAGCACCCACATTCAGCAGCTCTCCTAAGAGAGGACAGAGCTACATCCATAGAGGAAGCTGCAAGGCCTAAAGAACTGGCAAAAAGGTAGTTGCCTTGAAATTACTTTGGAGCAAATCGTGTTCTAGCATGCAAAGGTTACAAGTATTCCTTCAAGCCCCAGAACACATTAAATGTGTGGCTGATGTGCGAAGTCCTGCAAAGACGCCACTCCAACAGAAACAGAAATAGTGACACTTAATAACATATGGTATTATAGCAACAACTATGCTTTCACTATTTTTCTCAAGCCCAGCACATATTGTGTGAAATCCACTAAAATATCTATATTCTTTTTGGATCCTGCGAGGCAATGTGCTTTATAAAATGCAACATTTGTTATGAATTTCTCCCAAATTTCTTTTTTGGGAAGAATGACCACATTCTCTATAATGGTTGTTTCTAAATATCTACACATATTATACCAATTACCAGGGCGTGGTTGGTGGAAGGGACAACCTTAAATGGACCACAAGAGAGGCACAACAAAGACAACAGTTGCAGCCAGTTTGTCATCACGACACAGGACTAAGTAGTGCACAAAATAGTGTTTTCATTGTGCAATGCTTTTGATTTGGTAACCTGTTATGCACAATATCAGAATTATACTGCTTTTGACAGTCCCAGGCTTACCTTGACAGAAGAATAATGTTTTAAAAGCATTTTGCTTCCAAACTACACAGCAATAAAAAGCATACACACGGGGAGCTGGTAAACTGCCTCCGTATAACCAACATCTCAGAAAAAAAAACACAAGGCATAACTTAAAGCAAATCCAACATCTGTGTTACAATGCACTCTGAGAAACTGATCATACAGGTGTTTGCTTTAGGTGGGAGACGTACGGCTGTGGTCAGACATAGATTATATGTTCAGGCTTCATATAGCTGAGCTGTCCCTCAGATTACCCATAGGTCAGTGTTGGAAAACGAGGCAGTATCTGTGAGGCCTGCACAAATAACATGACTTCATTTGTCCTTCACTGGGAACCAAACACCCAATTGTAGCGCCTGACTCTCAGAGGGTAGCGTTGCAGAGCAGTCTAAGGCTTACTCAAGGGAGGTGGTGTGGGCTAGTAATCGCCATTTGCAGGTGCGCAGAAATAACACTCAATAATTGATTGTCCAGTCTGTACTTTGCTTTATAAAAGTAAGAGTACATTTATTAAACACACACACTACTCAATACTATGCACCAATTTACAAATATACATAAGCTGTTGGAATTACTTTGTGACATTGCATAACATCTCCACCACTCCCGCGGGGGGGTGGGGTCTAGTACCACCACTCCCATGTATGCACATCATCTTGCCCCCAATGCAGTTAGTTGAACATAACCTGGAGCGAGGGCCCTGCGCACTGGCACCATCCCAGTGGCGACCCACCCCATTATCTCAACAAGCATTTAAAATAGGTAACCCTGCCTTGGTGACACACAACCCTGACTGAGCATTTCCTACTGACCATGAAGTATACACCTCTACACCTTAAGAGCTAGCAGTCTGGGTTCTTCACCTAAGCGTAGCAGCAAGAATACATGTTTAAGCCTCACTTTAGAATGACAGTACTCATCACATTTGTGGATCATTAGAATGCATTGCAATTACAGCCCCTAAAGGCATCACAGATAAAATCACAGGATTACGCTTATACAGACAGACACCCTAGCAGGAATGTCTGGCAACATAACCCCACTTTGCATATGACATCACCTAACACATGTGACCTTCAGTCCCCCTAAAAGAAATAACGTGGTTAAATGTATTTGTGGTGCAATTACACCGCTTCACCTCCAGGGAATGCCCTTCTCCAGACATCCCCAACTCAGCCTTTCACACCTTGGTGCATTCCTCAATACACCCCCAGCTGTAGAACAAAAGTTCCAGCCCAGGAGGTGATTCAATGCTGGCTGAGCCCTTGAGGGGTTGTTTCTTTTAGGTTCCCAGGAGACTGAGGGAGGGACTTTTCACTCTTCGTGCTGGGGGAGACTGCGCTTCTCCAGCAGCTCCCCCTGCACCTTGGCACACCGGTGGTGGTGACCCCGTTCTCCTGGGGCCACCACAAGCAAAGAAAACGCTGGTTGCCCTTGCAGGCCGGTCCGGGCCTGCAAGGCATTATGGGATCCTTTGCATTTTAGAACAGCGGCTCTCCCGCTGCTCCGGGGAGAGCCGTAATGTGGGCCTCCGGCTGCTTTTGACCTCCGTTGGAGGGTCCGGTCCCACCCGGACCCCCAGGTAAGTGATAAGGCTCGGGGAGCCCACCCCCGGCCGATCATGCCAATTTTTGGGGGCCCGGTCCCACCCAGGCCCCTCCTCTCGTGTATGGGGTCCCGGTCCCACCCGGGACCCCCGCAGGACCTCCACGTTGGTGGGCAGTCTGGGGAGCCCACCCCCGGCTGCCCCCCCCCCGGCTCCCCGCCCAGCCAGCACCCTCGCGTGCTGCCACGGGAGCCGGCACAACAGTTCTGGTCTGCCCGCTCCGGCGGGCAGACGCGCAGACCTTCGCCGGCTCCTCCGGCTTTCTACCCGCCTTCCAGCACTCGGGGCCCGGGGATGGGATCCCGGGCCCCCGAACAACTTCGGGGGGCGCGACGGCGCTCCCCCATCCAGCATCGGCGGGGCCAGGGTGGGCTCCTGGCGCCCCGCTTGGGGGCATCTTCACGGGGAGCGCGACGGCGCTCCCTGACTTTGCTTCGGGGCCCGGGGATGGGATGCCGGGCCCCTCGAGACCTCTCCACAGGGGGCGCGACGGCGCTCCCCGCCCCCAGCTCCTTTTCTTCTTCGGGGCCCGGGGATGGGGTCCCGGGCCCCTTGCGCACATTTTCGCGGGGGGCGCGACGGCGCTCCCCTGCCTCCGGTTTCGGCGGGGGCCAGGGTGGGCTCCTGGCACCCCGAGGAGGGCATTTTTCACGGGGAGCGCGACGGCGCTCCCCAACTTTTCTTCTTGTGGGGGCAGCCCCCAAGACCTGACCCACCACGGGGGCACTTCTTGGACGGCGGCGGAGCCCCACGCGCTTCGTCGTCGATCCTCAGAGTTCAAAGGTCGCCTACCTTCAGGGGGGCCTATCTCAGCCCCCAGTGGTCCGATCTTCATGATCTTGGCCTCTTCTTGCTCCTGGTGGCGCTCCCCAGCCACTGGGAGCACTCTCTTTCGCCTTCTGGGTCTCTGAGAGGGGGGGATTCAGCAGGGAGCTGTCTTCACCGGCTCCCTGCGCCAGCCTTTCGCCTGGCTCTCCTCCTGGGCCTCTCTTCTCCCTGTGCAGAGGCCCCTGCTTCTGCGCACTGGTCCTGGACTCTTCTCCTGGTGCTGTTCAGGATTCTGGAGCAGTCAGTGGGTTCCTCCTTCCAACTGCCCATTGCGCCAGGCTCCAGCACCTTCTGCCTCAGCAGACCACACCCCAGAGAGAGCTTCTCTTCCTGTACAAGTTCTTTTATAGAAGTTGGGGAGGGGGCTGGCAGGAAGTCTCTGTTTGCCCTATCACACAGCGACACATCACTTCTCTGCCCCTGCTCCCTCCTTCCTGCCCAGGCCTCTGGGTTGGTTCAAGATGGCGTTGTCCAGGGTCTCCTGCCACATGGTCTCTGAAAAAAGCCCCTTCCCCCCAGGGCTGCCTTCTCCCTGGTGCAGCCTGGTGCCTGGCACCCAGTGATAGCTGCTGATGGATGAGCCTGTAGCTCCACCCATCTTCTCTTCCTTGGAGAGGAGGCCTTAGCTCGTGGAAGAAAGGTTATCAATCCAGCCTGCTGAGGGCAGGCCCCAGCCAGGCCCTGGTTATGGCTGACTCAGAGAAATATGACATTTCTGGATGACCCAAAAGCAGTACAAATATGACTTTGGACTCTGCAGAATACTTCTTCTCACACCCGTTACAGTGGACTTTAGTGCGTGGCTGGAATTTATAGGCCTTAGGAAAGTAAAACTAGCCCATGTGTTCCCTATCCCCACGCCAGGAATCTCCCCTGCGCAGCCCGCACACGTGTGCACACGCATGTACACATGTGTCTGCATGTAACTAGCCCGGTGTCCCTCACTCCTGCTGCTGCGCAGCGGCCTGGTCAAGCCAGGGGGACACCAGTAAAATCCCCATGCAGTCTCTTTCATTATGAGCTCACTGTGGGTGAGTCCCAACTTATGAGGCTCCCCCACAGTAAAAGCTCAACAATTAGGTGCTCAAAAAGCGAAAAATCCAGGCGGCCCATAGTGTCAGAACCACCTTCTAACAGTCAGGTAACAAAAACTTGAGCTATCCCTCAATTTACAATGCTCCATCTCCAAAGGACAAGAGCTATAACCCACCATTTCTACTATATTTCTTCTTAAATATGCCACCAGTCCTGCATTTAATGCCTGAGGGTAATGATAATAATGATTCCCATTTGTAAAGTGCAAACATATCATCCCCTTAAGGCAGTCGCGGCTCACAATACTCGTGGTTGGGGGCGGGAGGGGTAGTTGTGGTACCGCGGGGGAGTTAAAAGATTTTTTTTTTTTTAAACGTACCTGACCGGGTCCTGCGCTGCCTCTGCTCCTGGGCCGGGTCCACATTTGGCGTTTCCCTGCTCCTGAACAGGAACAGGAACAGGCATGCTCCCTCCCCTCCCTTAAGCCAATCACAATGCTGCGATGGCAGCATTGTGATTGGTGTGGACAGCGCCCAGTAGGGCGCCTGTAGGGAGGCCAATTTCTCTATGTAGGCTGCATGCAGCCTACTTAGAGAAAATGTAGAGTGCGCATGGCTGGTTTGGTCGGCCCCAGAGGTGCAAGCCACTCCGACCCGCCCTCCCGCCCGCCCCCAACCAGGCATACCCTTCCGCCCACCCCCAACCAGGCATACCCTGCCTTCTGCTTTCTTGCAGTACGAGAAGCAGAAACATAAAATGGTATTTAAAATACCATTTTATGTTTCTGCTTCTCGCACTGCGAAAAAGCAGTGGGGTGATGCTCCTCCACCCTAATGGAGGAGCCGCCCCTGTCTTAAGGGTTTCAAGGCACTGGGGGCCGTTGGGGAGATTAAGTGAGCTATTGCCCAGAGTCACATGATGCTGAGCTGGGCTGACGCCAGGAATTGAACTGTGAGCCCCGCGCTGCAGAGTCAGCTGCTCTGGCTGCTGCGCCACACCTCTAAATATATTGAAAACCTAACAACATCATAACAGATATGAAAATAATGACTAAAACACATGACTTTTAAGAACCTTCCTTAACATAGAAAGGCCTTTTAGCTTGCACAGGCTAAGACTGAGTGCATTCCAAATAAGGAAGGCCCCCACTCTACCATCAAGTCATTGGACTGATAGCAGGAGGGAAAGACAAAAATGAAGGGATCACTTAAATCATTAAACAAACACATAAGCATGGGTCCTTTTTCATAATAGGCTCTGTAGGATAAGGAACACCTTATAATGGATGCTTCTAGAAACTGGCAAACAATGCAGCTTACGGTGAGCCTCGGAGAACCTATCAAATTTTCCTGAAAATTCATGAAAGGTTATGCTGCCATATTCTAAAAACCTTGAAACTGGCAAATAGCTGATTCAGGAAGAGTAACATAGCAAGAACTGGCATAGTTAAATCTAGAAAAGATCATGATGGTAGAATTAAAAGCACAATCTCTTACTGACTGAATCAAAAGAAGGTTTTTGTTCAACATCCTTTCTGATGGAACCTTGCATTCTCTGTCTTGTTAAGTTAAAGTGTGGTGAAGTACCCTCCTCTGTATTTGTAAATGTGGTGGGATCTGATAACTAAGTCTTTCTCTGTTGGTCTATCTCCAGGCACTTTAAGTAGCCCACCATGGCCCTCATTACAAATAGCATGGTATTGGCAGGATTACCATGAGGTAACAATCCACCAGTAGTGTGCAATTATGATTTAAGTCCCATGGAATGGGAAATTAGTGTGCGGACCCAGATTTACCTGGTGGTATCCCACATGGCATTCCCTTTTCTGTGTAGTTTAACACACACATCTACTACCTGCTCTAAGCAGGTGAAAAAAGTGTGCAAGAGGTGTATAAGGAGGTGTAAGGCAGGGGTGGAGGGAGGGTGAAGGAACGAGTGGACAATGTTGGCTGGCAGGTGGGAGCATATCATGCTCCCCAGTGCCTTCTCTGATGAATTGGGCAAAGGACATGGAAGGGGTGTGGGCTAGAAGCAGCCTTTTCCCATAGTGATTTTTCATGCTGGATTTTCCAGTTGGTAAAATCAGGTTTTTTGTTCCCACACACAGTAAATCTGGGTGCAGGAACACTGGACTGCATATATTTGTGTGGAACGGAATTCCACGTGGAACTTCTGCTCTGCACAGTTTGTGAGCAGGGCCCATGTCCTTCATGGGCACCTTGCAGATGGGTTAATTAGAGACAGAGAGTTATGAGAAGCAATGAAAAAATACACAAAACCTCCTCTACCAGTGAATGGCTTTTTGATCAATCAATCAATCAATCAATCAATCAATGAATTTGTAAAGCACGCTACTTACCCGCGAGGGTCTCAAGGCGCTGGGGAGAAAAAAAGGGGAGGGGGGTGCTGCTACTGGTCGAACAACCAGGTCTTGAGTAGCCTCCTGAAGGTCAGCAGGTCTTGGGTCTGTCGTAGGCTTAGTGGAAGGGTGTTCCAGGTCTTGGCGGCGAGGTGGGAGAAGGATCTGCCGCCGGTGGTGGATCTTCGAATGCGAGGGACAGTGGCGAGGGAGAGGTCGGCGGGGCGGAGTTGGCGGTTGGGGACGTAGAAGAGGAGTCGTCTGTTGAGGTAGGCTGGGCCAGTCTTGTGGAGTGCCTTGTGTGCGTGGATGAGGAGTTTGAAGGAGATTTTCCTGTCGACGGGGAGCCAGTGCAGGTTCCTCAGGCGGGGGGTGATGTGGCTGTGGCGTGGTACATCGAGGATCAGGCGTGCGGAGGCGTTTTGTATGCGTTGCAGTCGCTTGATGAGCTTGGCCGGGGCTCCCGCGTAGAGGGCGTTCCCATAGTCCAGTCTGCTACTGACGAGGGCCTGGGTGACTGTTCTTCTTGTGTCTGTCGGGATCCACCTGTAGATCTTGCGAAGCATGCGGAGGGTGTTGAAGCAGGAGGATGAGACTGCGTTGACTTGCCTGGCCATGGAGAGCGTTGAGTCGAGGATGACTCCAGGTTGCGTGCGTGGTCGGTGGGTGTCGGGGCTGCTCCCAGCGTCGTTGGCCACCAGGAGTCGTCCCAGGCTGAGGGGTTGGAGCCGAGGATGAGGACCTCTGTCTTCTCCGTGTTCAGTTTTAGTCGGCTGATCTTCATCCAATTGGCGACGGCCTTCATTCCTTCATGGAGATTGACTTTGGCGGCGAGGGGGTCCTTGGTGAGGGAGAGGATCAGTTGAGTGTCGTCGGCGTAGGAGATTATGTTGAGGTCGTGCTGTCTGGCGATGCATGCGAGCGGGGCCAGGTAGATGTTGAACAGTGTTGGGCTGAGGGACGATCCCTGGGGTACGCCGCAGATGATCTCGGAGGCTTCGGATCGGAATGGTGGGAGGCGGACTCTCTGGGTTCTGCCGGTGAGGAAGGAGGTGGCCCATTCCAGGGCCTTGTCTCGGATCCCTGCGTCGTGGAGGCGTGCGCGTAGAGTGCGGTGGCAGACAGTGCCGAAGGCGGCGGAGAGGTCCAGCAGGATGAGGGCTGCGGTCTCACCGTTGTCCAGCAGGATCCTGATGTCGTCGGTGGCGGCGATGAGGGCAGTCTCAGTGCTGTGGTTGCTGCGGAACCCCGATTGGGATGGGTCCAGGATGCTGTTTTCTTCGAGGTATCGGGTTAGCTGTTTGTTGACAATCTTCTCGATGACCTTGGCTGGGAACGGAAGCAGGGAGATGGGCCGGAAGTTCTTGAGGTCTCTCGGGTCCGCCTTGGGTTTTTGAGTAGGACGTTGATCTCTGCGTGTTTCCAGCTCTCTGGGAAGGTCGCGGTCTCGAAGGAGAGATTGATGACGTTGCACAGGTGGGGTGCGATGGAGCTGCTGGCTTTGTTGAAGATGTGGTGCGGGAAAGGGTCTGACGGGGAGCCGGAGTGTATTGTGCTCATGGTCTTGATGGTGTCCTCAATGTTTACGCTGGCCCAGGCTGGCAGGGGGTCGTGGACGATGGTGTGCGGTGGGTCTGGTGCATCGATCTTAGTTGGGGCTGTCTGGGTGTTGAAGCTGTCGTGGATGTCGGCGATCTTGCAGTGGAAGAAGGTGGCGAGGGAATCGCACAGGGGTTGCAACGGCGGGATGTCGTTGGTGTTGGAGCTGGGGTTGGAGAGTTCCTTCACGATGTTGAAAAGCTCCTTGCTGTTGTGTGCATTGTTGTCGAGGCGGTCTTTGAAGGAGATTCTCTTGGCGGACTTGATGAGGTGGTGGTGGTTACGGATGGCGTCTTTGTGGGCTGCGTGGCTGTCCGGTGTCTTATCACTGTGCCATTTCTTCTCTAGTTTCCGGCAGGTGCGCTTGGAAGCTAGGAGTTCCGAGGTGAACCAGCTGGCTCTTTTGGTGGTGTCACTGTGGGTGAGTTTTTCAGCGGGGCGAGGTGTTGGCACAGTCGTCCATCCATCGTCTGAGGTTGCAGGCGGCGTCGTCGGTGTTGGATGGGTCGGAGGGAGGGCTGAGAGCGAGGGTTGCCCGTAGTTGGTCTTCGGTGACTTTGCTCCAGCAGCGGCGTGGGATCTGTTGGGTGCGGTGGTGTGTGGTGGGTTTCTGGAAGGTGAAATGGATGCAGCGGTGGTCGGTCCAGAGGAGTTCCGTGGTGTGGCTGAAGGAGACGTGGGAGCTTGAGGAGAAGATGGGGTCAAGCGTGTGGCCGGCGGAATGGGTCGGTGTTGTGACGAGCTGGCTCAGACCGAGGTTGGCGAGGTTGGCGATCAGGGTGGTGGAGTTGCTGTCGTTGTTGTTCTCCAGGTGAAAGTTCAGGTCTCCGAGGAGGATGTAGTCGGTAGAGGTCAGGGCGTGCGTGCTGATGAAGTCAGCGATGGAGTCGCTGAACTGGGGTCGGGGCCCAGGGGTCTGTAGACAAGGGTGCCTCTAAGGGTGGTGTTGGGGTCCGTGTGGATCTGGAAGTGCATGTGTTCGGCGGTGCTGAGAGTGTCGTCGGTGCTGGTCGAGACCCTGATGGTGTTCTTGTGGACGATGGCGATTCCTCCTCCTACTGCGTTGATGCGGTCTCTGCGGGTGATCTTATAGCCGTCTGGGATGGCTATGGCGATGTCGGGGGCGGAGGAGTCGTTCATCCAGGTCTCTGTCAGGAAGGCGACGTCTGGTGATGATGTGTCGAGCAGGTCCCAGAGCTCGATGGCGTGTTTGCGTGCAGAGCGGGTGTTCAGTAGGATGCATCGGAGGTGGTTGAGGTCCTTCTTGGTGGGCGCTTCGGTGGCTCTGAGGCTGGTGTAGCTGCAGTTCCGGCAGGTGAAGGGGCCATGTGTGCGTTTCGGGGCGGCCTTGAAGCAGTTGTGCGTCCGTCCGGGGTTGAGAGCGTGGAGTGTGGTGGCATCGTAGCGGCGTCGGTCCTCGAGGCTGGTGCGGGGGGCGCACGGCCCAGGGGTTCTGGTGCTGGGCGCGGTCCAGGCGCGGACGGGCGCAGACGGGCTTGCCTTAGGCGTGCCTTCGGCGCGCCAGCGGCGCGGCCGCACAGCGGCCGCCATATTTGGGGAGGTGGGAGGGAGGAGCAGCTGGGAGGCGGGAGGCAGGGGCAGCGAATGGGCAGTCAGGGGGGCGGGGCCACAGGGGACGCAGCGGCGGGAGTGGAGAGAGGCAGCGAGGGGTACAGAAGGAAAAACAAGGACACAGTGAAAATGGGGGCAGCGAGGACACAGTTCAATGGGAGCAGCGAGGGGTACAGAAGGAAAAACAAGGACACAGTGAAAATGGGGGCAGCGAGGACACAGTTCAATGGGGGCAGCGAGGGGTACAGAAGGAAAAACAAGGACACAGTTCAATGGGGGCAGCGAGGGGTACAGAAGGAAAAACAAGGACACAGTGAAAATGGGGGCAGCGAGGGGTACAGAAGGAAAACAAGGACACAGTGAAAATGGGGGCAGCGAGGGGTACAGAAGGAAAAACGAGGACACAGTGAAAATGGGGGCAGCGAGGGGAAACAGAAGGAAAACGGGCACCGAGGCCACAAGCAGAGGGCGAAGCTTACCAGCAGCAGCAGCGGGCGGACAACACAGGCGGAGCTGTGTGGTGGGGAGCGACCTACCTGGCAAGGTCAAGGGTCGCTCTCCTCACCGCGCAGCGGCCGCCATATATGGGGAGGTGGGAGGGAGGAGCAGCTGGGAGGCGGGAGGCAGGGGCAGCGAATGGGCAGTCAGGGGCGGGGCCGCAGGGACGCAGCGGCGGGAGTGGAGAGAGGCAGCGAGGGGTACAGAAGGAAAATCAAGGACACAGTGAAAATGGGGGCAGCGAGGACACAGTTCAATGGGGGCAGCGAGGGGTACAGAAGGAAAAACAAGGACACAGTGAAAATGGGGGCAGCGAGGACACAGTTCAATGGGGGCAGCGAGGGGTACAGAAGGAAAAACAAGGACACAGTTCAATGGGGGCAGCGAGGGGTACAGAAGGAAAAACAAGGACACAGTGAAAATGGGGGCAGCGAGGACACAGTTCAATGGGGGCAGCGAGGGGTACAGAAGGAAAACAAGGACACAGTGAAAATGGGGGCAGCGAGGGGTACAGAAGGAAAAACGAGGACACAGTGAAAATGGGGGCAGCGAGGGGAAACAGAAGGAAAACGGGCACCGAGGCCACAAGCAGAGGGGCGAGCTTACCAGCAGCAGCAGCGGGCGGACAACACAGGCGGAGCTGTGTGGTGGGGAGCGACCTACCTGGCAAGGTCAAGGGTCGCTCTCCTCACCGCGCAGCGGCCGCCATATATGGGGAGGTGGGAGGGAGGAGCAGCTGGGAGGCGGGAGGCAGGGGCAGCGAATGGGCAGTCAGGGGGCGGGGCCGCAGGGACGCAGCGGCGGGAGTGGAGAGAGGCAGCGAGGGTACAGAAGGAAAAACAAGGACACAGTGAAAATGGGGCAGCGAGGACACAGTTCAATGGGGGCAACGAGGGGTACAGAAGGAAAAACAAGGACACAGTGAAAATGGGGGCAGCGAGGACACAGTTCAATGGGGGCAGCGAGGGGTACAGAAGGAAAAACAAGGACACAGTTCAATGGGGGCAGCGAGGGGTACAGAAGGAAAAACAAGGACACAGTGAAAATGGGGGCAGCGAGGACACAGTTCAATGGGGGCAGCGAGGGGTACAGAAGGAAAACAAGGACACAGTGAAAATGGGGGCAGCGAGGGGTACAGAAGGAAAAACGAGGACACAGTGAAAATGGGGGCAGCGAGGGGAAACAGAAGGAAAACGGGCACCGAGGCCACAAGCAGAGGGGCGAGCTTACCAGCAGCAGCAGCGGGCGGACAACACAGGCGGAGCTGTGTGCTGGGATGACCCCAGTGGCTGAAATGGGTGGGATCTATTGGGAATGTTATTCCCACACTTTTTAAATTTTTACAAAACCAATTTTCGTACTTAAAAAAAACCACTCCAGAATGGCTAATGGGAACCTTAAGGATCATCTGGCTGAAAAGAATGAAGGTGGTCGCCTGTTCTTTAAAGGCAAGGAAGAGACAGACAGAGAAAGAAGAAACAATCCTTCTCATTGGTGTGTCTGCTGACGTAAAGAAATGTTAATGTGTGCAATTAGTTAATCAACAAATCTAAAGGCCGCTTAGGAGTCAGTATACTGCTTTTTTAAGGCTTCATGGGGCAAACGTTTATTCCTTTTGAGAGGTAATGTAAAGGTGTTATCAGCTGCATTCTGGAGAAAGTCTTTATATGGAAAACCTATAAACAAAAAGTTTGCACTCAGTACAGTCTGAGTCCATAGTACTAAAAATATAGGGGCATATTAGCAAGACCGGCGATAAAATTATCGCCGTTTTAGCGACAGGAACTGCCGCTAAAACGGCGATAATGGGCTTGCTAATATGCGTTATAGAATTCAATAGAAGCCCAGGTTAGATGTGCAGGACATCTAACCTGGGCTTCTATTGGAATTCTATAACGCATATTAGCAAGCCCATTATCGCCGTTTTAACGGCAGTTTCCTGCCGCTAAAACGGCGATAATTTTATCGCCGGTCTTGCTAATATGCCCCATATTGTTTTAACACATGTTTAGACAGATTTACTTACGATCTGTGCCTGGTAACAAAAGTGACACTAACCTGCTCAAACTGTTAATGTAGCTGGCTATAACTTGAAGAAATGTCTTTATTTTTCCTAACTTTTGGAACTTTGCATGTGAGCTGCACCATACAGCACACATACATAGTGGGAAAAGTGTAAGCATACTAGAAGGATACCTTTCCTGAAGATGAAATGGCAACAAAAAAGTAGCAGAGTATTTTGTTCTTTTGTGCCACGTCGCCTGCTTTGCTCTCAGGATCAGAGTTCACATATTTTCTTTTATCCTCCTCAACCAGTCCACAGGATGACCTAGGAAAGACTTTGTACAAGGTTGTCATGTGGCCCCATCTCCAAAGCAGGCCAGTACAGATCAGCTGAAGAATAGAGTGTATTTTGGAAACTGCTGCAGCCCAAGCTAAGGCACAAACCGAGGAGGTGGTCTGGGGACAAGCCCTTGCATGCCTGCCTATATACACACGACTCAGTAGCAATGCCATCTGCATCACACGCCACGTCAATGAGGCGTAAAACCACACTTTACATCAGCCCAGGCAATGGATGGTGTCCAGTATCTGAGGAAGCAAGCGCCCAGCTCACATGCTTCTTTCTGTCACACTTGGGCCTGACAAGTGCCACAGACTGGCTTACTGGGGCTTTGAGGGGCCCAGTACTGATGGAACTGCGGCAAATGAAATGGGCTCAGTGAGTCAGGATCCAGGGAGGACACTGCACCAGAGTTGAAGCCAGACTTCACTTTCAGCACATTCCCTTGCGTAGCAGCATAGCACTGATATCTCATAGCCAGGCAGCCAACCCAGATTTATTAGCACAAATGCATAAGTGAGTCTTATAACATATGCAGATCAAATTAAATAGGAGACAGCACACATCTATTATTATATGAATATTATGTTGCATATGTTTCAAACAATATAATGGATTACCTTACAGGCAATCCAAAAGCAGTGAGCGATGATGCACCTAAACTGGCTGCCAGTCTCATTAACCTACAAGCACCAGGGCTAAATAATAACTGATGCAGTTTTACAAATTGCTTCAAATGGGTTTATTCTGCCTCTGGAGACCATGGCCCAGCAGAACGCATCTCCCTCCAAAGGTGGACGTACACAGGCCAGACCCACAGCTGCTCAGGTCTGTAACTGTCCCAGTAAGTGCAAGGGTGCTACGCCTTCACTGGGGCCCTGCCGAAAGATTCCGAGGGTATTCTGATGGAGCACCCTCTTCTAGGCACTTTTTAGGTCTCGCCTTTTGGAATCGCTTCGGCTTTTCAGCCAAAAACGTGCACGCGTTCCATTGCCTTCAATGGCAACGCGTGCACGTTTGGCGATTCACTTGCGGGAGCGAGCGGCGCCATATGGTAGCAATTATCGCTCCTGGCGCCGCTCGCTCCCGCAAGTGAAACGCTTTCACTTTTTTTTTCTTTTTGCGCGCGCGCACACAACTCGCGGCCGCACGTCTTGCTTGTTGCGCGGCCAATGCTTGTTTTAGATGGCAGGCTACTTAAAGTGTGAATTAGAGACGAGTAGCGTGCTAAATCAAGGATTACATTAAACAGGCCACAGTGCAGTTAATCTATCTCAAACAGAAACAGAAACTATTAGCTAATGCAAACTCCTGTCATGGAATCCCTGCTTAGAGAATGCATGGCTACAAAGACATACAGAAGACGGGATTCTGGAATGTTGTGAAGTAAAGTAATACATGGTGCCTCTCTATTTTCTGAAGCTTCAGTTTTACACAAAAGGGCGCTGAAAGCAGGGAAGTACAAAAACAATTGCCCAAGATCGCAAGGAGAGGTAAAACTGAGCTTCGGCCTCCAGTCCCTGGTTCCAAACTAGGTGCTGTGACAATCAGACATTACCTCTTCGATTGTGATTTTATTTTAATAACACCCGTCTGCAAAGGGCTATTTATTTATGTGTCTGACAGCATTGTCTTCCATATCGCTGCACACAGCTTAGTATTTTAAAAGAAATGAGAAAAGAGAACCTGACTTAAAAGGAGAACGGTGCTGTAAATGTCCGGCAATATTTAGTTACATCAGTGTTTACTTTTCAGAGCACAGCTCCTCTGTAGTAAGGTGATTTTGGGATCTGCACAAGCCAAATAACAAGGACAAATTCGCCTTGTCGTCTCCAGTGCTCTATGGCAGAAACGAGCATGCCAGGAGAACCACGCGTTTCAGCTGCACTCACCTCTTTAGTGGGACCGAGCATGTCAGCTGAACTGCTCTATTTTAGTAGGACAGTGCGTGCTTTTATAGGATGTTCCATAATACATTTTAATGGGGCAGTGAGAACCTTTCAAAGAGCTGAGTATGCTTTTATCAGCTAGAGTGCTATAATTTAATCGGACAGTTCATGGCTTTTTTAATGGGGCAGTGTGTACCTTCCAATGAGGAGAGCCTGCCTTTATCTGCTTGCCTGCAAATCTTTAATGGGACAATACATTCTTCATTCTTTTATAAAGGACCAATAGTACTTTCAATGGGGCAGGGCCTGTCTTTCAACGGGAAAAGCATGCCTTTACCAGCTAGACTGCTACACTTTAGTGGGACAGTGCAAGCATTTATAAGGTGGCCCGCAGTGCGTGCCTTCTAATGGGCAGGAGGATGCCTTTACCAGCTAGACTGCTAAACTTTAGTGTCACAACGTATGTATTTATAAGTTACTCTTAATACTTTAAATGGGGAAGAACGTCCCTTCCAATGAGCAGGGCGTGCCTTCGTCAGCCAGACGACTTTAGTGAACAGCAGTGACGTTACATAAAATGATGAGGCCGTCTTGCAGAATGTGATGAGGGACCCCAGAGTCTCTCAAATTTCACAGATATACATTGGCTGAACGAGGGCCCCTTGTAGTTTTGGGGTCCCTTTGAAGGTTTAGGGCCCTTCCCGTGAAGCAGGGTCTAAAGGGGTCTGCATTTTGCCCCTGGTGGACAGTGCGTGCATTTATAAGGTGGCCCACAGTGCACACATTCCAAGGGTAGAAGATGCTTTTAGCAGCTAGATTCCTGCAGTCAGTGGGACAGGGCCTGCCTTGACAATGAATCCCACAGTACATCCCTTCTAATGGACAGGGCATGTCTTTATCGCCTGTACCACTACACTTTAGTGTGGTAAACATAAAAGTGCACGGGTGCCTTTACAAGAGACCCATAGTACTTTGAATGGGGCAGTAAGTGGCCTCTGATGGGCAGATCACCTAAACTGCTACACTTTGCTTTTCTATGGAGCCCAAGGTACCTTTAATAGCTCACTGCATACCCTTACAGCTTGAACAGTCATTTTATCTGTGGTCCTTTGCCTACTTTGATAAGCTGGGCAGTGATACTTTAATTGGCAAAGTGGATCTATTTTTTTAAGTTTCTTGGCAAGAGTCAATCAGGCAGTAACTACATACCTGATGCAGCACCATCATACCCCACAAAGCCCTGGCTGCTACTAACGTCATTAGGACGCATATGGCATGACAACAGGAATGACAGACCAAGAATGGCCATGGCAGCATATCTGACAGCCAGAAGACTGCGCACAGCACCAAATTTAGAGGTTACTTTCTCCTCCTGAGGAGGTCAGAAAATTGAAAAAAAGGTCCCTGGGGGAATGCGTTGCTTTGGTAGGACTTGAATGTTTCTTTTCCACTGGACCGCCCCTTTCAGTGGGACACAGCTCTACACTGCAATACCTGTATCATGCCTCTTGGCCGTTTCCAAGCAGCACTGCAGTAAATAATTCTGTTTGCTGTAGGTTGGACTAACATTAAAAATGCGAAGCTGCCACCGAGCACTACCTTTTGTGACAACACACAACGCTTTAATGATGTGACTTCAGTTATTGCTAACCCTGGGCGTAGTTCGCGTAGTAGCGCTACGCGTAGCTACGCGAAGTGCATTTCGCACTATGCGAGCTACGCGAACTGCGTACTGCACTGTGCAAAATGCTGTTCGCACTGATTGCACAGTGCCGGATGCTTGTCCGCACTGTGCAATGAGTGCAAACCGCATCTTGCACAGTGCAAGCGGTCGTTTTCTGCCGCTCGAGTAGATTTCTACTCGAGCGGCAGCTTTCTCAACGCAGACTGGTAGTTTTTCATCGCGAGCGGTCGCGAGCATATGCGACCACTCGCAATGAGAAACCTGACCTCCCCGCGTTGAGAATCTCGCTGGGAGGTTTATTTTCCACGCTCGCGATCGGCAACTTGATGTTGCTGATCGCGAACGACGAAAAGTCTCGCCGGGATGTAATTTTGCTTGCTCGCGGTCGCCAACTTGACGTTGAGGACCGCGAGCAAGCACAAATGACCGCTACACTATGCGTTTTTGCACTGTGCTCATGCAATTCGCGTAGTGCGAAGTAGCGCAAACTTCGCAAACTACGCGAGCGTAGCGTAGTACTTCGCCCAGGGTTAGTTATGGCTGAGAGGGTGTACTTATTTGCGCCATCTAAGGAGCTTTACTACTGGGACAGTGGCAGAATCTCCATGCAGATATTTTGAGGTGCTGAGTGTCTTGATTTTTTTTCTTCCGATTTTCAGCATAATTGCATTTAACAGTATTTCTCATTAGCGGTAGGCCACTCACATGTGTGGGACGAACATCTGTGCTTTGTTCCCTCAGAAGGATGGGACAAGAGGAGGCTGCGTCCCTCGAGTGCATTTGAATGATAATTGTCTGGATGCTTCAGTCACATCTGGAGATGCATATTCATGATATGCGCGGCTGATCCTTTTCGTTGAGGAGTTGGCCTCATTTTCTTTTATGTACTCTGATCATCAGCAGAGTAAATGTAAAGATGTGATATAACATGTTCTGTATCTTACGTGAGGATGTTGGTTTGCTCAGTTCAGACCCTTTCAAGTCAAGTTTAGGTTTGTACACCCAATTCTTTGTTGTCACTTTGGACCACACAGCTCCGTCTGTGTGCCCTGCTGCTGCCCCTGATTTTGCTCGTTTTTCCTTTCTGTGCCCCCTTGCTGCCCCTGATTGTGCTCGTTTTTTCCTTTCTGTGCCCCCCTTGCTGCCCCTGATTGTGCTCGTTTTTTTCCTTTCTGTGCCCCCTTGCTGCCCCTGATTGTGCTCGTTTTTCCTTTCTGTGCCCCCTTGCTGCCCCTGATTGTGCTCGTTTTTTTCCTTTCTGTGCCCCCCTTGCTGCCCCTGATTGTGCTCGTTTTTCCTTTCTGTGCCCCCTTGCTGCCCCTGATTGTGCTCGTTTTTCCTTTCTGTGCCCCCTTGCTGCCCCTGATTGTGCTCGTTTTTCCTTCTGTGCCCCCCTTGCTGCCCCTGATTGTGCTCGTTTTTCCTTTCTGTGCCCCCTTGCTGCCCCTGATTGTGCTCGTTTTTCCTTCTGTGCCCCCCTTGCTGCCCCTGATTGTGCTCGTTTTTCCTTTCTGTGCCCCCTTGCTGCCCCTGATTGTGCTCGTTTTTCCTTTCTGTGCCCCCTTGCTGCCCCTGATTGTGCTCGTTTTTCCTTTCTGTGCCCCCTTGCTGCCCCTGATTGTGCTCGTTTTTCCTTTCTGTGCCCCCTTGCTGCCCCTCATTGTGCTAGTTTTTCCTTTCTGTGCCCCCTTGATGCCCTGATTGTGCTCGTTTTCCCTTCTGTGCCTGTTTCCCGCCGCTGCGCTCTGCGGCCCCGCCCCCTCACTGCCCATTCGCTGCCCCATTCCCTGCTCCTCCCTCCCACCTCCCCATTTATGGCGGCCGCTGCGTGGTGAAGAGAGCGACCCCTGACCTTGACTGGTAGGTCGCTCCCCCACCACACAGCTCCGTCTGTGTGCCCTGCTGCTGCCCCTGATTTTGCTCGTTTTTCCTTTCTGTGCCCCTTGCTGCCCCTGATTGTGCTCGTTTTTCCTTTCTGTGCCCCTTGCTGCCCCTCATTGTGCTAGTTTTTCCTTTCTGTGCCCCCTTGCTGCCCCTGATTGTGCTCGTTTTTTTCCTTTCTGTGCCCCCTTGATGCCCTGATTGTGCTCGTTTTCCCTTCTGTGCCTGTTCCCGCCGCTGCGCCTGCGGCCCCGCCCCCTCACTGCCCATTCGCTGCCCCATTCCCTGCTCCTCCCTCCCACCTCCCCATTTATGGCGGCCGCTTTGCGGCCGCGCAGTGGACGTGCGCAGCGGGCGCGCCGCTGGCTCGCCGAAGGCGCCCCTAAGGCAAGCCCGTCTGCGCCCCTCCACGCCGTGACCGCGCCCAGCGCCAGACCCCCTGGTCCGGGCATCCCCCGCGCCCGCCACATCAACAGACGCCGGTACGACGCCAGCACCCTCCACGCACTCAACCCCGGAAAAGATCACGCCTGCTACCAGGCCACCCCAAAGCGCACCCAAGGGCCCTTCACCTGCCGGAACTGCAACTTCGCCAGCACCCGCCCCGCCAAACCACCGCCCAGGAAAGAACCCAACTACCTCAGATGCATCCTCCTCAACACCCGCTCCGCCCGCAAACACGCCATCGAACTCTGGGACCTTCTCGACTCAACCTCCCCAGACGTCGCATTCCTGACGGAGACCTGGCTGAATCCCGCTTCAGCCCCCGACATCGCCATTGCCATCCCGGACGGATACAAGATCACCCGCAGGGACCGCACCAACGGAGTCGGAGGAGGCATCGCTATCGTCCACAGGAACACCCTCAGAGTCTCAACCAACACCGACGACACCCTCAGCACCGCCGAACACATGCACTTCCAGATCCACACCGATCCCAACACCACCCTCAGAGGAACCCTCATCTACAGACCCCCGGACCCCGACCACAGTTCAGCGATTCCATCGCTGACTTCGTCAGCACACACGCCATCGCCTCCACGGACTACATCCTCCTCAGGGACCTGAACTTCCACCTCGAGAACAACAAGGACACCAACTCCACCACCCTGATCGACAACCTCGCCACCCTCGGACTCAGACAGCTCGTGACTACACCCACCCACGCCGCCGGCCACACGCTCGACTCCATCTTTTCCGCAAGCCCACACGTCTCCTTCAACCACACCTCCGAACCCCACTGGACTGACCACCACTGCATCCACTTCACCTACAGGAAGCCCACCACGCACCACCGCACCGAACAAATGCCTCGCCGCTGCTGGAGCAGAGTCACGGAAGACCAGCTAACCACAACCCTCGCCCTGAGCCCACCCGCCCGAACCCTCCGACCCCGACACCGCCGCCCGCAACCTCAGACAGTGGATCGACGACTGCGCCAACACCTCGCCCCGCTCAAGAATCCGCCCAACAGCCACACCAGCAAGAAAGCCACCTGGTTCACCGAAGACCTCCAGGCCTCCAAACGAACATGCCGAAAACTGGAGAAGATCTGGCTCCACGAACGGACAGCGGACAGCTACGCCGCCCACAAGAGCGCCACCCGCAGTCACCATCACCTCATCAGATCCGCCAAAGAGGCCTCACTCAAAGACCGCCTAGACAACAACGCACACAACAGCAAAGAGCTCTTCAACATCGTGAAGGAACTCTCCAACCCCAGCTCCAACACCAACGACATCCAGCCGTCGCGAGACCTGTGCGACTCACTGGCCACCTTCTTCCAACGCAAAATCGCCGACATCCACGACAGCTTCAACACCACGACCGCCCCGGCAACCACCGAGACCACTGCCCCCACAACCACCAACCGCCTGCTCTCCTGGACCAACATCAACGACGAGGACACCAGCGAGATCATGAACACCATCCACTCCGGTTCACCGCTAGACCCGTGCCCTCACCACATCTTCAACAAAGCCAGTACAGCCATCGCGCCCCATCTCCGGAAAATAATCAACATCTCCTTCGAGACAGCAACCTTCCCGGAAAGCTGGAAGCACGCCGAGATCACCGCCTTACTCAAGAAACCCAAGGCAGACCCCAAGGACCTCAAGAACTTCCGACCCATCTCTCTGCTCCCGTTCCCGCGAAGGTCACCGAGAAAATCGTCAACAAACAACTGACCCGCTACCTCGAGGAGAACAACATCCTGGACCCTTCCCAGTCCGGCTTCCGCAGCAACCACAGCACCGAAACCGCCCTCATCGCCGCCACCGATGACATCAGGACCCTGCTAGACAACGGAGAAACAGCAGCCCTCATCCTCCTGGACCTATCAGCCGCCTTCGACACGGTCTGCCACCACACTCTACGAACACGCCTTCACGACGCCGGGATCCAAGAGAAGGCCCTGGACTGGACCACATCCTTCCTTTCCGGCAGAACACAAAGCGTCCGCCTCGCCCCTTCCGATCCAAGGCCACCAAGATCATCTGCGGCGTACCCCAAGGCTCCTCCCTCAGCCCAACGCTGTTCAACATCTACATGGCACCCCTCGCCCACATCGCCCGACAGCACAACCTCAACATCATCTCCTACGCCGACGACACCCAGCTGATCCTCTCCCTCACCAAAGACCCTCACACCGCCAAAGCCCACCTCCACGAAGGAATGAAGGCCGTCGCCGAATGGATGAGGACCAGCCGCCTGAAGCTGAGCTCGGACAAGACGGAGGTCCTCATCCTTGGTTCCAACCCTTCAGCCTGGGACGACTCCTGGTGGCCAACATCACTGGGAACAGCCCCGCCACCCACCGACCACGTACGCAACCTAGGGGTCATCCTCGACCCCACCCTCTCCATGACTAAGCAGGTCAACGCCGTTTCCTCATCCTGCTTCAACATCCTCCGAATGCTCCGCAGGATCTTCAAGTGGATCCCCACCGAAACAAGAAAAACAGTCACCCAGGCCCTCGTCACCAGCAGGCTGGACTATGGAAACGCCCTCTACGCAGGAACGACGGCTAAGCTCCTGAGACGGCTGCAACGCATCCAGAACGCCTCTGCACGTCTTATCCTCGACATCCCCCGACGCAGCCACATCACACCCCACCTGAGAGACCTGCACTGGCTCCCTGTAAACAAGAGGATAACCTTCAAGCTCCTCACCCACGCACACAAAGCACTCCACAACTCCGGACCAGCCTACCTCAACAGACGACTCAGCTTCTACACCCCCACCCGCCAGCTCCGCTCGACCAGCCTCGCCCTCGCCACAGTCCCCCGCATCCGGACAACGACCGCCGGCGGCAGATCCTTCTCCCACCTCGCCGCCAAGACCTGGAACACCCTCCCCACCAACCTCCGACAGACCCAAGACCTACTGGCCTTCAGAAGACTCCTCAAGACCTGGCTCTTCGATCAGTAGCAGCACCACCCCCCTCTTCCCCCAGTGCCTTGAGACCCTCGCGGGTATGTAGTGCGCTTTATAAGTGACATGATTGATTGATTGATTGATTGAGGATGCCCCATTTCGCGTGAGTGCCTCTTTGACGTGACGCTTGGTGATACATGATACACATGAAACTCTCTTCATTTCTTACACTTTTAAGGGAAAATGAACTATTGATTGTGCAGAACTATATGGGCTGTAGGACGTGGGCAATGCAGGTCAGTTCAGACTGATCCCAGCACCTCAGCTTTTCCTATAGCCTATCATGCATGGGATGTCCTTTGCCGTCATTCAACTGATGCGTGCAACTGTAGAGATGGTGGACTGCGAGGGTCACTGATGTGCCATATTCAGGGACGTAGCTTCAAGTGGGTGTTTGGGGTGTTACACCCCCCTATAAATGTATTATGTAGTAAATAGTTGGGAACAGGTGCTTTCAGCCTGGTACATTGAGGTGTCTGTCGGATTTCACTTAGGATTTTTACACACACACACACACACGCACGCACACCCACACACACACACACACACACTCTCTCTCTCTGTCTCTCTCCCCCCTCTGTTTTGAAGTTCTTAAAAAAATGTTGGTTATTTTACAAAATATGCTGTTTTAAGTACCACTAACAATCTTCACTGCTCTCCCTTTCCACTGCTCCTTAAGCCCCCCTCATGTCCTGCTTCTCAGATAATGTATGTTTACATGATATGCCAGCGTGATTGTTGGAAAATCTGAAGCTCCCCCATCTTACTGCCCAAGCTGCACCCCTGTCCATATTGTGAACATCCTCATTAATCACAGGCTTTGGGAGGTCTGTTGTCTTACACCCAAGAAGGAAAGATCAGACTCACAATGGTTAAACTGAGGAGGGGTCATGCTGCAATGAAACGTGAATGGTGCAGAGCACAGGTAGAAGCAAGATGTATGTTAAGATGGAGCTCACATTGCAAAACTATCCAGTATTGTTGTGGAATCTGCAGCTGATATAAGAATGGAAATTTGCAATTATTTGCTCTGTAACAATTTGTGGGCTTGGTCATCAACCTAAAAAGGCACTGTATGGGCCTTGTTCACTTTCTAGGGCTCTATAACCGTCCACTTTGTTGGAAGGTTTGAGAAACCCCCTTGCACAACTTCATATGGTCTTTTCAGTCTCCTTGAAGGGGCAGATTAGAGATACATGCTAGTATGAGATAGAAGAAGGAAAGCCCTGCACATACATTTTAGCGTGAAAAAGATTACTCCAGTGGGTGTGACCCCGCCCTTCACCGCCTCTCACACGGACACCAAGTAGCAGGTAGATAGGAATGGGTCCTTCTATGCCTTCCTGTGCAGAATCTTCATTCATCTTTAGAATGTAGGAAGTGAGAAACGTTTACAGGTGTTGATGATATTTCTTCCAATGGGCCTCAAACTCCCCCAAAAGAGGGCTCCCAGAGTGACTGACTGAGGCAGAAAAGCATTTTAAAAATGGTAGCAACATTATGTAATGAAGTGTTTGACTGCTTCTTTTTTGGTGAGACTGCAGAATCATTCATGAAGCAAGTTTAAAAGCTTTTCTACGTGTGGCTGTAGTTGTGCCCGGGGCAACGTCACGGTTTGCATCCATAGCCCTTAAATAGATACGTTGTGAATAATGCAGAAGCTGGTTTCCTTGTAACAATGGTGCATGACAGCTGGCACAGCAAAGCACACTGAAGTGGTGGTCTCAGAATATAACTTTTTCTTCTGGTAAACAGAATTGTACTTCCAGGTTAACAGTGGTTTCATGAAGAACATTTGTTCTACTAACTGTCTACTTCCTTGTTTTACTAATTGAATATGCAAAATTTAAACATTTATTTACGTATTTTCGTTTGCACTTTGAGGAAAAGAGTTGGGTGTTTTTTGTGTTTAAAGCCAATTTAGAAGTGTTGGAAGGAAAGGAATGCAAATTGTTATGTTTAAATAAGTGTAATTACATGCTATCAGAAGAGCATCACAAAGTCTGTTACCCATGGAGGCTAAATACAGAGTAAGGATATCGCTGATGGCGGAGGATGCAAGAAGCGCCCTAGACACATCAGGCAGAACTCTACAACATCTAGCAATTTTCTTTCTCTAATGCAGACAAACAGTGTGGGCCGGGGGTGGCTCGAATATGGTCGGTAGTGGATACACTTCATTCATTCCTATACACGTTATGATATCAAACAGGGAATGATGTAGAAGGAGGATAGAGAAACAGTGTCCTACTGTTGTGATGTGGCGCATTCCCCTTCCCCTTTGTCCTGCTATCACCACTCGATGCACTTCCACACTGGTAACCCTCTGCCACAGACAGCCGGGCTCTGAGTAGATGCAAAAAGAATAGATGATGTACGGAATGCTAAACAAATCAAACATTCACCCCCAGACACAGATCTGGGTTAAATCTATTGTTTTTTTGGCACACCACACCATTCCAGTTTAGATCCAGCCATATGTAAATCAGTCTTGACCCTTCTCCTCATGGGAACAGTCCAGCCTGAGCTGCCAGGCCAGGTCCTCCCTGGGCCAGAAACAAGCATCCTGGGACCGGTTTCTGGGTATCACCCCTCATCAGCCAGGCTAGCTTGAATCTGGTGGTGTAGCAAGCACAGGACTGACGTCTGACATACCCTTCCCACTTAGGGCAACAAAAGCAGAAAGAACAGATGATGGAAGGAATGCTGAACAAATCAAACATTCACACCCAGTCACAGATCTGGGTTAAATCCTTCATATTTTTGCACGCCATGCCATTCCAGTTTAGATCCAGCCATATGTAAATCAGTCTTGACCCTTCTCCTCATGGGAACAGTCCAGCCTGAGCTGCCAGGCCAGGTCCTCCCTGGGCCAGAAACAAGCATCCTGGGACCGGTTTCTGGGTATCACCCCTCATCAGCCAGGCTAGCTTGAATCTGGTGGTGTAGCAAGCACAGGACTGACGTCTGGGCATACCCTTCCCACTTAGGGCAACAAAAGCAGAAAGAACAGATGATGGAAGGAATGCTGAACAAATCAAACATTCACACCCAGTCACAGATCTGGGTTAAATCCTTCATATTTTTGCACGCCATGCCATTCCAGTTTAGACCCAGCCATATTCAAACCAGTCTTGACCCTGTTCCCCATGGGAACAGTCCACCCCGAACTGCCAGCCCAGGTCCTCCCTGGACCAGAAACAAGCATCCTGGGACTTGTTTCAGGGTATCACCCGTCATCAGCTAGGCTAGCTTGAATCGGGTGGCGTAGCGAGCACGGGGCCCACGTTTGGGAGTACCCTTCCCATTCATGTGTCTTTTGTTGGGTTCTGAGGCGAGGCATTACAGAAAATTCATCAGAAGCCAGCAAGATGGTACGGGTGAGAGGGAGGATAGAATGGGCAGGGAGCAAGAAACAATAGACTTGGCAAATGGGATGGGGCAGGGGAGAAAATGGAATGACATGGGAAAGGTTTCCACACAGAGACTGAAGCATGGAGTGGTGAGATAAAGGGATGATGAGAACTCCAGATGACAAGACTGTCCCATATGTTCTCTGGCATCTTTAAAAAGTAAAGAAAACTCAGCGAGCAATAACTAAGTGAGAATAGGTGATGTCCCACATATAAAGAAATAAGTAACGTGAAAAGATGTGGAGATGGAATTGTGTGTAGAGCACCTTGTAGTAAGTTGTCTGTGTATTTACCACCAATTTATTTTGCTGTAAATAGCCTTTAGCACATTATCACCTTTACCTTAGAAGAGAGCAAACATGGATTCGTGTAATTTGCATGCTGGCTACCATCTCTCCAAGTCTCCTGTGTTAGTTTTAGTTTGCAAAACACACAAGATGATGGACGGAATGCTGCACATTGGCAAACATTCACCCCCAGTCACAGATCTGGGTTTAATCCATCGTTATTTTGCTTCACCACGCCACCCCAGTTCAGACATAGCCATATGCAAATCAGTCTTGACCCTGTGCCTCATGGGAACAGTCCAGACCGAACTGCCAAGCCATGTCTTCCCTGGACCAGAATCAAGCATCCTAGGACCGGTTTCAGGCTATCAGCCTTCATCAGCCAGGATAGCTTGACTCCAGTGGCGTAGTGAGCACGGGACCCACGTCTGGGCATACCCTTCCCACTTAGGGCGAAATGCAAAACACACAAGATGATGGACGGAATGCTGCACATTGGCAAACATTCACCCCCAGTCACAGATCTGGGTTTAATCCATCGTTATTTTTGCTTCACCACGCCACCCCAGTTCAGACATAGCCATATGCTAATCAGTCTTGACCCTGTGCCTCATGGGAACAGTCCAGACCAAACTGCCAAGCCATGTCTTCCATGGACCAGAATCAAGCATCCTAGGTCCGGTTTCAGGCTATCAGCCTTCATCAGCCAGGATAGCTTGACTCCAGTGGCGTAGTGAGCACGGGACCCACGTCTGGGCATACCCTTCCCACTTAGGGTGAAATGCAAAACACACAAGATGATGGACGGAATGCTGCACATTGGCAAACATTCACCCCCAGTCACAGATCTGGGTTTAATCCATCGTTATTTTGCTTCACCACGCCACCCCAGTTCAGACATAGCCATATGCAAATCAGTCTTGACCCTGTGCCTCATGGGAACAGTCCAGACCGAACTGCCAAGCCATGTCTTCCCTGGACCAGAATCAAGCATCCTAGGACCGGTTTCAGGCTATCAGCCTTCATCAGCCAGGATAGCTTGACTCCAGTGGCGTAGTGAGCACGGGACCCACGTCTGGGCATACCCTTCCCACTTATGGCGAAATGCAAAACACACAAGATGATGGACGGAATGCTGCACATTGGCAAACATTCACCCCCAGTCACAGATCTGGGTTTAATCCATCGTTATTTTGCTTCACCACGCCACCCCAGTTCAGACATAGCCATATGCAAATCAGTCTTGACCCTGTGCCTCATGGGAACAGCCCAGACCGAACTGCCAAGCCATGTCTTCCCTGGACCAGAATCAAGCATCCTAGGACCGGTTTCAGGCTATCAGCCTTCATCAGCCAGGATAGCTTCACTCCAGTGGCGTAGTGAGCACGGGACCCACGTCTGGGCATACCCTTCCCACTTAGGGCGAAATGCAAAACACACAAGATGATGGACGGAATGCTGCACATTGGCAAACATTCACCCCCAGTCACAGATCTGGGTTTAATCCATCGTTATTTTGCTTCACCACTTCCGGTATAGGGAAGACATGGCTTGGCAGTTCTGATTTGCATATGGCCATGTCTGAACTGGGGTGGCGTGGTGAGCAAAATAACGATGGATTAAACCCAGATCTGTGACTGGGGGTGAATGTTTTGCCAATGTGCAACATTCCGTCCATCATCTTGTGTGCTTTGTTTTTAGTTTTAGTTTGCACAGTTTCGCTAAAGTTCAATATAAACTCTACAGAAGAAGGATGGTCTGCACAGGTGCAGCACGTACTACTGAGCAGTAGCCAGTCTCCCCCTAAAATGAAACTTCATGAGTGAGAAAAGTGGTTGTACTGAGTTGGCAGAGTAAACAAAAAGAATACGAGTAAACTGTGGGTTCAATTGTATGTAGCAATTGCTGTGGGAAATTAAGAGTGGTTGTTCACACACACTGCTATGCAGGATAAGATAGGGCAGAAAAAACAGATATGCATTGGGCGAGGTGAAATTTAAAGAGTGCTCTGATGATTGGAGCACAATACATTCGTTCATGATGGATACCTACCCACAAATGACGACGGAGTTCCAGGCAATTCATACCTCCTTTGAATGATGCTGTAAAAGAGATGGGTCAAATTAGACATACCGTTTTGACTACTTTGAGATCTCTGCTGCAGACAGCCATAGCTGTCGCTTGGCAGACCTACCTATGATTTTCAATACATAACATATACTTATGGTGGACTTTGAGTCAACCCCTTGCTCATGATTGGGTAACTTTGTTGTCTATCTCGGCTGTCAGCGCTTGATTCAGTAGATTTCCTTTCACTCCATTTTTAGGTCTCGCCTGAGCCAGCGCGCATGCGCTGCTCTGCGAGACTTTTTGTAAGGGGGCTTCAAAATCTGACCACACGCTCGTGCGTGTGGTTTGTTTTTGGTCAGAGGCTATTCGCCTTTGCGTGCGTCTTTCTAAGAAAGACAGCACGCAATTGGGCAAAGGCGGGTGCATGTCCCGCCTTTGCTCCGCCCACGGCCTATTGCTTGCGGTTACCCGCACAGGCACCATCTGTTTTGAATTATCGTGCCCAGACGCGTGCGCGATAATTCAAAACAGATGTTTCGCTGTGGCGCGCGCGCGCACCACTCACGTTTTTTTTAAAGTTTCTTCTCTCATTTCCGAGTTTTTCCCATCCTCATTACTGTCGCTTTCTTTCTCTATTCCCAGGTTTTTCTTTCCTATAGTTGTCCACCCATACCCATTTATCAATCTCTGCTTCATTCCTCAATCTGTCACTTCCTCACTCCGCTTCTTTTCCTGCCTCATTTTCCGTCCTTTCGTTTTAACTTTTTTTCGCCTCTACTCTTTATTCTCTTTTACAGCATTCTTTCATTTGTCTGGTCTCACGCCCTCTTTGTTACCCTAATTCCGCGCCACATTTCTTGGCCACATTCTGTTTCTGACACTCCCTCCTGCCACTTTCTGTGACTTGAAGCGCTGCCCTTATATAAGCTCAGACTCCCATCCTCATTCCTGTCGCTTTCTTTCTCTATTCCCAGGTTTTTCTTTCCTATAGTTGTCCACCCCATACCCATTTATCAATCCCTGCTTCATTCCTCAATCTGTCACTTCCTCACTCCGCTTCTTTTCCTGCCTCATTTTCCGTCCTTTCGTTTTAACTTTTTTTCGCCTCTACTCTTTATTCTCTTTTACAGCATTCTTTCATTTGTCTGGTCTCACGCCCTCTTTCTTACCCTAATTCCGTGCCACATTTCTTGACCACATTCTGTTTCTGACACTCCCTCCTGCCACTTCCTGTGACTTGAAGCGCTGCCCTTATATAAGCTCAGACTCCCAGAGCGATGAAAGGCTGATAGTTAAATCTCGCCCTGTCACAAGATGGAGTCCCCCGTGCTGCCGGGTCACGGGTTAGTCCTGCTTCTTTCCATCATGACCTTGGGGCTGTTGATGGAAGTGATCGCCTGCACAGTGAAGTACACTCTAACATGGCGCTGGTGCGTGCCTTTTGCATATCTCTGTTAGTTTCATTTTTGTAATTTTCTCAGATCAGGGTCGCCTTGTGGTGTTAACAGATGCAACATGATCACAGCTGATTTAGTCACCAAAAGCAGCCGTGTGTTCGATCTGTGCTGCTTCAGATCTCTTGACTGGTAGTGAGTGGTTGAAAAATGTCAGCACTCTGTCCATCATCTTCTTGTGTTTGCTTCAGGTGAGCTCAGCAAAATATCCAGAACTTAATGTTTAATTTGTGAACAAAAAAAACAAAAAAAAAATGCAATGCCCAAAGTTTTACTTAGGAGCACGCCACCAGCACTGCCGGATGCCAAAGCTGCTAGTATTAATTGCACCTGTTGCCTCTGTTATGTCATCACCCACTTCCTGCCTCTATATTGTATTCTTGCTGGTTCATTGTCGTCATTGCTTTCTATCTTTCCCTTTTTCCATATGTTTCGATTTGCAGTCTTTCTCTCTCTTGCACTGGGTCAAAGTCTGATTGAACAAGCATTGGCATAGCCAATAGGTCTCGCCTTTGGGACCTTATAAGTGTTTAGCCATGCAACAGTTGATGTTGTTGCACCAAGGATATTGTGCTGGATAACTAAACACTTATAAGGTCCCAAAGGCGAGATCTATTGGCTATGCCAATGCTTGTTCTTGGTTGAGTTCAAGAACCAAAACATTGATCGGCTTCTAACTCCACCAAGCCTCAGGAAGTGGAAGCTGCGAGCACTGAAGCCCCCCATCACCCTCTCCCCCCCTCCCCGAACCCTTGCTAATGGCAACCATCAGACTCCAAACCTCCTGCAAATCCAAAATAAAAATATTAATCTCCACACTGGATAAAGAGACAACCTCATCCACAAAATAGCCATACACTTGTGTATAAATTATATAATGTCTTCTAAAATCAGAGCCTCTGCTGCTCATGTATTTCTGCATAATGATTGATACGGCTATGGAAAAGCTGAATGGCAACATTGGACCTGGTTCCATGAAAATATATATGAGGTACGATTTACGAGCATACTGTCTCACAGGATCCCAAAATTAGTTGGCATAAATAAAGGTCTCTTCATGGCCTAAAGCAGAGGTCCCGTTCCTACAGTTTTTAAGTCGTTGACCCCAAAATGTATAACTAGAACTTGGGGTGGCCTTCCTTTATTAACCAGACTCATGCATACCTTGTTGACCTAACCAGCCCAACAGATACCAGGGGACATAACCAGACTATTTAATTTATTGGATGTCTGGGTTAGAAAAATTAACTTAGTTCAGCTGTGAGCCCGTACACAAGATGTAGAATTTGTCTAAATTTAGCGAACATCTTAACCGGGCCACTAAGAACACTTTAAAGTTATGAGGTGGACCACACAGCTGGTACCCATTCATGGCACTGAATTCATTTAAATAAGGCTAAATGTGTTTCTATATATCTAAAGAGGGTGTGTTGGAAGCCGGAGTCCCAGTCCCGCACCACTGTCACCAAATGCGAGACCCGGGACTCCCCACTCAACGTTAGGCCAAGTATGGACACCGTTTGAGATAGCCCTGCTCACCCCCTTAGTAGCTTGGCACGAGCAGCCACCCACTGGTGACACCACAAATGGACTCCACACGATTTTGATAAAACGAGTATAAACTTTATATAAAAAGATATACAATCAGACCACACGATACAAAAGCCAACATATAATAAAGGGTAATATTCGTTCCGGCTGGCTGGTAGGTTCAAATCCCAACCACCGCTTTCAAAATGCTATGCTGGTCGCAATGCTAGAATCACACACGTTGCAATGGACAAACAATAGTGTGCTGCGTAATGATACAATCCTGTGCTGGGCAAAGGAGAAATAATACAATGCGTAACGATACACCCCGGTACCTTGCAATGGGAGAAATAATGCAATGCGTACCGCTACAATCATGTACTGCGCAATGAAGGAATAATGCAATGCGTCACACCCCAATCACGTACTTTACAATGAAGAAATAATGCAATGCGCACCGCTACAATCATGTACTTTGCAATTAAGGAATAATGCAATGCGTAGCTACAATCATGTACTTTGCAATGAAGAAATAATGCAATGCGGGCTGCTACAATCCTGTACTTTGCAAGGGAGAAATAATGCAATGCGTAGCGCTACAATCGTGTACTTCGTTATGCAGAAATAATGTCAGGCGTTATAAGACAGTCCGGCAGTTCATTAGCAGCAATATTGGCAATGTGTATTACGACAGTCAGCCTCTTCGATAACAGTTTCCCCCCACATGTATCAACGATGACATAAAGTACAGCTTCTCACTCTGGCCCCAGTACTGCCACTCCTTTGGTCAGTACGGACTCCAATCTGAGCCGAAGCAAAGGCTCACATCGCTAGAAGCACTGAGAGGCCGAGAGAGTGTCCCTCCAAGCCCGCACCCCGCCCAGGCAGTGATCCACGTTACCTGGGGGCGCGACCCCACTCTCCTCTCCTCCTTCAGCGAACTGGGCCTTCCGTGCAGAACTTTCTCAAGGGGCCTCAGCGGCTCGGCCTGGCAGCTCAGCTCCTCCGGGGCTGCCGGTCCGGGCCACGACTGTTAGGAAGGTCTCAGGCGGCCACAGGGCACACGTACCCCACGCCTCTGAGATTACGTTACTCCGGGTGCACGTTCACTACAGCACCCTCCGGGTCTCCTCTGGCACGAAGCCACACACACAACGCTGATGGGACTTCACGTCGACTCCGAGTGCACGTTCACCAGGCACTCCTTCCTGCGGTCTCAGTTGGCACCAAGACACGCACACAGCGCTGCAGAGACTCACTTTCTTCCGGTGCACACGATGATCAGCCAATCACCTCCACAGTCCCAGGTTGCACCAAAGCACGCACACTGCTTCACTGAGACTTACTCCAACTCCAGTGCCCCGATATCCAGGCGCTCTTCACCAACACCTTCGGCCGCACCCCGACACGCTCACCGTGTCCGAGCCTCACTTCTCCTCCGGTGCACTCGATGACCAGGCGCTCTTCACCAGCACCTCCGGTGCACCCCGACACGCACCCTGCGTGTCCAAGACTCACTCCACTTCCGATACACACGTTGACCAGGTGCTCCTCACCAACGCCTCCTGTGCACCACGACACGCACCCTGCGCGTCCGAGTCTCACGTCACCTCCGATGCACACGCTGACCAGGCGCTCTTCACCAACGCCTCCTGTGCACCACGACACGCACCCAGCGCGTCCGAGACTCACTTCACCTTCGATGCACACGTTGACCAGGCGCTCTTCACCAACGCCTCCTGTGCACCACGACACGCACCCAGCGCGTCCGAGTCTCACTTCTCCGTGTGTCCAAGATCACAGGGCACACCTTCCGAGGGTCTCAAGCTGCCACAACACGTGCCCACCGCGTCGCTTGAAACTTCTCCGGAAACTTTTATGTTCCTGTGTTTCCAAACAGGGAGCCAGCTCACCTCGGGCCCTTGGGGTAACAAGACACAGCACAAAGCACAGTCTTCTTCAAGCAGGGGGACCCAGCGCCCGAAGCACAGTCCCAACAGCCTCTTCCTTGGTTAAAACAGCAAACTGCAGACCAGCCCCAGATCACGAAGCAAGGGTCGGTCCTTCCCAGCAGTCTCTTCAGTTGTTCCTTCCTTAGCAGAGGTTCCTCTTGACCACGAAATGGGTCCAAGCCTTTTCAGTCTCAATCCATTTCTATTCCAACATTCAGGGGTCTCAGCTCTCATAGTTATACCCCTAAATGTCTTTGAAGTTCGTTGTGCTCAGGGGTCCCTGACCCCTGCCTAAATCAGTTCTGGGTGTCTCCCTCCCAGTGTCACCTTTCTCCCTTTGATACTGGTGGTCTGGATCCTTAATCACTCAGCAGGAGATGGGTCAATTGTTTTATAGCCGCAAACCAGGCCTCTTCACCTCCCGGGCGTCTCCTCTGCCTACTCTCCAGATGCAGGTCAGCCTGGTGCCATCTCAACCCCTCCCTGGGTCAAGACCTCCCCCAGCTCCTCTCCCCTCTCAGATCCAGACAGTCAATCCACATTTAGCAGAGACACACAGAAATGCTTAAAGCACAAAACTCAGCCACTTTCTAAAAGAGTGGCTTCTGAACACACAGTGACAAAACCACTTTCATAGAAAGATGTGTTATGACACTGTGAGTTCATACATACTAAACTTCACCTCTCCATTTTAAACTTATGGGAAACTAGGCTAACAAACACAATACCCAGCCTCCCCCATTCTGTCCTATGGGCAGGATGGCCTTTCACCAGTGAAAAACGAAATGGAGTGTTTTTCACTGTCAGGACATAACACACACCTCAGTATATGTCCTGCCTTTTACTACACTGCACCCTGCCCAGGGGTTACCCGGGACCTACCACAGGGGTGCCCATTATGTACGCAAAAGGGAAAGTAAGGCCTGACAAGTGGTTGCACTTGTCAGGACAACATGCTAACTTAGCAAACTGCGCGCAGGCCCTACACTGCAGGCCTGAGTTCCCTTCTCCGCGCACCTTTGCATTACTAGCCCTGGCACACACAGTGCACATCACTAGGGACTTTAAAAGTAAGGCAAACATACCAATCATGGCCAACCAATTACCATTACACTTCACACAGGGAACCCTTGTACTTTGACACTGATCAGCAGTGGCAAAGTACCCAAAGCATCTAAATTGGAACTCTATGTCAGGAAAACGGTCTAGGGGGAAAGCAAAAAGTTTAGGGAACTTTAGCCAAAAAGGCCAAGTCCTACAGGGTGCATTTGCTTGGGTTCCGTGTGTGGAGGGAGATTTAGGGGGTTTGCATCAGTAAGTTTACAACTCATTCCATGGTAGCGCCTAACAACCAAAACCCCCATAGATACATTCTAGCCACTGAGTGATCCGCAGGGCATTGATTGGCCTTGTTATGGGTAACATTCCATCTTAGCCTGAGCATAAATTATATATTTGTGTTACATAAACTTGCACTGTGATCTAATGGATACCTTGTCTCCTCTGAATCTTCCAAGGTAATCGTTTGTTCCTTGCTAGCCCTTCAACTCCACCTCACTTTATTTATTTTTTCTGCATGTTGTTTAATCTCTTTGCATAATCCTGGGAGGTGTCACACAAGTTTACCTAATT
Organism: Calotriton arnoldi; assembly: GCA_963921515.1. Lineage (NCBI taxonomy): Eukaryota > Metazoa > Chordata > Amphibia > Caudata > Salamandridae > Calotriton > Calotriton arnoldi. Next base: position 1,099,532 of record CAWUFW010002152.1, read on the forward strand.
CCAATCAACCAAAAGTTAGCCAGAAAACCTATAAGTGACACATGCATACAAATTATTAAGAAATAAAAGCCTGCACTCAGCGGTTCAGATTTGACCACCAGTGTACATGTGACGTGTTTTCTCAAAGTGCTCATCCATGGCTAAGCATGAACAAACATACATTAGTTTTAAGGAAATGGCACCGTACAGCCTCACTCAACATCCTCAGTGATGAGGTTCTGACAAGCAGTATCTCTGTGTCAAATGCAAACAACCCAAACTTTAAGTGGTACATGTTTACATGCCAGTAAAGGAACTAACACCAGGCATCCCACCAGAGGATGCAACACTGACCCTACTTTGTGCTTCAATGTCTGATATGCTGTTAAGTGTGTCAATCCAATCAGGTGGGAAACTACTATTGTCAGTGGATGCGTTAGCAACCCCCTTTGAGGTTGTAGTTCGATATGAAGTATATCTATGTTCAATGCCAACAGCTGGCACTAGTGTGAGTGATACATGTAGATATGCTACATAATCATATCACCCCTTGCACTCTGCCAGAAAATGCAATAGCAATGTGTGTTGGATACAATCAGGAAGCCTTCCTCCATACTGACTACCTCATAAATGTATGTCATAAATGATACTGGTTGCTGTAGCCCACAAAAGAGGATGGGACAAGGTCCAACATGGAGGTTAGGCCTCTGGTCCCCACTCTGGGCATGACCTACCCGTAAGGAGCTGTAAGGCGGACCTAATAGGCGTGACTCCCAGATTGCTGCAGCTCCCTGTTGGCTTTTCCCCTAGAGGAGGTACAGAGGGTTATCGGCATGGGAAGACAGCACTACCTTGCAGCCTGCCACTCATGTCTCACTGCTACACCCACTGGCAGCCTCATTTTCCTAGAATTAGTCCATCTTCTGCCTATGGGCCACTACGACTGTAACCTTAACAATTTATCATATGGAGCATACTTTGACTCACATGGTACTCACAAATACTGACAATTAACTTTAAGCTTGTGAGACAGAAATGAAGCTTTGTTGACGGATAAACAAGAAGCCCATAGATGTGTTGGCGGATACTGAGGGCCATATTTAAGAGCTCCTTTGCATCGCTCTTTCAACATGCAATGTGGTGCAAGAGTGGCACAAACGTTAAATGACTCTTATGAAGCCATGCAAGGCTTTGTAAATCTCGATTAATGTAACACAGCACAAATCGGTACGTTGCATCACTCTGCACCAGGAAGGCACTTCCATGGGTGGTGTGTGGGTGTTCATGGATCCATGGATTTTGATGCATTCCCAGATTTACAAGAACAGGTGTACCTAGGAATGTACCAAAAAGATACACCTCCCCAGGTGAGGTGTAACAAGGAGAAATATATGTATATGTATTTCTCCTAATTTTTTCATCTTTCTATATGTGCTGAATTCTACAGCAGACATAGAAAGAGGAAAAAGCCTCTCAGGATTGTTTTTGTGCGGGAAGGTTCCCCTTCTTGCACAAATACAATCCTTCCTATAACACAGGCACCCATGCAGCATGGTGCAAGGGGGCCTGTGTTGGAGCTAGTCTGTGCCAGCACAAGGGAAAAAGACAGAAATGCCCCTTATTGGATAAATAGGGCACATTCCTGCCCTTTTCCTGTGACGCAGGGCAGCGCAGCAAGATGACTTGCTTCGCTGCTGTGTGCCACAAAACTCATAAATATGCCTCTGAGGGAGAGAGGAGAGGAGCATTGGAGAGTGTATCGAATCCACCATGGCCTGCAATCCATATCTTGACGTTTTCAGATTTGTAGTTTTGTAGACTGTCAGACTCCCACCTCTATTGGAACAAACATGAATTACCCCAGGAACTTGTATCACTGGATAGTAAGAAAGGGACTCTTAAAATAGTAACATTTCATAGGGTCATCTCCCTCTTATCATAGATAAGGAAACTTAGGGGCATATTATCTAGGGTTGGCAATAATTATCGCCGAGCGCGATTAGCGCGCTTTTCTTTATCGCCGGCTATCGCTGGAATATCTCGCCAAGCTAGCGCTGTATTACCAACGCTCAGCGCTATGGCGATAAATATTCCAGCGATAGCGGGCAAATGGCCAAACATCGCCTAAAAAACAGCGATGTCCCTCCCAAAACGGCGATGATCTTGGTGATAAGGCCCTGTGGCCTTAACCCCATAATCCACCTCCTATGTTAGGTATGCCTAACACAGGAATTTAGCAGACGTTAAATTCCTGCGTTAGGCCAGAGGTAGCGCGATTATTATCATCGCTACCCCTCCTTGCTAATATCGCGAAGCTGCCTTCGCGATATTTTCCCATGTTGTTTCTGTCAGCCACGCCTACTTTGCATCTCATTATCGATGCGTAGCGAGTGGTGACAGGAACGGGAGTTAAATCAAGGATACACGCACTAGCGTGTCCTTGTTAATAATGCGTTAGAATTATCGCCGCTTTTCGGCCGAAAACGGCCGCTAAAACGGCGATAATTCTCTTGATAATATGCCCCTAGGTTCTCCCTGCTATACCCGGGTAAATTCTATTTTGGGTGTATCTTTGTGTGCTTCGGTTTTAGAAGAAAACTGGAAGTTTTGTTATTTCTGCCTGTCTGGAGCAATCCTTTGAAAACAGATGGCATTACTAAACCTGCGAGTGCCAAGTTGCAGAACAGTACTTACAGATGAGCCCAAATTGTGTTTCTCCAGATAAAAGAAACAGTACAATAACTGATTATGAAAAGGACATTTCTCAATTAAAGTCTAAGGGGGTCATTTAGACCTCAGCAGCTAGTTCGTTGGAGACTCCACCTCTGCTAGCCCAGCAGCAGTCAGCCCACGCAATCTAGAGGTCCCTTGCTCATTGGCATGGTGGGAGCACTTAAAAGCAAAAGTGTAAATCAACTATGACATGTTGAAATAGCAAATCGGTTGGCAATTATTATTTTCAAAGAATATCCCCGGAAGTAGGGGTTTGTCTTTGATAATCAAATACAATGTCCCTGATGTGCTGAGCATTTTCACTCAAACTGGTGGGAGGTTTAAGCATTATGTTTAAAAACCTGGCTGTTCAATCAATAATTTCTGATTCCCTTGTTCCTTCAGGCTGGCGCTGGGAAACCCTTTTTGGGTAGCTGTGCACCTTATAAAATCAATATAACATAACATAACATTATTCTTATGACTGCCATAATTCACATAGCAAAATGACCCAGGCTTACAAAATTCTGACAAGAATGATATCCAAGGGGCTACAACCATCCACCATTCTTGTTGAATGGAAGGGAAGACACTTATTAAGGTAGATTCTGCTGAGGCTCAGCCTTTGAAATTTTCCCACCTCTGAAGTTGGTGACAGAATCGAGAGTTGTGCGGACATTGCATCTGTCTATTTTTGGCAGATTCCTCATTACCCACTAGCTCTAAATGAAGCTGTAAGTGCAAGTCCATTGGCTGGATCGGCCTTGAGAAGGACATTTACCTGATAATGTTTTTGCCTATTGTTAGACCTGGTATCTTTTTCCGTGTTTACCCTGTCATTTTGTTTTCTGACCTCCCGGTTTTTACTCTGCTTTTGCTGGTTTAGTGTGTCTGCACACTTTCTCACTGCTGTTCAGTGTTAAAGTGCAAGTGCTCCTGTTGTAAATTGTTATTATGGATTGGTGTTTCCATGATTGGCCTATTTGATTTACTGTTAAGCCCCTAGTAAAGTGCACTGAGTGTGCCAGGGCCTGTACAATGAAATGCTACTAGTGGGCCTACAGCACTGATTGTGCCACCCACATGAGGAGCCCTGAAAAGGTATCTCAGACCTGCCACTGAGGGGTCTGCATGCAGTTTGTAACTGCCATGTCGACCTGGCAAGTGCACCCACTTGCCAGGCCCTAATCTTCCCTTTTCTTACATATAAGTCACCCCTAAGGTAGGCCCAAGGTACCCTGGTGGGCAGGGTGCTGTGTATGTTAAAGGTAGGACATGTACTGGTGTGTGTGGCATGTCCTGGTAGTAAATTACAGTGCATTTTGTTTTTCACTATGGAAAGACTATCTGTCCCATAGGATAGAATGGGAGTTTTACTTATGACATCTTATAAGCATAACTTCCCATTGGGACAAGATAGGGAAATGGAGTTTAGTATGCCTGGACTCAGAATGTAAAAATACATATTTTAGTAAAGATGATTTTTATGTTCTGTGTTTGAAAATACCACTTTTAGAAAGTAGGTATTTTCTTGCTTCGCCATCCTGTGTGCCTCTGATAGGTTTGTGGATTGACTGTCTGGCTTTGAAGTGACAGGGGCTGGGAATGTGCATTCTCTTCAGACAGCCACTGGGGGGGGGGGGTCGAGGTGTGTCCTGCCTTTCCTGGATGAGTCAGGGCTGGGCTGAATAGACCTGGGCTGCATTTAGTGGGAGGAGATGTCCTTGCACCTGAATGGGCCTGGTCTGCCTTGAACAATGCTGTCTCCACCTCCTGCCAGGAAGCTGGGCCAGAGAGGACAGAACTGGTTTGGACTAAGCACAGGCACTCTCTGCCTGAGAAAACAAAGGAATTTTGAGCATAAATATTTTGGCCCAGACCCCAGAACTTTAGAACTCGCTGGAATCAGGGAACCTGCCAAGAAGAAGAGCTGGAAGAGCTGCCAGGAGGAGAACTGCCCTTTGATGTGTTGTTGCTTTGTTGGGTTGGCTTCAGTTGCTACTTCTGCCCTGGGCAGTGAAAGGACTGGACTGAACTTTCTTTGCTTGTGCTGAGTCTCTCCAAGTGCGTGAACTAGAGCTTGCCTCCTGTTCTGAAGTCTCAGGGACTGTAAAGACTTCACCAACCTCTAGGTACCGCTTCTGGAACCGTTGTTTCAGTTGCCACAGAGAAGGGAAAAGCAACCAACTCCGTCGCTGGCTCTGTGTCCTGAAGGCACCACAGAGGGCACCGCCACATCTCGCACCGCAATCCTGGTTTCACCAACGACAACCACCGTCGCCGCCACCGAGCTGCTGCTAGCACCATGACCTGTGGACACCACACTCCGCACAGCCTCGCTTCACTTCACCGCCCTGGTCTCACCGACGCCGTAGCTGCCTGCTGACTTCGACACCCGTGACTGCATCGTGGCTGGGGGCGCCGCTCGTAAGTTTCACAACGCACCGCCTCATCCCACACCGCAGTCTGGGCCGACCAACGCCATCTCCCACTAACCGGCTCTATCACCTGCACCACACCCTGCCAGCACCGCATCAAGCACCGTCTCACCTCGCACCGTAAGCCTTGGTCTCACTGACGCCATCTGGACGATCGTCACCAAGTCGCTGCCTGCACCGCATCGTTAGGGCACCGCACCCTGTACCACTTCCATTTTGCAACGCAACCACAACAGTTGCCCCAACCGACTCGCACCAACATGTTGGCCACAACGAGAAAGGTACTGTTCTCAAGACTGTCCAAGTTTTAGCTGGCCCGTACCGACGCGTTCAGCTGGAACTGTTGGACTCTGTTGTTTTCAGCATCGTGGTAGCCCCGGATGGAGCTACTGTCTCGGAAGAATTATGTTTTTGGAGATATTTCTGCAATTTTAAGGATATCTTGCAAAGTATATATTTTTAAGTACTGTATGTTGGATTCTTATCGTTTTGGTCTTGTTTTGGATATATAAAAATAGTGGATATTTTTCTAAACTGGTGTGGTGTCCTTTTGTAGTTTTTTTACTGTATTACTGTTGGTTATGTGCAAATGATTTACACACTGCCTCTGAGATAAGCTTGACTGCTCGTGCCAAGCTACCAAGGGGGTGAGAAGGTTATTTTAGGAGTGTAACTTCCTTACCCTGACTAGGAAGAAGGGTCCCTACTAGGACAAAGGTACCTACTTCTGCCAATTAGGGATCCCCATTTCTAACACCTACACAAAGCTGACAAGCTAACTGGTAGACATCTTGAAACCTGGCAAACCCTTGCAGGTGGGTACCACCCTATCCAGGGCAGGCTAGAAGGCTCTGCCTACTCACTGGAAGCACCTCCCTGTGGGGACCGGGCATCCCAGGTGAATGCCATTGCTTTGCCCATCTCTCACAGGAAATTACAAGACCTTTCCATCCCATAGGAGACTAGGACTCCTTCTCAGTTCGATGCCACCCTGACCCGGGTGGGGAAAGTGGCCCTGCCCAGTGTCTGGATCTCTGGCCTGCAAAGACCAGGCCACCCAGGTGAAAGCCATGGCTTTGCCCACCTCTCACTGGGGATTACTGTAGCTATTCAGCCTGCAGGAGCCCCATGTCTGATGCCACCCTGCCCCATGTAAGGAAGGTGGCCCTGCCCAGTCCATGGAGCCCTGGCTTGCAGGGACTGGGCCTCCCAGTTAAAAGCCATTTTTTCAGCTTTTTTAATTCTTTTCAGGACTCTGACTGTTAAAGGATAAAAAGGAGTGGACAAACTGAATACAGCTGAAAAGAAGAATAAACCAAGCAGAAATATGGCTCAAGACGTGAAACTGTTGTTAAAAAGGAAGAGAAAGGTTCCAACTCCAAGACACACTTCAAAAAGAAGAAAGTAGCTAGGAAATATGCTGTGCAAACTACCAATACTTCTGTATAACGGTTGGGTGACAGTGCTTCTAGACAGCGCAGCAGAAGTGACAATAGTTCACCAGAATCTTCTGGTGATTCATATTAAAGTATACATACAGTTTGAGGGCCCAGATAGACATTTAAATCATCCAGACTGGGTTTATAATGTAAGGATACAGATTGAGGGTGACATATCAAGCACATTTACAGCAGTATTCCAGCTGCATGTATCTAGTGGTTATGGTATCATTCTTGCAGAGGACAACTGGCCTACAATCTTTATTAGGGATGCACTTCAAAGTGAGAAGGTAATAGTAGTATCAGTTTCCCTTGCATTAGGGAAATAAATGCAAGAGAGTGACCTCTGAAACAGGCTCCAGCCTTGTACAGAAACCAAGTGGGGTATGATAGAAATTCTATTCCATACATCATTCCTTTTCCGAGTTAGCCCCCAAATAAAGGCTCAGGGCCCGATTCACAGAACTAACTTCAGCCAAAATCCTAAACTTACTACCATTGGAGGACACTCAATAGTGGTGATTTAAACATACCGAAACCTATGTTCAGTCACAAAAAGGCAAAAATCTGAGAAACCATTTTGTCCACACACGCCCAAGAAATATGGGAAAATCAGATGGACTACAAAAGGTGTTCCAACCATTACCAGAAGGACACTATCCCTGTAATAATTGCAGCGTTTGCCATCTAACTGCTGCCACTAAGAAAGTGGAATTCAACAACAATATGACCTGGGAACTACGGAACTTCACTAACTGTAACACCACAGGAGTCGTATACCTGATTACCTGTATATGTAATCTACACTATGTTGGTATGACTACCAGAAAAGTCAGTACCCGAATAGTGGAACACCGTAGCAATATCAGATGTCAGAGGGCCACCACAAAAATGACTTCTCACTTTATAGACACTAAGCACACACCAAACGACATGAAGTGGGTGGTCTTAGAACACATAAAGTATAGTGAGAACCTAGAAAAGAGACTCCATGAGAAAGAACAACGTTGGGTTTTCATACTACGGGCAGACAGTCGGGGCCTGAACGATAATGTCCCGTGGGGCCAATTTATATAATGACCTACACCTCAGTTTTGTCTTTCGCCCAGAAAATTTACTTTTATACTGAATTCTCTAGCTATTGAAAAAACATGTAACAGATTATCCTGTGTTTAATATAACACACCATATATTGATACTGAAAAATCGCAGGTTGTGCGGCATACCCCCGGTCAAGAACCTGTATTTGTTTAGGTACCATCAATTCTGTGGCATTACACACCATTTATCTCTTAGGCAATAATGACATTTTGTATAAACTTCATATCTCTGGTCCATCATCAACAGAGGCCGTTTACTATTAAATTAGCACCTCCAACAGGTCTCTCACGTTTTTCTTTGGCAGAAATCTGGCAACTTTTAAATTTCAAATTATGCCTCACCAAAACTAAACACACAGCAACCTTTCACGATCGCTCACGATCAAATGTTGAATGCGGACGGGATATCACTTGTCCCAACCACTGTTTTGTGTTTTTTCTGTTTTATGTCTTCATTTGTCAATGAATAGTACGTTCCTTTGCCCCATCATCGTAAATGAAGTAAAGTTTTTTTCACTCCCAACAGGGCTACGCCATTAGCCCATTACAGGACGGCCATTTTTGGAAGGTTTGCACTCTAGTCATCCTAGCATGACTAGACGGAAACACTTCCTTTTAATCCGGCTCCCTAGTGAGACACGCCAATATGCGGTCTCGAGGGAGAATCTTGCTAGGTCTACTGACCGAGAGGTTATCACACAAGTAAGTGGATTGTTTTTCAGGTTGTAACGGAACCGAGCACGCTGCGGGGATTGCCCTCGGCGCGTTCGGCCTTCTTCTGCATTTTTCGATTCTAACACGATCCTCGATCGGAAAACGGCAACTTACAACGTTCCTCCTTCGTTTTTCGTTTTTCTAGAGTTCCAGTTGGAGCCCTCTCACCCCGGTTGAGACCATGAGGCACATTGTTGCTTAAAATACAGTATGTTGTTTATGTTATATGTAATGTCTATATGTTTGTCATGTCCACGGTGTAGTTACTAGGTGCATATTTTAACCCCTCTTTATTCTTTAATTTTTTTAAAAATGCCTTAATTCCACCATAACTTTAGGCAAGCATGTTATTCTGCATGTCTGCATGGTGTTTCACGTTTTGGCAGTTTGAAAGCACGCATCGCAAGGAGCCCTTGAGTATTACGCTTTATTCCACCCACCCCCAAGAGGGGGTAGGGTTACATTAACCATTGTTCTTTCTTTATTCCTTTTACAGATACTACGGGACTATTATGTACCCATACTACGTGACAATTTTGTACCGTATGTATTATTAACAATTGCCTTATTTTGCAGCATTTCGTTTTTTCACGTATATCACTGTAGGTCACTTTGGAGTGGTACACACAGGGCGGGACCCTGTGTTGTCCTGAAGAAGAGCTGTGGGGAAACTCGAAACATGTTGACATCTACTAGGGACCCCTAACGCATTCGGTTAGGTTCACTAGAAACTAACCCCATTTTTTAATAGACCGACTAGGAGCCTGAATAAAGTTTTTCTGCCCACTAGTTAGGTACTTTTTAATTAACTCCACTCCACCACATCACTGCACTACACATAGCTCCTCACGATTAGTGCTCCTACGTCTCATCGCAAGTCGTAGCACGCCTCAGCCCGTAGCGGGTTGAGATGGCCCCTGTGATGAAGCATGTCACCATGGGGAAACCCTGGTGAGTGAGGGGACTCAAGAAAGGAAAGCTTTCCTTCCTCTTGATTTTCGAGCTCACATTTGAGTGGAAAATCTACACCTCAGCTAGGTCCCTATCCGGTCATACCGGTTTTGTAGGTCTACTATTGCATTAGGAGGGTGGACCTAGCTTCGTCCCTCTTTCTCCCCCTTTTTTCTGTTTTGTGATATACAGCGTAAGCTGTGGGAGTTATAGAATCCCTTTTTCCCTTCCTTCCCCCCCCTTTTTTTGTGTACCTAGACTCCTACGCCCCAAACATGACTGAAATCACTGGATTAACGTTCTCAGAAGAAGAGATAGAGAGAACAATTGCATCTATGCTACCTTTTGCAGGGGAACCTAACAGAGACACCAATGAATCAGGACAATTCTGGGACGAACTTACAGAATTAAAAAGGAACCAAATTAAGACCATGATACACGGTATTATGATGACCGAATATCTCAGATCCAACTCCGCCCCACGGGGGTTGATTGTACGCAATGAGCCTTTTATATTTCAACAGGATAACATTTTCAAAAAGGATTGGTCGCTAATTTCCTGGCCTTGCACCAGAGATTGGCTCGTGCTTATTATAAAGACCGCAGCACGTTTGTCAGATGAAATGAAAAGCGAAATACATAAGATGGAGATTCATCTAAAAACTTTTCAAAACTTCACAGAACTGAAAAAACGCCTTGAAGAACTGAACAAATCAATGACCGACTTTGAAATAAGTCTTAAAGACACAAAATACATCAAATTGAAAAAAGATCAAAAATCATTCTCCCATGAGAAAGTCTATCCATACACCAGAGATGACTATGTGCCATCAGGAAGGAATCCAGGCTATAACACGGACAGTGATGGATCTGACACAGGCTCGGACCATTCGGATACTGACTATAATTACACCTACAGAAACAGAACCAGACGTCCACGAGGTGGACGGTCAAGAAATCAAGGGGCAGCTAATTTCAGATGGCCACAGTTCCACGGACCACCACCACCGTATGGGGGACCCCACCCATTCTTCTATGGACCATCGCCATTTCACCAACAAGTATACCCACAACAACCTCAAGCCTACTGGGACCAGGCAGAACAACCACACCAGTCTTTTTTAGGACGGGGCAAGGGACCCCAAAGAGGAAAGATCAGAAAAAACCAACAAGTACAGTGGGCACAACCCCTGGAAGTCTCGAGGAGCCACACCAGGAGCAAGGGTCCGCCGAACCTCCCGTCAGGCAGCAACCACCCAGTCTAGTAGTGAATCTATCAGACATCAACCTCACCTCCACACAACAATCCGTCCTAGAGAAAGGACTGGGTTTCGTACCAACGCCAAGTATGGATAAATTTAAACTCTGCTGTGAACTCAACGAGTTCATTCGCAAGATCAAATTGCAAGTCTTTTTTAAGGATAAACCTCTCGATGACACCCAACAGAGTGATACAGGTCTGCACAGAAAATCGACTTTCACTCCCCCAGCAGCAAGTCTCCCGGTGGAACTACTGGCTTTTGAGAAAGCAGTATTGAAGGAGGTATCTGATATTGACCCAAGGACCATAAAAGTATTCCACAATACGAGCAAAAAAGAACAAGAAGCGATACAACAACTGGCAAACAACAATAAGGTGACTATAAAACCAGCTGATAAGGGAGGAGCCATAGTGCTGCAAAACTCCACTACTTATCGTACAGTCTGTCTCAACCTACTGGGAGATGAAAGAAATTACATCAAGATAAAAGAAGACCCTACTGAAAGATTACGCATTGAAATCGCATACTTGATTGAGGAATCAATAGCCAACAATTGGATTAACAAAAAGGAAGCAGATTTCCTGGAAAATACTAAACCCACTACCCCGTATTTCTATACCATCCCCAAAATCCATAAATCTATGGATAATCCACCAGGGAGACCAATAGTCTCGGGGATAGGCTCAATTTTAGAACCCCTCTCTAGATTTGCCGACGCTTTCCTGCGGCCTTTAGTACAAAGTACCAGTACGTACTTGCAGGACACGAAAGCGTTCCTCTGTCTTCTCCAAGACTTACCTTTTGACCCCCTAACGAATATTCTGATTGGCCTAGATGTGGAAAGTCTGTATACCAGCCTACCACACAAAGCAACACTTGACATCTTGGAGGAAATATTATTTCAAGAATCATGGCGTTACCACACACCCAGACATGTAGTTCTTGAATGTTGCCGGCTGGCCCTTACAGAAAACTACTTCAGATTTGAAGACACACTGTTTCGCCAACAGAATGGGACCAGCATGGGAAGCACTTTTGCGCCGAGTGTAGCGGGACTTTATGTCCATTACCTTGAAAAGCAAAAGATATTACATGACACAAACCCACATTTTGCTCATCTCCAACTTTGGAAACGTTACATTGACGATGTTTTCATAATATGGAGAGGCAATGAAGCGGAAGCAAGAGACTTTATTAACTGGCTAAACCTGCAAGACCCTTTTTTAAAATTCACTTTCACCATGAGCAGATCTAAAATGGTTTTCCTTGATTTGAATATCAAAGCCCAGAATGGTCTCTTAACAACTACAACTCATTTCAAACCTACAGCTAAAAACTGTCTCTTAATATTTGACAGTTTCCACCCAAGACATTTGAAAGAGAATCTTCCCTTCGGACAATTTTTGCGTCTAAGACGTAACTGTACTGAAAGGGATGATTACAATATTCAAGCGAGAGACCTGGCAGACAAGCTTATAGCAAGGAAATATCCTAGACAGTTAGTTTCAAAAGCCAAAAAAAGAGCCCTGAATAATCACAGAGAGGCCCTCCTTGAACCTCGACAATCAGCAATGAAAGAGAAACGACCAATATGTATAACTACCTACAACGTTGCATCCAACAAAGTAATGAAAATAGTGAACAAACATTGGAGGACACTCAATTGTGGTGATTTAAACATACCGAAACCTATGTTCAGTCACAAAAAAGGCAAAAATCAGAGAAACCATTTTGTCCACACACGCCAAGAAATATGGGAAAATCAGATGGACTACAAAAGGTGTTCCAACCATTACCAGAAGGACACTATCCCTGTAATAATTGCAGCGTTTGCCATCTAACTGCTGCCACTAAGAAAGTGGAATTCAACAACAATATGACCTGGGAACTACGGAACTTCACTAACTGTAACACCACAGGAGTCGTATACCTGATTACCTATATATGTAATCTACACTATGTTGGTATGACTACAAGAAAAGTCAGTACCCGAATAGTGGAACACCGTAGCAATATCAGATGTCAGAGGGCCACCACAAAAATGACTTCTCACTTTATAGAAACTAAGCACACACCAAACGACATGAAGTGGGTGGTCTTAGAACACATAAAGTATAGTGAGAACCTAGAAAAGAGACTCCATGAGAAAGAACAACGTTGGGTTTTCAAACTACGGGCAGACAGTCGGGGCCTGAACGATAATGTCCCGTGGGGCCAATTTATATAATGACCTACACCTCAGTTTTGTCTTTCGCCCAGAAAATTTACTCTTATACTGAATTCTCTAGCTGTTGAAAAAACATGTAACAGATTATCCTGTGTTTAATATAACACACCATATATTGATACTGAAAAATCGCAGGTTGTGGGCATACCCCCGGTCAAGAACCTGTATTTGTTTAGGTACCATCAATTCTGTGGCATTACACACCATTTATCTCTTAGGCAATAATGACATTTTGTATAAACTTCATATCTCTGGTCCATCATCAACAGAGGCCGTTTACTATTAAATTAGCACCTCCAACAGGTCTCTCACGTTTTTCTTTGGCAGAAATCTGGCAACGTCTAAATTTCAAATTATGCCTCACCAAAACTAAACACACAGCAACCTTTCACGATCGCTCACGATCAAATGTTGAATGCGGACGGGATATCACTTGTCCCAACCACTGTTTTTTGTTTTTTCTGTTTTATGTCTTCATTTGTCAATGAATAGTACGTTCCTTTGCCCCATCATCGTAAATGAAGTAAAGTTTTTTTCACTCCCAACAGGGCTACGCCATTAGCCCATTACAGGACGGCCATTTTGGAAGGTTTGCACTCTAGTCATCCTAGCATGACTAGACGGAAACACTTCCTTTTAATCCGGCTCCCTAGTGAGACACGCCAATATGCGGTCTCGAGGGAGAATCTTGCTAGGTCTACTGACCGAGAGGTTATCACACAAGTAAGTGGATTGTTTTTCAGGTTGTAACGGAACCGAGCACGCTGCGGGGATTGCCCTCGGCGCGTTCGGCCTTCTTCTGCATTTTTCGATTCTAACACGATCCTCGATCGGAAAACGGCAACTTACAACGTTTCTCCTTCGTTTTTCGTTTTTCTAGAGTTCCAGTTGGAACCCTCTCACCCCGGTTGAGACCATGAGGCACATTGTTGCTTAAAATACAGTATGTTGTTTATGTTATATGTAATGTCTATATGTTTGTCATGTCCACGGTGTAGTTACTAGGTGCATATTTTAACCCCTCTTTATTCTTTAATTTTTTTAAAAAATGCCTTAATTCCACCATAACTTTAGGCAAGCATGTTATTCTGCAGCTCTGCATGGTGTTTCACGTTTTGGCAGTTTGAAAGCACGCATCGCAAGGAGCCCTTGAGTATTACGCTTTATTCCACCCACCCCCAAGAGGGGGTAGGGTTACATTAACCATTGTTCTTTCTTTATTCCTTTTACAGATACTACGTGACTATTATGTACCCATACTACGTGACAATTTTGTACCGTATGTATTATTAACAATTGCCTTATTTTGCAGCATTTCGTTTTTTCACTATCACTGTAGGTCACTTTGGAGTGGTACACACAGGGCGGGACCCTGTGTTGTCCTGAAGAAGAGCTGTGGGGGAAGCTCGAAACATGTTGACATCTACTAGGGACCCCTAACGCATTCGGTTAGGTTCACTAGAGACTAACCCCATTTTTTAATAGACCGACTAGGAGCCTGAATAAAGTTTTTTCTGCCCACTAGTTAGGTACTTTTTAATTAACTCCACTCCACCACATCAGTGCACTACACATAGCTCCTCACGATTAGTGCTCCTACGTCTCATCGCAAGTCATAGCACGCCTCAGCCCGTAGCGGGTTGAGATGGCCCCTATGATGAAGCATTTCACCATGGGGAAACCCTGGTGAGTGAGGGGACTCAAGAAAGGAAAGCTTTCCTTCCTCTTGATTTTCGAGCTCACATTTGAGTGGAAAATCTACACCTCAGCTAGGTCCCTATCCGGTCATACCGGTATTGTAGGTCTACTATTGCATTAGGAGGGTGGACCTAGTTTCGTCCCTCTTTCTCCCCCTTTTTTCTGTTTTTTCAGCTAACAAAATCCTCATGAAGCTCCCTTTGAATTTCTAGTCACTAATGACTGACGAAGAGTTGAATTACTCAGAAACAGTCCACAACTTGGACATCACCTTTGACAACAAGCTATCCATGGAGACCCATGTAAATAAAGTTTTGGGCAACTGCTTTGCACTTCTCTGTGGCCTAGACAAACTTCAACCATTGTTGCCTCTCAATGGTAAAAGCTTGATTATGCGTAGCGTAATACCAAGCAGGCTTGACTATTGCAACACCTTGCTGCTGGGAGTACCAGACTATCTGGTAAATAGACTGTACAGAGTCCAAGCATTGGCTGCACAACTGGCATTAAACAGACCAAGAAGATCATCTGCATCTTGCGCTATGAAGGCACTTCATTGCTTCTCATTAAAACAGAAGATAGCCTTCAAATCTATGTGCATAGTTTTTAAAGCCCTTCAGGGCAAGGGCCCTATGCCCCTACAACAAAATGAAAAAGATATGCCCAAGGAACTGCAAATATTATATGCCTTGTAAAGTTTCAAAAGACAAGACAAGATGAGCCTTTACGATCAGAGTGGCTCAGCTTTGGAATAATTTATCAGCCGCCTTAAGATCTGCGTCTGACCTACTGCACTTTAGGAAAGCCTTGAAAACCTGGCTCTTCTCAGTGTAATCTATAATTCACCTATCTGTCTCTCGCAATAGCAGTTTGCTTTGCTTAGGTAGAGGCTCCAAGCGCCAGGATACCTATATGGTGAGAGTGCACTTTATAAATGTTATAAATAAAGTAGCAGAGGTAACCAGATCTCAATCGAAGATCAACACAGACATTTTAGCAGTGATACAAGCAACATTTAAGATGAAAACCTCCAGGTGACTTCATTCGAAAAACATCTACATTTTCAATTTAGATAACATTCCAATTGTATCCTTACCCAGAGTGGGGAAAAAAATAATACCCAATGAGAAGGTTAGACTATATCTAATTAATGCAGCTCACAAAGGCTTAGTCTGTCATGAGTGGTACTGTAGCAATACTTCAGCAGAGATGCTGTTGGCCTTATTTACCTAAACAGGCTAAGAACTATGTGTAGCAATGCAACATTCCAAAGTAAACAAAAACTGATGGATGGAATGCTTGAATTAATCTCAGTCACTGGTAATTACTCCGGGCTGCATCAAAGTCCATCGTTATTTTGCTCAATATGCCACCACAGTTTGTACCCACCCATAAGTAAATCAGTCTTGAACCTGCTCCAATGGGAACAGTCCAGCTGCAACTGCCAGGCCAAGTCTTCCCTGAACCAGAATATAAGTGGGGGTTGGTGGTAAACTTCGTTCCTCCGGTAGAGTTTGCAGAGTTTTGCCCACAACTCCGCAGAATCTCGCAGAGGTTTTGAAGAACTCTGCAGAGTGCAACTCTGTGAGTTCTGTCCAGGCCTAAATATAAGCAGCCTAGGTCCGGTTTCACCCTAGTTGGGGCTTATCAGCCAAGTATAGTGTGATTTTAGTTACACAGTGTGCTAGAGACCCACACCTGGGCATACCTGTCCTACTTAGAGTGACACATTAATGTGTACAAAAAGTGATGGATAGAATGCTTGAATGAATCTCAGCCACTGGTAATTACATGAGGCCACATGCCGGTCCATTGTTATTTTGCACACCATGCCACCTCAGTTTGGACTCCAAATGCAAATCAGTCTTGACCCTGCTTTAATGGGATCAGTCCAGCCTGAACTGCCAGGCCAGGGAACCTAGGCCTGGTTTCAGCCTAGTTAGGGCTCATCAGCCAGGTTTAGCTTGTTTCTAGTGACACAGTGTGGATGGGACCCACGTCTGGGCATACCTGTTTGATGTAATACCCTAAGGGCCTAATTATGAGTTTGGCTGTCCAAGGACCCCCAAACTCATGGTGGCGCAGCGGTAGTGGTCCTGCCACCGCTGCACTGGCGGTCCGATCGCCGGATTACAACTTGGGCAGTCGGACCACAGTAGCTCTGCCGCAACTACCGGGGATCAGTGATCCCTGGCAGTGGCGCGGTGGTCTGAGGGCCGCAACATGCTTGGTGGTGCCCTGCAGCACCGCCATGCATATTACAACTTTCCTCAGCACCAGGGGTCTCATGGAGCTTCTTACTCCATGAAACTGCTGGTGGTGAGGAAAGAAAGGGTGCCCTACAGGGCTCCCTCTTGGCTCTGGGCACGAGGGTGCATGCAGGATGGCACATGTTTTGCCCCCTTTGTGCATGCACCCCATTTCTGCACAGCATGGACTGCAGAGTCCATGTCGTACAGGTATGTGCACTGGCGGTCCCACTGTGGTGCAGTTTAAGGCTCACATATGAGCCTTAAACTGCACCGTTGCCGGACCGCCACACAGCCCACTCGCCAGACCATGATAATACTCGTGATCTGGTGAGCGGCGGCCCTGTTTGATAGTGTGGGAGTGGGGCGGTGGTGTGGCAGCCCACTCCCACACCGCCAAACTTGCAATCAGGCCCTTAGTGGGCAAGTGTATCCCCAGACATGAGCCCCATACTCACTGTGCCACTGGAACCAAGCTACACCAAAGTGAAGATCCCCAGCCAGGGTGATATCGGTCTTGGGTTGTTCCAGTTTGGAGAGGACTTGACTTGCCAATTCAGGCTAGACTTTTCCTTTTGGAGCATGGTCAAGACTGATTTGCATATAGTTAAGTTTAATTCGAGCTGGCATGGTGGGCAAAAGAACAATGGGTTGGAATGGTGCCCGAGCAATTGCTAGTGGTTAGACTTATTGCAAGCATCTCTCCATCCCTTTTTATGTGTTTGATTTATCGCCCTAATCAATCAAGGGTATGATCAGACATAGATCCCTTGCTCACTGTGCCCCTGGAAACTACACCCAACTGATGAGCCCCAAACAGGGCAAAACCAGTCTTAGGTTGCTTGTGTTCCGGTTCCGAGAGGACCTGGCTTGGGAGTTCAGGCTGGACTGTTCCTTTGGAGCAGGGAAGACTGATTTGCATATAGCTGAGTCTAAAGTGAGCTACATTGTTGGGCAAAAGAACAATGGGTTGGAATGCTATGCCGAGTGAATACCAGTGGTTAGAATTATTGCAAGCATCCCCTATCACTTTTTATGTGTTAGATGTAACGCCCTAAAATAATACAGCCTCCGCCAACGCATTTTAGGAATGAACTTCTGCAGGATGTATTAATTTCAAAAGGCAAAATAATTTGTGCATATACCTAGAAAAAAGCATAAATTCAGCAAAGTCATAATAACCAACTCATTCTTTCCTTATGCCGCCAAGTGACTCATCAAGTAGTCTGTTTTAGGAATAGTTGAATCCCACAACACCCCACATCTGAGTGAAACGCGTTAGCTGAGGCTGTATTATTATTAAGGAAAATGAAAGGAAATTAAAAGTGATTTAATATTTGGAGATGTAATAAATAAGAGCTAAACTTCAGACACTACGATTGGACTTTGGGTGTACTACCATACTTGTAATTTTATGCTTATCTGCTATGCAGAGGTGTCGGTGAGCAGCAAATACTATTTAAGGAGAGCACCAAGAGTATAACGCAGGGAGGTGCAAAGTAGTTTACCTAGCCACTGTTTGTAATGCTATCAAATCTATTCTGCCAATATTATGAAAACATTGGAGTCAAAGAATGTTAAATATACTATTCCCACTCTAGTTTATGCAACAATAGGGAACGTGTTGGACTTTGGAGTAGTTAGATTTACTATTCCTACTCCAATCACTGCAATAGTAGGGAAAGTGTTGGACTACAGAGGAGTTAAATTTACTATTCCTACTCCAGTAAATCCAACATTAGGGAAAGCGGTCAACTTCGGGGGGGAAATTTACTATTCCCACTCCAAACAACGCAACAGTAGAGAAAGCGTTGTGTTTCGGTAGGGTAGAATTTACTATTACCACTCCAAACAGAGCAATAGTGCAACAGTAAGGAAAGTGTTGGACTTTGGTGATGTAAAATCCTAAGGTCCGACCCCATCCTAGGTAGGCCCAACTCCATCCTAGTTCATGTAGACCTGTATCTTTACTAACCTAAACATTGGAAGCCATCATATTCCCTGATGTATGCAGAATCTTTGTCATGGCTGCCTTTTAACCCAAATGTCACCAGACCTTATCAAGTTCTTCTATTAATGACATAGATACAACATCTAAGGCGACATAGGTGTCAAATGTCTCCTCCTCACCATCTGAAGGATAGTAGGAGCACATACAGACATATAATCAGAGTAATGTAGTCTGAATTGACACCATTTTGCCATATATGTTCGTCTAGGATGCATACCTTGATGTGCATAATCTGTGTTAAGAATACCTAAACTTATCTCAGAAATTTCAATTTCTGATAAGATATAATATATAAGGACTGCCACTTGACCACTTGTAAGGAGAAGTCCTTCGTCCAGATTTTCGCCTGACATTCTTTCAAAGGCGGTCTCACCCGCTGCTAGCGCACTTCACACTTGGCAAATGATACATCTCGCCTGAAGACCAGTAGCGGTCCGTCGTAGAGTGCCGGCCGGCGGTGACGTGGGGTGGGGGAGGGGCAGGGTGGGAGGGTAGTAAACCACAGATTACGGCTGAATACAGGTAAGTAAACATTTAAATAAATAAAACGAATTTCATTGCGCGCACTGCATCGCATTTGGCGATGCAGTGCGTGCAACAAAATTCGTTTTATTTATTTAAATGTTTACTTACCTGTATTCAGCCGTAATCCGTGGTTTACTACCCCCCACCCTGCCCCTCCCCCACCCCACGTCACTGCCCGGCCGGCACTCCTACGACAGACCGCTACTGCTGAAGACTGAAGCTGATAAAGCCAAGTCCCGGAGGAAGACCAACTGACTGCTTGAAGAGTGGGTGTTGTCTTTACGCCTCCGCTGATAAAGACAGCATTTGCTGTCAACAAGGTATACAGTGCATCTCTTCTCCCTAAGAAACTCTAGATTTTCATGCTCTTATAGTATAATGCTTAGAAGTAGGCATTAGGGTGTTAGGTTCTAGATAGCGTTTTTTAGCAATGCTGGAAATGTTCATTTTGTTCTTGTTATTTCTAATGTGTCTCATTGCTGTTTTCATAATATTCTGTGTAGTTGTTTTAGATGTACTGAGAAACAGATTATTCCTGTAGTAATGAAATACTTTTAACATAAAAGTGTTTATTCTTCTTAGTACAGTGTGATGCTGTGAATAACAAAATAAGGTTTGTTGTTGTTTCCACAGTGCCCCTGATCCCTTTATGGGATTGTTAGTAACCCAAAAGCAATACTTCGATATAAATTGCACATTGAATAGTGTTTTGCGATGCTACAATAACTTGTCTTTCACATTCATCACTGGTGCATTGAACCGCATTATTCTGTGACACCCATGGGTGGGAAAGCAGACCTTGTAAAATTATGCCATAGTTGTAATTGATGAAACATAGGGAGGGTAAAATTCACTATTCCCACTCCAGTCTGTGCAAAAGCAGAAAAAGCGTTGGATTTCGAAGGGGTAAAATTTACTATTCCCACTCCAAACAGCCAGGGGCGTAGCTTCAAGGTGGGTGTTTGAGATGATACATCCCCCTAATAAATATATTTTTTGATAAATAGTTGGGTACAAGTGGTTTCAGTCAGGTATGGTGAGGTGCCTGTCGGATTTCACCAGAGATATTTACATATGCACAGATAAAAGCACGCACACACTCTCCCTCTCTGTATTAAAAAGGTCTTAAAAAATGTTGATTATTTTGACAAATTCATGTTTTCCCTAATTTAGCAATCCTACCAATCTGCATTCCTTTCACATTCCACTTCCCCTTAAGTCCTTCTCATACACCCTCCTTGTTGGATAATGTATGTTAACATTAAATTCCAACATGATTGTTGGGAAATCTGGAGGTCACCCCCCTCAATCTCACTGACCAAGCTACGCTCCTGCAAACAGCACAACAGTAGCTCAACCCCTTAAATCTCATTGACCAAGCTTTGCCCCTGCAAACAACACAACAGTAGGGAAAGTGTTGGATTTTGGAGTGGTAAAATTTAGTATTCCCACTCCAGTCTGTGCAACAGTAGGGAAAGCGTTGAACTTCCAAAGGGGTTACATGTACTATTCCCACTCCAAACAGCACAACAGTAGAGAAAGTGTTGGACTCAGGAGGGGGCAAATTTACTATTCCTAATACAGTCTGTGCAACAGTAGAGAAAGCGTTGGTCTTCAGAAGGGCTAAATTTACTGTTCCCACTCTATAGTAGGGAAGGTGTTGTGCTTCGAAGGGGTAAAATTTACTATTCCAACTCCAGTCTGTGAAACAGTAGGGAAAGCATTGGATTTCGGAGAGGCAAAATTTACTATTTCCACTCCAAACAACGCATCAGTAAGGAAAGTGCTGGACTTCAGAGGGGTTAATTTTACTATACCTAGTGCAGTCTAAGCAAGAGTAGGGAAATTACTTCACTTCAAACACATCACATATATGAGTAAACCCAAGAATGTAGAAAAATATTAAACTCCTAATATAAAAATTATTAGTTAACATGGAATATATATATATATATATATATATATATATATATATATATATATATATATATAGATATATATAGATATATATATACCAACACAAACTTCTGTTTCTCCAGAAAGAAACACGGACACCTTGGAAGATTGCAGTTAAGGTGTTTATTGACTGCACAAGCAACGCGTTTCGGCTTTCGCCTTGATTTCTGGAGAAGCAGAAGTTTGTGTTGGTATATTGCAGGGTTTCCGGTACCCTGAACATGGACCGCCCCAACTGACAGCCTTTTACCCTTACCGGTTTCTGGGAACATATATATATATATTTTATGACCATGCTAAATGTCTTTTTTAAACACTGCTGCGGCACGTACGTCAGTAACACCGACGAAGGCGCTACGCCGAAACGCGTTTGTTTTGTTGCTTTAGCAATAAAGTTTACTGCAACGATCCCCCGTGAGTGCTGGCTTCTGTTCAGAGAATAGCAACAGTGGAGCTTTAATATATATATATATATATATATATATATATATATATATATATATATATATATATATATATATATATATATACTTGAAGATGGAGGATCACAAGATAACAACAGCCAGCCAGGGCAAAAATCTGGATCCCAAAGGATACAATGAGTCACAAAGAAATAAAATATCCAAGAAAGAAGTGACTCAAATAGATAGAATCACCAAAGAACAAAAATATATTTCCACTACAACGTTTCAGCTTCCGCCTTCCTCAGGTAGTACAAGATGGTTTGCTCAGTGGCTGCACAGATGACACAGCTGAATTTTCAAAAAGCATCATGAGTGAAGATTCCATTTGGAATGTGGAATCAATGCAGTCCTGAGAACTCTTGAGATATGCAGTAATCAGGTTGTATTATCAGTAATGTTCAGTCCATCTGGATGCAGTGATTTTAAACGGTACATCCAGAAGTTTTCTCTGGAGTCCAGTAGTTCTTCCTTTGAGACATGTTCCACGGGGAAAATCTTCAAATCTGATAGTAAATGATCCACAACGTTAAAATGATTGGCTACAGGCTGGTCAATTTTCTTATTAATTATTGCCGATTTGTGGTTCCTGAATCGTGTACGGAGGTCATTCACTGTTTGGCCTACATATTGTTTTTTACAGCTTTGCCGTTGGCACTGAATCACATAAATAATGCATGTTGAGCGACATGTAAGATGCTGTCTTATTCCATAGGTCCTTCTTGTAACAGAACTAGTTACTGATGATGTTTGTAAAAGGTATTCACACGTGATGCACCTTTTAGAGTCACAGCAATGAACCCCTGCATTTGTTACAACTTGCTTGAGTTCAGCTCTCACAATAAGAGATCGTAAATTTGGAGCTCTGCGGTAAGCAATGACTGGCGGTTTTGGAAAAACCTTTTGCAATTTTTCACAAGTAGACAGTAAGGGAAATGTTTTTTGCATTATATTTCTGTAGTTGGGAGCTGATGGATGATAGTCAACCACAAATGGAGTTCTGTCACTTTTGTTTCTGCCGTTGGTATTCCAAATAAGTGCTTCTCTGGGTAACTGCAAAGACTTGTCAATTTGTTGCTGTATGATATGCAGAGGATAGCCTCGTCTTTTAAATAATGTAGCAAGCTCCTGTAGATGGTCTTTACAGGTTTCCTCATTGCTGCAGATGCGTCTTATTCTGAGTGCTTGGTTGTAGATGATGCTCAGTTTAGTGTTGTGTGGGTGACATGAAGTCCAGTTTAGATACAAATGAGCATCTGTAGGCTTGTGGTACAGATCAGTTGTAATTTTTTGTTCATGAATGGTGAGTAGCACATCCAGAAAAGGGAGATGATGCTTCTGTTTAGTATTGCTGCTGGTAAATTTGATGGTAGGATGGATATTGTTGATATAAGCTGTAAATTGTTCCAATGCTCTACTTCCTGCATTCCATATTATAAATATGTCATCAATGTATCTTAGCCATACCAGTGGTTTGATGCTATAAGTAGCAAGTATACAGTTCTCTAGTTTGCCCATGAAGATATTTGCATAGGATGGAGCCATCCGAGTGCCCATGGAAGTCCCTTGTATCTGCAGATAGTGTTTACCATTGAATGTAAAATTGTTGGATTTAAGGATAACTCTTGCAAAGTTGGTAAGCACATTTGTTGATGGCTTTTTCACAGTTCTTTTATTAAGAGCTTCAGATAATGCCATAAGTCCAACCTCATGTGGTATATTGGTGTATAATGATGTAACATCAAATGTAGCCAGAAGAGTATCATCATCAAATGTGTAGGTTTGGTTTAATTTTTCAATAATCTGAAGGAAGTGACTGGTATCTTTAACAAATGATGGAAGTTCCTGTACAATGGGCTGGAGGTGCAGGTCGACAAATAAAGATAGTCTCTCAGTGGCTGTGTCATTGCCAGAGATGATGGGACGGCCAGGATTGTTCATTTTGTGAATTTTGGGAAGCATATAAAATCTCCCAGGTCTTGGTTTGGGATGAACAAGTATATCTGCTGTTGTTCATCAATGAGGTTTAAGCTCCTGTACCTTACAACCATGTTCTTAATTTCTTTGTTTAAGTCTTCTGTGGGATCAGTTTCTAAAGGTTTGTAAGTGTTGGTATCCATTAGTTGTCTCATTCCTTCCTCAATATAATCACTTACTTTCAAGGCAACCACTGCAGCACCTTTGTCTGCCGGTTTTATAATGACATCCATTCTCTGTTGAAGGAGGTGGAGAGCTTTTCTCTCTTCTCGGGTAATGTTATCAAAAATCCTCTTAGGTGTTGATTCCTTGATGAGTTTGTTGATGGATAAAATGTATGTATCAAGAACAGGATTTCTACCACATTGAGGAGTCCATGATTTGGGACGGCGGAACTTCTTAAATGGATCTGGAAGGTAGCTTGGCAGACCAACATTAGAATTATTGTAAAAGTATTCTGCAAGTCTGCATCTTCTCTCGAAGGTTTTTAGGTCTCTCATCATGTTGGCCATATTATGGTCCTTCGGTACAGGACAGAAATAGAGGCCTTTGCTCAAGAGGTTCAATTCACCTGGTGATAGGAGCCCTCCAGTCAAGTCAATATATAGTTATATATATATATATAGTAAAAACACTAAAAACAACTAATCAATTTATAGGATTACTATGGAATAAATTCCACAATAGACCCTTACAAACCTAGCAGCCCAAAACTAAAATATTATTAAAATAAGTAAATATTCCATAATTTACATATTTAAAATTCACTTAAATAAATCATTTACAAATAATAATTAATTCATTTTTACCTAATTAACTTCCCACCCTATACCCTTACAAACCTAGCATCCCACAACTAAAATGTAAATAAAAATAAATCAGTAGTCCATACTTTACATAATAAAAATCAATCAAATAATGAATTAATCATTAATAGTACATTGTTAATTAATTATTAAATAATTACCTTCCTACCCACTGACCTCTACAGACCTAGCAGCCTGCAACTAAAATTTAAGGCAAATAAGCATTCCATAATTTACATAATTAAAAAATCAATAAGATCATTCATTTCAAAATAATAGTTTATTGTTGAATTATTATTACTTAATTAACTTGCAACCCTTTGTCCCTACAAACCTAAAGCCCACAAATTACATATAACAAAAATGCTTCAGTATTACCTAATTTACATATTAAATATCAATCATATAATTACATCAAATGTATTAAATAATTTATAACTAAAGATTACCTACTTAACCTCCCACCCTATCTCCCTACAAAAGCAATAACCCGTTACAACTCTAGAAATTATAAAAAATTAAACAACAAATTCTAAATCACTAAATATTACATGCTATTTTTAAAAAAATGATTAGCATTTATATAAACAATAGTAACATAAATTAATATATCAACTAAAACACATTAAAATATTTACAAAATGATATTTTTAACCACTATATCACTGAAAACAATATTAAAAACATCAATATTATTTAAAATAATATTACTTACCTCAAAAAACTATATTCTTGTCAACGATATTCTTGCATCACAATATTTATGTTTGATGATATTTTATTTCCCATATTTCTGTCTCTCAATAGTTACAACTCAATATTTTATCCAAACACCTATGTATGTTCTTGACCTAGATAATCCTAGGAATGTGGTGGAATAACAAAAGTGTGACATGGACCACCATTTAAATGTAGTTGACAGTAGTGACCGGTGGTGTGTATAAAGGGCAGGGACTTAATCAATGGGCGCTCATGATCTGCACTTATTGGGAATTCCTTGTTCATGGGAAATAAATGCCATCCCCCAATCCCTATCATGACCAGGATTCAGCAAGTAACCAACACCTATTGGTGACACGTGCTGTTGCACCTGGCCCCTCTGCAGGGTCACCCCCAAACTTTTTGCCTTATTCCTCCAGATTTTTCTGATCTCGTTTTTGTTGGCCTTAGGATTCTGTACACTTTACCACTTCTGACCAGTGTTAAAGTGTGTGTGCTCATGGTAACATTGGCTTATCCCCAATTAGCATATTTCCTTTACTTATAAGCCCTTAGTAAAATGATACTACATGCACCCACGGGCTGTAATTTAAATGCTACTATTGGGCCTGCAGCACTTGCTGTGCCATCCACTTAAGTAGCCTTGCAAACCTGTAGCCTGTGTGTACAGTTTTAAACTGCCATTTTGAACTGGCAAAGTAAAACTTCTGCCAGTCCTAAACTTTCCTTTTTAATAACTATTAATCACCCCTAGGATATGCCCTAAACAGCCCACAGGGCCGGGTACAATGTATTTAAAAAACAGGACAGGTACTTTTAAGATTTACATGCCCTGATAGTTGAAAACTCTTAAATTGATTTTTCACTATTGCCAGGTCTACCTCTACTATAGGATAACATTGAAGTTACCTTACTACATATAACAAGGATATTTTCCAAATGGGAGCAGGTAAACAGATAAAGTTTGGTGTTTTTGGAATTGTAATGAGAAATCCTCTTTTTATGATTAAGTCAGATTTTGAATTACAATTTCGAAAATGCCACTTTTAGAAAGTTGGCATTTTCCTGCCTTGGCCATTTAGTGCTTGCAGCCTGTCTCCGGATCACATGATCAAGTGTAGTTGACAGTTGGTCTTTGTGTATTCCTCCAAGACAGCCACACACAACAGAGAGCTTCAATGTGCCTGGATGGGCTATTACTGGCAGGATGGGAGGGTGGAGCTGGGCACAACCCTCCTAACATCTGGATAGCCTGTGTCCTGCCTTCACACAAAGGACTGCATACACACTGTAGTTAGTCTGTAGCCCATGCAGGGGAGGCAGGAAACCTGAGCACTTCAAATGGAATACTCTAGAAGATTCTCTCACTTCACAGAAGGCACCAAGTATAAATATTGGGCCTCAGACTCAAACTGTTCTGTAAACATCTGGACCTATGGAAGACTCTGCCAGGAAGAACGACTGCTGTGATGTTGAAAGTACTGCCACTCTGCTAGACTGCTGCCCTGAAGAATTGCTGCCTGCTGTGCTGACCTGCTGACCTCTTGCCTGGGTGAGAAGGACCTGCAACCTGTACCCAGGACCACCAGAGTGACTCCATGGGTTAGTCTCTTGTAGCCAGCACCTGGGCGCTGCAACTGTAAGTCCTACCCTGCCATGTGGGGCCACACCAATACTGGACCCTTGAATGTGGGCCTGACGGTGCTCTGCCAGCACACCTGGGGAGCCAGACGAACCACTGCATTCTCTCTGCTGAGCAACCCAGAGCAGAATCGACAAATCCCCTCTGATGCATGGACTTTCCCAGAACCAGACCTGCACATCACGGCCCGCAGCCTCATTAGAACTGCTGCTGCGCTATGCATCTTCCTGGAAGGCCCTCTCATCACAAGTCCCTTATCAATGGCAGCCTCGAGAACGACGCTGGACTTCGCATCGCAAACCACGCATCTTTTTCGGAACCAGCCAGTGCACGATGTATCCACAAGCAGGCCTTTGCATCACTAGCCCCCTCGTCAACAATACAGTATCTTGTGTCGCAGCCTTGCAGTGCCCCGGAACCAATGCTGCGTGATACACTAATGACCTGGACCTCGCATAGCCTCTGCTGCGTGACAAATTCTTCTTGACATAAGACTCTGCATCTCTTCCCAAACACGATTTAGGTGCTGTGTTTAGCTGGCCTAAGGAGGTCCCTGTACCCGGTCTGTGCACAATTGTGGTTGGCCTGAACTTGTGACTTTGTCTTGGTTCAGGCAACCAGATACCCACAGTTGGTACTTTGTACTTTGTGATGCTATTTTTCACTGAAATCTTTAAAATTGCATACCTCTGGTTCTACTATATGGATTTTTGTCATTTTGATCTTGTTTTATTTATTAAAATCTACTCTATTGTTCTAATCTGGTGTGGAATTTTTGTTGTGTTGTGTTATCACTTACTTGTTGTTTAAATTTTTGCACAAATACTTTACATACTGCCTCTAAGTTAAGCCTAATTGCTCTGTGCCAAGGTACCAGAGGGTTGAGCACAGGTTACTTTAGGGGTTGCTTGTGCCTTCACCCTGACAAGTATTGTGGTTCCTGCTTGAGTAGGGTTTCACTCCCCTCAACCAGTAACCCAATTTCTTACACATGCTGATCCATTCAGTGTAGTGCTCGTGCAGTTCCAGACATCTAAGAGCAGCACAGATCATTTATTGCTCGATCTCATGTCTCTGAATGCTACTTGTCCCTCTAAGAAGTTGAAGGTCAATCTCAGGGGGTCACGAAACACATTACTATGGAGGAATTTCCAGATAAATCGCACCACCAACTAAGAATGGCAATGCACCATCACCCATAGAATTAAGAAAGAGCTATCAATCTGTCAATCCTTTCAGTGCATGTGCCATGTGATGTTTCCCATGCTAAGTCAAATTAAGCCACAGTTTCCACTCCTGGTGATGCCTTTTTATCAGTTCCTTTAAGTTTCAGCTTTACAGCCATCCTCACCTTCCAGAACCCAAAGACTTTTGTGTCCCTGAAGCTGCTGTTCATGGAAATAATGCTGCCCAATCGCTAGTTGGCATCGCTTATGGTCAGAACTATGACGGTATTGACGGTACCTCATTGTCTTCTAACTTCAAACTTTTGTTCTTGATATATGAAAACATTCTTAGCAAATGCCTTTGCTTTGGTTCATCTTGAGCCTTCACCTCTAGCGGCACAATACGAATGCCCACCGAAGTCTCTCTTAATCATTACCTCAGTTCTGAAAGCCAACAAAATAGAACTGGAGTCCCATTCCAACATTTCTAGTATTCTGGTGACCGGCATGCTTTAAAGAATCTAATTTTACAAAGTAAACGCTTTGAAACCCAGGACACTCAGCCAAGAGCATAAAAAGGGTGCCGTAAGGCAAGGGCTGAGACAGACAGTAGCTCGCCTTGTAAAGTGTACCCATTCCAATTAGAGGGTCTCGAAATAGTCCTGCATTGTTATTCATCACTATCTCTCTGAGTCAGGAGTGGGTAATTTGTGCACCTGCTTCCTTCCTTGAATATGCTAAGCATTTCTTAGGCTCCCTTTCCAGAATGTAACCCTGATTCCTTTTTGCCTGTGCCCACCATGGTGGACACAGAAAGTAGCATCAAAAGTTGATAAGGCAGACATCCAAATGTATTAACGCCATCAAAGAAACATGCACTTAGTCCGAGGTTACCTAAGTCACCACAGCAGCTGCACATGTCCTGATTGGTCTTGGTCTTTTAAATGCACACAACCCTGGAGGTCAGCAATCCTTGGCATATTTTAGCTCTGGAATTATCACAGTTATCAAAGTAACAAGTGATCAAAGGAACCATAACTCATTTATTGAACCATTTGCAGTTTCACTGTAACAGCTGTGTGTACTTACAAGTGCATAGCTTAATCTTTGAAATAAGCATATGCTATTGGCAGAATTATCCAGGTAACTGCACCTGCTGAACAGGAAGAGAGGTTACCTAGAAGGGTAAACCCAAAAGTAGTCACTGGGACCTGGGTATCAAACAGTACATAGGAACAAAGGTCCCAGTGGATAGTTTCATACACATGGAAAGAAACAATACTTTATCAAAAAAGAGTAAAAAGACGTATTGTAATTAGTGTACAGTGTTATTTAATCACACTGGACTCAAAATGATTCATACATTTGTTAACACAGTGTTAGAAAACAGTGCCCCAGGAGGAGAGGGAAGGTAGGGGTGTTGGGATAAGGGTGAGGATGAAGGGAGTGATTATACGGAAGTGTGATTCATACAGTATATTATTTACACGACAAGAAGGCTCACAAATAAGCCAAGTTATTCACACAGTATCCATAATTCCAATAGCCATGATCAAATAACAAAAAACACAGTGATTCATCGCTGTTGTTGTAACTGGCTAGTGTATCAGATGTCGACGTTTCGACCCCTATAGGATTGTAGGTAAGTGAGTCCCTTACGCCGGGGTCTTCCTCAGGACAGTGGTTGTGAGAAAGGGGGGGAAGGGTTGGTACCTGGGAAAGAGATGAGAAATCATTTAGACCTAAGTTTTCCCAACGGGGAAAATAGAAAAAATCAAGGGTCTAGGACAACTGCTTTACCCTGAGAAGGCCTTCGTGGGCCTGGGCGTGAAGAAGATGGGCGCGTAGGCTCCAGTGAGGCGAACGAGAGCAAAACAACCTGCAGAGAAATGGGCAGGTTCAGTGAGGGATCTAGGACCCATTACAATCATTTAGATAGGTTGGGCCCAAAGAGGATACTTACACAAAAGTGTCCATCAATCAGCCTGGGCCTGGAAATATTCGCAGTGTTTTAATATCTTCAAAGTAGGCAAAGAAGCTCCGTACAGAATACTCTCTAGACCAAACCAAAATGAGGGTAATGAATAGCAGGTATACTAAATGCCCTAAATTCATTAAAATAAATTTTAACAAGCAACCAGGAACCAGTGGTGAATACAACTACCAGGACAACTGGCACCAACCTCAGGGACCCTATCAGCCTTTTTTAGGAGAAGGCCAATGGAGACCACCCACAGGCAGAGGGGGACTTTGGCCCAGAGAAATCCAGAGGGGGCACCAACTGGGAGAGAGGACGCGGCAAAACTCAGAAACAGGTTCGTTTCCAACCGGAGAACCACAGGGAAATCCAGACCCGATGGAGGACGTACAGATGGTGAGAAGAGCACAGAACCCTGTAGTGAACATCTCTTCCTACACACTCAATGAAGAGGAAATAAGCATCCTAAGTAAGGGTCTTTCTTTTGTGCCCACAGCCCGCCCTAATGAATTTGCCCTTAAAACTGAACTACACCGTTTCTTTCGAAAAATCCGTCTGAGATACTTTTTCAAACACTCTCCGCCCTCCCCACAGTCATCACAGACAGGATTACGGACACCGTCTACTTTTGTGCCACCAGGCCATAAAATGACCAACAAAATTCTTGCTTACGAAAGCGTTGTCCTGCGTGATGTATCCAAGATACTCAAGGATTCTAAGCACACAAAGTATAATATCACCAAGATGGAGAAGGAAGCGCTTGTTTCTCTTAAAAACAACAGAGAAATAGTGATCAAGCCTGCGGATAAGGGCGGGGCCATTGTGGTCCAGGATGTCTCGAACTACAAGACGGAAATCTTGAATCAATTACAAGATGGAGTTAGCTACAGGAGGCTGAGCACAGACCCTTCAAAAGAACTCACTAAGGATATATTGACCTTGACCACTAAGGGCCTTGAGCAGGGTTTTTTGACTAACCATGAGTTTCAGTACCTCAATCAAAAAAACCCGCGGCTCCCTACCTTGTACACTTTACCAAAGATCCATAAGGACCCACTGAAACCACCTGGGCGCCCCATAGTCTCGTGTTGTGGATCTATGCTCGAATCGCTGTGCAGATACATAGACCACTTCCTCAAGCCTATAGCAGAAACCACACGTTTTTTCCCGCCACTGCGTCCCTGCGGCCCCCCGCTCGCCCATCCGCTGCCCCGCTCCCGCCTCCCAGCTGCTCCTCCCTCCCACCTCCCCATATATGCCGGCCACGCAGCGGTGAAAGGAGCGACCTTTGACCCTGCTCTCAGGCAGGTCGCTCCCCTCACCTCCGCAACTGCTCCTCCTGGTGTGATCGCCTCCCCCAGCTCGCTACTGCTGCCGGTCGCGAGTTCGAGGCTCGCTCGCTGCACTTGGTCTGTACTGTCTTTTGTATTGCCACCTGTATTCTTCCTTTTGTCCTGTGCCCTGTATTTCATTATTGTGCCCTGTGTTTAGCTTTGCCTTTATTTTCTTTTTCCCCCCTGTTATCTTGTGCCCCGTTGCCCTCTGTTTTCCCCCGCCACTCCTCACCTGTTTTTTCCCGGCGCTGCGTCCCTGCGGCCCCGACCCCCGCTCGCCCATTCGCCGCCCCGCTCCCGCCTCCCAGCTGCTCCTCCCTCCCACCTCCCCATATATGCCAGCCGCGCAGCGGTGAAAGGAGCGACCTTTGACCCTGCTCTCAGGCAGGTCGCTCCCCTCACCTCCGCAACAGCTCCTCCTGGTGTGAGCGCCTCCCCCAGCTCACTACTGCTGCCGGTCGCGAGTTCGAGGCTCGCTCGCTGCACTTGGTCTGTACTGTCTTTTGTATTGCCACCTGTATTCTTCCTTTTGTTCTGTGCCCTGTATTTCATTTTTGTGCCCTGTGTTTAGCTTTGCCTTTATTTTCTTTTTCCCCCCTGTGATCTTGTGCCCCGTTGCCCTCTGTTTTCCCCCGCCGCTCCTCACCTGTTTTTTCCTGCCGCTGCGTCCCTGCGGCCCCGCCCCCCCGCTCGCCCATTCGCCACCCCGCTCCCGCCTCCCAGCTGCTCCTCCCTCCCACCTCCCCATATATCCCGGCCGCGCAGCGGTGAAAGGAGCGACCTTTGACCCTGCTCTCAGGCAGGTCGCTCCCCTCACCTCCGCAACAGCTCCTCCTGGTGTGAGCGCCTCCCGCAGCTCGCTACTGCTGCCGGTCGCGAGTTCGAGGCTCGCTTGCTGCACTTGGTCTGTACTGTCTTTTGTATTGCCACCTGTATTCTTCCTTTTGATCTGTGCCCTGTATTTCATTTTTGTGCCCTGTGTTAGCTTTGCCTTTATTTTCTTCTTCCCCCCTGTGATCTTGTGCCCGTTGCCCTCTGTTTTCCCCCGCCGCTCCTCACCTGTTTTTTCCCACCGCTGCGTCCCTACGGCCCCGCACCCCGCTCGCCCATTCGCCGCCCCGCTCCTGCCTCCCAGCTGCTCCTCCCTCCCACCTCCCCATATATGCCGGCCGCGCAGCGGTGAAAGGAGCGACCTTTCACCCTGCTCTCAGGCAGGTCGCTCCCCTCACCTCCGCAACAGCTCCTCCTGGTGTGAGCGCCTCCCCCAGCTCGCTACTGCTGCCGGTCGCGAGTTCGAGGCTCGCTCGCTGCACTTGGTCTGTACTGTCTTTTGCATTGCCACCTGTATTCTTCCTTTTGTTCTGTGCCCTGTATTTCATTTTTGTGCCCTGTATTTAGCTTTACCTTTATTTTCTTTTTCCCCCCTGTGATCTTGTGCCCCGTTGCCCTCTGTTTTCCCCCGCCGCTCCTCACCTGTTTTTTCCCGCCGCTGCGTCCCTGTGGCCCCGCCCCCCTGCTCGCCCATTCGCCGCCCGCTCCCGCCTCCCAGCTGCTCCTCCCTCCCACCTCCCCATATATGCCGCCCGCGCAGGGGTGAAAGGAGCGACCTTTGACCCTGCTCTCAGGCAGGTCGCTCCCCTCACCTCTGCAACAGCTCCTCCTGGTGTGAGCGCCTCCCTCAGCTCGCTACTGCTGCCGGTCGCAAGTTTGAGGCTCACTCACTGCACTTGGTCTGTACTGTCTTTTGTATTGCCACCTGTATTCTTCCTTTTGTTCTATGCCCTGTATTTCATTTTTGTGCCCTGTGTTTAGCTTTGCCTTTATTTTCTTTTTCCCCCCTGTGATCTTGTGCCCCGTTGCCCTCTGTTTTCCCCTGCTGCTCCTCACCTGTTTTTTCCCGCCGCTGCGTCCCTGCGGCTCCGCCCCCGCTCGCCCATTCGCCGCCCCGCTCCCGCCTCCCAGCTGCTCCTCCCTCCCACCTCCCCATATATGCCGGCCGCGCAGCGGCCGCGCAGCAGACGCGCGCAGCAGGAGCGCCGCTGGCACGCCAAAGGCGCGCCTAAGGCAAGCCCGTCTGCGCCCGTCCGTGCCTGGACCGCGTCCAGCGCCAGAACCCCTGGCCCCCGCTAATGCCACAACGCCCGTCTCCGGTACGACTCCAGCACCCTCCACGCACTCAACGCTGGACGATCGCGCACATGCTTCCTGGCCACCCCAAAGCGCACCCAAGGACCCTTCTCCTGCCGGAACTGCAGCTTCACCAGCACCCAGCCTGCCAACCCGCCGACCAGGAACGAACCCAACTACCTCAGTTGCATTCTTCTCAACACCCGCTCCGCCCGCAAACACGCCGTTGAACTCTGGGACCTACTCGACTCAACCTCCCCAGACGTCGCCTTCCTGACGGAGACCTGGCTGAACCCCTCCTCGGCACCCGACATCGCCATTGCCATCCCGGAAGGCTACAAGATCTCCCGCAGGGACCGCACCAACGGAGTAGGAGGAGGAATCACCATCATCCACAGGAACACTCTCAGAGTCTCGACCAACAACGACGACACCCTCAGCACCGCCGAACACCTGCACTTCCGGATCCACACCGACCACAACACCACCCTCAGAGGAACCCTCGTCTACACCCCCCAGACCCCGACCACAGTTCAGCGACTCCATCGCCGACTTCGTCAGCCCACACGCCCTCGCCTCCACGGACTACATCCTCCTCGGAGACCTGAACTTCCACCTCAAGAACAACAATGACACCAACTCTACCACCCTGATCGACAACCTCGCCAACCTCGGACTCATACAACTCGTCACAACACCCACCCACTCCGCCGGCCACACGCTTGACCCCATCTTCTCCACAAGCACCCACGTCACCTTCAGCCACACCACCGAATTCCACTGGACCGACCATCGCTGCATCCACTTCACCTTCCAGAAAGCCACCACGCACCACCGCACCCAACAGATACCTCGCCGCTGCTGGAGCAAAGTCACCGAAGACCAGCTAACCACCACCCTCACCCGGAGCCCACCCGCCGACCCCACCGACCCCGACACCGCTGCCCGCAACCTCAGACAGTGGATCAACGACTGCACCAACACTCTCGCCCCGCTCAAGAAACCCTCCAACAGCCACACCAGCAAGAAAGCCAGCTGGTTCACTGAAGACCTCCGGGCCTCCAAGCAAACCTGCCGAAAGCTAGAGAAGAACTGGCACCGTGAACAAACACCGGATAGCTACGCAGCCCACAAGAACGCCACCCGCAGACACCATCACCTCATCAGATCCGCCAAAAGGGCCTCCTTCAAAGACCGCCAAGACAACAACGCACACAACACACTCCCCGCCGTAATAGTTATTTATGCAGGTTTTGCTTAATCTCATGCTATGTTTCACATGGTTCGTAGATAGTTCCAACCGGCAGGCAGCCAGAGTCTTTCTTCCGTGACTTTGATTGACCTAAGACTTGCATGCTGACATGTACGCGCGTGTCAATCCAGCTCCAGGCGGTGTATTTAAGCCGCGGTAGCTACCACTCCTGTTCCACTTTAGCGGACGGAGAGACACTACGGAGCGGCGGTAAGCCTTTATGATGTGTATTGGTTTCAGATCGCCAGACGGGCTATGGGACTCGTTAGATGAGAAGTCCTTGAATGAGAGTAGCACACTCGGTTAAGTAGGGCTGATTTTGTGTTTAGCAGTTGTCTTTTGGAAACGTAGCGATTGACACCATTCCGTATTCATCTTAGTCACAATGGGACGTGTTTTGCTCTGTAACCATCGGCACACATTAGCGCACTCCTTTATGCCAGGTTAAACTGTGCCATGCCTCTTTTTTCCAGTTAGATAGCAGAAGCTTCGTGTCCTGTGATTAGTAACAGCAAAGAGCTCTTCAACATTGTGAAGGAACTCTCCAACCCCAGCTCCAACACCAACGACATCCCACCTTCCAAGACCTGTGCAACTCGCTGGCCACCTTCTTCCATTGCAAGATCGCTGACATCCACGACAGCTTCAACACCACGACCGCCCCGACAACCACTGAGACCTCCGCCCCCACGACCAACATCCGCACCAACCGCCTGCTCTCCTGGAGCAACATAAACGACGACACCATCAAGATCATGAACACCATCCACTCCGGATCTCAGACCCATGCCCACACCACATCTTCAACAAAGCCAGCACCGCCATCGCACCCCATCTCCGGAAAGCCATCAACATTTCCTTCGAGGCAGCTACCTTCCCGGAAAGCTGGAAGCACGCCGAGATCAACGCCTTACTCAAGAAACCCAAGGCGGACCCCAAGGACCTCAAGAACTGCCGGCCCATCTCCCTGCTCCCGTTCCCGGCGAAGGTCATCGAGAAGACCGTCAACAAACAACTGACCCGCTACCTCGAGGAGAACAGCATCTTGGACCCGTCCCAGTCCGGGTTTCGCAGCAACCACAGCAACGAAACTGCCCTCATCGCCGCCACCGATGACATCAGGACCCTGCTAGACAACGGAGAGACCGCGGCCCTCATCCTCCTGGACCTGTCAGCCACCTTCTACACGGTATGCCACCACATACTACGCACACGCCTCCACGACGCCGGGATCCAAGAGAAGGCCCTGGACTGGCCACCTCCTTCCTCTCTGGCAGAACACAGAGCGTCCGCCCCTCCCCCCTTCCGCTGCGAAGCCACCGAAATCATCTGCGGCATACCCTAGGGCTCATCCCTCAGCCCAACGCTGTTTAACATCTACATGGCACCGCTCGCCCATGTCGCCCGACTGCACGACCTCAACATCATCTCTTACGCTGATGACACCCAGCTGATTCTCTCCCTCACCAAGGACCCCCACACCGCCAAAACCAACCTCCACGAAGGAATGAAGGCCGTCGCCGAATGGATGAGGAGCAGCCGACTGAAGCTGAACTCGGACAAGACGGAGGTCCTCATCCTCAGATCCACCCCCTCGGCCTGGGACGACTCCTGGTGGCCGACCGCACTGGGAACAGCTCCAACACCCACTGACCACGCACGCAACCTAGGAGTCATCCTCGACTCCACCCTCTCCATGACTAAGCAGGTCAATGCCGTCCCTTCCTCCTGCTTCAACACCCTCCGCATGCTCCGCAAGATCTACAAGTGGATCCCCACCGAAACGAGAAGAACGGTCACCCAGGCCCTCGTCAGCAGCAGGCTGGACTACGGAAACGCCCTCTACGCTGGAGCTCTGCCAAACTCCTGAAGCGGCTTCAACACATCCAGAACGCCTCTGCACGCCTGATCCTCGACATCCCTCGCCGCAGCCACATCACTCCCCACCTGAGAGACCTGCACTGGCTCCCCGTCAACAAGAGGATAACCTTCAAGCTCCTCACCCACGCACACAAGGCACTCCACAACACCGGACCTGCGTACCTCAACAGACGACTCAGCCTCTACACCCCCGCCCGCCAGCTTCACTCCGCCGACCTCACCCTCGCCACAGTCCCCCGCATCCGAAGAGCAACCTCCGGCGGCAGATCCTTCTCCCACCTCGCCGCCAAGACCTGGAACACCCTCCCCATCCACCTACGGCAGACCAAAGACCTGCTGACCTTCAGAAGACTCCTCAAGACCCGGCTCTTCGAGCAGTAGCAGCACTCCCCCCCCCCCAGCACCTTGAGACCCTCACGGGTATGTAGTGCACTCTACAAATGCTATGATTGATTGATTGATTGATTGATTGAATGCAGACCATAAATTTGATCGACCATTGTCCGTATAATCCATCTGACCCAACTCTTGGTGACCTGCGATGTGGTATCACTATACACCAGTATACCCCAGCAAGCAGCCCTTGATGTGATGGCAGAGGTATTGAACCAACGATCGGCACCCATGCCAGTACCCACTGATTTCATCATTGACCTTCTACGTCTAGCAATGATGCGGAATTTCTTTTTCTTCAATGGCCATTTCTATTACTAAACAAAAGGAGTAGCCATGGGGGCGGCATTTGCACCAGATCTAGCCATCATCTTTATGGATCACTATGAAAGATCATTCATTTTCAGTGAAACTAACTCCTACATCTCCAAGGTGTCCCTTTGGAGACGGTATATCGATGATATACTGATGATCTGGATGGGCAAATCTATGGAATTAAGCAACTTTCACTAGTGGCTCAATGACAGAAGCCCAGATATCCAGTTCACTGTACATTCTGATCCGAATGAAATTGACTTTTTGGATATTACAATCAAAAATGAAGATAACCATCTATATACAACTCTGTATCGGAAACCGGCGGAGAGAAATTCGCTATTAAGATACAATAGTTACCATCCGCGAGGTCTCAGAGACCCATTTGGACAGTTCTTGCGGATTCGCAGGAAATGCACAAAGAAAACAGACTATTTTGCACAATCAGCGGACCTAAGCCAACGACTGGAGGAGAGAGGATATCCGAGGAAGTTGACAAAGAAAGCACAGAAGAGGGCTTGGTATAGCCCGCGAGAGAGCCTTCTGACACTGAAACAAAAAACAGAGGAACCCATGCAAAGGATGATATGTGTCACTACTTTTTCGACACAAAGCCACGCGATCAAAAAAGTGATCAATAAATATTGGGGCCTTATATCAGAAGACATTGATCAAACTAACCTCCCTATGCACTCCTTCAAAAAAGCAAAAAGTGTAAAGGACCACATAGTTCGCTCTTTTCTGGAGACTGCTGCGGAACCATCAATTCAATCAATGTGGCACCTGCCACCTGCACTAGGACATTTCAAATGCGGACAGTGCAAGGCATGTAGATCAACAATCCAGACTAAGGAATTCACATATAAACATCATGTAATTCATCTAAAATCCCTCACGAATTGCAATTCAACAAATGTCATCTACGTCATCATGTGTCCATGCAACCATTTGTATGTGGGCCAAACGCAACAGAAGGTGAAGGCCCGGATCCTGCAACATTGCAGTCGAATTAGATGTGGGGTCCAGGGAGCACCACTTGTTGAACACTTCCGCAATGCCGATCACAGCCCTGATGAACTTCGTTGGCTAATCCTTGAAAAGGCCTCCTTGGGCCCAAGGGGAGGAAACATTGGAACTATACTAGATATAAGGGAATGTAAATGGATGTCCCTTCTTGACACCATCAATAATGGCTTAAAAGAATCTGAAGTCAGCCATGCCCAACTAGCATGTCTGACGCATGACTGAGTACACTGACCTTGAGATCAACAATGGATGGCTTGATCTAATTTGATACTGACTAATAGGGTAGCCTTCCACGTCTACTGTCCCCTTGACAATGTATACACACACCTAGTACATTGATACCAGCACACTTTGCCATGCTATGCAAACAATGATTTCCTCCCTTGTTATATCCTTGTATTTTGACTTGCATATGCTAATAATATCTAATACGAGAAGTATTTCTGCACCTTTGTCTGCTGTGTGTAACGTTTTTTACTTGTTTTTAAATGCAACGTAATGATGCAACTCATGACAACATTCTATACCAAACATGTTTGACACACAATGCACACTGTGAAATACGGGCTTATACCCAATAAGCATCACTTGCGCATATGTTCCTTCTCATGATACTCTAGTCATGTTTTGATGTTAAGCTTAACGGATGTCTGTTCCCCAATATGACTCATTTCCAAATTCCATGGGAGGTGCTTGCACTACATACACTTATAATAGTTATGCCCTGTGCATTCTTGTATTCTGTCTAAATTTATCTTCTAAATGCTGTCATGGTGTCTCCCCGCCGTAATAGTTATTTATGCAGGTTTTGCTTAATCTCATGCTATGTTTCACATGGTTCGTAGATAGTTCCAACCGGCAGGCAGCCAGAGTCTTTCTTCCGTGACTTTAATTGACCTAAGACTTGCATGCTGACACGTACGCATGTGTCAATCCGGCTCCAGGCGGTGTATTTAAGCCGCGGTAGCTACCACTCCTGTTCCACTTTAGCAGACGGAGAGACACTACGGAGCGGCGGTAAGCCTTTATGATGTGTATCGGTTTCAGATCGCCAGATGGGCTATGGGACTCGTTAGATGAGAAGTCCTTGAATGAGAGTAGCACACTCGGTTAAGTAGGGCTGATTTTGTGTTTAGCAGTTGTCTTTTGGAAAAGTAGCGATTGACACCATTCCGTATTCATCTTAGTCACAATGGGACGTGTTTTGCTCTGTAACCATCGGCACACATTAGCGCACTCCTTTATGCCAGGT
This sequence comes from Calotriton arnoldi, assembly GCA_963921515.1. Lineage (NCBI taxonomy): Eukaryota > Metazoa > Chordata > Amphibia > Caudata > Salamandridae > Calotriton > Calotriton arnoldi. The sequence goes on from CAWUFW010002152.1 coordinate 1,139,123, forward strand.
TAAACTGTGCCATGCCCCTTTTTTCCAGTTAGATAGCAGAAGCTTTGTGTCCTGTGATTAGTACGCCCTTCTGTAGATATACAGTAGCACACTGGATTAAGCATGGCTGATTTTGTGTTTAGCAGTTGTTTTATCGTAAACGTAGAGATTGACACTATTCCTTATTCATCTGAGACGTGTTTTGCTCCGTAACCCTTTAGCGCACTCCATTATGCTAGCATAAACTGTGCCTTGCGCTCCTTTTCTAGCTGGAGAGCAGAAGCTTCTTGTCTTCTGACTAGTACGCCCTTTGTAAATATACAGTGACGGGCCGTATCCCGGTTCGGTCTAACCTGAAAGCGATCATTTTCATTTTATTCTTCCTCCTAAGTCACGAGCTATGTAGCCCTCCACCAACGACAGCGCACTCCGTACTGAACGCACACTTGCTTCTTGTTGTGAATAGCAAACCATATTAAAACTTCACTGTTTTGCTAAGTGATCTAATATGGGCACACTTTAACTCTAAAGCCCCTGCCTTTAAACCCACGGCACGTGGCTTTCTTAGTGACTGGGGAGTCTCCCCCCCCCCGTTTTATGTACATTATCCAGGCGCGCCATGCATTTGTTCCTAGTTTAAGACTAGAACACACGCTAGGATTCTAGGCTATGTGCAATTTATTTTAATGAATTTAGGGCATTTAGTATACCTGCTATTCATTACCCTCATTTTGGTTTGGTCTAGAGAGTATTTTGTACGAAGCTTCTTTGCCTACTTTGAAGATATTAAAACACTGCGAATATTTCCAGGCCCAGGCTGATTGATACGCCCGGCCTATGGACAGACCACTAGGGATTTGGACCCTTTTGTGTAAGTATCCTCTTTGGGCCCAACCTATCTAAATGATTGTAATGGGTCCTAGATCCCTCACTGAACCTGCCCATTTCTCTGCAGGTTGTTTTGCTCTCGTTCGCCTCACTGGAGCCTACGCGCCCATCTTCTTCACGCCCAGGCCCACGAAGGCCTTCTCAGGGTAAAGTAGTGGTCCTAGAACCTTGATTTTTTCTATTTTCCCCATTGGGAAAACTTAGGTCTAAATGATTTCTCATCTCTTTCCCAGGTACCAACCCTTCCCCCCCTTTCTCACTACCACTGTCCTGAGGAAGACCCCGGGGTAAGGGACTCACTTACCTACAATCCTATAGGGGTCGAAACATCGACATCTGATACACTAGCCAGTTACAACAACAGCAATGAATCACTGTGTTTTTTGTTATTTGATCATGGCTATTGGAATTATGGATACTGTGTGAATAACTTGGCTTATTTGTGAGCCTTCTTGTCGTTTAAATAATATACTGTATGAATCACACTTCCGTATAATCACTCCCTTCATCCTCACTCTTATCCCAACACCCCTACCTTCCCTCTCCCTCCTGGGGCACTGTTTTTTAACACTGTGTTAACAAATGTATGAATCATTTTGAGTCCAGTGTGATTAAATAACACTGTACACTAATTACAATACGTCTTTTTTACTCTTTTTTGATAAAGTATTGTTTCTTTCCATGTGTATGAAACTATCCACTGGGACCTTTGTTCCTATGTACTGAACCGGAAGAGAAGCCATGTGCCAGTCCTACATCAACCTTTATACCCCTCGGAGGCCTGCTACAGGATGCACTTGCTTGCCAGTAAGAGGCTGGGTGGACAAAGTGGTCATACGAGCACCGGCTGGCCCAGCCTCCTCTGCGATGATGAAAGGGAATGGCAGGCCCAGGCACAGCCTGAGTGAGATGCAGGGGTACTAGTCTACATCTTGCTCAGGCTCGCTACAGGAATATCTCACTGAATGGTTGCTCCAAGCAGCTGCAGAAATGCGCTGGGTGGAGAAGGACAACATTGTGGCAAGAGGGGCATGGACTGCCAGGCAGCATCCAGGACTAGCACCACCCAACCCCATCCACTCTGGCCGGACCACTGGTGGGCACAAGCTGCCAGGCTGCTTAACTTTCACTCCGCTGGGTGGTCTCCATGAAAGGCAGACCCTGAAGTCGGACAGTCCATGTGGGGTGGACACTCTTTGCTTGAAACAACAGCCAAGGCCGGCCAAGCAAACCATCTGTAAAAGAGTTGAGTGTGCCAACCAGTTTGGTGCCCACCTTTATCCTGCACACAACACTAACCAGCTAAAGGTTCATCTTCTTTTTAATGGTAAACCCTTTTCAGAATTTCTATTTGTGCTCCAACATATATCAAGGGAGTTTGTGTTTTTCACTTTTGCATGGTGCTCAAAGACTGCTTTCTTTTTTCCCAACCTTTCAAGGCAAACGATGCCTGGGAAAACTCACTTTTCATCCCTTGAGTGAATTTACTAATGTGAACTTCTACGCACTTGTGGCAGAGCAACCCACAGCCATACATGCATTATTGATGCCTGCCAGAATTCCCTTTATGAAGTCCTGACAGGTGTAATATAGGATAGTGGACCTGCTGGAGACAGATGGAAGTTTTGTCTGGTGGCAGTTTTAACTTGCCTAAGGTAGTGCAGAGGGTTATTATGCCTGTTGCAAAGAACGTGTGACAGGTGGCCCGGCCTAGGAGTCAGACTTGTGCCTGCTGTGGGGTTTGGGCATCACTAGCCTCCAGAGTGAGGAGCTGACTTCTATGCAAGTTCAGGAACAGACTCCCAATCCCGACTGGGCCGTGAGTGCCTTACTTAATTGACACTCTCTGACTGAGTCCGACAGTTGGACTTTGAGTGGACGATGGGGCAGGTAGTGTGAAAGTGAGACTGACTTAGTCGTCACATCGACTCAACTAGAATCTCGACTCTCCGACTCCCTTTGTGGTGGTGCCGGTCAGTTCTAACAGAAGCAACATGTAAAGTAAGGTAAGATTATCTGTTTTTGGAGTTCACACAAGATTTTCAAATGCCCTGCTGCAAAACTTCAGAAATGATTGTAAAGAGCACACATTTCAGGTGCAACCCTTCCAGCGGTCTAGCCATCCTTGGTGAATAACACATTAATTGCCATTGTTTTATGTCAAACACTGTATCCGTGTAGCCACAGCCTGCACATGCCGGTCAGTGCTGGTGGACTGGCTAACAAGACATTGTCTGTTTTGAACACCACCAAAACCGGAATGGCGGTACAGGGCAATGGGCAGGCATTTCCCCGGGAGGCTGTAGGGAGGGGGCAGGTTTTGTTAATGAGGCCAGTTTTGTAGTATGACTGAGCAAAGATCGTGTACCATGCATTACTGATTTTGTCACAGATATGTTTTTGCTACTGTGCAGTTCATAAGTTACATTCATTATCTAGCACAGTGAGCTATGACTAGCCATCTAAGAGCTGCATGCAATCTGAATGGTGAAGGTTAGAAAGTTATGCTTTTCCAAGTCTTTCTATCCTGATTATGCTAAGAAAGATTTGTTTGGGTAGAAATACATTCTTATTATTAAAGTCAACCCTACCCACTGTGTTATGTTCTGAATCCTGAGTTTGTGCTTTTCCAGACCAAGCACTCTTAAAAAGTGCCTACCAGTATGGATGACATGTGAATCTTACACCTAGTAGTCTCCTTCGCCTTATGTAACATTTCCTATACACTGATTTACACATCTGATTCAATGTCTCCATATGTGTGTGTGAATGAAATTGTGGAAAGTTTTGCTTTAGTAGAAGGGATTAATGGAATCATTTTTTAATGAGGACTGTAACATCTGCATTTGAAAAGCAAGCATTTATGCCTCTGGGTATTCTGGCTGTAAGATAAGATGTTTGTTGATGGTTAGGTATGCTAATGCAGAACAAGCATATTATTGATCAATACAAGTACTGTACCAGCGATGTGCATGTTTTCTGTAGAAGAAATTAATGATAGTAAACCTGGAAAGGTTCAATGGCTCCACAGGTTTAGAAGTATGTATACCATGTCATGCAAAGGAAGGTTGCTAGAAGAACTTGACCTGCATTAACTAGCACTGTTATCTACGTTCCAAACCTGAGATTTAATTGCATTGTACTCTTAGTTTCTAAAACACATGATAAAGTGAACTTGTTTTGAACATTATAGGCCCTTCAACCTTCCCATTTTATAACTTATTTGATATTGATAATGGCTGATTTCAACCTGACTTTCCTATTTTCCATTGTTGTACACTATTTGATAGGTTCTTAATCAATGCTACATTATCTTAATTGTATATCTGAAGATACTACCTGAAACAATGTATGTACCTGTATTTTCAATAGGATTTGGCGTTTGTCTCTTTATAGTGTACTTCTTTTGTATCTTTAGAGATTTTCCAGCCTCTGTGTGTGATGTAAGTAACTAAAAGTTAGATGCATCACTTACTGAGTTAGCACCAAGCCAAGGGTCATGCAATGTCGCTTCCTTTGATTTCATGCGGTCCAAAGGTCATGTGACTTCCTGTGATGTCATCAGGTCAAATCCCTTGTGATCTCTATGCCTGTGACATCATTGGGGTGGGTCAAAGGGCAGGTGATGTCACTTCCTGTCATATGAGGTGGGGTCACATGGCATGTGATGTCACTTCCACTATCCCTTGCATTTTGATGAGTCAATGTAAACACCAGCAGCCATTATAAGTCTATCAATCATTTTAGCCCTGGAGTTCCCAGGCTTTGAAGGCATAGTCCCGACTACTGAAACAGGTAACCTAGGATCTTCTAATTCCACATTTCTTCTTCTTACCAACTGTTTTAACCTTAATCATGGGGTGAAGAAGAGTTGCATCCACATATACATTTCAAGCCTACAAATACAATGCTATTGGCCCAAGGGATCTATGTCACCAATCAGGTCTGGCCTTTTGCTTTTGGTTTCAAAATGTGCTCTTTTCAAGGGGGTGATCGCATTTTGGATTTTTTTTGTCATTGTGGCGGTTACAGTGATTCCCATGTTGCTTTTGTAATATGGACAACTCTAGGTTGGTCCTTAGTTAAATGCCTTGATCTTGTGGAAAACGGGAATGAACGTTTTTCTTGGTAATCTGTTAAGTGAGCACCTGAGGATGAATTGCCCAGTCCTCCTTATATATTAGTTTTTCTTATTGCGCAGCTTAACAGCGCCCATGTTGCTGACCTTAATGAAAATAAAGGCAAACTCAATGCATCCCTGATTAGAAGGTGCAAAATACAGATTACACATAGCTTTCTGCTCAGCTATTTTAAACTCCCGTTGTGTCAGTATTAAACAGCAGTCTACATTCCTCCTAAATCATCACACTTACCTTTGTGTCAAACCACACTTTAATTCTGGTGACTGATTATCTCAAACACAGTGACAGTCATAATAACACCCCCGGATGGTGAATGTGCAAGATTGTGTTCCTGTTTCAAATGTGGAAACAACTGTGCTTCCCTTAACCAGAGAGCGGTTTTCAGCCCTCACACCCAGCATGCACCCAAAGCCGTGCTGATAAGCAATGCCTTTGAGTGATCGAAGGTAGGTATTGCGTTCGAGATTAAGGTGACATCCTCAATTAAGAACTGCCTGGTTTCCATTTATCAATATTTTCTACACAATCAAAGATATTGAGAACAAGCATTAACTGCAGTGGACTTTCGTCTGCTACTATTGGTTACTACTGCACCCAGTTGTGACATACACGTCTTTGGACACTGAAATATAAACGTTAAGTGAATAAAATAAGAGTCATTTCACTGAATAACTTAAAATACTTACCAAACCATTAAACGCAATTAAATTATCATAACTAGCTTCATAATGAAAATCAAATCAACTGAAATAGTCTCCAAAATAGTCACCTAAATATCAAAAAATCAATATGGATGCAATGGAAATAATTTGCGATTTCTAAAAGATAGCTGTTTTAATTGCTTGTTTATTTACCTGACCTTTGCAATGAAAAGGATGGACAGGATATCATACACGTTGGACACTTACCACTGCTAACTAGTGCTAAAGTGCTTGTGCTCTCTCCTTTAAACATGGCAAAATTGTCTTACACCCATATATCCACAAGGATGCCAATGTCTCTGCATATAACGACAAGAACTACGGAATGCTGTGCTTGTGATATTTATTGTAATGGTAAACACTCGATCTGCCCTCAGGGGGACAGAAAGACTGCTGGGGCTTTAGAGGAAGGATCTGGCCAGACACCTGGATGGGCCACCCCACCCCTTTTTTATTTAATTAAAAACAGTCCTGGTGTCTAGTGGGATTTCTGCTCCCTGTAGAGGGCAGATATGGGATAAATCCCGCAATATGCTCCACAAGAGGGGCGGAAAGACTGCAAGTTCTTTAGCAGTGGAGTTATGATCTGATCCCTCACCAAACCAGGCCACAATTTCTGGCCTCCAGCTCTCCTCGGGTGGGCCGATTGGAGGTGAACGCCCCACTCTTCCTCCTTGCCACCCAAGGCATAAATGCTGCATGAGTCCTTGTTGGGTGGAGGGAGCAATTGCAAATGTCATCGGCAGCTCTTCACAACTTTATAACTCCTCGGTGGCTAGTGGGTCAGTTTCTGCTCGGGAAGTGCTCTTCTGTGGTGATCCCTGAGCAAGGATCTACTAGGGAGAGGTATCACTGGAACAGTGAGAATCTCCCCTATGCAATGATACTACTCTGGTTGTCTAATCAGTGCTTGGAAGCCTAAACTGTGTCCCTGAGCACTGAACACCACCTTTAAATTAATATCACTTGCACACTTCTTCACACAGACTTGGCACCTCACTTGCCACACTTCATTAACTATAACTCACCACTGTACCATGCACTGTCTTATGGCAAATAATATCATTTCTGATATCATAAGTGTTTTATTTACGGCAATGATTTCACATGCTATAACTTTGGTAATAGCCAAGGGTATGGCTAGTGCATGGAAAAGTGGCTAGTTATAGTTAATGTGGTATGGTGAGTGAGGTGACAAGACTGTGTCAGAAGTGTGTGAGTGATATTAATTTAAAGGTGGTGAGAAAGTATACATTTGAGTTACAAGTATAAATTAAAGTAGTGTGAAAGTGGTGCATAAATTATTATTTCAACAGATAAGTTTTCAATTTGTTATGGTTGTGTAGTGGAAGCCGGTGTGTTTGGCACAAATAAAATAGAAATGAGTACGTAAGTGGTGCATAAAATATGCAATTAAGAGATAACGATAGATGTAAAATTTCATTTAAAAAAAAAAAAAAATTATTCAATCCATGATAGTTACATTACATTACATATATATAATCAATGGCTTAAAAAGAGAAAACACAGTCTTAAAAACAAGCAAAAGGTTAGACAGTGGTTAGCTAATTCATCAAATACAGTACACAGATCATCATTACCGATCTACTCTCCATAACAATTCACTAAAGTGCAAATGCCTAATCCTTTGAGGTTTCACCCCAATATAAAAAATCATTCTTCCATATATGACACCACCGGCCCCCATATCTCCATGCCCAATTTCCTTTTTCGAGAACTTTTTAGAGCGTATAAACTATGCTCTAAATTGAAGATGGTCAGAAATCTAGCCCTCCATAATTCAAAAGTCGGAACATCTTTCTGAAGCCACATTGAGGCAATACATAACCTGGCTATGGCTGTAGCTAAGAAAATCAAATATCGGAATTTATAAACCAGCTGGTCACATCTATCACTCTCCGCCACACCCAACAACACATGACTAGCGGACAATCTTACTTGGCCCCCCATAATTTCCGCTAAAAATTTCTCTAGGTGTTCCAAAAAATTACTTAGGTGCCTACATGAAAAAAAAATGTGCACAATGTCAGCGTCCTCCATTCCACAACGAAAACATCTTCCATCATTTGCCCCATCCCATTTTAACAACCTGGCTGGAGTATAATAGAGGTTAACACGGTCTTATAGTGTTGGGAACGAAGATTGGCAGATATCAATAACCTCCCAGCCAGCTCGATAGAGTATTCCACCCGAGTACCTTGGCACCCTAACCTATTGTCCCACTTAGTGTTGTGTATATCCAAATCCCCGCCCTTGATGTCTAGTAATAGATTATATAGAACGCCGATGCGGGCGTTTTTTCTCACTGCTTCAACTAAAGGATTCAATTCAAATTTCCATCGGCTTTTGCATAAATAATCACAAATTTGTAGATGTTTAAAAAATTCAGATCTGGGGAGGCAATATTTCTCGGCTAGCATCTCAAAGGACATCAAGACCCCGTTAGCATATAGATCACCAATATATTGAATACCTTTAATCCGCCATCTATCAATGGTCCTATCCCAAAATATAGATGGAAATAGCACTGTAGCTGCAAACGGAGTATACTGGGAGACCCTCTCAAATCTATAGGATTTTCGCACAGCTTTCCACACCTTATAAGCGGCATTTAAAACCTTAAACCTGGTTTTTTTGTAATAGCTTGGCTCCAGGCTAACAAATAATCGTTTTTTGGCATCGCTGCCCAATAGCATTTGATATATGGAGGGTGACTCGGCAATGCTAAGTGGATCTGCCCCAGTTAATAATATATTCATATGTTGCAGTATACACACATAGTAATATAAAGTAAAATCCGGCACTGCCCAACCGCCTTTCTCGCGAGGCAGGACCATAAAGCGCATAGCTCTGCGAGGCTTCCCCTGCGCCCATAAAAACCTAGCACACATTGACTGAAGTGCTGACAGTTGGACACGGGAGATTTCTAGCGGAACAGATCTAAAGTAATATAAAACCTTGGGTAATATTAACATTTTAAGAACATTGCATCGCCCCACGAGTGAGAGATGTAGACATTCACAACAGTCTAATTGTTTCCGTACAGAGTTTAAAATATTGCCCCAATTGATCTCCACAAGTGACTTTAAACATGTCCTTATTGTGACACCCAAGTATGATACCTCGCTCAAAATCCGATGATCGTCATAGCCTACTTGATTTAAACACAAAATTTGTGTCTTCGACACTTTAAGTTTATATGCTGAAGCTGCTCCAAACTCAAGCGCCAGCTGTTCTTCTTTGGTATAGCCATCATTGGATTTGGAGTGACCACTGCCACATCGTCCGCATATGCGAAAACCCGGTAGTGCTCTTTTCTCCAGATTACCGCTTCTATCCCAGCATTTTGCTCTAACATCATTAAAAAAGGGTCAATATATAATGAGAACAACAAGGGGGAGCACGGGCATCCCTGCCTTGTACCCTGTGTAATGTATACAAGATCTGATTCAAGGCCCATTATGCAGATTTTAGCTGTCGGGCGCCGATATAAAACCTGAATAGCTGAAATGAAACCTTGTTTAAAACCTACTCGTCGTAATACTGCCCATAAAAATTCCCACGCGACCCGATCGAACGCTTTTTCAGCGTCTAATAAAATCAAGCTAAATTTGCTCCCCATGGTATTGGCTATATCTAAAAGGGTTACCACCCTATTGATGTGATTAGTTGTACTCCTCTTGGGTATGAACCCATGTTGTCAACTCGACACCAACGGGGTTAGCACATCCGCCAACCGGGTCGCTAGGATTTTGGCATAGATTTTGCCATCAGAATTTAATAACGATATAGGGCGATAGGATCCCGGCTGTTCAGCCGGCTTATCTTTCTTTTTAAAAACAATTATGCTTGCCTCATCCCAAGTCAAAGGTGCAGCCTCTACTTGTGCCTGCTGAAAAGTGACAAGCATATCGGCCTTAAGCTCTCCAAAAAAGGTTTTATATACTTCAAGCGGAAGTTTGTCGGACCCTGCTGCTTTGCCAGTGGCTAGGCTATTAATTGTCACTTCCAACTCTTCAATAGTTATAGGTGCCTCTAGCATTTCTGCATCTCGTAGATCCACTTTTTTGCCGTTAAGACTCTGCAGCAGTGTTTCCCCAGCCTGTATATCAAAACTCTCCCCAGTATAAAGTACCTTCTAAAAGTCATGAAACACATTTAAAATCCCAACTTCAGTTTCTACGGTAAGATGGCGGTCGTAAACACGGTCGTGTGAGCTCGAGCTCCCGGAGCTCTCCCACTGTCCCACTAACCTTGCTGCTAATCGAGGTCTGCTAACCCTGCACGCCACTATGCCAGACTTGGAGTAAAGCAAAAGTGCGGCATAGGCTGGGGATGAGACTTGCTGGCATGCTGTGGAGTGCCTGTCCTGCGGCGGTGGTTTCTCGTGTGGCTCTCTGGCAGTTGCTGGCGTCTGTGAGGCGGACTTCCGGGTGTGTGCACACTGGTCTCTACGGACTACAGAGGTTGTCGATGGACGGAAAGTCTGGTGCCGGGTCAACGGTGTGCGGCGCTGCAATGCCCCGGAAGGCTGGACGCGGCAGAGCACGGAACACCATGGATGCCGCTGACACCGCGGGGGGACGAGATGCAGAGAAGAAAAAGCCTGAATTAAATCTGGAAAAAAAAGTCGGCACTCGTGTGGAGGGCGCCGGTAAGAAATCAGTACCTGCTTTGTTTTTAACGGGGAAATTGAAGAAACAACTCCTCTCTGCACCAATAACTCCTGGCAATGGGCAGAGTAGTGGAACTGGTAAGCAGGGGAAGACTCTACCTCTAGATTCTCTAGCTGGTCAGGGGGGCACAGCCTGTGATACTCCCCGGGACTTATCAAAAGATGTAGGGATTGATCTGGGGGAGAACGGAGCAAAAAGCGATGAACTGGTCCCCGAGAGCGGCGATTTGGCAATTAAAGAAAAAAGTACGGCCGACCAGAATCTCACTAAAGAAAGCGACTCTGGGGACTATCCCTTTTTTCAATGTCTGATCCCTCAGATACTTCTGGGGACGAATCCGATCCAAGCACTCTGGACAAGCGAAAAGGTGGCTCCCCCGGTATCAGGCGTAAGGGGTCCAGCAATATGCAGATGGATGATGCTACAGAGTGGGGGACCGACTTACCTGGTACTCCAGAGAGCAGCCCGAAAACGGTGCGCAAGAGGGGTGATCCAGGTGCAGGCGCAGGTTTCCAGATGGCCGAGAGCACAGACCCCTCTTAGTGGGATTATTCTTTTATGGGTGAATCTGGGACCAATGGAGTGGTCAATGGGACACAATCAAATCTAGATGTCATGGAGAAACCCGAAGACATCTCTCTTGCTGTTATTTACCAGAGCATAATGGCCCATAGGGAGGAGACCCGCACTGAGAGCCAGCGTACACAGGGGGCTTGTCGCAAACTCCAGAATTCGGTACGGAGAATTGCTAAATCATGCTCCGAGTTTGTCGACAGGTTTAATGAGGCTGAGACACGTATCTCAAACCTGGAGGATGAGCCCGCTGCGCAGAAAGCAACAATGGAAGTCCTGCGTACTGCAAAGGATGATACCCTCTGGAAGATCACTGACCTGGATAATCGCCTTCGGCGTAATAACCTCCGCGTGTTAGATATCCCTGAGGGGGCCGAGGGGCAGGATGCGCAGAAGTTTATTATTGAGCTTTTTTCTGAGGCTTTTCCTGGGCTAACTCAGTGGGATTGGAATCGGGAGATCCAGAGGGCGCACAGACTTCCATTCATACAGCGTAACAGACCCGGCCAGAACACTACTAGACCGAGGGCTATTTTAATATCAATTAATAACTTTCTGGCAAGAGAAGCAATCTATGATCTGGCGCGACCGGACCGAAAGAAAAGTGGGAAAGGAGTAGAGTTTTTTGTACACCCCGATTATTGCCCTCTGACTGTGGAGAAGAGATGGCACTTACGCCAGCTTATCACTCCGTTTCGAGATAAAGGCACACAAGCTTATTTACTGAATCCAGCCAAGCTCAAGATCATTTACAATGAACATGTGTGATTCTTTACAGCAGAGTTAGCGGCAAAAGAGTACCTGCAGTCTTTGTAAAAGACATAAATAAATAAATAAATGAGAAGGATTGCTCACTATAGATTACATGCACAGATTAATTATATCAAGTTTAGCTGGGTTTGGATTTATTGTCAGATGTAACACTGATTATTCCCTTCTCTATTTTGTACATTAATTTTTATTGTTTTTCTTTAGAATAAGAGTTGTGTGGGGAATGTTTATTTAAGCACGGTATCCGGTGGGGCAGGGGGATCCGGGGGGGCAGAAGCTCGTTCCAGCTCAGAGACCTTGAGTCTCCTAGCCTCTTGTCTGGGAAGGGTGGGGGTGGGTCATGGCTTCGGCTGAAGCCTTGTACAGGGGGCGGTGGGGTTGGGGGAGGTGGGTTTGTTGGGTACAGGGGGGTGGGGGGTGGCACTAGGAAAAATAATCCATGATAGCGCATTGAAACAAAGTACGAAATTCAATGGTTTTAGGTTCACGGTACTAGAGCACAAAGAAATGGGGAAGATAGATGGGGGATAGGTATATACATGGTGGTATTCAGATTTGCTCTTTGAATGTATGTGGGTTGAATAATTATAATAAGAGGCAACGGGTCGCGACCGAACTACGGGTGTTTCAACCAGACCTGGTATGTATTCAAGAAACCCACATTCCATGGGGCAAAAGAAAATTACTGGCGGAACTTGGTTTAACAGTATTAGCATGTACACAGCAATCCACTACTACACGCGGGGTAGCGATATTGGCTAAGAGCCATATACAAGGGACAGGCAGAGTATTGGCGGACAACCAAGGGAGGTGGGCTATCGCGGAATGTATGATTGGTAGTATAAAGTGTACAGTTTGTTCTATATATGGTTCAAACCTCGATGAGGCCTCCATAATAGAAGGGTTGAATGTGGAACTAGCATTATGGCCCACCCCGTTAATCATGTGTGGCGACTTAAATATACACCTTGAGCCAAAGGGCTTGCAGGATGATAGTAATTATTATAATGGCAGGAAGCCCAAAGTATTTACGGTGCTTCAGTCTTTATTAATGGATCATGGTCTTATGGATGCGTGGGCGGTTTTCAGGGGGTCGGATTCTGGTTATACATTTTATTCACATCCACATCAGAAATTAGTAAGGTTGGATTTTTTTTTTTTTATCAAGTCTCTTACTTTCGGGTGCTAATATTCAGGTGCACCCACGGATCTCATCAGATCACGGACCTCTTGTATTGAATCTACGTATGCTCAAGGCAGGAATCAAGCCGCGATCGTTTTCATTTGATAGGAAACTACTATTAGATGAAGGGTATGTAGCACACATGAAGGTGTGGATTAGGAAATTTCTGGCCATAAATCGCAATACCGCAGGGACTTGCTTTGTGTGGGATGCATTAAAAGAGGGTTTTAGAGGGGAGACTCTTAGCTTTGGGCTACATAAGCAAAAACAGATAAAATTGGCACTACAGGAATTATATGGCAATCTTGCAATAGCTGAAGAAAATCTCATGCAGGGGATTCAAGCAGGGGGGGAGATTGCTGCTCTGCAGACAGAGGTAGCCTGGTGTAAGGCCAAAATAAATTTACACTGGAGCAAAGAAAAAGCCAGGAAATACTCTATTAGCAAGAAACAAAGCTATGAGTATGGGGAGGCAACCGGGCGCTGTTTGGCGCAAAGGCTTCGATCAAGAGAGGTGGCCCAAAGAATTAGATCAGTGGTGGACTCCATGGGCAATACCGTAGATGTAGAATTTCTAATGTTTGTGGAGTTTAATTTGGGTTTCTATACCAAACCAAAATAAAGTTTTTCTAACTATAACTTATGTTTAAATTTTGTTTTTTGTGTGAATTTCAATGGTTTTTATGTTAGTAAACTTTTTATAATATTTTTCCAGTTTACTTTAATGGAGTGGAGTGTTATTAAGTGGAGTGTGGTCCAATATAGTGGCAGATAATGTTGTAAAATGTACTCTGACAGTATATTGTGGTTTAGTGGAGTGGAGTAAAGTAGAATGAGTTATACTGGAGTAGAGTATAGTGGAATGGCATATAGCGGAGTGGTGTAGAGTGGGGTTGCATACAGTGGAGTGGCATACAGCGAACTCGTAGACAATAGAGTGGTATATATTGGAGTGGCATAGAGTGCAGTGGTGTACATTGCAGTAGTATACAGTAGGATAGCACACAGTGGAGTGAGGTAAAGTGGATTAAGGTCCCATAAATATTGCAGAGTGTATTTGAGTACACACTAGTGGAGTACAGTGGAGTGCTATGCAGTGGAGTGTTGTAAAGTGTAGGGGACTATATTGAAATATTGTGTACTGAAATAGCATACAGTAGAGTAGCGAATAGTGGAGTGTGGTACAGTGGAGTGGCATAAATTGAAATATCGCTCACTGGAATGGGGTATACTGGAGTGCTATAAAGTGGAGTGGGATACAGTTGAGTGGTGTACAGTGGGCTTACGTAAAGTGGAGTGTGGTACAATGTAGTGGTGTAAAGTTAAATTGCGTAAAATGGAGTAGCGCAAATTGAAGTGCAAGGGTGCATGGAGGTATAGTGTAGACTATAGTGGGGGACAGTGTAACACTGTACAGTACAATAGCATACAGTGGAGTAGAATAAACTGCAGTGCTATATAATGAAGTACAATACGTACTTGAGTTTGGTGTTGGTAACAGTTCAGACGTGCATGGAGTGCCATATAGTGGAGTAGTGTACCCAATAGGGTTAATTATAGAAGCGTAGACTGTAGTCACATACAGTGAATTGGGTTTATTAGAGTGGGGTAGATTGTAGTCTTGTAAAGAGAAATAGCAAATGGTCGACTGTTGCACAGTCCAGGGGTATATAGTGCATTTCAGTACAATGGAGTGGGGTAGAGTGTAGTAGCAGACCTCTGAATAGCGTACACTCCAGTAGTGTACCATCAAGTGGCCCATAGTGGAATAGCACATAGTGGAAAAGCATAAATTTGTTTAGGGTACAGTGGAATAGCGTAAAGATGTGAACAGTACAGTTTAGAGGCATCCAGTAAAGTGGCATACACCAAGTGGGGAACAGCGTAGAGTATAATGGTGTAGATTGCACAGAAGTGCAGTCTAGTTGGGTCGAGTATTATTGAGTAATGTACAGTGGATTAGCGTAGAATGTAGTAGTGTATATTGTAGTGTTGTAAACTAGAGTACCATAGTGTATATTGCGTACAGTGGAGTGGCGTAAAGTGAACAGTTAGATAGTGGAGTGGCGTAAACTGGAGCGTGTACATTAAAGGAAATGTAGCATTAAAGTGTGTCAAAAGATGTAAATGTTTTCTATCCAAAATATATATTGTAATGTGTAAATTTTGTGGGGGTCCCAAAACCATGTTGAAATTAAATGCATTTAATATAAATTGTTTTACTGTGTGTATTGCAAAACCTGTCATTCAGATTTTATTAAATTTTTCCTGGATTAGATATTATGGTGCACAGATGCTTATTTTGGTTAGTGCAGATAAGTAGTGTAACAATTTTATAAGTTTTAATGTATTTAACCTTTGTGAGATCTATTTGCACAGTATATTTGCGAAATATGGGTGTATTTCGCTGTACTACCATAGTACATACTGATGCCAAATCATTAGCTGATTGGCTAATGACTGCCTCTACAAAAGTTAAAGACAGACATACACCTTGGCCGTGTACTGCATTACGCCTTCGGATATAGGTAGGTATTTGGATTGTTATTTTGCCATACATATTTATATATTTCTTTATATTTTTGTATAAATAGGGAGTAGCTCGGAACTACCATGGTACAAAACAAATATTTTGTAAGGTTACCATTTTATTTCTACATTTATTTATATTTTTGTAGCACTCTACAGGGAACAGCACATTTTTTTTAAGTAGCACTGTACTTTTGAGTAATTAACACACTACTCTGTGTGAGCAGAAACCTGGAGTAGACTACAGTCTCTTATCTCCCATCTTAGCAACCACCCTCCAGTGAGCGGCCTGCTGGGTACTGTAGTCTCAGATGTTACCCCTCCAGTGGGGTCCGAGTTCCTGCCCGAATTTATACACTAAGATGGGAGATAAGAGACTGTAGTCTACTCCAGGTTTCTGCTCTTCCCCCGACCCTATGATTAAGATGCAAGGCATCGAAACGCGTCAGGGACTGCTAATTGGTTGGGAAAGTGAGCCGGTTTGGAAATTAAAGTTCAGTTGAACTTCTTTCGTGTGGAGTGCGTCTTTGTGCACAGGGGCAACTTTGGGACATATATATATATATATATATATATATATATATATATATATGTCTATATATCTATATGTATATATATATATATATATATATATATATATATATATATATATATATATTTATATATATATATATATATATATATATATATATATATATATATATATATGCAAACACAGCGGTAACCTGTTTGAGGAGCACTAGAACAGAGATGAAAGGTTACCAGCCTTTATTACCAGGTACGGGCACAGTTCAACATGCCGGCAAAAATAAAACAGCCTTACGTCTTGCCTGACGCGTTTCGAGGATGTCTCTTTATCAAAGGCTATGGCGAAGGTACGTGCTGTAGCGGACACTCACCCCCATTAAATGTTGCAATTATGACACGCCCCCATTGGGGCTGCTCCAATGAGACAGTGTTCAAGCATTACTGGGAGATGTAGTGCCCTCAATTCCATCAATTATTAAGCGCACTGATATTTACTGTTTTGCTCAATTCAGGCTCTGGATGAGCCCCAGCACGTGAACCAGTCCTCAATCCTGCAAGTCTGCTCCACATAGAGGGTGGTGTATCCAATCCTCGTGGCCCCCTAGTTATCCTGGGGTGGTCCGTCCTCGGCGACCAGGGCGCTGCCTATTGATGCAAACACAGCGGTAACCCGTTTGAGGAGCACTCAAACAGAGATGAAAGGTTACCAGCCTTTATTACCAGGTACGGACACAGTTCAACATGCCGGCAAAAATAAAACAGCCTTACGTCTTGCCTGACGCGTTTCGAGGAAGTCTTTTTATCAAAGGCTATGGCGAAGGTACGTGCTGTAGCGGACACTCACCCCCATTAAATGTTGCAATTATGACACGCCCCCATTGGGGCTGCTCCAATGAGACAGTGTTCAAGCGTACCTTCGCCATAGCCTTTGATAAAGAGACTTCCTCGAAACGCGTCAGGCAAGACGTAAGGCTGTTTTATTTTTGCCGGCATGTTGAACTGTGTCCGTACCTGGTCATAAAGGCTGGTAACCTTTCATCTCTGTTCGAGTGCTCCTCAAACGGGTTCCCTCCGTGTTTGCATATATATATATATATATATATATTATCTACTGGCGGTCGCCAGTAGATAGTTATAGTTAGGACCTATTTTCCATAGGAAATCCGGAACATCCTATTTGAAATAACTCTTTATGGCCCGCTCCGGTCCGCTCCTACCCTGAATGTTTTGGGGTGATTTGTCAAGCGGGGGCCAGAAAAAAGGGGGGTCCCAAAACGTGTTTTCCCCATTCATTTTCCCATAGGAAACTTTAGCCACGGCTACAGCCCGAACTGCTGAACGGAATTACACCAAATTTGGCAAAGAGGTAGTTCTTGGTTCAGAAAGAACCCTTTTTGTTAAATGGTGTAAATCCATTCAGTAGTTCCTGAGAAAATCAAAAGGAAAATCACATATATATCTATGGCCGCGTCGGATTCGCGCACCCTGAGCACACCCTGCGCGCACCGTCCCGATCACGAGCTGCATGCTAATTGGCTGTCAACACTCCAAATCAGGAAGTGTTAGCAGCCATTTTATGCCTCGGTAGAACCGAGGCACAGAAACAAGTGCGCTAAACGCACAAAGGGGGCAGGGTAGAAACACCCTGACCCCTAGGTCTGCTCAGGGGTCCCACAAGGACCCCTGGGCAGAAAGCATTTTTTTTAAACGGCGGGATGCGCTTAGGGTGCGCGGATCCCGCCGATTAAAAAAACCACAAGAAACAAATGTGCAAAACGCACAAAGGGGGCAGGGTAGAAACACCCTGACCCCTAGGTCTGCTCAGGGGTCCCACAAGGACCCCTGGGCAGAAAAAAGCATTTAAAAAAAAATAATAATAAAAAAAAAAACGATCGTGTGCAGGCCCCGCCCCTTCCTTTACCACTCTGCAAACGCGCCCTGGCGCGTTTGCAGAGGAAGAACTCCCCTTGAATACTGGGGTCCCTGGGGCCAACTAGCCCACCAAGAACCTCCAGTATGCGCCAGGGCTGCGTTGCAGAGAGGGTGTACAGAGGCCACGCCCCTTTTACACCCCTCTGCAACGCAGCTCTGTGGCGCTTTGGAGGTACATGGTGGGCTAGTTGGACTCAAGGACCCTCAGGATTCAAGGGACTTAATTCCCCAACTTAAAACGCGCCACAGTAGCGCGTTTGCACAGTGGTGAAGGGAGGGGCGGGGCTTCAGGTGACATGTGTGCAAACAGGCCCGTTGCGCGTTTTAAGATGGGGAATTAAATCCCCTTCAATCCTGAGGGTCCCTGGGGCCAACTAGCCCACCAGGTACGTCCAGAAGGCGCCACAGAGCTGCGTTGCAGAGAGGTGCAAAAAGGGGCGTGGCCTCTGAACACCTCTCTGCAACGCAGCTCTCTGGCGCATACTGGAGGTATCTGGTGGGCTACTTGGCCCCTAGGGACCCTCGGGATTGAGGAGGATTTAATTCCCCATCTTAAAACGCGCCACGGGCCTGTTTGCAGACATGTCACCTGAAGCCCCGCCCCTCCCTTCACCACTGTGCAAATATTCCCTCTAAAATCAGCCGAACTACGAATTCCGATTTACTCACCTGTTATCAGGAGAGACCTCAGTGCTGCATCTTTGAGCCCAGTACTGATCCTGAAAAGTAATTTTAACCGTACTTACCAGTAACTTGAATTTCCTTCCATAGGATATCATTGCCTGCTTTTTGCTGAAAAAGTTTCTAAGTGTCGATTTTGAAACATACAAATATTCCTCTAAAATCAGCAGAACTACGAATTCCGATTTACTCACCTGTTATCAGGAGAGACCTCAGTGCTGCATCTTTGAGCCCAGTACTGATCCTGAAAAGTAATTTTAACCGTACTTACCAGTAACTTGAATTTCCTTCCATAGGATATCATTGCCTGCTTTTTGCTGAAAAAGTTTCTAAGTGTCGATTTTTGAAACATACAAATATTCCTCTAAAATCAGCAGAACTACGAATTCCGATTTACTCACCTGTTATCAGGAGAGACCTCAGTGCTGCATCTTTGAGCCCAGTACTGATCCTGAAAAGTAATTTTAACCGTACTTACCAGTAACTTGAATTTCCTTCCATAGGATATCATTGCCTGCTTTTTGCTGAAAAAGTTTCTAAGTGTCGATTTTTGAAACATACAAATATTCCTCTAAAATCAGCAGAACTACGAATTCCGATTTACTCACCTGTTATCAGGAGAGACCTCAGTGCTGCATCTTTGAGCCCAGTACTGATCCTCGAAAGTAATTCTAACCGTACTTACCAGTAACTTGAATTTCCTTCCATAGGCTAACATTGACTGGTTTCACTTGGAAATTCTTCTAAGTCTGGAGTTTTGGAACTTTATAATATTCCTCTAAAATCAGCCGAACTACGAATTCCGATTTACTCACCTGTTATCAGGAGAGAACCCAGTGCTGCATCTTTGAGCCCAGCACTGACCTTGAAAAGTAATTCTAACCGTACTTACCAGTAACTTGAATTTCCTTCCATAGGCTAACATTGATTGGTGATACTATGTGAAAAAGTTTCTAAGTGTCAACTTTTAAAATACAATAATATTCCTTAAAAATCACTACTGTAACCAAAACGCTTTTACTCAACTGTTTACAGGAGATGTCCCAGGCCTGAATCTAGGATCCAGTCCTGTGGTTAGAAAAGTAATCCATAAAGTAACTAATTGCATTTAACTAGAAATTCACATTGAGCTCAATGTTGCATTGTGTTTGAAATTGTGTTGCCCATTGCAACAACTGTAACTACTGTACTTAAAAGTCTATTGCCTATTTGCAAAGTATTTAAACTAAAGTAATTCATTCTGAGAAAGTATATTTTGTAATGTAATGTATAATGTAATTATAATGTAATTTAAAAAATAAAATATCTAAAAATAAATAGTTTAAAAAAATGTAGTAAATCAGTATCAAAAAATAAATATAACAATTAATACATTTAAAAATTGTCATTTACAAAACCTTTGAAATTCACTGAAAAAAACCATAGGTTTCAGACATGTTATAGTTAGGAATTAGCATTTAAAAAACCTTTGAAATTCACTGAAAAAACCATAGGTTTCAGGCACCTTATAGTTAGAAATTAGCATTTAAAAAACCTTACAAATTCACTGAAAAACCATAGGTTTTAGGGACAGTTATAGTTAGTTGGACATTGCACTCGTACAAAACCCGTGAAATTCCCCTGTTATAGTTAGTTCAGGTAACTATAACTCGCGCCCCCGCAATGCACTGCTGATGACGTCACATATTACATCACTCATGACATGGTCAGTGACATCACTCATGACATCTCAAAGGACATCACTGATGACATCACTGATGACATCATCCATGCGATAATTTGATGCATCTTCTCACACCCTAATATAACTTTTGATACACCCACTGTAAATTACAGACTGCCATTGTCAAAACCATAGACACTCCAACACCAATTACTATATACACACTCACTGATTCTAAGGTCTACACACACACATCTACTCACTCACCCGTACAGTCACTCATACTTATAGTCACTCAGTTCAGGACTATTATATGCACTCATACACCTATATAAACACTCACACACCGCCACTCATCCATAGAGGTACTCACACACCTAGTCAGTCATGCAAAAAATTAGGCACACACCCATTTACTCACCTATACAGTTATACACACACCAGCTCACTTACTCATACAAATACTAGCACATTCTTACGCTCTTATACAATCTCTGATACAAGCACACACTCATCCATACAGTCACTCTCACAATCACACACTCTCGCTTATAGCTATTTATATACTCCAACACACATATATACTGCCTTTCACATATGTAGTTACTCACACATGTACCACTGGGACATACATTCACTCACTAACACACTCTTACACACACTTACCCACCCATACAGTCTATCACAGATGCACTCTTGAAACCATCCACCCAGTGAATCACCCACTCACACATCTATGCACAGAGTCGCACACACCCCACCCACACAAACACTCAGGCACCCATACAGATACTCAGACAACCAATCAATAACTCATATAGACACTCATGTAGCTATTCAAAAACCCATGCAGCCACTTACACAGCAACAGACAGACGGATACAGACATTCACCCAGTTTAGTCACTAACCCATGCATTCAGTAAGATACGTTTAATCACTCACTTATAGAGTTAGTCACGCACCTACTAAATCATCCATTCAGACACTTATACACCCACTCATTCTTCAATACGCCTTTCCCTATATATTAAACATATTTAAACTTTACAGAAACACACAGTCACTGGATGATGTCATCAGTGATGTAATATGTGACGTCATCAGCAGTGCATTGCGGGGGCGCGAGTTATAGTTACCTGAACTAACTATAACGGGGGAATTTCACGGGTTTTGTACTGAGTGCAATGTCCAACTAACTATAACTGTCCCTAAAACCTATGGTTTTTTCAGTGAATTTGTAAGGTTTTTTAAATGCTAATTTCTAACTATAACGTGCCTGAAACCTATGGTTTTTTCAGTGAATATATATATATATATATAAATATATATATATATATACCTATATATATATATATATATATATATATATATGTATATATATATATATATATATATATATAAAGAGAGAGTTGCCCCCGGGTGAATTGCACCCCCAGGAAGGCACATAAAGATCAGGGAAGGTCTTTTGGCAAACCCAAATTCAGCAGTTCCTGACGCGTTGCGGGCGTTACGCCCTTCCTCATAGGCAGACCGTGGAACAGACGACCAACAAACAAACTCCCAGTATTTCCCCTCTTTATTTGTAATCACGTTCAGGTGAGTAATTAGCAAAGCATCCTGGGACTGGAAGTCCGTATATCTCACCCATGTGGGCTGTTGTCATCGCACAGTAGCAAAGTTCTTTCCTGAAATGGATTCAGCATTAGTCTCTTTCTAGAGTGCTAACAATCGCCTCCTGTCCCGCTGTCCCAGTAAACCGCAGCATATATATATATATAGGAATCACAAAACTGGCTGTCCACAAGCGAATCCTGCAGCATATCCGGGCTATAACTAACAATGATCAAAATTACCCGGTTGACAGGCATTTTCAAACCACTCATGACAGCAATCCAAGACATTTAAAATATTATGTCATTGAAGCTATCCCCATTACAAAAAGAGGCGGTGATAGAGAAGCTAAGTTGAGGCGCCTGGAAACTAGCTTTATACTGGAGTTCAATTCTAAGCATCCAGGTGGTCTCAACACCACAGAAGACCTTCACACCTTTTTATAATATTGATGAAAATTCTTTTAAGACAATAATTGTTTAGGTCACTTGTAAATCTGCAGTAGCTAATGAATTGGTATACTTGGTTTTTCTGCATTCTAGGTTAGCAAATTTTATAGGGTTTTATCAATATTTATGTACATATTTATATATTAATGTTGTTTTAAGGATTGGTCTAAGGGCATATTGTTTTTATCTTATGTGTCGTATTGCCAATCATTGAGACAGGATTTTTATGGTTAAATCAAATTAGGAACATATTTATTGATGATTTTTAAGACTCATTATGTTGTCGATGGTCTAGAAATCCCTGTAGTACTTGTTATAACGGACACATGATATTTGAATATATGGCCTCTGAATATTTGCACATCAAAAGCCTCTGGATCCCCTTGCACTTATGCACTTTACGGCTTGCAGGCACTTTGTATTTAGGTACTGTAGCACAGAGTCACTTTATACGTGTAAAGGAAATTAGCGGGGTTTTTGTACTGTAGGGTCTGAAAATAAGGAAACCCGCAGAATATATCAGGAAAATATGTTTTATAGAATAGAGATTGTTATATTGTTATATTTTTCGCTATTGTATAAATCCTGAACTATATCAAAATCCCATTATTTGTTTATTCCAAAGCACTTAGTGACAGAGTGAACATGCACCTATTTGTTTTATTTTAAACATTAATTTACTTTTTTTAATCGTTTTCATTTCCACAGGTATGAGGGGGCACTTTTTATGTTCACTTTATTTCTGAATTTTGGACTGGAAGTTAGATTAATTTGATTCAGCATTTAAGCATGGATAACAAATAGGTGGGACATCATGGAAAGACATTTAAGTCTGATTATTTTGAAATACCATGGTTTTCAATGTCTTCTTTTGTTTCAAATGAGCATTTAAGCACGAATTGAACCGAAGTGACTATGTCTACTTTCTATGTCCATGATCTATGTGAAGCACTGGCACTTTAAATAGCGGTGGTAAAATCTGAGCATTGTCATGTGATCAAGGCCGCTTGTTCGGCTGAAACGCGTAATGGCAGACAATGGCGAAATAAAATAATTGCAGCACTTATCTGGGTCCACGCTCGTCTTTCCGAGGAGTTGGTGTTTGTGACGAGGTGTTGGGATATATATATATATATATATTCACTGAAAAAACCATAGGTTTCAGACACGTTATAGTTAGAAATTAGCATTTAAAAAACCTTTGAAATTCACTTAAAAAACCATAGGTTTTAGGGACAGTTATAGTTAGTTGGACATTTCACTCGTACAAAACCATAGAAATTGCCCCCGCAATGCACTGCTGATGACGTCACATATTTGAGATGTCATCAGTGATGTCATCAGTGATGTCACTGACCATGTCATGAGTGATGTAATATGTGACGTCATCAGCAGTGCATTGCGGGGGCGCGAGTTATAGTTAGCTGAACTAACTATAACGGGGGAATTTCTATGGTTTTCTAACTATAACGTGTCTGAAACCTATGGTTTTTTCAGTGAATTTCAAAGGTTTTTTAAATGCTAATTCCTAACTATAACATGTCTGAAACCTATGGTTTTTTTCAGTGAATTTCAAAGGTTTTGTAAATGACAATTTTTAAATGTATTAATTGTTATATTTATTTTTTGATACTAATTTACTACATTTTTTTAAACTATTTATTTTTACATATTTTATTTTTTAAATTACATTGTAATTACATTATACATTACATTACAAAATATACTTTCTCAGAATGAATTACTTTAGTTTAAATACTTTGCAAATAGGCAATAGACTTTTAAGTACAGTAGTTACAGTTGTGGCAATGGGCAACACAATTTCAAACACAATGCAACATTGAGCTCAATGTGAATTTCTAGTTAAATGCAATTAGTTACTTTATGGATTACTTTTCTAACCACAGGACTGGATCCTAGATTCAGTCCTGGGACATCTCCTGTAAACAGTTGAGTAAAAGCGTTTTGGTTACAGTAGTGATTTTTAAGGAATATTATTGTATTTTAAAAGTTGACACAGAAACTTTTTCACATAGAATCACCAATGTTATCATATGGGAGGAAATTCACTTAGCAGGTAAGTAGTGTTATCGTTACTTTTCTTACTCAGTGGTGGATCCTGTATCCAGCACTGGTGCATCTCCTGTAAACAGTTGAAAGAATGCGTTTAAGTCATACAGGCGATTTTTAAGGAATATTTGTAGTTTGTGAAAATCAACACTTTGAAACTTTTCTGCTGAAAACCAGACAATGGATTCCTATGGAAGGAAATATAAGTTACTGGTAAGTACGGTTAAAATTACTTTTCAGGATCAGTACTGGGCTGAAAGATGCAGCACTGAGGTCTCTCCTGATAACAGGTGAGTAAATCGGAATTTGTATTTTGGCTGATTTTAGAGGAATATTTGTATGTTTCAAAAATCGACACTTAGAAACTTTTTCAGCAAAAAGCAGGCAATGATATCCTATGGAAGGAAATTCAAGTTACTGGTAAGTACGGTTAAGATTACTTTTCAGGATCAGTACTGGGCTGAAAGATGCAGCACTGAGGTCTCTCCTGATAACAGGTGAGTAAATCGGAATTCGTATTTCGGCTGATTTTAGAGGAATATTATAAAGTTCCAAAACTCCACACTTAGAGGAATTTCCAAGTGAAACCAGTCAATGATATCCTATGGAAGGAAATTCAAGTTACTGGTAAAGTACGGTTAAAATTACTTTTCAGGATCAGTACTGGGCTGAAAGATGCAGCACTGAGGTCTCTCCTGATAACAGGTGAGTAAATCGGAATTCGTAGTTCGGCTGATTTTAGAGGAATATTTGTATGTTTCAAAATCGACACTTAGAAACTTTTTCAGCAAAAGCAGACAATGATATCCTATGGAAGGAAATTCAAGTTACTAGTTCGGCTGATTTTAGAGGAATATTTGCACAATGGTGAAGGGAGGGGGCGGGGCCTAAGGTGACATCTGTGCAAACGCGCCCCGTGGCGCGTTTTAAGGTGGGGGATTAAGTCCCTTGAATCATGAGGGTCCCTGGGGTCCAACTAGCCCACCCTGTACCTCCAGTATGCGCCAGGGAGCTGCGTTGCAGAGAGGTGTTCAGAGGCCACGCCCTTTTGCACCTCTCTGCAATGCAGCTCTGTGGCACTTTCTGGACGTACCTGTTGGGCTAGTTGGCCCCAGGGACCCTCAGGATTGAAGGGGATTTAATTCCCCATCTTAAAACGCGCCACGGGGCCTGTTTGCACACATGTCACCTGAAGCCCCGCCCCCTCCCTTCACCACTGTGTAAACGCGCCCCGTGGCGCGTTTTAAGTTGGGGGATTAAGTCCCCTTGAATCCTGAGGGTCCCTGGAGTCCAACTAGCCCACCATGTACTTCTAAAAGCGCCACAGAGCTGCGTTGCAGAGAGGTGTAAAAGGGGCGTGGCCTCTGTGCACCTCTCTGCAACGCAGCCCCTGGCGCATACTGGAGGTTCCTGGTGGGCTAGTTGGCCCCCAGGGACCCCCACTATTCAAGGGGAATTACTTCCCTTCTTAAAACGCGCCAGGGGCACGTTTGCAGAGTACTGCAGGGAGGGGCGGGGCCTCCGGCACGATGCCGGTCGTTTTTTTTTTTTTTTTTAATGGGAGGGGGCTGCGTGGCCCCCCTTCCCTTGGCCACTTTTGGCCCCGGGGACCCCATCCCCCGGGGCCTGTGCATTTTATTTTATTTTTAAATCAAAAAAAAAAAACGGGAAGGGGGCCGCGTGGCCCCCCTTCCCTGGGCCTGTATTGGCCCCGGGGACCCCATCCCCCGGGGCATGCCCTCAATTTTTTTTTAAATTATTTTGAAGGGGGGCTGCGTGGCCCTCCTCCTCAGGCCATTTAAGTCCCCGGGGACCCCATCCCCCGGGGCCGGCCTTGCCCTTTTTAAAAAAAAAAAATTTATTTGGGGAGGGGGCTGCGTGGCCCCCTCCCGGGCCACTTATGGCCCCGGGGACCCTATCCCCCGGGGCCTGGCCTCTCATTGGAGACTGTGGGGGTCCCCAATCCCCCCACAGTCCCAGCCGGCTCCCAGCCTCCTGCGCGAGCCGGCATTGCTTTTCCACATGGGGAGCAGCTAACATGCTGCTCCCCATGTGGAAAGCAATTGAGTTTGCATTTTGAAAGAGAGGCAGGTTTCCTGCTCTCTCTTTCAAAATGCAAACCAAGTTTGCTATGACAGGATGGGAGCCGCGAGGCTCCCGTCCTGTCATAGCAAACTACAGTGTCCCAGGTAGGCACCCCGGGACACTGCAGGAAGCCGGCCCCTGGGGGTGGCGGTCCCCAGGGCCATCAAGGGCTCCAGGAGGGGGTCGCGCGGCCCCCTCCCAGCCATTTCACAGCCCCGGGAGGTGGTGGTCCCGGGGCTTTGGGAGTCCGTAACGGACCCCCATATTCAAATCTTTAGTGCCCGGGGAGGTGGCGGTCCCGGGGCGTGTGAGGGCTGGAGCCCCCACATAGGTTAAACATTTTTTTAAAAAGAAGCCCCGGGGTGGCGGTCCTCGGGGCTGCGGGAGGGCAAAGAGCCCTCCCGCACCATTATTTTCTAAAGCCCCGGGGGTGGCGGTCCCCGGGGCTTGGGGGGCCTTAGAGGCCCCCACATTAAATCTAAACCCCTCCACCATGCCCCCGGGACTTGGCCCACCCGGGGCAAATAAGCATCGAAGCGCGGGAGACCGCGCTTCGATTTTTTTTTCCGGCAGGATCCGCGCACCCTGAGCTCATCCTGCTGATTTTAATTTTTTTTTAAATGCTTTTTTCTGCCCAGGGGGTCCTTGTGGGACCCCCTGAGCAGACCTAGAGGTCAGGGTGTTTCTACCCTGCCCCCTTTGTGCGTTTGCACACTTGCAATTTTTTTTTCTCTGTGGGATTCGCGCACCCTAAGAGCATCCCGACGATTTTTAAAAAAAAAATGCTTTTTCTGCCCAGGGGGTCCTTGTGGGACCCCCTGTGCAGACCTAGAGGTCAGGGTGTTTCTACCCTGCCCCCTTTTTGCGCTTTGCGCACTTGTTTCTGTCCCTCGGTTCTACCAAGGACAAAATGGCTGCCAACACTTCCTGATTTGGAGTGTTGACAGCCAATTAGCATGCAGCTCGTGATCGGGAGGGTGCGCGAATCCGACGCGGCCATAGATATATATGTGATTTTCATTTTGATTTTCACAGGAACTACTGAACGGATTTACACCATTTAACAAAAGGGTTCTTTCTGAACCAAGAACTACCTCTTTGCCAAATTTGGTGTAATTCCGTTCAGCAGTTCGAGCTGTAGCCGTGTCTAAAGATTCCTATGGGAAAATGAATGGGGAAAACACGTTTTGGGACCCCCTTTTTCTCGGCCCCCGCTTGACGAATCACCCTGAGACTTTCAGGGTAGGAGCGGACCGGAGCGGGCCATAAAGTTTGAAAATTTCGCGAAGATTCGTCAACCGACGCAAGAGTTATTTCAAATAGAATGTCGCGGATTTCCTATGGAAAATAGGACCTAACTATAACTATCTACTGGCGACCGCCAGTAGATAATATACATATATATATATATCTATTCCAAAAGCCAAACTCCAAGTTAGAGGAGAGAATCACGCACACTCCCAGCAGGTGGAATATCAATAGGGTTTATTCAGGCAACACACTCAACGCGTTTTGACACAGAAGTGTCGTGATCAAGACACTTCTGTGTCAAAATGTGTTGTGTGTGTTGCCTGAATAAACCCTATTGAATATTCCACCTGTTGGGAGTGTGCGTGACTTTCTTCTCTAACTTGGAGTTTGGCTTTTGGAATTATTCAGGCTCCCATGCCTGGTCACGTGCTGCATTTGAGGTCCCGAGAGCTCTGTGGGACTCAAAATCGGTATGTACACATATATATATATATTCAGTGAAAAAAACAAAGGTTACAGGGACGAAATAGTTAGGCTGACATTTTACTCATACAAAATCCAGACGTTATAGTTACCTGAGTTAACTATAACTCACGCCCCCACATTGCACTGTTTATGACCTCACATATTAGATCACTCATGACATGGTCAGTGACATCACTGATGACATCTCAAATGACATCAGGGATGACATCATCCAGTGAGTGTTTTTAAAACATTTATGAGTGTCAAATATATATACTAAGGTGTATTGGTGAATCAGTGGGTGTATGAGTGTCTTTATGGATGACTCAGTGGGTGCATGAATGACAGTATAAGTGAGTGATTAGGTGTCCCAGTGAATGTATAGGTGAGTGACTGGTTGTGTAAATGAGTGTATCTGTCTGTCAGTTGGGTGTATGAGTTTGTTAGTGGGTGAATGAATGGCTATATGGGTGATTGATTGGTGATTGATTGGTTGTCTGACTACCTCTATGGTTGTCTGTGTGTATGGGTGAGGAGGTTTGTGACTGCCTGTATGGATGAGTGAGTGGGTGAGTCAGTGGCCATATGGGGTACTGTGTGAGTGTCTGAGAAGCTGTCGGGGTGAGTGAGTGTCTGTATGGCTGTGTCAGTGATTGAGTGCATGTGTCAGTATGGGTGAGTATCTGGGTATGTGAGAGGCAGTATAGGTGAGTGATGGGGTATATGAGTGACTGCATGAGTGAGTGAATATGAGAGTAGCTATATGGGTGAGTGTGTGCTTCTGTCACTAACTGTATAGGTGAGTGAATACATGTTGTATGAGTAAGTGGGTGTGTGTTTAACTGTTTGGGTGAGTAAGTGGCTGTGTGATTGACTGTATGGGTGAGTGTCTGGGAGTGTGAGTAGTTCTATGAATGACTCAGTGCCTGTATGGGTATATGAGTGGATATGTTAATAGATGTATTAGTGAGTGGGTGGGTGTATGAGTGGCAGTATGGGTGAGCGAGTGGATGTGTGTATAGATCTATGAATCAGTGAGTGGGTGTGTAAGTACTGGTATGGTTTGTGAATGGTTGTGTGGGAGTGGCAGTGGGTGTATAAAAGATTCTATAAGGGTGTGAGTGACTGCATGAGAGATGCTGTGGATGATGTCATCACTGATGTCATCAGTGATGTCATTTGAGATGTCATCAGTGATGTCATTGACCATATCATCAGTGATGTAATATGCAACGTCATAAGCAGTGCATTGCGGGGGAGCGAGTTCTAGTTAACTCAGGTAACTATAACGGCTGAATTTCTCTGGTTTTGTACAAGTGAAATGTCAGCCTAACTATAACGCCCCTGTAACCTTTGGTTTTTTCACTGAATTTCTAAGTTTTTTTTAATTCTATTTGCTAACTTTAACATCCTTGTAACCTTTGTTTTTTTCAGTGAATTTCTAAGGTTTTTTTAAATTGTATTTGATAACTACAACGTCCATGTAACCTTTTCAGTGAATTTCTATGGTTTTTTAACTAGTGATCAAGTTTTCTGAGTGGTGGAGAAAGGGGGCTGGGCCTTTGACCAGCTCTCAGGAATCCCGCTGTGTAGGACTTACAGGCGGTAGCAGGAGGACTTCTTGGCCCCTAAGGTCCCTCAAGAGTAGAGTGGACTTCATCCCCAACCATTAGTGCACCACGAGTGGAGCCACGTTTACAGAGTGGTGGAGAAAGGGGGCGTGGCCTCCAAAGACTTCTTAGCAATCCCGCTGAGTGGGACTTACTGGAGGTATCATATGGGGTAGATGTCCCCCAAGGATGTCCTTGAGGCCCAACTACACCTCCTGTTACCTCCAGTAAGTCCCACACAGCGGGATTGATGAGACATCATAGGAGGCCATGCTCCTTTTCTCCACCACTTAGCAAACGCTCCTTGTGGCTCACTATTAGTAGGAGAATGAAGTCCACTTGGCTATTGAGGGTCCTTGGAGTCCAACTACCCCTCCTGTTAGCTCCAGCAAGTCCCACACAGTGGGTTTGCTGAGAGGTTTTTGGTGGCCACACCTGCTTTCTCCACCACTCTGCAAACACACCTCGTGGCGCACTACTAGTAGGGGTATGAAGTTCCCTTGGTTCTTGAGGGTCCTTGGGGGCTAACTAGCCCTCCTGTTACCTCCAGTAAGAGCCACACAGCTGGATTGCTGAGAGGTTGTCAGAGGCCACGCCCCCTTTCTCCACCACTCTGCATACTCGCCTCCTGGCGCACTGCTGCTTGGGGGATGAAGTCCACTTTAGTACTGAGGCTCACAGGAGGCAAGGGGACCTCATCCCCCTGTCTTGCTTCGCCTTTCAGATAATACAGAATCTCCCACACAGTGGCTCAAACACAGCGAAGCAGGAAACATAAAACACAACAACACCTAGAAAAGGGTTTTATTTTACAAAATGCAAAGACTCTCTTTTTAGAATAAGGCTTGGGGTTTATTTATGCAATGCTCTCTAACAGAAAGGCTTTCCCAGATGCCAAAATGAATCAAATTCAAATACACATAGAGATATATATATTTATATGCATGCAATAATAACACACTTGGTAAATGCAACAGTTAAATGCATGAATAATACTATGAATAAACAAGCACCAAATAATATGAGATAAAACTCAAGCAAATATTATGGGACGTCCTGCAAGAGATAAGAAAGATATATACACTGAATCACAAAGAACACACCTCAAATGATCAAAGCCACTGGCCACACATCAAAATAGCAATAATCAAAACTCAAACACCTCAAATGACCACAGCCACTGGAACCACGCATCACAATGGCACTAGTCAGAACAAGTCACCTTACCAGATCGTTCACTCAACATCCTTGCCAATTCATGCTGGGGGGGCCCGTTCACAGGTGGCTTGGACTCTCGACCGGGACTCAGGTTCCGTTTGTCTTACAGCAGTGCGTCTACTCTGTAGGTGAGCATCCAACTCAGCTGTCAACAAACCTCAGCTTTATAGTCTCAAAACACACACTAGAAGGTTCGAGAGTCTTCCCCTCTACGCCAAAGGAATCTTTCTGTAACTGGCCAGCTTCCCAAGCAAGCATTCCATGGCAGAAAGGAGTTCCCACGTCCCCTCTTCATTCTCGTATGTTCCAGCCTTTATCTTGACGAAGCTCAAGAAAGTCTTCCAGGGTACATTAAACAATCTCTCACAAAAACAATCTTTGAACGTGATTGACCCAAACAACTTGCAAGTGTGTCTGTGCGCGCAGATGAAGCTCAGGCCCGGCAGAGTCAGAATTCAAGATGACATGAGGCCATGATAAAGCCAATAGTAAGAAATTAATAATTGTACAACACAGTGCACATTTGTGCACCACTGCTTATAGCATCACATACTTCATCTCTCAATGTACAACACAGTGCACATTTGTGCACCACTGCTCATAACACTGCACTTCGAGACCAAAAAGTACATTCCACACCTCTCTCTCTCTCTCATGCTTTCAAATGCACATCCCACACGTTCTGTTCTTGGCAAGGCTGTCCTACTCCATGACAGCTCCCACTGAAAGACTGCAAGATTACAAGAAAGAAACCTTTAAGAGAAACAAGGCATATGCAGGACGTCGTACATTCAGGCTAGGGTAAAATAACACACCAAAGTCAATTTAAAATAATGGTAGTCAAAGGTCATCACAGGGTGTCAGACCACAAGAGTGCCTCTAGCACTACACCCCCCACCATGCCTCAGTACCAAGCTGCAGGTTTTTTCCTGTTTTTGCTGACCGTCGTGATCCTTGTTTTCTCAAAGTTTATAGTTAGTTTGTTTACTTTGGAATAGTCCTGCGTAACGTTCAAAAGATGTTGAAAGCCTACTTGTGTGTGGCTGATCAGGACTATGTCGTCCGCATAAAGGAGGCATGGTGGTGTTAGCCCTCCTAACCTTGGGGCATGAGAATTACAGCTGTTTAATATCGGGACGAGGTCAAAAACAAGTTGAACAGTGTGGGTGCTAAAACGCATCCCTGTTTGAGCCCTTTTTAGTTGGTATATGTCTTGACAGAAGTGACCCGTCACCCAGTTTTATCTGAGCCCATGTGTCAGTATGCAGATTGATCAGCAGATTTAGCAGAGGCTGTGGGATCTCCCTGCTACTCAGTTTGGACCATAAGATGTTACGATTTACGTGGTCGAAGGCGGCCTTGTAATCTATAAAACATAGATGTAGGGGCATTTTTGTTGATTCTGCCTTGTCTATTAGAATTGCCATGGTTAGAATATTAGTAGTTGTCCCAACTGTTTTAGCAAAGCCAGTCTGATTAGGTGGAATTACAGATTTCTGTTTGGCCTAAGCCTGGAGCTCCTGTAGAAGTGTTCCTGCAAAAACCTTAGCCTCGTTATCCATAAGAGCCACTAGCCGATAATTCTGTGGTAGTGACTTTTCCCCTGACTTGAATATTGGAGAGATAATTGATCCTTTCCAGGAGGAAGACAGTTTGCTTAATAACCTTATTTCTGTGAAAAGTGGTTCCAGCGCTATGGCCCATTCATTTGCATCTTGTTTATAAAGGACGAGTGGAATTCCGTTTGGACCTGGAGCCCCCCCCTCTCCTTCCTTTTCCTATTTGCTGATTGATAGTGTTGATTTTACTCATCAAAGCGTCATTTGTTGGTAAGTGACCCTCTGGTTTGCCAGGGGTTTTGCTGTCACTTACTGCCCATACTGTTTTAATTGTTGGTCCTCCTGAAGCATTTTCGGTTCTTAACTCCAGAGTCATGAGTTCAGTATCTTGATTAAAATGATTCCTGAGGTAGTTAGCCCATACTTCTTCTGAGATGTTAGAAGAAAATCCCTTGTGTGAGGGACGTATAAATTGATTTATAGTTTTCCAGAATCTAGCGCTATTACTCTGGTGTCAGCTTGTAGTTTTGCCCAGAGATCGTCCTCCACAGATCTATTAGCTTCCCATTTGTGTTTTTTTAACAGCGCCTTTTGCTTCCATAGAAGTTCTAATTGCGTTTTATCTGATGGATTATACCGAAGATGTCTCAACGTACGGTAAATTGAATTCTTTATAAGCTTAATTTTCCTTTTAGAATTTTGTAAGACATACTTCATAATGCTGTGACTCAATTGGGCTGTTGATTTAGTCCTAGTAGCATATGCTGCCATAGTTGTTGTACAGTTCTCCCATCTCATGACTTCGCTTGACCTGACTCTTGAGTCGAAATGCTGTCTTGCATTTTCCAGAATGCTACTATCAGCTGCTTCTGCGAACTTGATTCTTTTAAAATTTATGGTAAAAACTGATCCCTGAGGAGCCAAAGACCGCTCAAAATTAGGCATATTTGTATTAAGCATGATTTCCTGAGGCCGGTGTTTACTATCAGCTTTATCGTCCATCTGGAATGAAGATATATGATGAAATAGGGCTAAGGAGATGAAGGTGTAATCTAATATTGTATTAACTTTTGTCGAGCAGTATGTTGTTGTGGGGGAGGGCGGGGGGGTTATCCCCAGCAGATCTTCCATTGATTTCTCTAAGGTTAAGATGTTCAAATTCCTCCAGTATCCGCTTTCCGGTTTTGGTTTGTATATCTGATCGCGGTTTCCCTTGCAATGGAATGTTCCAGATTGAATTTTGCTCTGGAACTTCTTCATCTGATCAAGTTCCCATTAGATTGAGGTTTAGATCCCCGGTGAGCATAAAGTCTGTTGCAGGCCCTTCGCCTATGAATGCTTCCAAAAAATCACACAATTCCTTTGCTGCCTTTATTTTCCATTTTGGATGTATGTAGGCATTAATTATCGTAAGATCGGTACCTCTTTTATCTCGTGTTGAAGACGGAGTGGGCAGGTTTACTGCCATTGTTGCTGAGGATGTTGGTCCAGTTTCACAGGCTGTAGTTATACTTGTGTTTGAGACATACGTTACTAGACCACCTTGGAGGTGACCATATTTTGCCCTCCTAAGTGCCCTAGTAAAGAAGCGCAAGAATCTCTGAAGGTGCGGAGGATCTGTTTCCCAAGTTTTTGTAGTGCCACAATGTCAAATGACCTTATATAGGTGACAAAATCTGGGTCAGTCATCTTATTTGCTAGACCGTTTACGTTACATGAACATATTCGTAAACGCGCATATTACATAGATATATATACGAGTATATACATCTGCTTCTAGCATCATCCGAAGCACACGAGGGAGATGCTGGCCACACTTCAGGGAACCATCAGGAGGGCCACTGTGAGTCCGAAGGTGGTGCCCTTAACACAAAAAGACACAGTGAAACTGAGAGTGGAGGGTCTAACCAGGAGGGCTCAATGCCTTGTTGGCACTATTTTTACTGAAATCTTTAAAATTGCAAAGCCCCAGTTCTACTGATTGGATTTTTGTTGTTTTGGTCCTGTTGTATTTATTAAAAATTACTCTATTCTTTTTGTGTGGGGTTTTCACTTTATTTCTGTTTGCAGTGTAGCACAAATACTTTACACATTGCCTCAAAGTTAAGCCTGACTGCTCTGTGCCAAGCTACCAGATGGTTGAGCACAGATTAATTTAGGGTGCTGGTGCCTCACCCTGACAAGGATTGTGGTTGCTGCATGACCAGGATTCACACCCCAGTCAACCAAAAACCCAATTTCTTACACCATCCATCACCTTGTTGTTGTTGTTGCAGCTGATGCCCTAATTGAAACGAGTATGCCCAGACGTGGGTCCTATGCTCATTGTGCTACTGGAACCAACCTATATCTGGCATATGAGCCCTAACCAGGGTGAAACTGGTCCTATGTTGCTTGTGTTCTGCTTTACGGAGAACCTGGCCTGGCAGTTTTGGCTGGAGCAGGGTCAAAACTAATTTGCATATGGCTGGCCCTGAACGATTGCCAGTGGCTGAGATTAATTCAAACATTCCATCCATCACTTTGTTTTTGTTGCTTGAGAAGTCTTGAGACAGGAGGACTAGGTTCTTGAGGATAGAGAAATTGTTGCTGAAGTTTCTGGCAGTGTTAGCTACAGTATCACCTTAGGCATTTACCACTATTGCTCACTGTTGCTAATGCGTAGAGGTGCCTTTACCCCTCTTTTAGCATTATACAGTTTCAAATTAGATGTCCAGTTATGCGCTTACCTGATTACACTCGGTGCTTAATTTGTAAAAAGGTAAGTGCCAGGGCTCTCGTCAGGAGACCACAGCACCTTGCCATACACATTGCCCCTGATATGCTGTCAATTATAGTCACAACACAACTACTAACCATCACACTACTATAAGTGTGACGAATCGGCCCCTAAATCTATAAGAATGGCTTGGGCAGCAGGTAATAATAATTTTTAATGTATATTGAAGTAATTTGAGGTCCTCTCTAAATTAGGCAGACAGTCGCAGCTTGTGGCAGAATGTCCCTAGCGCTGGTGCTTACAATTAAGTGCCGGTGCCGACCACTGGCTCAAATTAGGCACTGACTACACTTGCACCCAATGACTACTGTTACTTAGCAATACTTTATTTGTTGTAATTCAACTATATTATTCAATTCTTTTCCAATTTTTTTAAATAGAATATAGCAGAATCTTGACATTAACATGTGACAGTGTGACAAATATTAAATGAATCTGGATTTATGCATAATGCATATCCCTGGGGCATTTATCTCTGGCCTCTACATTTCAGATGTAATATATAGCAGTCATGCGACTTAATAACCCTAAAGAAATTTAGATCTGGGTAGAATTTCTTTTATGCAAGGCATAATCTTATATAATTTCAGTAATTTTGCATTATGCTTGTTACGCAAAATTCCCGCAATCAAACTACTATGCCAGATTATGTAATTAGCAACACAAAAAGATGATCGACAGAATTGTGGGATGGATATGCCCAGACGTGGGCCCCGTGCTCGCTATGCCACCAGATTCAAGCTAGCCTGGCTGATGAGGGGTGATATCCCGAAACCAGTTCCAGGATGCTTGTTTCTGGTCCAAGGAGGAACTGGCGTGGCAGTTTGGGCTGGACTGTGCCCATAGGGAGCAGGGTCAAGACTTATTTGCATCTGGCTGGATCCAAACTGGAATGGCGTGATGAGCAAAAAGAAAATGGATTTAACCAGATCTGTGACTGAGGGTGAATGTTTGATTTGTGCAGCATTCCGTTTATCATCTGTTCTTTTTACATTAGGTATTTAGGCGCCGTTTGAAGCAAATATTTAGTGAAAGCACTCTGGAACAAGGCAAACAACCAGAACACGAGTGGCATCTGTTTGTGGGCTTGTGTTTTTGTGCTATTTGTTTAGCGTGAAATTTTTCAACTAACACACTGGTTAAGCAATTTATACAACTAAGCACAATGTATGTATTTTTTAAGTTTAGTGTAATTGCACAAAAGCAAATTGCATGAATTTTTCACACGCCTAAAGAAATCCTTACTTTTGTACACCTTTAGTATGAGAAGGCCTTGGGCTTTAAATGTGTAGACCTGCAATTCAATTTCACACCTAGCGAAAAGTCTGCATTCATGCGAATTATTCACAAAAGGCATTGTGTTTTGTGTATGGTGGCTACTACTCTTTCAGT
This sequence comes from Calotriton arnoldi, assembly GCA_963921515.1. Classification (NCBI taxonomy): domain Eukaryota; kingdom Metazoa; phylum Chordata; class Amphibia; order Caudata; family Salamandridae; genus Calotriton; species Calotriton arnoldi. The sequence continues at coordinate 1,175,881 of CAWUFW010002152.1, forward strand.
CACTGTGATTACTATGCTTACTTTGATTACTGGGGCCAGGGGACCCAAGTCACAGTCACACAAGGTAAGGATTTTATTTTTCTCCTATCCTAATGAAATCATAGCTGCTTAGGATAAACTTCAGTTGAAGAAATGTGTGCATGGTGAGAATAAGACATGTGTAATTGTGACTATCGATGTGCATACTAAGGACAGGGGACCTAATATCTGTCACATCACATAAATACAAGTGCGTTCAAAAAGTCGTAATTTAGTAATTTAGTCGAGGCAGGTGATGGTCCGAGTTTCATACCTAGTACTGACTAGTTCTGATTAATGAATTTATTAAGATCTGTTGTACTAATAGGTGATATAAAAGAAGAACAGTGTGATCCACTCTATACTAAGACACACTAAGACCAAAAAGTCACTGACATTAATGTAAATTAATAATGATTAGAGACTAGGCAAGTCAAGTTTATGAGGCCAGCAAGTGGGTGTTGCTGTTGTGTAAGATGTGTCACTTGTGATAGGTATGTGTTCTTGGAGGATTCAAATGCTATGTTTGTTATTCACTAATATCTGAAGTATGAATGTACATTCACCGGTCACGTTCGGTCTGCAGAAAACCTGATTCATACAGAGAACATATTTATAATTCTGGCTGGCACCCTTAATTTCAATAATTGTTATTTCAACCAAAGCGCTCTGATACCCGATATCTTCGGGTCTAGTTCGCGCTACATAAAACTAAAAAAAAAAAAAAAAAAGTTCCACATTTAAAAACTGAGCTAATTGAGACAAAAGAAATGTATGAAATTAGAGATCGAAATAATGTAAGGTTGATAGAAATAGTTTTCCATTAAGAGAGAAAGGAAATAAGCAGCTGTTCATTTTTTCTGAACATTATATTAATAAATAAAACGTTAATCACGAAATTATGTTAAGGCAGAAATGGCCATTATATAAAAATTAACAAACAGGCAACATCTTCACACACCACTTGGTTATTTCCAGTTTACAAAAATGACAAAAACGGTTCCAAATAAGCATCAGTAATTTCTTAAAATGTAAATTATACATCGATGAATCTCAGAGGTAGGTCAACGTGAAAGAGATGAAGCAATACACATATATATTTTGTGATGATTAATTGGCTTTGTGAAAGCATGGCAACATTAAAATTAAACATTAACGTATATCTGAATGTTAAGTAAATAGCAGATTTCACCAGACTGGTCTGGCAGGATATTACTGTTTTAGGCAGTACAAAAGGAACGTCACTGGTCCCACCATTAGGTGCATGGAGCGCAGGATACCAAAGAAAGAGAAGTGTTTTAAGCAAAAATAAGTTTAACATCAACAGGATTGAGCAACGTTCAACTACAGTAATACCCAAATAGAATCCAGTGCTTCAGGCAGAATCTCAAAAAACGAACCTGTCATTTGAGAAAATTCTGTAAATGTTCCACATGCAGCTATGATGCATGTATATAAAACCATTAAACAGTCAAGTTTGCAGTACATTCCAGTGCAATTTCTTGCAAGCCCGTTTTTTGCCAGTAAGTATTCAAATTCACTGTGTAGGTAGCAGCTTCGATGTATGGGGAAAAGACTCCATGTCACCATTATTTCAGGTAAACAACTTCTAGTAAAAATTGCATCAAGTTATGACCTTTCTGGGGAGTAACCCCTAGTGAGTAACTGTTTTAGTGCAGAGAATGTTATAAGGAAACAGACGCATCAGTGGGTAGGAAATCCAAGCAGAAGTGATCCCTGGTAGTGACATTGAAAGTGTTTGAGACAGTAAGAGGTGGGCGCAGGGGGGTTCTTGCTGTAGAGCAGAGGTCTTCAAACTTTTGGATGCCGAGACCCCCCTGTCAACATTTTGAGGCGTAAGGACCCCCTCCTGACAAAAATTTCTAAACCTGTAGGCAGGGCTACTGGAATTATGAGGCAGGTGAGGACCAAATTACGTGACAGGCTTGACTAAATTGTGTGGGAAGAAAAGGTAAATGATGTTATGTGATGCCGCGTCACACAGTAACACTGAGGAAAGATTTCACCCCATCAGTACCAGTGTATAACCCAAATACAGCAATTAACATCAGAAAGATTTCTAGTCAAACTTTGTGAAGGGCCTTCCACTCCCCAGGAATACGTGCTGCCACATTAGAAGCTCACTTGGCCCTGGCCGGGAGAAGCAGGGGTCCCTTAAAACCCTGGCGGTTTTGTGCAGAGTTAAGCAGTTTACCCATGCAGCTTTCCTCTCACCCCCTCCCTTCCATCCCTCTGTCCTCTCCTAACCCCGGATCCCTCTCTCACTTTGCAGGCCATTTTATTTCACCCCTTTTTACAACTTCTGAACTCTCCCCATTCAACCTCTCACTTCACCTTTAACACTCCCAGCCAGGGCTGGTCCTAACACTGGTCGCACATGGTGCAACAGTCTTTTTGGTGCCCCACCCCCGTTTCCTCCTTCTCCATGAATTCCTTCACTGCCACTCACCAACAATTCACCTCATCTCTCTATAGCACCTTTCTGACAAACATTTCATTTTCTTATAGCGCTACTCATAGTTTACTCACACTCATTTCTGTGATCTGCATGGTACATATTCTTTGTAGCAGGAACGTTAACCCTCTGCACTGTGTGGGTGACAAGAGTGCCCATGTGAGTGCACGGTGAGCGATGCAACAGTGTGAGAGTAGGGTAAGAGGAGTGACTGCAGGGTGAGTGAGGTGGCTTATGAATTTAGGTGCGGATGCAAGTTCAGAATGGGACGAATGAGTGTATGATTACTGATGGGCTTGTTTGAGTGAGTTGCATATTGAGCAGTGAGGGGGACAGGTGAGTGAAGTGTCACATGAGTGCAGGATGAGTAGTGTACTCGTGTGGCTGCAGGGTGAGGTATAGGATGAACAGCGCAAGTGCATTGTGAGTGCAGAGTGATCACTGTGAGTGCAGGGTGAGCGGGTGAATGGTGTGAGTGCATTGTGATCGCTGTGAATGCAGGGTGAGCGTGAAAGTGAAGGGCGAGAATGACGAGTGAGTTGTCTGAATGCAGGGTGCATTCCCAGACACTTGAAGTAACTCAGCATGTTATGGACGGCGGCGTAGGGTTTAAGATCTAAGTTAAACTATTGCTATTATGGCATTAATCGGGGATCGAGGAAATAAATAATGTGCTGATCCTGCAACAAACTTCCAGTCATATGGTTAGGGTTGCCAGCAGATTATTTTGATGGCCCAGTCGGTACAAAAATAAGCAGTCACCTAAAGCTGTATTTTAAGCACTTATCTGTGCATACTTGAACAGCAAATATAAATAGAAAGCACTTTTAATTGTGTTCTAGGGCTGCCTCAATGATCCATGACTGATAATTAAAGAGAACAAAGACAGAAAAGTCACATAACGAATGCATACATACTTTTTTATTTATAAGTCTATTTAGTGTCAAGAGGAGGTCTTTGCAGGCTCTTTAAACAAAACACGGCAGGCATTTTTCTTTTGGCAACCCTACTTTATATTCCTTTTCATGAAATGCATTCTCACACTGCAGCAGTAAATGTAAAATACAAATGTAAGGAATAGGCAGAGTGGGGCCCAGGGGGTACTGGAACCAGGAAAAAAACTAAGCCTCTGTAACCAGTTTACAACGGCATGTAAATATGCAAATGGTCTTTAAAGACCTGTGACTAACTCGGGCGTGCCGGAGATAAGACTCCAGACACTGCCCAGCTGAGCCCCAGCAGCTCGAGTTGCACTGCAGCAGCCCGGGCTGAGACGCAGGACGGGAGAAGAGGGGGGGCTGAAGCCCTTGGGCCTCGGCAGAAGTGTGACTGGGAAGGCGCGACCCCCTTTGCATCGCTCCACGGCCCCCCTGGGGGTCGCGCCCCACAGTTTGAAGACCCCTGCTGTAGAGGGACTGGCCTCGGCACCACTGTGACAACTACTTCGATTACTGGGGACAAGGGACCTTCGTCACCGTCACCTCAGGTAAAGTTAATAGATCATTGTGTTGTTTGTCAAAATGCAACAATAATCGTGTGTCTAGAGGAAAAATAATGAATGTAGAACTGTAATCTTACGATGTTACAAGACACGGTGAAATGTAGGGCGGGGGGGGGCTGCACTGGCAAAAAACGGTGTTGTATGTCCAATGGGTGGATTCATGTGACAAATGCCTGTTGCTGTTTTATTTTAATTATCCTTTTAAGATCAGTTCCAACTTCCGGTGCATTTTGCTCAGTTAAATGCCGGAGAAACGGTTTGTTCTTCAATTGACAGACTTGAAAAAGTAATTCTTTTTATAGTCCGTCTTCTGGTTGCTTCATGTGTGGGTCGAGGGCAGGGGTCACACTCACCGGCGGGAAAACTTACTCCAACCTTCAAATATGTTACAAAAATGTACTCTCAGATGAATTAAAGGCAGTGCCAAATGTCATAAATTGTAATTCCCGAGAAATGTGCGCTGCTTATCACTGTAAACTAAAGTGAACTCAGGGGAAGGTGCCAACTCATAGAACACAGTCAAAGGAAGAGGTTTATGTGTAGGAAACATGTTTTCTTTTAAAAGACAAAAACCCAATGTAGGGCCATTGACAACGATTCTGCTATGAGTAGCTGTGACTTACTCCTGTGGCACTCATTCTTAATCCGGAATTCCAGTAGTGAACCCAGAATTCGCCTATTTTACTACTGGGTTATTCCTGAACTCCGGAGTAAGCTATGAGTACTACAAGAGTAAGACACTGCATCATCTTTGTGAGCCGGACCAATGTGTCTACCTTCTAAATGCACAATGTGTCTACCTTCTAAATGCACAATGTGTGTACCTTCTGAATGCACAATGTGTCTACCTTCTAAATGCACAATGTGTCTACCTTCTAAACGCACAATGTGTGTACCTTCTGAATGCACAATGTGTGTACCTTCTGAATGCACAATGTGTCTACCTTCTGAATGCACAATGTGTCTACCTTCTGAATGCACAATGTGTCTACCTTCTGAATGCACAATGTGGCTACCTTCTAAATGCACAATGTGTGTACCTTCTGAATGCACAATGTGTCTACCTTCTGAATGCACAATGTGTCTACCTTCTGAATGCACAATGTGTCTACCTTCTGAATGCACAATGTGTCTACCTTCTGAATGCACAATGTGTGTACCTTCTGAATGCACAATGTGTCTACCTTCTAAATGCACAATGTGTGTACCTTCTGAATGCACAATGTGTCTACCTTCTAAATGCACAATGTGTCTACCTTCTAAACGCACAATGTGTGTACCTTCTGAATGCACAATGTGTGTACCTTCTGAATGCACAATGTGTCTAACTTCTGAATGCACAATGTGTCTACCTTCTGAATGCACAATGTGTCTACCTTCTGAATGCACAATGTGGCTACCTTCTAAATGCACAATGTGTGTACCTTCTGAATGCACAATGTGTCTACCTTCTGAATGCACAATGTGTCTACCTTCTGAATGCACAATGTGTCTACCTTCTGAATGCACAATGTGTGTACCTTCTGAATGCACAATGTGTGTACCTTCTAAATGCACAATGTGTGTACCTTCTGAATGCACAATGTGTGTACCTTCTAAATGCACAATGTGTCTACCTTCTGAATGCACAATGTGTCTACCTTCTAAATGCACAATGTGTCTACCTTCTGAATGCACAGTGAGTGCACGGTGCACCCGGGGACAGTTGGGGTTTCAGTGTCTTTGGAGTAGGCTCAGACTCTGTTGGCAAGTTGTTCTGGCCAGCCATACTAGTCGCGACACATTTGAGACAGGGGGTCTGGGGGAAGAAGGACACAGGTACACGTCACTGTTTAGAAATGTAATGGCTTGCCATTCCTCATGATAGATACGATTTCCTTTCTAATCTAGTGTTAGTTTGTTAGTGAGAGGTTTATCACATTGTCCTATTATAGCAAATTTTCCTGTATGCTTAATTTTTAGTTCTATGCATCTCAGAATCGTTTTTATCGGCAGGTGTAATAGGTTTTTTTTATGTTGCCTAATAAGATAGATAGCTCGATGGATGGATGGAAGGATGGATGGATGGATGGATTCTAGGAACTACATTGCATTCATTCACAAATGATAGAGTTCCCTTTTGGGGCCCGAGTTGGGGGTGTGGGGATAGTTTATTTTTTGCAGTGCAGACCCTGGGAAGTGTACCATAGTGTAACTGGGCTTTCGACTACTGGGGAAAAGGGACGATGGTGACCGTCACAGCAGGTAAGAACAGTCCTTACTCTTGGTTTTAAATCAAGACCTGTAGTAAATCTGTAGCTGGAAATATGAACTAGACACAATTCTCCAAAACCTATCTTTGATATTTCAGTGTAAACATTGTGTTCTTTCAACCTTCTATTCAAAACACTATTTTGATGTGTTCTGCCATTTTTATTGTTTAAATCGGGGGCACTGGGTTACAAAGTTATACATTTGAGACAGATCTGAAAGTCTGCGTGAAAAGCAGCGCTACATATGACCCTAGAGTTCCTCGGTGACGCCAGGGGCACCGGCAGGGACACGGGGCACAAACCTCCGTTGCAAACACAATCTGTGTTCTGCTTCGGACGTATGCTGTTTATCACACAGGTTTTTAACATACGATGCACCTTTTTTAACAGATTGTGTATTGTAGTAGATTGTGTTATATCGATTTCAGTTTGCCTGTGATTTATTAGTTCAGAAAGTATTTTCCCGAGTGAGCCTGGGCCTTCGAGCTCAGGGCTGCAGGGAGGGTGGAGGCAGTTTTAGTGCAGTGGAGGCAGGGAATGAAAGACTGTGACTACGATGCTTTCGATTACTGGGGATCAGGCGTCTTGGTGACAGTGACATCAGGTAAGAAACCCATCTTTTCCCCTGTAAATATGTAGGTTTTGATTAGCCGTGTGTACTTATTCGCTTTAGTCAGCTGTTGTTGAAGTTCCCAGTGTTTTCTCTTTTAAGTAAAGAGTATTTACGTAGCAATGCAGCCTGGTTCCCTGCTGAGCTATCAAGTGCTCCCAGTTTAAACCGGATTTAATTCAGTATAGAATGTAAAAATGTACTTTTTTAGAGCAAACCTCATCGTGTTGATTGCTCCAGTTTACAAAATATTCCCCTTTTTAACTATCCGGAGCACATCATGCTATCTCCTAGTCTGACACAATAATCATTTGAGCCTCGCGCTCTCTCATCTTTATGTTAAACTAAAAGACACATGCAAACACTACATCTATTCGTAGCTTTACAACTACTTTTCCATGTCCGTGGTAGTGTCTGAATGTTCAATTTTTAGTGAAAAGCACTGTGCACTACAAAGATCTCTGAGGCCATTGCAAAGTGGTTGGTTGCCTTTACAATAAAATAAAATAAAAAATAAAAAGCAATGGACATGTGGTGAATATCTTTCGCGTTTAAAATTATTGAGGGGAGACTCTTTAAATACCAAAAGAAGAAAAAAGTCCTGGGTTCCAAAGATCCCCAGTAACAGTGCCAAAAAATATCCCTAAAAAAGAAAATGTTATACTACATATAACTGTCAGGTAAAAAATGTGTCTTCAAGTAAAAATCATAGGGCTAGAGGGTATTTGTAGCACACTAAACCCGAAGCAAGGCATTGTGCTTATTATGGATTCGACTACTGGGGGAAAGGAACCTGGGTCGAAGTAACTTCAGGTACATTTTCCTATTACTCTATTTTCTGCTGCACATTGTGTTTTACCTGCTTTAAAGTTTCTCCAAAGACGATTACATGGGGTTATTGTAGGAGAGTGACGTGGTTTATCACAATGTGATTATTATGGTTTGGATTACTGGGGCCAAGGGACGGTCCTGACAGTCACAACAGGTAACAATATATTTTTTCTTTATAAGATTTCAAAATTCCACTGTTTTGAGTTTTCGTTGGTGAACGCTTGTACTAAATATTTTATCTTCACATTGTTGAAGTGAATCCCCTTAATTAATTTACCACAAATGCCTTTAAAAAGCTAATTAAGTACTCTGAATATTTTGATCCCAAATATTTTATGCGAAACAGACGTGCACATAAAAAATAAAGTAGATTGAGACTGTTTCTAAATTGACCTCTAAAAACAACTGTGACAAATGCTTAAAATAATCTATTTAAAAAGGTATATGTGTCTATATGTCTCAGACCTTACAATGATTCTAGACATAAATACCAACTGTTACAGAAACTGCAGGAAAAATGAATGTTAGGCTTTAATATAGATGAGAGTGGGGATCTATACAGTAAGAACAGTGTCTTGTTGACATTATATAATTAAATTAGATCACATGCACTGTCAGAAGCTGTATTCTTGTAGAGCAGAGGCGTGTGTGTTGTAACTACTGTGGATTTGATATCTTGGAACTGGCGCAAAATGTAAAGAATTTCACATTATTATTAATATTATACATATTGTAAGAGGCCCTATTGAATAACTGTTCAGGCAATTACGAAGATGAAACTAGGAAGTCAATTAGTCTAATAATATTGTATTTCAATTAATTGGGACGAGGAACATTGCTCACAGTCCTGTCAGTAAAAAAAACCCTCCTAGTAAAATATCATGTTTTGTGAAAGCTATGCCTATTGTATTGTTTTTGGGGCATATCACAAATGGCTTCTCGTGGTTAGTTTAGAGAATGTGTATATTTATATTCCAATTGTGTTTAATTAAAACTCAATACATTTGACAAAAAATTGCAGCATTTGGTGTTAAGATATCTTTAATACTTCTAAAATTAAACTTATTATTGGGCTTAGACTGGGTTTCTGTAAGGGCAAGGGAGGGAAATAAACTGCTGTGATTACTATGGAGCTCTCGATTATTGGGGGCCAGGAACCATGGTGACTGTCACTTCAGGTAAATAAAAACCTATCTTGCATTATCAATTTTAAATTATTTGAAAACTATAAACTTGTGCACGTTTTAAATGCACAGATATATAAATGTGCTGTGTTGAACCTAGCTCGCTCCTTATTATTGATCTCCAAGTAAGTAGTTTGTGAACAATATTGTTTGAAAAGTCTATTGCCTCTCTTTTAGTCCTTTCTCTTGTTTAATACTAATCATCCCTCTCTCTATATTTATATAATTAAAAGAGTTTCAATTATGTTGACCAAGAACACATTCCTTCCTGGTGAATAAATTGTCGAGCAATTTGCACTAGTTAAACATAATTGTAGATGCAGAATTATATTAGGTCAAGAGATGAGAATTTAAAAAATGATGAAAATTAAAAAGTGGAAACATTTAATTACTCGAGTTTTAAATGACTTCAATATTATACATTATTGTATATCAATTAACTAAAAACTGAAAAGCAGTAGATGACTACCGGCAAATTATTTTTCGTGTGATTCTAAAAAATCAGTGTTATCATTTTTCTTTAAGGCACCTGATATTATGTGTTACAGAAAGCATAGCAGATAAGAGCTAATATAATCTTTAAACAGATATAATTAAAACCTCTGCATTCAATAAAATGACTAGATTTAATAGTACTTTATGTATTCATTATAATTAGTAGATTTAATAGTAATTTATGTGTATGCATGTAACTTAAAGGGGGACAAGTAAGTAATCACTTTTCAACCAAGGGTTTGGAAACTAACGTAGTGCTCAGAATTCTTTTGAAGATAAGATTTCTAGTTCTCAAAAACTACATTCTGTCAATATAGTAGTGTTTCTAGTTGTTGACTGAGATTTTCTTGGTGTGTCCTTTGACTATTGGGGACAAGGCATCCAAGTCACCGTTACAGAAGGTAAAAAAACACATTAAAAATGTATTGTCATCTATGTCACTTTCAATTAAATGTTTTTCTTATAATAGGGTTTCAGGTAAAACTAGAGGTCAATGACTCTTTATCAAAGTAAATATAAGTGTAATAAAACCTCAGGATTTTTTTTCATACAAGAAAGGCAAGAATACCTAAACTTCAAACTGCAAAACAAATTAGATATATTTCATATAATCTTCTGATTACATGAATGCATAATGAAACAGAGTAAACACCATGCCACCTGGGGAACCAGTCTTCTGGTAAGTCTAATTTTAGATATCCTGTGCAGATGGCCTGTTGTCGTTTTAACACCTGGTAAAAAAAAAAAAAAAGCTGGCCAGGACATCTGGTTACACAGTTGAAAAGGGGCTTTCCAGACAATTTCCTCTAACGGACTTATTTTATTTACAAAAATAAGTATATATACAGCAGATATCTGTTAATGTCATTAATAGGCCTATTGTGAAATAATTAATCTTATATTTAATGAAAGTGATTGGTATTCAAAGTGCAGGTATGTCCAGCATACATAGTTTAGCTGTAAGTATTTTACCATAGTTGACAAGTGTTATGTGGCAGTAACATAAGCAGTATACTGTTTGGTGCAAACGTTTTTAAAATGTAAGTAAAATAGTATATTTCAAGGTACTTAATGGTTCTTCCATAGGCATTGTTTATTTATAATTTAGGAGGCTAGGCTGCTATCATTTTGCGAAACGTGATATATAAATGTGTGGGATTATATCCTTCAATAAGCACTGAACATGCTTGTTTAAAAAGTCTAGTTTTTTCAGGTTAGCTATTTACTTACATTTTGACACATTCTTGCATGGCAACGTTTGTAGAAAACTATTCACTCAAGAAAAAACGTTTACTTTAAACATATCAGTTGCAATATACTATTTACGATAGATTACTATTTTACAACTATTTGATTGCAACTGTCTTTTATAAATCAATTTTGTAGGGACTTTTATTCCAGTCCTCTCATGCATCCAATCAGTGAATTTGTTTTTTTATGAAATAAATTAATGTTAATAAAGTATGTATGTATGAAATAGCAATTCATAATCTAGTAATTCTTTATAGGACAACATGTTAGACAGCTAGAGTTAAAAATCATCAAATCCAAATCTTAGCCTACAACATTCTTCCGAAAATATTATTGACATTATATATATATATATATATATATATATATATATATATATATATGTGTGTGTGTGTGTGTGTGTGTGTCTGTTGTGTGTGTGTGCACTTCAGGGAATTAAGTTAGCAGTTATGATAGTATCATTATATTTAGTTAACTGAATTATGCTTAATTAAAAAGTAGATTTAAAGTGAAAAACAATTTCATATAATGTGCACTTTGTGAACGCATATCATTCAGGAGAGAGGTAATAGATATTAAAATATAATATAAAATGTACACCAGGTTCAACTAACATGCTTATACTTATGGCCTTGAAAAACAGAAGTAGCACAAAAAAACGAAATGTATTTCAAAGTGTAGCCCCTCAGGACTTTATTTGTGAAAAGAAAGAAAGTAGGTCCATGTTTGGTTAAATGGATCACCGATTGTGAGACACAGAAATCTGTTACCATTAAAGGTAAGATACATTTACACTTACTTTATTTACCATATACTTTGTTCTTTGTTTGCTGGCAGTACTAATCACTTTTTGTACTTTAAATTACCAGTTGGTGAGTAGACAGTAATGTTTCTTATTTAGCTTGATCTATCATGATTTTAATTGATATAATGAAAAGGGCAGTTGTAGGTAGTTAGAAAAAGATACTCCATTTCCCGAAATATTACAATGTAGGATTCCTTCTGCTACAAAACAAAATTGCAGATGTGAAATGTACTTGTGATGTGCCCTCATAAATAATTCTTTAAGTGGAATCCTATTCATAGAAATATGTGGTTACCATCATTTTAAAGAATTGCTTTTGTTTTAAGTCAGACTTCAAATGGAAATGCATCTTCTTTGTCAGAAGTGTGATTTTATACCACAGTGCATGGACATTTTAGTCTCAGTAGTTTCCATTTCTATAAGCTTTAACAGAAGCCCCTTTTCTTAACTGTGTGCTAAAAATATTAAATACAAATAGACATTCATACAAAATGTCTACAGAAATTGCTTTATAGCCCTTTCTTCGCACTAAGGGGGAAACAAATGTAGAAGTAATTAGATATAGAGTTTGAGAAGGTTGATTGTTTTTTGTAAATAACGGCATAGTGTAGCATTAAATATCAGCAAATTTGTAATTTTATATAGCGTTCAGATTATTAATATTGAGTGTAAATTTAAGATATATATGTGCGTGCACATTAAATATATATATGTATATATATATGTGTATAAATATATATATATATGTATATATATATATATATGTATATATAAATATATATATATACACATATATATATATACATATATATATATATATATATATATATATATATATATATATATATATATATATATATATATATATATATATATATATATATATATATATATATATATATATATATATATATATATATATATAGAGAGAGAGAGAGAGAGAGAGAGTTAGAGAGAGAGACATTAAATTTACTCCCAAATTATTAGTCTGTTTATAACGGTATGCATTAAAGTAGATAGATAGATACTTAGATAGATAGATAGATAGATAGATAGATGGATAGACAGACAGACAGACAGATAAATAGATAGATAGATAGATAATTAGATAGATAGATAGATAGATAGATGGATCATACTGATAAACGTGGATTAGTTACGTTTTACTGAAAATAATCCTTTATATCTTCGTATATACTGATAAATGCAGATTAATTGCATGTTTTGCTGAAAATAATATTATTGATATCTTCATAAACTCATTCTATTTAATATCACATGTAGTATTATTGTGGAATAATTACAAATTTTCAGTGTACACTACATTTATTCATGCACATTTTAGGTAAATAGCTTCATTTTATGCTCATAAATTATATTGTACACATTTTATATGAGCTTATATATTGCCACAAAAAATGAATGCCACTTCTTAAAAGATAATAGTACATTAGAAATGGATTATGTTGTAGTGCAGTACCTTATTATATTTTGATTACTACATACAATTTAAAATCGCATTTTGATTATCTGATGCTCCCAATTATTAACTGAACGGAACATAATATTCAACTAAGCTTTAAATTAAGCAATTTAAGATTAAATATTGGATTTTAAAATGGTTCCTTTAAAATATATTTCATATTAGTGTATATTGATGTATTCATTTTTAATGCCTTATTACAAAATATAAACTATTTCACATTCATTTTATTTTAAAATGCAATACTGTATGATTTTATTTTAAAATGCAGTATTGTATGACTGCCTTTATTAACAGTGTTCGCACGTAGAATAGATTATTTCACCTGACAATGATTCATTCTATGATAATGGTACATATTTAATTAATTGTTCAAGCATTGGTCCATTAATTAAATATTGGTTGATACACTGGAATTACATTTTAATTTTAGATATGATTTATTATCAATTCTCTGCCGTGCCATTTGTGTTCAAATCTAATTCTGTAGTTTCTTTAAATCATCATATTATTTACCGGTGTTTTGTAGTATTTTATAGTAACTTAAATATTGATACATATTAGCATGTATTTCATGACAGCTTAGTGACTAAGGTTGTGCTATAGAACTACTGTTTGATATTTAACAACCTATTGGCTTTCACAAGGCATTGCAGGCCCATTTGTGTGCATTTGAAACAGTGTCTTACCTCAAACCTCTATAATGACCGAGATATACTTGTTTTATTTGTGCATTCCACACCTATACCTTCACAACTCTTGCAATATTTATCATTTTACATTATTTATGAAATAATGAGCAATTATATTCCACTTCAATAGTATGCTAGTATTATCTTGTGAATGAAGTAAACTAATAATTATCAAGTTACCAACATTTTATTTTGCATTTTCGAGTATAATGTTGAATTGTAATTCTCTTAGCTTTGTACAGTGATAGTGGCTTATTGAAAGAATACGTGTACATTAAATGCATTCTATATCGATGCATGAACATTGCATGTTAGGACGCCGTGTATTCTTTGTACTAGTTAGAGGGTTATGCTTCAATGCAAATCTCATGTGCATATGTTTGCTTTCACATTCCGTAGGTTTGAAACCTGGGTTTAGACTTTTATGTTGAAGAATTGAAATATACAGCACAGCTTGATATTCAGTGTAGATATGTACAGCCTATAGCTGTGTGATTAGACACTGCATTATACAGAACAGCCTTCGATCCCATATAAATGTCACAGTATGAAGTTATGAGATTAAATGTTACAATATATAACTCGGCCCAGTGCTGATATATTGATGTACACCCTGGCTCTATCAGATTAGATATTTCAATGAATACATGGCCCGGGTCTGGTTTAAGGATGCACAGCCAGAAAATGTAGGATTATAGTATAAAATATATGGTACAGTTCTGGTCCAGTGGAGGTATGTAAAGCCCGGAACTATGGAAATAGATTGTGCATTATATGGCACAGTCTGGGATTTGATATAGGACGCGACATAAAGCCTAGAGCCACTGGCATGGATATTGTAATATATAGCTGAGCTTGGGGTCCGGTATATGCATGTAAACATTACAACTATAGGATTAGATTTTGCAATATGCAGAAGAGCGCATGGTTCGGTGTAGGGGTGTACAGCTTGAAATTATGGCTTTTAATCATGCAATATTTAGCGCAGCCAGGGAACCTATATGGAATAAATGTATAGCCAATGCCAATTGGTATAGATATTACATTCTACAGCACAGACAGGGTTCTATATATGGAAGAATGCACTGGCTTGTATTTCTGGGGATAGGTAGAGCACAGCCTAGGTCCGGGGTACAGGGATGTACAGCCCGGTGCTCCGGGGATAGTTGGAGCACAGCTCGGGGTCCGGGATACACGGGTGTACAGCCCAGTGCTCCGGGGATAGGTAGAGCACAGCTCGGGGTCCGGCGCAGGGAGGTACAGCCTAGTGCTCCGGGGATAGACTTAGCACAGCTTGGGGTCCGGTGCAGGGAGGTACAGTCCGGTGCTCTGGGGATAGGTAGAGCACAGCTCGGGGTCCGGGATTCACGGGTGTACAGCCCGGTGCTCCAGGGATAGGTAGAGCACAGCTTGGGGTCCGGTACAGGGATGTACAGCCCAGTGTAGAGCACAGCTCGAGGTCTGGGGTACAGTGGTGTACAGTCCAGTGCTCCGGGGATAGGTAGAGCACAGCTTGGGGTCTGGGGTACAGGCGTGTACAGTCCGGTGCTCCGGGGATAGGTAGAGTACAGCTCGAGGTCTGGGGTACAGGGGTGTATAGCCCGGTGCTCCGGGGATAGGTAGACCACAGCTTGGGGTCCAGTACAGGGATGTACAGCCCAGTGTAGAGCACAGCTCGAGGTATGGGGTACAGGGGTGCACAGTCCGGTGCTCCGCGGATAGGTAGAGCACAGCTTGGGGTCCGGTACAGGGATGTACAGCCCAGTGTAGAGCACAGCTCGAGGTCCGGAGTACAGGGGGTGTACAGTCCGGTGCTCCGGGCATAGGTAGAGCACAGCTTGGGGTCCGGGGTACAGGGGTGGACAGCCTGGTGCTCTGGGGCTAGGTAGACCACAGCTTGGGGTACAAGGGTGTACAGCCCGGTGTAGAGCACAGCTCGAGGTCCGGGGTACAGAGGTGCACAGCCCAGTGCTCCGGGGATAGACATAGCACAGCTTTGGGTCCGGTACAGGGACACCTCTTTGGTGGGGCAGCTGTTGCGATTAATAAACCCGTTAACATAACATAGCATAGGTATAGCACAGCTTGGGGTACAGGGGTGTGCAGCCCGGTGTAGAGCACAGCTCGGGGTACAGACCCCTGTACAGGGGTCTGCAGCCCGGTGCTCCAGGGATAGGTGGAGCACAGCTCGGGTTCCGGTACATGGATGTACAGCTCGATGCTCCGGTATAGGTAGAGCACAGCTCAGGGTCCAGGGTACAGGGGTGTACAGCCCGGTGCTCAAGGGATAGGTGGAGCACAGCTCGGGTTCCGGTACATGGATGTACAGCTCGATGCTCCGGTATAGGTAGAGCACAGCTTGGAGTCCGGGGTCCAGGGGTGGACAGCCTGGTGCTCTGGGAATAGGTAGACCACAGCTTGGAATACAAGGGTGTACAGCCCAGTGTAGAGCACAGCTCGAGGTCCGGGGTACTGGGGTGTACAGCCCCGTGCTCTGGGGATAGACATAGCACAGCTCGGGGTCTGGTGCAGGGAGGTACAGTCCTGTGCTCCGGGGATAGGTAGAGCACAGCTCGGGGTCCAGCGCAGGGAGGTACAGTCCGGTGCTCCAGGGATAGGTAGAGCACAGCTCGGGGTCCGGGGTACAGGGATGTGCAGCCTGGGGCTCTGCGGATAGGTAGACCACAGCTTGGGGTACAGGGGTGTACAGCCCGGTGTAGAGCACAGCTCGGGGTCCAGTACGTGGCCTTGGACAGCCCGGGTCCGGGATACAGGGGTCTGCAACCTGGTGCTCCAGGGATAGGTGGAGCACAGCTCGGGTTCCGGTACATGGATGTACAGCTCGATGCTCCGGTATAGGTAGAGCACAGCTCGGGGTCCAGTGTACAAGGGTGTACAGTCCGGTGCTCTGGGGACAGACATAGCACAGCTCGGGGTCCGGTGCAGGGAGGTACAGGCCGGTGCTCCGGGGATAGGTAGAGCACAGCTTGGGGTACAAGGGTGTACAGCCCAGTGTAGAGCACAGCTCGAGGTCCGGGGTACAGGGGTGCACAGTCCGGTGCTCCGGGGATAGGAATAGCACAGCTTGGGGTACAGGGGTGTACAGCCTGATGTAGAGCACAGCTCGGGGTCCAGTACGGGGCCCCGGACAGCCCGGGTCCGGGGTACAGGGGTGTGCAGCCTAGTGCTCCAGAGATAGGTAGAGCACAGCTCGGGGTCCAGGGTACAGGGGTGTGCAGCCTAGTGCTCCAGAGATAGGTAGAGCATAGCTCGGGGTCCGGTGCAGGGAAGTACAGTGGGGTGCTCCGGGGATAGGTAGATCACAGCTTGGGGTCCGGGGTACATGGGTGGACAGCCCGGTGCTCCTGGTGCTCCGGGGATAGATAGAGCACAGTTCGGGGTCCGGTACAGGGATGTACAGCCTGGTGCTCTGGGGATAGGTAGACCACAGCTTGGGATACAAGGGTGTACAGCCCAGTGTAGAGCACAGCTCGAGGTCCGGGGTACTGGGGTGTACAGCCCGGTGATCTGGGGCTAGGTAGACCACAGCTTGGGGTACAGGGGTGTACAGCCGGTGTAGAGCACAGCTCAGGGTCCAGTACGGGGATGTACAGCCCGGTGCTCCGGGGATAAGAATAGCACAGCTTGGGGGTACAGGGGTGTACAGCCTGATGTAGAGCACAGCTCAGGGTGCAGTACAGGGCCTCGGACAGCCCGGGTTCCGGGGTACTGGGGTGTGCAGCCTAGTGCTCCAGAGATAGGTAGAGCATAGCTCGGGGTCCGGTGCAGGGAGGTACAGTGGGGTGCTCCGGGGATATGTAGATCACAGCTTGGGGTCCGGGGTCCAGGGGCGGACAGCCTGGTGCTCTGGGGCTAGGTAGACCACAGCTTGGGGTACAAGGGTGTACAGCCCGGTGTAGAGCACAGCTCGAGGTCCGGGGTACAGAGGTGAACAGCCCGGTGCTCTGGGGATAGACATAGCACAGCCTGGGTCCAGGGTACTGGGGTGTACAGCTCGGTGCACGGGGGATAGGTAGAGCACAGCTTGGAGTACAGGGGTGTACAGACTAGTGCTCTAGGGATAGGTAGAGCACAGCTCGTGGACTAGGGTACAGGGATGGAACAGCTCGGTGCTCCGGGGATAGGTAGAGCACAGCTCGGGGTACGATGCTGGGGTGTACAGCCCGGTGCTCTGGGGATAGACATAGCACAGTTCGGGGTCTAGTACACGGATGTACAGCCTAGTGTCCGGGTCTGGTACGGGGATGTACAGCCCGGTGCCCCGGGGATAGGGAGAGCACAGCTTGTGGTCCACCGTACAGGGGTGTATAGCCTGGTGCTCCGGGGATAGATAGAGCACAGCTCGGGGTCCGGGGTACAGGGGTGCACAGCACAGTGCCCAGGGGATAGATAGAGCACAGCTCGGGGTCCATTGTAGGGATGTGCAGCCTGGTGCTCTGGCAATATGTGGAGCACAGCTCGGGGTCTGGGGTACAGGGGTGCACAGCCCATTGCTCCGGGGATAGATAGAGTACAGCTCGGGGTCCAATGTAGGGATGTACAGCCTGGTGCTCTGGCAACATGTGTAGCACAGCTCGGGGTACAGGGGTGTGCACCCCGGTGCTCTGGGGGCTAGGTAGAGCACAGCTCGGGGTCCGGAGCATGGATGTACAGCCGGGTGCTCCAGGGACAAGTAGAGCACAGCTCGAGGTCCAGGGTCAGGGGAGTACAGCCTGGCGCTCCTGGTGCTCCGGGGATAGACATAGCACAGCGTGGGGTCCGGAGCAGGGAGGTACAGCCTAGTATCCGGGTCTGGTACGGAGATGTACAGCACGGTGCCTTAGGGATAGGTAGAGCACAGCTCGAGGGTCCGGGGTACTGGGGTGTACAGCCCGGTGCTACGGGGATAGATAGAGCACAGCCTGGGTCCGGGGTACTGGGGTGTACAGCCCGGTGCTATGTGGATAGATAGAGCACAGCCTGGGTCCGGGGTACTGGGGTGTACAGCCTGGGGCTCTGGGGATAGGGAGAGCACAGCTCGGGGTCCGGTACGGGGATGTACAGCCCGGTGCTCTGGGGATAGGGAGAGCACAGCTCCGGGTCCGGTGCAGGGATGTACAGCCTGGGGCTCTGGGGATAGGGAGAGCACAGCTCCGGGTCCGGTGCAGGGATGTACAGCCCGGGGCTCTGGGGATAGGGAGAGCACAGCTCCGGGTCCGGTGCAGGGATGTACAGCCTGGGGCTCTGGGGATAGGGAGAGCACAGCTCCGGGTCCGGTGCAGGGATGTACAGCCTGGGGCTCTGGGGATAGGGAGAGCACAGCTCCGGGTCCGGTGCGGGGATGTACAGCCTGGGGCTCTGGGGATAGGGAGAGCACAGCTCCGGGTCCGGTGCGGGGATGTACAGCCCGGGGCTCTGGGGATAGGGAGAGCACAGCTCCGGGTCCGGTGCAGGGATGTACAGCCCGGGGCTCTGGGGATAGGGAGAGCACAGCTCCGGGTCCGGTGCAGGGATGTACAGCCTGGGGCTCTGGGGATAGGGAGAGCACAGCTACGGGTCCGGTGCAGGGATGTACAGCCTGGGGCTCTGGGGATAGGGAGAGCACAGCTCGGGGTCCGGTACGGGGATGTACAGCCCGGTGCTCTGGGGATAGGGAGAGCACAGCTCCGGGTCCGGTGCAGGGATGTACAGCCTGGGGCTCTGGGGATAGGGAGAGCACAGCTCCGGGTCCGGTGCAGGGATGTACAGCCCGGGGCTCTGGGGATAGGAGAGCACAGCTCCGGGTCCGGTGCAGGGATGTACAGCCTGGGGCTCTGGGGATAGGGAGAGCACAGCTCCGGGTCCGGTGCAGGGATGTACAGCCTGGGGCTCTGGGGATAGGGAGAGCACAGTTTCGGGTCCGGTGCAGGGATGTAGAGCCTGGGGCTCTGGGGATAGGGAGAGCACAGCTCCGGGTCCGGTGCAGGGATGTACAGCCCGGGGCTCTGGGGATAGGGAGAGCACAGCTCCGGGTCCGGTGCAGGGATGTACAGCCCGGGGCTCCGGGGATAGATAGAGCACAGCCTTGGTCCGGGGTACTGCGGTGTACAGCCCGGTGCTCTGGGGATAGACATAGCACAGCTCGGGGTCCGGTACAGGGATGTACAGCCTGAGGCTCCGGGAATAAGTACAGCAGAGCTCAGGGACCAGTACAGGGATATACAGCCCGGTGCTCCAGGGACAGATACAGCACAGCTCGGTTCTGGGGTACAGGGGCGTACAGTCCGGTGCTCCAGGGATAGATACAGCACAGCTCGGGTCCGGTGCAGGGGTGTACAGCCCGGTGCTACGGGGATAGATAGAGCACAGCCTGGGTCCGGGGTACTGGGGTGTACAGCCCGGTGCTACGGGGATAGATAGAGCACAGCTCGGGGTCCGGGGTACTGGGGTGTACAGCCCGGTGCTGCGGGGATAGATAGAGCACAGCTCGGGGTCCGGGGTACTGGGGTGTACAGCCCGGTGCTACGGGGATAGATAGAGCACAGCTCGGGGTCCGGGGTACTGGGGTGTACAGCCCGGTGCTACGGGGATAGATAGAGCACAGCTCGGGGTCCGGGGTACTGGGGTGTACAGCCCGGTGCTCTGGGGATAGGGAGAGCACAGCTCCGGGTCCGGTGCAGGGATGTACAGCCCGGGGCTCTGGGGATAGGGAGAGCACAGCTCCGGGTCCGGTGCAGGGATGTACAGCCCGGTGCTCCGGGGATAGATAGAGCACAGCCTTGGTCCGGGGTACTGGGGTGTACAGCCCGGTGCTCTGGGGATAGACATAGCACAGCTCGGGGTCCGGTACAGGGATGTACAGCCTGAGGCTCCGGGAATAAGTACAGCAGAGCTCAGGGACCAGTACAGGGATATACAGCCCGGTGCTCCAGGGACAGATACAGCACAGCTCGGTTCTGGGGTACAGGGGCGTACAGCCCGGTGCTCCAGGGATAGATACAGCACAGCTCGGGTCCGGTGCAGGGGTGTACAGCCCGGTGCTCCAGGGACAGATACAGCACAGCTCGGGTCCGGTGCAGGGGTGTACAGCTGTGGAGCTGTTGGAGCAGATACTGTAATAAATACCATACCTTTCCCATATAGGGGTGAATGTACAGCCCAGAACTCCGGGGTTCGCCCTGCAGTATCTAGTACAAACCGGGTACCTTATAGGGTATACAGCATAGAGCTGTGTAGTTAGATTCTGCAGTATATTGCGCAGCTCATAATCTGATATAAGGGTGAATGCGCTCCCTCCGGCTGCGGGGGTTGGTGCTGCAGTGCACAGCGCAGTCCGGGCTGTGGTACATAGGTAGCTACCTGCACCACCCAGAACCGTGGGGCTCGATACTGCACTATGCAGCACAGCCTGCGGTCCAGTATTGAGATGCACAGTCTGTAAATAGAACCTGCAATATATAGAACAGCCCGGGCCCATATAGGGATGGATGCACAGCTTAAAGACATCCCGGGGTCTGCTCATGTACACAATCCATAGCACTGCTAGTTGGTGGTATATACGGACACACAGTCTGGAACTATGAGGCTAGATAGTGCTATATACAGCACAGACTGGTTCGTGTACGTGTGTACAGCTCGGAACCGCAGCACTGCAGGCCTGGCACGGCCAGGGTGCTGCATTACGACGTACAGCCCGAGCGAGCTATGGGGCTAGGTAGCACAGTATTATATAGTACAGGCTGGTTGGTATGGATATTTACAGCTCGGAGCTGCAGCACGGCAGCACGAAGCACGAGATAGGGATCTGATACTGCAGCGCTGGTACAGCACTTCAGGGTGCGGTATAGCGCTGTATAGCTTGATTCCCTCAGATAGGGCTCTTGTGCTGCAGTATGCCGTGCAGCCCCTGGGGTCCAGTACAGCGATGTACAGGCTGACCCCACTGGTAGCGCTCAGGTACTGCAGCACACAGCACCACTCGAAGGGTGACGTATAGCGATGTACAGCCGGATCGCATCGGTAGTGTGCTGATACTACAGCACAGAGCACAGCTCTTATGGGGCCAGTATAGCGATGTACAGCCAGATCAATGAGGTAGCGCTCAGATACTGCAGCACAACGCACAAGCCGCGGGGTTCAGTATAGCGACGCACAGCCTGATCTGAGGCACACAGCACAGCCCCCGAGGACATAGTATAGGGATGTACATAGCCTGGCCCAGGGGGTAGGACTCTGATACTGTAGCACACAGCCAGCCCATATATGTCCAGTATGGCGATATATAGATTGATCACAGAGATAGCACTTTAATAATGCAGCACACAGTACTGCCCCGGAGAGTCCAATATAGTGATGCACAGCCTGCTCCCAGAGGCAGGGTTCTGATACTGCAGCACACAGCACATTGAGGGTTCAGTATAGCGATGTATAGTCTGTTTCCAGAGACAGGACTGTAATAGTGCAGCGCACAGCACAGCCCATGTCGGTCCAGTATAGTGATGTACAGCCTGGCCTCAGAAGTAGGGCTCTGCTATTGCAGCACACAGAACGGCCCGAAGGGTTCAGTATAGCAATGTATATGATCTGATCCCAGGGTAGGGCTCTGACACTGCAGCACAGAGCACAGAGCACAGCTCTTATGGGTCCAGTGTGGTAAACAGTGTTCGCTTACGGGGGTGCGCTTTGAGTTTGCTATATATGGAAACAGCACACTGTCTGATAAAGGGATGCTCAGCTTGGAGCTTTGACCTGTGATGCTGAACTTTATATGAAGGACAGCCCGAGGTCAAGATTGTATAGCAGAGCGCGGACATTTCAGGGCTACGTAGCACACTCGGGATCAGACATATGGATGTAGGCCCTAGGCCTCTACCTGTGCTGTTTGATACCGAGGGGCAAATTTACAATAAACTAACGCAGCACGGCGCAGCAAGTCATTTTGCTGCGCCGCGCTGCGTTAGTTTGGAAAACACAGCGATGCAACATATTTACAATATGTCGCATATCTGTGCTTCCCCCTGCGCTGGCGCACAAACTGCTGCCATGCGCCGACGCAGGCACCCTTGCACCATGGTGCAAGGATGCCTGCGTCGTGGGGAGATTCTTCTTGTTCAGGAAACGTTCCCTTCTTGCACAAAAACAATCTGAAATGCCGTTTTTCAACTTCTATGTGTGCTGCATTAGCACACATAGAAGTTGAACAACAGCATTGTTTCAATGATTGTTTATGTGCAGGAAGGGAACCCTTCCTGAACAAAAACAATCATTAGAGGTGATTTCCTCTTTCTATGTGTGCTGCACGCATAGAAACAGGAAACAAAAACTAGGAGAAATGAATAAACGTCTCCTCGTTTAGCCTCCCTACGCCTCAATTCCTCGTATATCTGGAAATGTCTCGTTCCCTGGGTATTGCGTGGGAACACCCACAGCAACACCCATGGAACGCCCCTTTCACGCAAAGAGCTGCATGTAAAGGGGCCATATTTACAAGGACAGGAAAAGCCACGCAGGGTGGCTTGGCTTTTCCTGTCCTTGTAAATATGGGGCAGGGAAATGCGCTGCCCGTGCGTCACAAAAAGTGACGGACTGGCAGCCCACAGGGCTTGTAAATCTGCCCCTGAGGGTGCAGCGGGCCGGGATCGCCGGAGTGATGCTCGACCTTGGACCACAGGATGTAATATTTTAGTATATACTGCACTGTACAGAGAAAAACATCATGGGGCGAGGTGCATTGACACCACTGTATATAGCACAGCCAGGGGTCTGCTATAGGAATATGCAGCCCAACCTGTCACTGCTGTAGGGTCAAGTACTGAAATCTACAGCACAAGCCGTTCCGGGACATAGGTGCGCAGCTCGAGCCCTGGGCTTTGGGCTTTCAAGGAACATACAGTCCAGCCCGACTCTGGAGGTGTCGGCTAAATACTGTAATATATAGCACAGCCTGACTCTGGAGGTGTGGGCTAAATACCGTAACATATAGCACAGCCTGACTCTGGAAGTGTGGGTTAAATACCGTAACATATAGCCCAGCCCGACCCTGGAGGCGTGGGTTAAATACTGTAACTTATAGCACAGCCTGACTCTGGAGGTGTGGGTTAAATACTGTAACTTATAGAACAGCCTGACTCTGGAGGTGTGGGTTAAATACTGTAACTTATAGCACAGCCTGACTCTGGAGGTGTGGGTTAAATACTGTAACTTATAGAACAGCCCGACTCTGGAGTTGTGGGTTAAATTTAAGTCTGGCCGGTGAACTCCGCTCGCGGAGTTTGCGGAGATTTCCGCACGCCGCGTTACGCAGAGCTTGCGGATTTCTGAAAAACTCGCAGAACTGATTTTTTTCCCCTGCTCGCGTACCTCAATGTCAAGTTGGCGAGCTCAAGCGAGGAAAATCCACCTCCCGGCGAGATTTTTCCTCATTCACGATCATCAACATCAAGTTGGCGAGCATGGAAAACCAACCTCCCTGTGAGATTTCTCAACACAGGCAGTCAGATTTCTCATTGCGATTGGTCGCATATGCTCGCGACCGCTCGCGTTG